>CM074748.1:1176914-1834414 GCA_037367245.1 Phrynocephalus guinanensis | reverse complement strand
GTTTTGAGTCACAATGGTGAAATTTAGGAGGGCACAATTTTTTTCTCTCTCTCTCGGAGGGGCTGGCACGCTGGCTAGTGTTGTGCTAGTTTTTTTGGGGGGGCGGGGGGGGGGTTCCGACCTTCTGAAGGCAATGATGCATGTAGAGGGGTATAAGGGCACTGCAGGCTAAGGACGATGGAAGTTGTTGTCTTAAGTCTGCCAGACAGGGACACCTCTTTAAATCAATGTTTTATTTTTTTATTTTATTTATTCTACTAGGGGGTTCAGCAACACAGAGACTCTCTGCAGCGAATACAAATACTACTGTGAGCAGTGCCGCAGTAAACAGGAAGCACAAAAGAGGTGAAGCTCAGATTTATCTCCCTCTTAGCTGTGTTTGTCCCCATCTGGTACCTCCATCTGGAGGTAGCATAGGGGGGGGGGGTCTCCTTCCGGCACGGCACTCTCACAGAGTTGAACCTCTGGCATTGGGACCGTGGTCGGGCTCCCCCCGCTTTGTGTGGTTCAGGATCTCATGTGTGGTCGTTTCTTGCCATTCAGGCAGTGGAACAGAATCCCCTCGTTGGAAGGAAGAAAGAGGGTTTTCAGGCCACGTGAACAGCAGCTTCTCTTCCATCCCCCTTTGATAAAATCCTGCAAATCTGTCCTGCTTGGTGCGGATTCTCTGTGAGGTTTCAGTCTCACGAGCGTCAGAAGGCTGATCCTTTTTTCTTTCCCGGGGACCTCCTGGTGTCACCTTCCAAGGGACGTCAAGGGCATCCCGCCCCCTCTTGAGGGGCTGCGTAACGCCTGGCCCTCTTTCCTCTCCTTTTGTGGCCTCAGGATGCGAGTGAAAAAGTTGCCCATGATCCTGTCTCTCCACTTGAAAAGGTTCAAGTACATGGACCAGCTGCAACGGTACACCAAGCTCTCCTACCGCGTCGTCTTTCCCTTGGAGCTACGGCTCTTCAACACGTCCGGGGATGCCACGAACCCGGATAGAATGTACGACCTCGTGGCCGTCGTGGTCCATTGTGGCAGGTAAGCGCCCAGGGGCCGTGGTCCCTCAGCCCCCTTCCGTGTCGCCTTGGGTGCCCAGCTCTTGCCAGCCCCGCAGGACTCCCATCTATCCAAGTGTGGTGTTCTTCTTTTTTAAAAAAGGAGAGCCACCCACGTGGAATGCCACGGCCCTCCCATGGCAGCTGGCCGCATCTGTGTCTCCCCGAGAGGTTTGTGGCTGCCCAACCGGTTCTGCCTTCCGAGTACGTCAGACCCATAATCCCCAGCTGCTCTCCCGGTCGTCCCCAATCAGCGTGAGCAGGGAAGGTGATGGGAGTTGTAGTGCAGCCCCTCTGAAGGGCATCCTGTTTCGGGAAGACCCTTTCGTCAGAGCAGAGGAGGCGCATTTGGTGGGAGAGGCACTTCCGCAGGGCCTTAACACATCTACCTGGAGGCCACAACCAAGATTGGAAATAGATCTGCACTAAACACCAGGAAAAGCAAACTGGCTGGGCATCAAATTCTGTTTTTCCCATAATGACATTACTGGATGGTGTGATGTGATTGTGCCCTCAAGGCTATTCTGCCCATAGGAGAATTGACCCTGCCCAGGGTTTCCTCGGTAGGACATAAAGAGATGGGCACGAACTGCCGAACCGGTACTGGTTTGTTTTTCGACCCAACAGATGTTTTGTTTGGTACTTCCGAGCCTCATCTCCGTGGGCCTAGTTGGAGAAGGAGAAACTCCAGCTCTCTTTAGAAAGGAGACGGTGCTAAATATTTGGCTCCCGGGGTGATAAAAACGGGGGCTCGCCTGACTTTCTGAGTCGTGTGCCGCCTGAACCAAGGCCTGGGCGAGGCTTTGGCAAGCTAAGCTGGCGGGCAAGTAAATTTCCCACTTACGAGAATTGAGCCCCCACACCCCCCAGGGTTTCCTCGGTAGGACACGTCCAGAAGTGGTTTACCGGTCCCCTCCTCCTGGGGCCGCTCTGGAACCACCATAGAGCTCGGCAGAGGCTTCCTAGGTGGCAAGGTGCCAGACCCGCATCAGTGACCCCCCCCCACTCCCTCCTGCTGCTCTCGGCCGGACCTTCCCCTTGGTTAGCACACCTGGAGTTCCAAATCCTCCCGCTTTACCACCTGCCTTGAAAGAAAGACCCCTATGCCAGCCCACCACCACCACCACACACACACACACGGGCCCTTTCCTTGCCCGTGTGCCAAGGGATCCCATATCCCCCCATTCTTTATTTTGCCCTTCTGGGCCTCTGCCCGCCGGCTTAGTTTATCACAGTTTCTGCATCTTCTCAGATCCTTTCCAAAGGAACTGCCGCTCAGGCTTTTGTTAGAGGTGACAACTAAGAAATTCACACGGGCCTGTTTTTTTTGTCACTCCAGGTTGGCATGTATTTCCTACCGTCGCCATTCTACACCGAGGTGGATTTTCTCCTTCTCCCAGCTCCGCCCATTGAACTACTGTCCTAATGTGGACGTTCTGTCCATAAACATTAGCTGTCAGGCCAATAGTTTAAAAATCCTAAGTTACTCCTACAGCTTTGGGCTGCTCCATCTCCTCAAAAATGAAAATGTTGTTGTTGGTGGAGGAGCTATTATTAGACCGACAAAGTTATTTAAAGCACTCCAATTTGGACACATGATGTTAATGTATTTTTTTTAAAGTTAGCACCACCAGGTGGTCAAGCAGTGTATTAACCCTAATGTTAATTAATTTGGCCTTTCAAATTAAAAATAGGAAAAGGAAGGCTTTTTTAAATATAAAACACAATGTTCCCTGTGGAAGTCTGATCCGGTGAGGCTCAACTCATGGGCTGCCACTGTCATGAATTATTTTTAATCCCTTTCCTTACTTTAGATGCCAGCTGTCTGCTTTATATTCTGCCCCCCCCCCCAATCCCTTAGGCTGCAGATAATGTTCAATGTTAGTGATGCAGGTGGGTGCTTTGAACAGATGTTCCATTTGCCACTGACGTGACATCTGATTTATTATCCCAGCGGCCCTAACCGTGGACATTATATCACCATTGTGAAGAGCCATGGGTTTTGGTTGCTGTTTGACGACGACATCGTAGAGGTAGGTGCGTCACTTGCATGCGTTTTACATCCGTGGCTGTTGATGGTCACAGGCAGAACTGGGAGTGCCTGTCTTCCCTGGTCCTGGCTGTGAATTTGTCCATTTGAATTGGTTCCAATGTGGAACAAAGGGTGGCCCCTCCATAAGGGGCTAGACTGGAACATTGAGTTGCCCCTTGAGCTTTGCTGATGGCTTTGCTGAACACCTCGTCCCAAGCGTGCCCTGTGTTACATCTGTCATGGCCAAAGCCTACTGTTTCAGCTTCTCCATCCAATGGTTTAAAAGCAAAAAGTGTTCTGCTTATATACCACCCCGCACCACTTCAAGTAGTCTCTGGACGGTTTACAGTTTAATTACAGCTATGCAGGCTACACATTGCCTCTCCAGCAAGCTGGGTACTCATTTTACCGACCTTGGAAGGATGGAAGGCTGAGTCAACCTTGAGCCTGCTACTTGGGATTGAACCCCAGGCCGTGAGCACCGTTTTACCTGCAGGACAGGCATTGAACCACTGCACCACTGGGTCCTAACCCTAACGTCCCTTTTGGAAAGGGGCAACCTCTGTTGACTCCTTGGGGAGGGGGGGAAGACGGCCAGATCAGGACAGAGCGTTGCTGGTCTTGCCTCCTATCCCCAACAAAGACTGTTGCTTGAAAATGGGACGCAAAGCTGTCAAAAGACTCTGAGTCAGCGCTCAACTCCTACGGCTCCGTTTCATGTCTTGGAAGATCAGGCTTTCCCAAAAATACAGGGTAGAATTTCCCTTTTAGGGATGGATGACTCGGCGAGCCAGCTGAAGCAGCAGTTCCTGTGGGACTCGTCCCCTGTAGCTTTACCTAAGTAAAAAAAGAAGAAGAAGAAGAAGAAGAAGAAGAGTGTGTTAGATTGTGGTACAACAACAGCCGGGCTGATTTTCCTTAAGAGTGTTGATTCACAAGGAAAACAGAAAGCAGGACTCCTTTTCCATTTTAAGTCTGAATGCAACGATTTCCTCAAGCACCTGCGACGTAGCCATGTCCCACGGTTTGTGGCCAAAGGCAAGCCTTTGGAAAGGCAGTAACGGAAGGAAATGCTGAGATCACAGTGTGGCCATTGGTGATGTCTTGAGATTAGCACCGTATGCTAATCGGGGCGGGCGGGCGGGCAGGCGGGGGAGGAGGAAGTCAAAAAATTCCTAACCCCAAAAAGTTAGCCTGACAGTCCTGTCCCACTGCAGTGAACCCCCCCCCCCCCGGCACCACAGGGAAGGTTCTGCTTAAGTTAGTGGTGTCCAAACTTCAGCCCTTCCAATGTTTTGGAGCACAACTCCCGCAGTCCTTTTCATTGGCAACACAGGCTTGGAATTCTGGGAGTTGTGGTCCAAAACATCAGTTTGGACACCCCTGGCTGAAGGGAAGGGAGTGTCAGAAGGTGAGGCAGGCAGGGACTCCCTCCCTCCCTCCCTCCCTCCTTAACCTGGCTCTCATCTTTCCAACGCAGAAAATCGACGCCCAGGCAATTGAAGAATTCTACGGGTTGTCGGACATTTCCAAAAATTCTGAATCGGGATACATCCTCTTCTACCAATCAAGGGACTAAGGCATGTCATTTGAAAACACCTTCCGATGATGAAGAAGAAGAAGGAGAAGGAGAAGGAGAAGGAGAAGGAGAAGGAGAAGAAGAAGGGGCCAGGTCCTTGCCCAGACAGGGCGCCACCATGCTAGGAAAATCAGTTTATACCCAACCGCCGTAGGGCCACAGGAGAGCAAAAGGGAATGAGCTATAGGTTGTTTCCTTGAGCAAGCCAAAGGACCACCCTCGGCAAGCATCGGTCACACTTTGGCTTCCTTTCTGGGCAACCCTGGATGCGCTTGCCTCCGGAATCCGGGACCTCCTCTTGAAACCCAGCTGCTTAATTCTTCAGAAACCAAGGAAGAGCTTTGAGAAGGCGGCTCTTCCGATTCCGTCCAGGGACAGCCGGAGACATTTCCCCTTCATTCCCGTTTTTGTCACTTCTCTGCCTCCGAGAAAAAAAACGATGGAAACCTTTGGCGTTGGCTTGAGGCCTGCTTTTAGGACACGAGCAGAAGAAAAAAAATGAATGGGCTGGTTTTGGAAGCCCAGGACATCAGAATCTCTGTCTGGATCATTTGTATGGGAAGCATCACATCTTGGATTTTATGTACAGTGGTACCTCTAATTCCGAGCAGCTGTACTTATGAGTAATTAGACTTACGAGCCAATAACTGCTGGTTTACAAGTTTTAGATGCAGTTTTCTCTACTGACGGTTTCCCCAGCCTTGCCTTCCGGCGGGGGCTTTGAAGCAGCGAGCCCTGGGCAACGGGGGCGGGGGGCGGAGGAGGCGGAACCGGCTTGCGTCCCCCAGCCGATCGCGCCACCACCAAATCCAGTTCTTCCCCAGCAGCCTTGCCTTCCCGAGACTGGGGTGAAGAGGAGGAGGAGGAGGAGGAGGCTGGATGGTTTTGCATTTCCTGCTGCACGAGCACCCTCGCTGGTGCCACATCAAATTCAAAAGGATCCCGCAGGTGAAAGGGAGGGGTGTGCCTTCTGGTACGGCTTACCCCTTCCACTTGCCCGAGCTGTGCTGGCATGGACCCAATTGGGAGCATGCTGGCGCAGCTCAGGCTGGTGGAAAGGAGGCGCATGCCTGCAGAGCTGCGCCAGCAAGCACTGAGGGGGTTGCGTTGGAGAGCGCATGGGTTTCAAAGGGCTACAGTCGAGCTGTCTTGGCTCTTGCTCTTTGAAACTCACCTATCCCCGCCACCTTCCCATAGAAATGCGTAGAAATCTCTTCCCTCTGGAATGGATTAATCGATTTTCACTGCATTCCTATGGGGAAATGGTTCTCTACTTGCGAAATTTTTCTTCTTACGAGCACGCACTCGGAATGGATTCAATTCGTAAGTGGAGGTGCCACCGTTTAGGGAAAACAAATCAAAATGTTGGTGTTTCAAGAGCATCCTGAATTTTCTCAAAGGTACCACCTTGATTTCGGATAACACTATTTATTCTACATTTCCCCCCAATTTTTATATGCTTTGTAACCTGACTCTTTTTTGTTGTTGTTGTTGTTGTTGTTTTTTTTTTGGAATTGGGTGATTTAGACGTTTGACTCAGAACTGCAATATTGTCAAATCCAGGGGAGCAAAAAAGAGAGGCGTTAAGTCTTTGTCTCGTGTCAACGTTACTGTATTTCTTGGAGCTGTTCTTAAAGCCAAAAGTGCCCTCTACTGAAACAGGAGCTATTTAGTGTTTTTTTTCCCATGGTGTAATACATTCTGCACAGACATACGCGCTGAAGAGCAGATCGGCGTGCGGAAAATATGCATAAGGTTAACCAACAGGTTCTCCGGTGCTGTCGCCATTTCCGTGACGTGAAGCAGGGGGAAAAGCATTCCTGCAGACCCACCTCTCTGCCTTTCGTGTCCTTCCTCTGAATCCCTTCGCCTTTGGTCCTCGCATCAACGCAGCTCAGCGCCAGTTCTGCCTCCACGGCTGCTTCAGCTCCGGTAGGGAAGAATCAGGCCCTCGGAGGGAAGAGTCCACTTCCGTAGAGTGTCTGCTTACTTACCAGTGTTGGTAACTCCAGGAATGGATAGGAAGGCTCAGCAAACCTTAAATCACTGCATAGAAAATTGTGTTGAGCTGATTGCTGGCAACTCAGAGCATCACACTGGTTTAGGGACCCAGTTTGGGATGGAGGAACTTTGCCTACATATGGTCCCTGCCTGGAACGGCTGCAGGTTACCCAAATGTAGGGCTGTGTGTGTTAGATCAGTGGCCTTGATTCCCCTGAAAGGGAGGTGTGAGTCCCTCGGGGATGCATTACAGGGGGAATGAAGAACAATATTTTCCATTTGATTGCAACTAAGATCTCTAATTGGCCAAGAACACCCCTCCCGACCATGCGCCTTGGCAGCTGCCAGGAACGTCTCTTACCAAATAAATTCCAAACTGTGTGTTCGGTTTTTACCAAAACGCCTGGGCTTTCCTCAACAGCTCATCTCTCGCTCTCAGTGCCCTGACAGTAATGGTCTCTGTCCTCCTCTTTTGTGTACCCAACAGCATTCCACTTTCTGCTATTAACCAAAC
The DNA here is from genome assembly GCA_037367245.1 of Phrynocephalus guinanensis. Taxonomy (NCBI): domain Eukaryota; kingdom Metazoa; phylum Chordata; class Lepidosauria; order Squamata; family Agamidae; genus Phrynocephalus; species Phrynocephalus guinanensis. The sequence continues at coordinate 1,827,248 of CM074748.1, read as the reverse complement.
CCTTTGGAATAAACGTGTTTTTGAACCAGGTTCAAGCTTCAGCATTCCACGTCTTCTGACCGTTTCCGGCGAAATCAGTTGATTTTCCTCACGGCGATAATGTCTAATATGCAAACGTAGTCCTCAGAGGCTGTCTTCTCCAATAATAATGAAAATAATAATTGATCGTCAATGGCTGTTTGGTGATAACAGCATTTACACGCGATTTATTCTCTTTGCTAAGAGAACAACCCAAAGCAAGCTTACTACCTGTATCTGGCGTTTTGTTCTTGTGGGGGTGTGGGAAGTGAGGGGAGGGTGGCCTTTGGGTGTAAAGAGACACACCCAAAACACCAAATACAGCAAGGGAGCGGAGGAGAACACTAGGCTTGTATTTTGTATATTTGGCACTCATGTTTTTACAAATAAAATTACCTGGCTGGAGGAGGAGGAGGATATCGAAAGATATATACTAGAGATGAAAAGGTGCACTTTTGCTACAGATTTATAAGGGGGTTGACTTGGAAGAGGGCAGCGTTGCGTTGCTTCTGTGTAACATGACACACACACACACCAAAAAAAGTCTCCAATAAAGGTCAAGTTTGGTTATAAAGCCTCTGATGCATGTGCTATCTTTTAAAACAGAATGGGAGCTGGAATGTCAAATGGGGGCCCCCGTTTTGCTTCCGCCTCTTTGGGGTCGGAGGCAGTCTTCCCTCCTTCCTTCCTTCATGAACTTTGGGGTTTTCCCTAATGCCATTTGAGAGTGAGGTGGCTCAAGGAAATTCACTGCCCAGTTTTGGGAGAAGGAGCCGTGTTAGGCTGTGTGCCGGCGGCCATTTCAGGCGAAATCCAAACACAAAAGGCATTATATAGTGTAATGGGAGCTTTCATGGATCCTGTCCACGTTGTCAGACATTGTGACACATTCATCCGGGGGTGACATCTCACGTGAACCTGAGGCCCTTAAAGCTTCAGGTCACCTGCCCGATGAGAAAACAGAGGGATTCGGGAGGGGGGGGGGCTACAGAGACAGCCTGGAGGCATCACATCCCCTTCTTTCGCATTAAAATAATTTTAACAATATAAATATTATTTGAATGATAAAGGATGGGTCCCAAAAAGGGGTCCCTGGTGTTTAAAGTACACATCCCGCTTCTACACGGATATCTCAGATAACTTTGGGTTCTCCTCCTCTCCTTGGGTCTGTGAGTCAAGAATGAAGAAATAGTGGTATGGCTTGAGGAATCATCTGCAATTTAAAAAAAGGGGGGGGGATCAGAAGGCATGAATCATGGTGATAGATCTTAAACAGGGGCTGTCAAAAAAAAGAAGAAGAAAGAAAAGCACCGTGATTACAAAATTATCTTATCAAACGACACGTGGCTGTCACGGCACCTTCCATCCTTCCCACCCTTCCGTTATTTAAAAACACACACACATAATTCCATAGCAAGCCCGTGTAGTCACCTTTGAGTCAGTTATGAATAGGAGAGGAGGGGGTTGGAAATAGCTACAGCCATGGGTGTCAATCTCTAAACGCACTCCAACTAATGCTATTGCAGCAACAAGAGAAAAATAACTTGAAAGGTTGAGAAAGAAGTTTTCTTGGAAGTTGGATACTCTGCAAGGGGAAGGGGGTAACCTTCGGATGTTTTGTAGTGCCTGAAAGACCACCGGTCCCTTATGCATGTTAAAAGACCCCTTGGGAAGCCCATGTGTCTTGTTCAGTCATTATTTAAGCAGGCAGCCCCACAGAGGGAGACTCAATTTATCTCCTACACCCTCCTCTATTTCCAGCTTTATGATAATATAATAATAGCCGCAAAGCTGGACGGCAGAGACCTAAGAACCTAAGAACAGCCTTGCTGGAACAGGCCACAGCCCATCTAGTCCAGCATTCTGTCTCACACAGGGGCTCACCATTTGCTTCAGAGTATTTCTAAGCAGATGTCTTCACCTGCTTAAGATTTCTGACCAGTGGCATGGTGAGATATCCTGCCTCTCTCTCCAACCCAGAGGCTTGTCCTTAGGCATCCATCATGATAGCCATTGAGATCCTTGCTTTCTAACTCCCTTGTGGTTCTTGTTAAAGAAAAGGGCTCTGCACGGTGTAGAAAAATGAATAAATACTTCCCTCACTCTTAACCATCTTGGTCTGCTGTTCCCAACATCTATAGGCCACTGAAGTCCCTTTTTTCTGGTGCCATGTTTTTCTTTCTTTCTGGAAGCAACAGCTACGGCCACAAAGTGCATCATTGTTGTAGTTGTTGTTCTTGTGTTGTTAATGTTGCAAATGACATCTGGAGCTTCCTTCCTTCTCACTGTGCATCTCCAATCCTTCCTTCCTTCCTTCCTTCCTTCCTTCCTTCCTTCCTTCCTTCCTTCAATGTGGACCTCTAGGGACTTCCCTGCCGTGTAAAACTTACACCTCACCTCTTATAGAAACCTGTCTGCTCAGTCTTGATTCAAGGAGGTGCCCTGAACTGGCTGTCAGCCTAGGTTCTGACATGGGAAAGGTCTAGTTTGTACTCCTTTGTGTCAGAAAGCAAAGGAGAACTTTGGATCCACCTGGTCCCTAAAAAAGCACAGGACCGCTCCAACCTTCTACAGAGCTTGGAGAAGTTGTTTCTTTGTACCACTACTTCCAGGATCCCCTTATCATGGGCCAGTCTCAGTGACGGCTGAGACACCGGCAGAAATTCCCCAGCCAATTCTGCCAAGGGTTGCATGGCCAACCCATGTGGGAGAGAAACTCAAAGGTCATCTGTCTTGTCAACCTGCCATGGCCAGTCCTAGCGTATCAACGGAGTCGTGTGGGATGAGTCAGTGGCTGAACAAAGGCAGACCACTGGTTGCTATAGCAATTGTTCATTGTGATCTCCTTGAAAATAGGAAGGGGTGAAAAGCACTCCATCTCTACCCACGTGGCTTCTCGTAATAAGGGATAAACACAGCCTGAGAAGGGCTGAGCAAGGGTGGAAGCTGACTGAGACAAGTGAAAAAACTCGGGCTGCAGATGGAGTCCAAGGCTCTCTTGTCAGCTTTGATGAAAGACATTAGAAGCATGAGAAGAGGTGAGAGAAGAGAGGAAGGAAGAGAAAGGAGTCCTTGGAAAAAGTCCAGTTGGAACTCTTCAGCTGGAAAAAGGGAAAGCACCCCACCTGCCTTCCTACAGTTTAGGGAGAAAGATTGGAGGAGGCCAATGCGACCGGTGATGGCAGAGAGAAAGGAGTCATGCTAACACCTTCAATACAGGAAGATTACTCAGGATCAAACCAAAAGTCAGTGTCTAAACCAGCATCCCATCTCCTAGAGCAGCTAAGCAGATCTCTATAGCAGTGGTTCCCCACTTTGGGCCACCCGGGTCTCCTGGGACTACAACTCCCAGGAACCCTAGCCAGCACTGGCAATGGTGACAGCTCCTGGGAGTTGCAGTCCAAGAACACCTGAGTCAGTCAAGGTGAGGAACCCCTGCCCTAAATGTTAAAGCCCACCAGCATGCCATGAAAGCAGTAGGATCTTTCACTTCCATGATGACTGAGATGAAGGGCAGGTGCTGATGCAGCTCCTGGAACCATCCCTGATGAGAAACATCACGGCTCAACAGCCAGTGTCCTGTTGTTTAGCTTCACCAGCACAAGAAGAGGGAGGCCGTCAAGAGTAGCAGATTGCTGCCCATTAAGGAGTCCCTTTTTTGAAGTCATGGCATATGCAGCTCACAGGCAACGGCATGACGTCGCCCACTCCCCACAAAAGTGGAAAAGAGGACTCTTTCATTAGTGGCAATGTGCTTCTGCCAGCCACTTCAACTCCACCACATAGGCTTGGAGTTACGCAACAGGATTCTGGCTGCAGTGGACTGTCAAAGTCCCTTTCAGATTTGCCACGGCGCCCTTGTCTCCTTGGTGCCAAACGGGCAAATGATCTCTAACCGCATGTTGTTACTTCAAGCAGCCTTCTCTCTCTGGTGGCAAACATCAGTGCCAGCGTTTGCAGGCACTGCCCTCCGACCCATGATGTGAACCAAGCCACAGCTGTGCAGCTGAAGGTCTCCGGGCATGGTTTCCATCTCTCCTCTCACTCTGTGTGTTTCTCTCTCTGTCTCTCTCGAAAAATGCCAGGAGCCCCCAAAAGTAAAGGAGACTAACAAGCTCCCAAAAGGGCCCAAAGGCAACAAGCTGCCCCCAATGGTCTAAGAGGTTTCCTTGTTGCCAGTTGGTGTCAACTCATCACGGCCAGCCAGTTCTGCTCCGAGACCTTTCCTGTCAAGCTGTGCAGCTGCGTGCATTTCCCAATTCCTCTGTGATCCTTCCCTTGCCAGTTGTTGTTGCTTCTAAGGCTAGCTGGGGTGCAATGCCCTTACCAATAAGCCTAGTATTCGATTATTTCAACTGTCATTCATCACTGTTGCTGCTTATCAGGATACAGGACATGTGCCTTTTTCATCAACTGATCTGAACACAATAGGGTAATTAAAGGAACACTTATCAATAAGCTCAGTATTGGTGCTCCCTATAATCACAGTGCTGGTAGACAGTATAGGCAGGTTAGATGTTTAGGCTAGGACTCCAGAGGGTGTGTTTGAGGCCTTCATGTCACTTGCAGCTAATGGTGGCCTTAAAACAGGCCTGCCCAAAGTCCGGCCCGGGGGCCAAATGCGGCCCGTCAGGCCATTCTGAGTGGCCCGCGGCTGGCTGGCCCGCCCCTCCCTCCCCCTCCTTTGCTTATGGGCCAGTGGGTGGGGCTTTCCGTGGGATGGCAGGGTCAGGGAGCAACCGGCCCCTGGCACATTCTCAGCCACCAAATCTGGCCCTCCTTACAAAAAGTTTGGGCACCCCTGCCTTAAAAGAAGGGGTGCTTGGAAGCCACCTGTCTTCAGCTCTTGGAGAGGTCCCTCTTTTGGGGATGAGTATAATTCTGCTGGGAATATTCTGGTGTGGCAAGGCTGCCAAAATAAACACACACACACCCACAGTATTTCAGGGATCGTGGGCCAAGCTCCAGCCAAGGGCAATAAACTGCATTTTCATAGAATCATGAAGTCCGATGGGGCCTCTAAAGCCAAGGCAGGAGTCCCTAAATCCAAGGGGACCTGCCAGGTGGCTGCCCAAATTTCTCCTGAATGCCTCCCAGTGTCGCAGCACTCACCACCTCTTGAGGCCGTGGGTTCCATTGTTGTACTGCTGTAACAGTTAGGAAGTCCCCCCCACCCCATATTCAGCCCAAATCTGTCTTCTTGTAGCTGGAACCCATTGTGTCCACTGCCCTTATTTATTTATTTATTTATTTATTTGTTTGTTTGTTTTTTGTTTGTTTGTTTTGTTGTGCTTGTATCCCGCCAATCTTCTGGTCGGCTAACAAAATTTAAAGCAACACTAAGAAAAACAAGAAATTAAATTAATTAAATTAAATTAAATTAAATTTTTTTAAAAAAACAGCCAGGATCAATATCCATCAGATCAGATGAGGCAGGTGGCAAAAAAAAAAAAAAAATGAAAAGGTCGCCAAATGCCTCCTTAAAAAGGTAGGTTTTCAAAGCCTTTTTGAAAGTCATTCGGGGATGATACAGATCCTGCTTCTTCTCTTGTAGGGCTGCCTTTGGAGTGTTTGCAGGCAGCTATCACCTCTTCTCAAGGCTAAACATGCCCTGGTCTTTCCGTCTTCCTGCTCCAAGGGCTTCCTTTCCAGCCCCCTTGATCATCCCCGCTGCCTTTCTTTAAACTTGCACCAGTTTGTCCCCACCTGGCCGTGCGGTGTTTGCAGAACCGGGCGCCGGGCTCTCGGGGGAGGCCGAACCAGGGCCGAATAGAGGGCAGCTGGCACCTCTCGGGGGTTCCCTGCTCTCCTACTAAATTCCTTGCCGTTCTCCCTCCTTTTCCTGGAGCCTCGCGTGTCTCTTGTGCGTTTGGCCGCCTTTGGTGCCGCAACGCAAAATCCTGACCTTGGGAGAGGAAGAGGAGGCGGAGGAGGAGGAAGAGGCGGAGGAGGGGGGGGGGGGGTGGTGGAGAGGGAGGGAGGCGCTCTTGGCATCCTTATGAATGAAATTCCAGGGCCGGCGCGCGCGCCCGCCGGTCTGGATGCGTCTCCGCGCGCGCGCCGCCGCCGCCACTCGCCTGGCCGGCTCTTCTTCTGGGCGCGAGCGGGCGGGCAGGTGTGGAGGCAGCGGCGAAGGGTGCAGGAGGCGCGCCTGCTTATTCTTATTCTGCTCACAAGCGCCTCTGATTCACTGGCGGGCAGCCGATCGTCGTGAATGCGAGCGAGCGAGCGAGCGAGGGCTCTTGACGTCAGCGTGCGAGGCTGATCCCCAGCAGACCCGAAGGCGGCCAGGGAGGCGCGGGGCGCGCCGGTGGCCAGCGCTGCGCCCGCCGAGCGAGCTGCGTTGGGCGAGCCCGGGAGCTGGAGAGGCGAGGACTGAAGGAGGAGGAGGACTCACTCGGCCAACAGGGAGAGGAGGACGGTCACCAGCCAGCCAGCCAGCCCCCCCCCTCCCTCAGGAGGCCAAGGTAACGCCGACAAAAGAAAAACCCTTAGCCACACGCTAGCCAGCGTCGCTCCAGGCCTCCTCGCGACCGGCCAGTCCCCGGACTTGGGCCCCGCACCTTGCATGCCTTTGGCTTAAGGTGGCCCCGTTGGAACGGCCCTCCTTCAAGGACCCGGCGCAGAAGGGCGCACCAGGAGGAGCCGGGGCGCTGCGTGGCCCCTTCCGTGAGCGCCTTGTCCGGTCGGTTTTCACGGGGGGGGGGGCCTTCATCTCCGGGCTTTCTGGCGCCGGGCTCCGTTCCTCCCGAGCCACCGCAGGGAAGTCCACGCGCCCGGGATCAAGCCGCGCCGCCGCCGACTCCGCAGATGCTTCACTTCGGGACTGACCCTCTCCTTTCCCGAAGGAACTAACGGGTAACTTTTGTTAGGGTGTGCGGGTCAGGATCCCCCCTTCCTCTCCTCTCCCCCACCCCACCCCCCGCCGCGAGTGAGGGACTCTGTTGGGAGCGGTATCGGGGTGGGCGGTAGGCGGCTGGAGGCGCCCTGTGCGCGCCGGGTTCCCACGACCTGGGAAGCAGGGGAGCGCCAGAGCGCGTGTGCCGCGTGGATGTGTTTTCCTCTCCTTTGAAATATTTATTTATTTATTTATTTATTTATTTATTTATTTATTTATTTATTTATTTCGCCCAGCGTCTGGGATCTTTGTCGCGATCCTTGGCCTCCGCCCTACCTGTCATCCGCGGGGGGCGGGGGGCGGGAGAGAGATGGAAGGGAGCAGGCCTATGGGAAGGCAGGGCTGCCTAGTGGTTTGAATTGTGCTGTCTGGGGAGAACTCGCTTCCCCCGTCCCAAGGGACGCCCCCCACCTTCCCCTCGACTACCACCCACCGAGGTAATGAGGAGGCCACACTGGAAAAGCTGAGAAAGCTCTTGGGTCCCAGAGGGAACCGGCAGCGGGGAAGGCGAGGCGGAGCCCCGTGGTGTGAGGGGTTCGATCCCTCCCCCGAGGTGCTCGGAGACTCCCAGCGTGACCTTGGACCAGGGATCCTCTCCCAGCGTGGCCACCTTCCAAAGTTGTTATGAGGACCGAGGGGGGCAGCTGGGAAGTTGCGTAAACCGCCTGGAGCGCCCCAGGACAAAGAGGGAAGCGCGGAGGTGGATGCTGAAAAGGCGGACGGAGGAAAGTCAGACCTCCCCACCCCACCCACGCCCTGCGTCCAGCCAGCCCATCATCATCATCATCATCATCATCATCATCATCATCATCATCATCATCATCATCATCATCATCATCATCATCATCATCATCATCATCATCATGGTGACTGGAGCGTTTGTCGCCCCTCCACGTTTGACCACAAGGAAGGAAATCGGCGTTTTCGGGGGGGGGGGCGGCGGCGGCGGGTGTCATTTAGGGGGTTGTCCGGCGGAATTAAGGAGGGCCTCTGGAGCACCGCTCCTCTCCCCAAAAATTCACTGGGTTCAAATGCCGGAGCAGGGCTTTCTAAGCGGTCCGCGCTGGCGGGGGTGGGGTGGGGTGTCAACGGCCGGTTTCTCGCAGAAAGGAGTGCCTGGAACCGAACCGGCGGCTTGGGGAGGGGGGGGCAACTGCATGGCTGTCCGGATCATCGCCCACCCACGCGGGGGATCACTGTTTTTTGGGGGTGGGGGGGGAGACTTAGAGAGGAGGTCCTTTGACGGTGCCGCACTCCTTTAAGAGAGCCGTCCTGCGGATTCGGGATGGTTAAGATCCCCCACCCCGTTGCTCCGGGATGCGGGGGTGCCACGGATCAGGCGCACACAGTCCCACTGTGCGCGGCGGAGCAGCTTCCTGGAGACGTGGGGGAGGGGGGGGTCCTCTCGGGGCTCCTTCCCTCCGCGGCGCAAGGGTGTCCGCAGGAAAATCTCGTCGTGTGTGTGTGTGTGGGGGGGGGGAGGCAGGAGCCGAGGGGTCTCTGCAGAGCCGTGCGCGAGCCCGGTGACTCATGCGCCACCGCCGCCACGCCGTGGGCTTTCTCGCAGCACATTGAAAGAACCGATGCATTTGACGGCATGAAACACACCGTGTCCCCACCCACCCACCCCCACCTCCAGCCGCCCCACCCTCCGTAGCGGGACGCCCTGACCTCTGCTGGACTTCAGGGTGGCCCGGGCGTAGGGCTCAGCGGGGGCGCAGCTCTAGGATTTCTTGAAAGGGCAGAGAGAATGATGAGTTGGTCATTTTTAATTTAATGTAATTTGCTTTTTATTTTTGCTCTGTTCGCTGCTGACGGGGATTGCCCGCCCACTAATTCGATCGGCTTTCGGTGTTAGGTGCCTGGACTGGAGTTCATTTGGGGAGGTTGGGGGAGGTCTTTGCCCGGCAAAAAGTCCTGGGCAACCCTGGAGTACCGCTGCTCCGCGGTGACTCCTAGTCTTCAGGGGCTTTTCCCGCGTCCTTCTGGGGCTCCTAACCCCCTTCTCTCCTTTTCCCCCCTCTTTCCCCCCACCCTCCCTGCCCCCCCTCCTTTCTCTCTGCCCCCCCCTCTCCAGGCTATGCTCCCCAACCCGGCGGCAGCCCTGGAAGAGCAGCTGCAGGAGCAGCAGCGGCGCCTCCTGGTGCTCCTGAACGCCTCCTCGCGGCCCTTCGTCCCCCTCTGGCCCTCCTCCAACGCCTCCGCCGTGGCCGGGAGTTCCGCGGACCACTCCCCAGACGCCGCCGCCGCCGCTGCTGCAGTGGCCGCCACCTCCGGGGGGTCGAGCGGCGAGGAGCCCGGCGGTGGAGGCGCAGGGAGCGGGTCCGGGTTGGGTGGCAGCGGGTCCGGCTCGGGGTCCGGCGGGGAGGCCGGCGGCGCTGGGGACGGAGGGGGCGCCGGGGGCGGCGTCGGCGTGGCCCGGGCTGTGGCGGCGGGGGTGAGCCCGTGGGACGTGGCCCTGTGCGCCACCGGGACGGCCACGGCCTGCGAGAACGCGCTCGTGCTGGCCGTCCTCCTTTACGCGCCCAGCCTGCGCGGGCCCAGCTTCCTGCTGATCGGCAGCCTGGCACTGGCGGACCTGCTGGCCGGCCTGGGCCTGGTGGTCAACTTCAGCGTCCAGTACCTGCTGCAGCCGCCCAGCGAGGCGGCCACTCTGGGCACCGCCAGCCTCCTGCTGACCGCCTTCTCGGCTTCGGCCTGCAGCCTGCTGGCCATCACCGTGGACCGCTACCTGTCGCTCTCCAACGCGCTCACCTACCACTCGGAGCGCGCCTTGCCCGTGGCCGCCGGCGCCCTCCTCCTGGCCTGGCTCCTCTGCCTGGGCGCGGGGATGCTGCCCTGGCTGGGCTGGAACTGCCTCCGCCAGCCCGGCGCCTGCAGCGTCCTGCGCCCGCTCACCCGGCACCACGCCGCCGTCCTGGCCGTGGCTTTCCTGCTCCTCTTCGCCCTCCTCCTCCAGCTGGACGTCCAGATTTGCAAGATCGCCTTCCGGCACGCCCAGCAGATCGCCGTCCAGCGGCAGTTCGTGGCGGCGGCCGGCCCCAGCGCCGCCCAGGCCACCTCCACCCGCAAGGGCCTGGCCACCCTCTCGCTCATCGTGGGCACCTTCGCCCTCTGCTGGGTCCCTTTCGCCGTCTACGCCCTGGTGGCCGACGCCAGCGCCCCGCCCGTCTACACCTACGCCTTGGCCCTGCCCGCTGCCGCCCACTCGCTCCTCAACCCCGTCGTCTACGCCTTCCGCAACCCGGAGATCCAGAAGACCCTCTGGCTGGCCTGCTGCGGATGCCTTCCTGCCGGCTGCTGCGCCTCCAGGACCAGGACGTCCAGCGACGTGTGAACCCGGGAGAGAGACCCGGGCGTAGGGGCGCAGGGCAGGGCAAGGCAGAGACGGAGGCGCCCCCAGGGCCTGGGGACGCCTCCACTTCCTCCTCCTCCTCCTCCTCCTCCTCCTTTTCACCCAGCGGTGAAAAAAGAGATCCGAGCAGAAAGAGGTCGTGGGGATACCTTTTCAACGCCCCCCCCAACGATCCAGAGCTTTCTTTTGAGGAATGCCTCCCTTCTGCCTCTCCCTCTTTTGACCGGATCACCTTCCTCTTCAATCTTTAAAAAGAAGGCGCTGTGGATCGCCCGCTCAGGATGGGTGCACAACACGTGGCGCAAGCCTGCACGTCGCCTGGCCGGGTTCCCTTCGGGTGGGTGGGCGTCCGTGTGAGCGCCCGTCCTGTCATTTCCGCACACACACCCTGTTCTTCCGGGTCCCTCCATTCTCTGGACCTCCACCACCACCTTTTTAAGGCCCTCCACGTGTCACAGGATTCCAGAAGAAATGCTTGGAGAGCCAGGGCGAGAGAAGGGCGGCGGGCAAGGCTTTTGTTCTTCTTGGATTCAAGGAGGCAGGAATTTGCGGTGTGGGGAGGAGGTCACAGAGGGCCCCTGCGGATTTAGCCACTGATTTGGGAGACTGGCCTTGTGGGGCAGTGGAAGGGGAGGTGTTTTTATGCCCCACCCGAGCGGGAGCACAGCATCCCCCATCGTTCAAGGACGCGCGCCAGGTGGGGAAGCCCAGGGTGTGGCAGGAGCGAAACCGCTTTCCTATCGACTGCCCTCATTTAGCCCGATGAAAAAGGCCAGAAGCGAGCTCCGAACAGCGAGGCGTTGATTCAGCATCTCGGCAGGAATCTCCCCGAGGGGACGCGTGGGTGGTGGGGGTCCCACCTCTCCGTCTCCTCTCCTCAAGCTTTGCGCAACGAAAGCCACCTCGCCAGCGGGCATGGGATGGAGTCAGGTCCCAGGCCTGTTCAGCACTGCTGGGTCTGGACAGCTCCCGGGAGGTTGCTTGCAACCAAAGGGAGGCGTCGGGCTCGTTTGAAGGCGGCGGGAAGGAGGGGAATGTCTTCTCTTGAGGAAGAGAAGTGTGGTTTGCTCTAAGCCAGGCATATCCAAACTTCGGCCCTTCAGATGTTTTGGACCACAACTCCCACAGTCCTTTGTCCTTTGTAATCTAAGCTTAGAATTCTGGGAGTTGTGGTCCAAAACATCAGGAGGGCCGACGTTTGGACATGCCTGCGCTAAGCTAAAGCTAAGGAGGGCCTCTGGGAGTAGGTTGAGCCAGGTGTTATAGACGCCTCTTCATTAGAAGAGGGAATTCCTCAAGTGCTGAAAACGTCTGATGGTCAACAGGAGACTTTTTTAAAAAAAAAAACTTTCTGTAGTTCGCTTTTGTGTGGTGGGTCTTGAGGAAGAAAGCACAAGCTTCGTTTCTGGCCAGGTATCCGTAATCACCCTGCCTTCATATCGCCTGCCTCCAACCCTTTACATGACTTCTGTGATCAGTGGGTCATCTCTGCATTGCCCCTCCTATCTTGTGTTGAGGAAATCTTAAGGACAGGAGGCACTTCCAATCCCTGTATAATTGTGTTGGGCAGGGCCAAAAAAAATTAAAAAAAATCTTTATTTTCTGCAGTTGCACTTTAAGCAGCCTTGTGAACCTTCTAGGTCACCTCTCCTGACCCCAGATTAAGCAGAGGCAAAGGTGAGGAGGTTTATGGCAAGCAGTGAATGATGAGAAACTCCAGGTGCTTTTAGGGCACCAAAATGGGAGCTTTGGTCTTTAAATGATGATAAGAATGGTAATCATCAGCATGTGCTTTAGAGTTAAATCTCACTTATGGAGACCCTTTTCTAGCCAAGAAAAGTATTTGCCTTGCATTTTCATGTTTTGTACAATTTGTTTGGAAACTGATCCACGGAGATTACTTGGTGTCAAGGAAGGGCCCTGCTGGATTGTGACAGGAGATGCAGCATGTCTCTGCCTGCACCACGGGTGGTGCAAAAAGAAAAGAGAAGAAAATTCTGATGCCAGAGGGATCAAGCAGATGCAGCTTGGCTTTGCAGGCATCCGGATGTGGTTGGCTATCTCACTCAAAGAAGGCTGTCCCCCCCCCCCAGGTGACTTTCCAATGCAGTGTTATGTGACTTTCCCCTCCCCGACCTTGATGAATTTATATTTCAATTAACTGTTCCTGGAAATAAAGACACTGCCCCAGTTCTTCCCCACCCATAATCAGTCTAACCGTGCCCGTGCATGGCTCCCTTTTTGCCAGGCCCATGGGGAAAGTTGGCTACGTGGGTGGTCTCTAGCACCCAGCTCAAGGATGCTGGAGAATGTTGGCCCCTGCGCCTGTTTGCCATCGGATGGCAGATCGGGTGCTTTTGTCTGTCATAACTCTGCTCCCCATTTGAAAGGATGACACTGATACTTCTGGGAAAAGTTACTTTTGGGAGGGGTTATGTGGCTCAGGGTTTTCAGCCTGGATTTCACCAGAGCTGTCCAGGGTGCTGAAAGCAACCCCTAATAAAGGTTCAGGACCCCGGATACCTCCTGTGATGTTGATCAGTTGTGGTCCCTTGGATATGGTGGTGCAGGGTTCCTCAACGCCTTTCAGAAGTGGACGTGAGGGCCAAAGAGGAGTGGGAAAGGGGAATAAAAAGAGAGGAGGAAATAAGTAACTCAGCAACTGGGGAATGCTGGCCCAATAGAAGGGTGTGTGTGTGAAGGGTAGCCTCTTTGGAGGCAAAGGCTGGCTGAAAGCTTTTACACATGTTGCCATCCGATAGGAGAGGAAGAGGAAATAGTTCACCATGGGTGGGATGGAACATCAGCACCTAGCTTTGGAGAGATCTGATTTATTTCCGAAAGGGGTTGGTGGCACAGCTGCACATGGCCCCTGGGGTGCGCAGAAAGCAACGGTGAAGCAGGGCTGAGAAGATGTGAGACTCCGGAGGTGGAGGAACCTCACCAACATCTTGATGATGGACTGACAGCCTGTCAGGAGAATTAAGCTACCACAATATTTTTCCTCTTTAAGTCCAAGATAAAAGTTTTTGAGAGAGGCCAAGTGTTTCCTCTCTTCCTGCTTTGTGCCATTTGCTTCTAATGTGGCGTCTCCTTCTCAGCCACAGCATGGAGGCACACTGAAACAAAAAAAAAAGGGGGTGGGCTGATGGTGTGCAAAGATGCAAACAGCCCACGCAATGCTTTAACTTTCCAAAGTCCACACAACAATGAGGGGGTAGCACCATTGTTTTATGTGTTGTTGTGTATATGTGCTGAAAGCAATGGAACCCCCCCCCCCGACAATACAGTCTTGTAAATGCACAGAAATCTCTCTGGGAGCTGCCAGAGGGGAGATCTCACTTTGTTGCTGTGAGGAGGTGTGTATGTGTGTGTGTTGCACTTTTTGTTCAGCATGCCAGGACAAACTAAGTCACAACGTATGCCTCTATGTGAAACCTGTAGGATGCACTTTAAACACCACACACTGGAATCATAAGATCCTGCAAACAGAGTCTGATGTAAAACTCACAACCTCCATCCCTCTGCCTTTGCACAGGGTAAACATAAAATGATGTGCACAAGGATCCTACTTCGACACATGCAGGCCAGGTGCTCCGTTGTGCGCTTGGCCATGCAGCTGAGTGGGCACCATCTGGCCCCAAAACTGCTCAAACCGCTTGCACCATTTCCCCTGTGTGCGCGTGATTTTTGCGACAGGGTTCTAGTGATCCATTAAGAACTCAAGGATCCTAAAGCCACATCCCAAACCCCTAAGTACTAACTCCAAAGGTTCATCACAAAGATCAGTTCCTGGTTATTACAATATATTTTTACTGTTTGCATGGTCTTTCTTGAGTCTAGGCTAAAGGAGGGTGATGTTTCCTTCCCCCCCCTCCTGCTGTGCTTCAAATAATGGAGACTCACAAAAAACTCTTGTCATTCTCCTGCAAGTCCTTTCCGGGTAAATATTGTCGTTTTTTTCTGCTCAAACGGGGAGGGGGGAGGGTTGTTGTTTTATAACACACCAGGGTGGGTTGAGATAAGTGGACTTCTAGATGCTGTTGGATTTACAGACACCATCAAGCCTAGCTGGCTCCTGGAAATGGTGGTGGTGGTGAGGATGGGATTTGTAGTCCGACAAACCCCGGTTGCTTTCACTGTTTTCTCTCCGGGGCCCTCTGAGAAGACAGGATGGTGTGGGACATTTAAGCGATTCTTGTTGAATGTGAGCAGGCTTGGTCAGTCCTCTGACAGCAAAAATAAACAGCAATCGGTTTTGTTGGGGCAAAATCCAGGCCTTGCAATGCACTTGATAGACAAGGAGGGGGGAAACCCCCCCCCACACACACACACTGAGAAAACGAGGGTCCCCTGCACTGTATTGCTATGTTGTATAATATTATACATTCATCCATCGAGAGTACTTTATTTTTATTACTGTACATAAAAATGTTTGTGACTTGTCAAGACAACACTGGAAATTATTTTAAGAGATAGTAAAATGACGTTAAAGACACAGGGACATTGATTCCTGGGTTATGTGCCAATTTGGTTGTGTCTGCTTTCTTTACGTAGACAAAACTAGGAGGGACAAACATGAACTTAGTCCTAGGTTTGCTTCCCAGAGATGGAGCCTGCCCTGTTGTAACTCTCACCCATGGCATGAAATGACAGAGACTATATAGCTGGACAACAGCAAAAAGGAATGAAAACTTTTCTGGAAGTTGTCCCTCCCTTTGCGTTCGCTCTTTTATTTGAGGCTGTCACACAGGGCTGTGGTTCCCAACCTTGCTTCTCCAGATGTTCTTGGACTACAACTCCCAGAATTCCTGGCCAGCACAGCTAGGGGTGAAGGCTTCGGGGGTTTTTTTTAGTTTGAGTACCTCTGGAGATCCAAGGTTGGGTGCCACTGACATAGGAAAGAGAACAATAAATCTTCGTGCCGTGGAGGTTACAGAACGAATGCCCTTCTGTATATGGGATGCCAAGGGTTGTAACTAACTAGGAATATGAAGTCCTCGCTGTTGGAAAGATAAAAGAACAGGAGCAAGTCCAGCTAGGAGCCTTCTTCCTGAATGTCTCGAAGCTTGGAAGCTATGCAGATGGCCTAAGAAAGCCTCAGGAAGAAAGGAAGACCATTTACTGTATAAACGGAAGCAACAGATCAACTGCAGCAGTCCATCACAGAAGCACGCTTTCCAAGGGGCAGAGGTGTGGTGTAGGATCAGGACACTGCATCCCTGTAGGATGCCTTCTGATTTCACATCATACATCACTCAGCCTTACTCAAGAGGAGACGGAGACAGCAGCGCAAGCATTCTGTTTGATGGATGTTACTTATGGCCACGGTTGCTTCTGCCAACTCTGGGACAAAGCAACAAATGTTGTGGCAGTTGGGGAGGGGAGCAGGGATCTGACCCGTAACCATGACCTTAGAACTGCAGAGCCAGAAGGGGCCCTGTGGGTCATGGCGTCCAGGCCCCTCTCAAGGAAGTCCAGTGGGGGAATCGAACTCACAACCTCTGGCTCCTCAGCCAGAGGGACCTAAGCTGGTGAGCTATCCAGCGGTTGGGATATATGTGGCACCTTTAAACCACTTCTGACTCCATTTAATGAACAAGTTCTCAGCAGCAGATGCTGGGAATTCTGAATTTGCAGGATGGGGAAATCAGGACTGGGTTTTAGTCCGAACATTAAAGTGTTGATCTAAAGGGCTGAACCTACTTTGAACGCAAGGTCCAGCACCTTGGATAGCTCCGGTCAACTTTAGATAAATATCCAATGTGGATTTACTGCCACATTTTGCCAGCTTTTGCTGGTTAGATCGGCCTTCCTGAATGTGAGACCAGGCAGATCTTTTAGACACACCAGAGCTTCAGCACGGAGGCTGTTGCATCTTTCCCTTCCATTTAAAAAAACCCTAGAAACAGCAAAAAAAGAAAGAAAGCTTAAGACTGAAAGGAGGAAAACCTTCAGAAATCCTCTTAAAATCTTTATTTTCTTATTTCCTTTTTAAATGACCAACATGCATAAAGTGTCAACAGCTCGGTTTTATGTTGTACGACATTTCTTGGAAAGTCATGGTCATAAAAGAACTACGATGGAGTACAAGCAGTGCCCCCACCCCCCACCCCACCCCACCCCGATCTTGGATAGGGTTTCCTCTACGGGCAGGGAAGGAATCAAAATGTCCAGACAGTTCGGTCCTGTTTTGTCGGCAGGAAGACAAGAAGAACCCACAACAATGCTGGGGGACACATGGCTTGACGAATAGCAAACTCTGTACGGTCGATAGATACAAGTAGTAAACATTTACGGATCTACTCCACTAAGTGCACAATGCTGTTAGAGGAACACCACCACCCCTTTTGTGTCCGTGAATACTTCCAGCGTTTCTTTCTGCTGTTTGCTCAGCTCGGTCAAAACGCGAGTCCACCCAATCAATACATCACATCGCAAGTCCCTGTATGTTGGTTGCACCCTTGCATCCCCTCTTAGTCACGCCTCGGATCAGGTGTTAAAAACAATACTCGTCTCAAAAATAGCATTTATATATATATATATATATATATATATATATATATATATATATATAATATATATATATATATATGATTTATATATAAATATAATATGAGCAAAAGAATCACTAACAATGTAATTCGAACGGATCACTCGCTTCCCATGCTTCTCATTTCTACAATCCTGAAAGACAACAGATCCAGATCCTTATTTAACCACAACAGCTTAAGTGGAGGCTCCATGGACAGGCGCAGTCTACCTCTGAATGAGAGGTGCAGTCGTCAAAATGAGAGACAAGGTCTCAGGGTGTAGAAAAAGGTCAGTAACATTTGTTCTGATTTAAAAAAGCTCAATGTGTTTCAGCACAGAGGACTTATTTTGGAGCAAGATTAGAGAACCCAAGCTTTGTTGGTAAAGCATACCACTCCTGACAGCAACTCTGGCCCTCATGAAACCTTTTTAATTGCAGGGAGGGCCCATTTTGAAAACGGCCCTTTGAACGCAGTTAATTATTTCAGCCTCCTTGTACAGCAGGGGCTGTGTGTGTCATTCCCAGCTGCATCGCTGTACTTGTAAAGGAGGACCTAAGCCTGGCATTTGAAACCCCCCCCCTTCACCTGGGTGCATCACTCCATCTCATCATGGCTGATGATCTGAGAGGTCTGCAGAACAGAGATGTCAAATTCCTAGAGGCTTTGGTAACTCCTCAGGATTTCGTAGCCTAAGGGCACTTTTACACGACCCCTAAGATCCGCTGGCAACTTAAATTCGGACCAGAGATCTTGGGGGTTTGTTGCTCTTCCTGTGTCCCCCACCCCCTCCGCACTCCCTTGCTCCTGTCTGTGTGAGGGAAGGGAGAAAAAAAGGGAGAAAAGAATGCAGACTCACCTCCGCTCTGCTGTTGTCAGAAGCATTCCAGTCTCTTAAAGGGGCGGGGGGGGGCAAAAAAAAAACCCAAACACAAGGCGAGGAGAGCCCGGCACTCACTGCTTTAAATCCGCATCAAAAAAATTTCACCTTTGGAGACCAGGTACTTGGAAAATGCGCTGGGACACACTTAGGTGGGTGTGGTCATACTTATTTTTTTTTAAAGTACGGAGCTGGTGGGAAAACAATTTTAAGCTCCACATCTGGGAGCCCTTTGGCTCGGATTTTAGGGGTCGTGTAAAAGTGCCCCAAAACTCCTAGAAGCTTTCATCACTAGCTGTGCTGGTGGGGTTTTCTGGGAGCTGCAGCCCAAGAGCAGGTCCCCCCCCCCAAAAAAAAAATAAAATAAAAAGGGTCTGGAATTGTTATGCCTCTAGTCTCACTATTTGGAGGGCTTTGGTAGGTGAGGGATGGCCTTAGCAGAGACGATGAAATGCAGGTGGAAGTCAACAACACATACAGTGGAGAACTTAATCTTCTAAAGTGCAGTGCAGGTTCTGTGGCTTTTTTTTTTTACTTTTCCATTTTGCTTTGAAGGGCCAGTTCCTTCTAAGAATCAAAGAGCCAAGTTCTAGCTCTCCAAGGCCTTGGTTCACAGGATCAGGCCGCATGATAACAAGAAGGAGCAGAAGCTGGTCCCTAGGATGCACATAGAATTCCGAAAACCCGAACTGAATTGGCCTGATTCAGAACAATTTTTTGGTGAGGCCTGGGTTGAGTCAGAAATGCCAGAAAGCAAGTTTCTGAACCAGCTTGGATTTGGGGCACAAATCTAATTATAAACAAAATACGTCTTCTCGCTCAAAGCTACACCATTCTCAGTCTGATCCATAAGGTGCTCAGCACACAGCTTCCTGAAATTTAACTGCTTCAGATCCAGCTGGTTGATTCTCCTTTGCAAAGTCTGTCCTGTCTCCAAATGAACCAAGCCTGATTCAGTGCCACAGAGTAGGGTTTTTAATAGGGGAAAGGGGTGGGTCACTGGCTGAGCTGGGGCCTGGCTGTGACTCAGCCAAGCTTCCGAGCTGCCTTAGCAGGAGAAAGAGGATTTCTAATCCTCTGCAGCCTACGTGGACTTTGAGTGAGTACCACAGGAGAGAAGTCGTTCCATATTTTAGGGTAATGTCACCTGAGGCTGTTCACGGTTGCATAATACCACCCGGCTTAACTTTCGTCAGAGCATCCTAGGCTGTGGAAATCGTGCTCTGTCTTAATTTTGCTGGGTTTCTTCAAACGCTTCCTACCTGCCTCTCCACATACCCTTTTATTCCTATGACACTGTGCTGTTTTTTTTACTGCATCGATATTCCACTTTGTTAGCGTTTCTCGTGATCCTTACAATTATACGTGCCTTTTGCTTCCTTATTCCTCATTGTCTAAACATCTGGTTTGCCCATCCCCCTCCCTGCTACGAATGTTTTTACTCATTTGAACTTTAAATTGAGAGTCCATTTCCTGCACATTTACTAATACTAATAATAATCTTTGTCATAATCTTAGAACTGCAGAGCCAAAAGGGAACTTCTGGATCATGGAGCCCAGCGCCTGTCAAGGTGGCCCAGTGTGGGAATTGAACTCCCAAACTCCATCTCTCCAGGTAGAGAGACCTCAAACCCTGAGTTGCATAGCAGCTCAGTTTGCATTTTCTGAAGGCAAGGCGCTGCAGCTCCCACCCAGTTCAACAAAGGTCTTCCTATCCGGAGTGCAGACAGGACAACTCCACATATATGCCGTCTTAGGTGGCGGTGCATATGTCATTAATATCCATTATTCACCAGATGCCTGTCCCGGCCACATTCTGCACCACCAATGGTCCAATTACATCCGGAAGTGCCATCTCAATTACCGCATCAAAGCTTCCTCTCTTGGAGATGGACCTCCATGCCCATCCCTGGGAGGTTGGGTGGGATTTGGGTAAGATGATGCACAGAACATGATTAGACTGACATCATGGGAGAGGGCGTGAACAGTGTCTAGCCTGCCTCATCTCATCTGTACCCCCACTGATCTGACTTGTGCTCTGCTGTCTTCATGACCAGCGATGTATCTAGGGTTAGAGTCTCACTGTTAGGACAGCCTTAAGTGACTCAGCTCCTGGTTTTTTGTTCTTCTTTGGGTTTTAATGTCTCCAACTTGACTTGTGCCTCAAAACCCACCCAAACCTTCCTTTTTTTCCTTTGGGAGCAGAAAAGCTTGTTTTCTAGTAGGGACTCAAGCTTTGGACGTAAAGACTTGCTAAAATCCTTGGGGGAGAATGGCCCCCACCCACATTTTAATGCACATTTATCCAACTTTGTACTTTTGAAGCTGTATTGAAACCAAAACTCAGGATATGCTCTATTGCCACCGAAGAATAATCATGGAACTGGGTTCTGGGCAGGATAAATGAGTAAATGTTGGCTCTCTGGCCCCTTTCTCCCCCTCGTCTAACTAATATCTAACCTAGATAGTGATGCTGACCCTCCATGGCTCAGCGCAGCAGGTCTGATTCAAGATCTAAAGGATGCCTACAAAACCAACCTCCTCAATAAAATGGGCAGATTTAGGGTGGCTCTAAAGGGACAGTCAACCCTCTTTCCTAAAATGAGGACTCCTTTCTCTTTCAAGCAGACTTTTCCTTATTGCCTGGTGGTTTGAGAAGGGTTTTTAATGGATCGTTGGGCTCCGTTTTATGCCTGGCTTAATAAGGATCTTATTGCACTTCTAAGCTAATACTTGTTTAATTCTTTTCCTTTTTTAAAAATAATTCTATATTTCTTGTCTTAAGCTTTTAAACACTGTTCTATGAGGTAAGCCACCTTGGGTCCTTTTGAGGAGAAAGGTGAGATAGAAATATTTTTAACTAAGTAAATAAATAAATAATGGATTTTCATGCTCTGTGGAAGCAGCTGATCCAGAGTCTGGGAGCTGGATGCATTGGGTGGCTTTCTTTTAATGCATAATTCTTTGCCGCCATGGCTAGACCAAGTTTCTTTGCTGCCTGAGGCACACATGTTCCTCCATAGTCCACCTGGAGAAGGCAACATACTTACTGCTGCCTTTTACTGATGGGGCTTGTCTCGTGACCACACCTGAGGGCAGCCGGTGAGCGTAAGGGCAGGGGGGGGCAGGAGAGGTGGCCTAGAATACACCTGCTTTCTGCAGGTAAACAGCCAGGCCACCGTTACTGCTGCCCCTTCTAAACCATCTTTCATTTGCTGCCGAAGGAGGAAGCTCCCCTCTCTCCAATGGTAGGGCCGGCCATTTTTGAAATGGCTTAAAAACATTTCCCCCTCGACTACAACAACCAGGATAAGAGAGCCACCCCTTATCCCACATTATACGATGGACCCAAGTTTAATGTCGGCATGGTGGCATAAAGGACCCATGAGCCTGAGTTTACTTTCACGCACAACAAACCCAACGATGCACCCACAGGGGGGTAAGGGATTGGGCCCAGGTGTGGGGCACTCGGAGAAAAGCCCTTCCCGTAGCCTCAGAGAGCTGCTGCTGGAGCGATCCACCTGCAGGACGGATTCCACCTGGCCAAAATCTTGCTGGGAAAAGAATCAAGAAGGGTGCTGAGGAGAGGTGGAGGGTGGAAGGTAGAGGGATGAGCCGCGCTATACCAGCCAGATCCAAATTTCTGATAGGTCAAAAGCATATGGAAGCACTGCCAGCAGGAAGCTGAGCCAGGTGGTGGGTAACCCTAAGCAACTTCGGCCATCTGGGAGTGGTTGGACGTTTCAACGCAGCTCGGTTAGCCCTGTGTTGGCTTTCAAAGCCCTTGAACCACCTTGGCCAGCCCTGGATCCTCCTGACCACCCACTCGCGCCTCTTTTGCAGGCAGGGGGTCCATCGCTCTCTGCTCCTCAACAGAGATTGCAGGACACGGTCTTGAGTGTTCTAACTCCGGCTTTATTTGGTTTCTCTCCGCCTGTTCCTAAATGTAGTCTAAAACTTTGCTTGGCCCAACTCCAATCCCTCCCCTTCCCCCTCCAAAAAAACAAACAAACCCAACCACCCTGATATGAGAGGCACTACATTTTGCCCATCTCTAATCTAAATTATTAATTGCACCTTTCTGCTGTGCCAGAGCTTTCTGGACGAGGCTGGACTACAACTCCTATCCTCCCCAATCAGAATGGCTCTCTGGGGCTCGCGGGATCTGCAGTCCAACCAGAAGGGATCAGATTTTGGAAAGGAAGTTTTTTTTTAAAAATATAAATTTTCTAATCTATTAAATCTTTGTACTATTCCACATAGGGGGAAAGTGCTCCAAGCTACTAAGCTACCTACCTTCTATCTACCTTGGGATGTTGAGGTCCTGAAAGTGCCTCTGCTTAAAACCTCCGTTTTATGGCAAATAGGTTTCAATGGCATTCTAAAGCTATATGCAATTGTCTCCCAGACTGTCTAAAGCATGAATCCACTTCAGGAAGGATAGACCGAGAAGAGGATTTTGTTACAGGGCTGGCTTTGGCTTTTCCAGCTCATTTGAAGTTGGAAAAGTCATTTCCACATCCAGCTGAAGGAAGGAAGGAAGGAAGGAAGGAAGGAAGGAAGGAAGGAAGGAAGGAAGGAAGGAAGATCCAGTGGTGGGTAGTTCCCCTGCCATCAAGGCTTTTCAGCAGACAAGAGTCACTAATGCACACGCCCATAGAGAGGCCACCTCAAAATAATTTTTTCAACAATGCAACATGGCACGAAAGCAAAGCTCCTGAACACGAGGCAGCTGGAGGCAGCTGGAATTTACCTGCAGGGGCCGCCAGTCACACAGACACACCTGGCTGCAGAAAGGTGGCAGGTAGAACTGCCTGGGGGGGGGCACCCTCCCTCCCTCCCCAATCCTGAGGCAGGGCAGCTGCCGGGCTCAGTCGGACCACTCGTTCTCGTCCAGCTCTGAATCGTCGTCGGATTCGCTGTACTCGACCGCAATCCGGCGGGACAGGATGGTGGCCACGTCGTTGCCCACAGGCTCTTTCTTGGCCTCTTGCTCCCACTGCTCCTGGACCTTCCGGAGCTGGATCCCTGCATTTGGGAGGGGAAGAAGATGGAGGGCTCAGGAACGCCTCTGCATCCCAGCCGCAGTGGGCCACCAGCAGAATGAAGCTATGTTGCCTTTCAGAAACCTTTTGGGCATGCAGCCCGACCTTCTAGTGTAGAATATGGTGAGGTATGATTGTTCAGTGGAGTTTTTCTTAAAGACCTTTTCACAAGAACTTGGGAAGCAGTAGTAGTAGTAGTAGCAGTAGCAGTAGTAGTAATAGTAGTAGCAGCAGCAGTAGTAGTAACAGTCAAAGTTTTTATAATTTTGATTGAATATGATTTATATTTTTATTACGACTACAACTACAACTACTGCTGCTGCTGCTGCTGCTGCTACTACTACTACTACTACTACTACTACTACTACTACTACTACTACTACTACTACTACTACTACTACTAATAATAAATAATAATAATAATAATAATAATAATAATAATAATGGAAGAAGAAGAGCAACAACAACAATGATAGAATCAAGTCAACTCTGAGTGGTGGACAAGCATTCCAGGCTTTCTAGGGCATTCAGAAATGGTTTCCCATTCCCTTCCTTCATCCACCAGGCATGGGTGGTGGTGGTGGTGGGAATTGAACTCTCAGCCCCTGGACAACTATTATAACTGTGTGTCTAGAATAGCGAGTGCGTTTTAAGCATTGTTCAATGTGCAGTATCAGAACTGGCCACTAGGGAGTAGCAGAGAGCATTTCCCTGGTGTTCCCACCCCACCCCAAGCCATAGGGGGACAAGGATGGAAAACATGACTAAGGCACGAGACATCCAGTTGCTAATGTGCCTGCCTCAAACCAACAGAGAACGGCCAGGTTCCTTTTGTGCAAAATGACCCTCCAGGGCACTTACCCCTGCGGATGGCTGCCAGCAGGTCGCTCCGGGCATCGCTCATTGGGATCAGGGGTACCTGGGCCTTCCGTGCATCGACCGTCACTGTCGGAGGGGAAGCCGAGTGCGCCGGCGAGGCAGAGACCGTTGGGGGGCCGGGGGGTGGGGGCGGGGGCGCGACAGGAGGCCCCATGGGACCAGCCTGAGGGGGAGAGGCAGAATAGGGGCATGGGGGAGCCGGGGGTGGGGAAGGGGCATAGGAGGAATGAACCACCGAGGCGGCTGCGGGGTGTGCCGCCACAGGAGGGGCCGAGATGGGGCTGTCAAAGGCAGTCTGAGCCGACGGTATGACCGGGGGAGGGGGAGGGGGAGCAGGAGGGACAAAATATTCGGTCATCGGCACGGGCTGGGGGCTGGAAAGAGAGAGAAAAAGGAACACTGAGATTACCTGGAACAAACGGGTGTGTGTGTGTGTGTGTGTGTGTGTGTGTGTGTGTGTGTGTGTGTGTGTGTGTGTGTGTGTGTGTGTGTGTGATGCAATCAACAGCCTCATTTCAACTCAGAGAAATAAGCAAAAAGAAACACCGAGGAACCTCCTGGTGCTATGCAGTGAAAGCCCTCCAAACCTCCCCACCTCAAATGACCCCGTCAACGTCAGCAAGAAACCCATAAGCGTGTCCTCTCTTGGAGATTAGGGGCCATCGGGGGCTGCCGTACCACCCTAGACGCAGGGGGTCCTGCCTGATTTCAGAAGCTGAACAGAGTGAGGAGGAGAAGATGGACAGCCGCCCAGAGCCGCCAGACAGGAAACAACCCTAGCGAAACGTCTTGAGAGAGTCATTGTTTCCAATTGGAACTGACATTAAGGCTCTCGAAGGGTCTGGTTCGCTCTAAGGTGATTTCTTATGTGGCTGTAAACCCATTAGGATAGTTCTGTATCCCCTCTAAAGGTAGAGACAATGGGCTTGGGTATATCAGCTGCTGGCCATCCCGAGAGAGATGAGCTGTTGCCTGAAGGGTGCATCCTATTGGTAAGTGACCATGGGGTCTGCGCAGTCCAGTACATTCCAGGAGGTGGTGGAGGAGAAGCACGCTCAGCGTGGTGAGTGGATGATCGGTTGAGGAGGTTGGAGAAGGGAGCCCCCGTGCTGCTGTCTGAACTAACTGGGCCGAAGTGCCAAATGGTAGTTTGTGCCCATCTCTTATTTTTGCCGTTCAGTACACTTTTTACGCTGCTAACTAGTTAATCCCTGGTGTCCACACACTGAGAATGGCTCCTCGGTCCTCTGGACCATGAGAAATACAGTATCTGCATTGCAAGTTATATCCATTTGATTGCACTTCAGTGCTCTTGGGTTTATGGTTTGTCCGCCACTTTAGAATTCCTAGCTGTAGTTCTGGGGTTGGGCAGCAGAGGTCTCTAGCTGTGGATTCTCATTAAGTCTCCAAACTACATTTCCCAGAGCTCCACAGGACGGAGCCACCACAGTTAAAGTGGCATCAAACAGCTAGAAATGAGTAATAGAGGTACACTCAAAAGAAAACAAATGTGAGGACAATGTCAGTCATTTTAACCTTGATGGCCTCAAGGCAAGGTATAATAATCCCATGACTGCCTCTTATCTTGAGATAGGCAATGATGGAAGAGATACCTGCCAGGCCTTAAGGATGGACCACATTCCTGCAGGTTGCTGTCCATGGTCCTGAAGAAAGAGGCACTTAGGTGCTCCTACACTGGCTGTTTAATCTAACACAACCCATTTTGCAGGAAAAAAATCTGCCATAGTTCTGGTTCTTTGGTTTGTTTGCCAGTGTTCATGCATCTGGGTCATGGGGAAGGCTCGTGTTGGGTGCTGGGAAGTGGATCAGAACAAAAGGAAATGGAAAAGGGCCGAAGGGAAGGACCACCGCCATTTTTATGCCCAGCTGGACCACCTGAAGTCAACCAATATGGGCATCCCTCAGCATCAGTGAAGAAGGCTGCTCTGTTTGCACAGGCCCATGGTGGCCCATCTTCCCAGAGAGGCCCGTGGCTCCCAATAAGCATTGCTCTGGTTCTTCTTAGAGCCCCTGGCAGAACACAGCCACAGGTGGTCACCCATCCTGGTCCGCCTTCATCTTAGCTGTCCTACAGAAAGCCTCTCCGTTTTCCAAATGTGTCTCCTCCCACGGCATGAAGCTCAATTGTCTTTTAGCAACTGAACTAGGAGAGGACTATGGCCATCACATTGCCCAGAATCAAGCCAAACATCCAGCGAAGCGTTCTCTGGGTGGTGTTTTCCACTGGGGAAAGACCAAGATTTGGGCACTATCGCTAGACCAAATGTACTCCTGACCAAAGAGACCCATGTTGGTCAAAGGAGTTGGAATCAGGGTCCCCACTCCTTGGTAACTGTTGACTCCCTTAATGTCCATGCAATGAAGCCGACAAGTGGTCCAGTTGGATGGGACCCCAAGAGAGGTCTAATCCAACCCTTCGTGAAGCCAGAACAGGAACACGCCTGAAGGATGATGGCCCAGTCTCTGCTCAAGAACCTCCAGAGAAGGTGAGCCCATCAGCTTCCAAAGCATCGTACTCTACCGCCAAGCACTTTTACTACTGGGATGTTTTTCCTGAAGCTGGGGGGGTCTCCGTCCTTGTCATTTATGGGTTTGGGCCCTACTCTCGAGAGCAGTGGTTCTCAACCTGTGGGTCCCCAGATGTTCTTGGACTGCACCTCCCAGAAGTCTTCATCACTAGCTGAGCAGGCCAGGATTTCTGGGAGTTGCAGTCCAGGAACATCTGGGGACCCACAGGCTGAGAACCACTGCTCTGGAGCATCAGCAAACAAGGACGATCCATCTTCCCCATGACAGTTCTTCACGTATCTGAAGGTGGATGTCTGGTGGCCTCTTAACCTTCTCTTCTCCAAGTGGGCTAAACGGGACCATCACCTTCCACCACCCCCTTGGTTTCTAGACCTCTTGGCCAATTACCACCTTGTCATCAAGCACATCAACATCAATGTTACGCTTCTCTAAACTCTTGCTACACCACCCGTCTGGGCTGGGGCTGGAGGGAAGGATTCTGTTTTTCAACAGCCCCGGCTTGGCACTCTGGAAGACCCTGCTAAACTCCTTCTATCCAAGGAGGCAACACAGGATGGGAAGGAGGCAGGAGTCCGTTACCCATAATCCTTGACTATCTGAGGCCTCGGTCCATTGAGCATGCTCTCTGGTGGCTGCGACACATGGAGCGGGTGGACCCGGTTGAGGCTGTTCTGGCGGCTTCCTGCCCCCGAGGGCCTGTAGACATGCTCCTGGGCTTGGCTAGCCACCAGGATGACCTCCTTGTTGTCGGTGGAGAGGTGGGAGGCCGGAGCTAAGATCTGCTGGGCGGGATGGTTAGGGCTGGCCGGGTACGAGTGATCGGCTGCGTCGGAGGCGTAAGATCTGCCACACAGAAAAAACACCAGAAGGTTGCACACCTTGGGCAGGAGGGGAAGGCGAAGAGACCCCAATGGAAAAGGGGGTTTATGGTGGCGTCTACCAGCTGCTGGGATCGAGGCCATGGGGAGGGCAAACAGCCACAGGGAGCAGGTGCAGAGGTGGGGTGGGCAGAGGAAGGTAGGCATGCAGTGAGGGTAGAGTACACACCGGTCAGGAGGAAAATAGCATGGCTGATTAAGCATTAGGGCTTCCATTTGGAAGCAGCAAAGGCCCCCCACCACCACAAACAAAAAACGCACTTCCTCTGCCCTCCCGTGCCTCTTTCCTCTTGAGCTGCAACACCGATACCTCTTTACAGAGGGTTTCTCAAAATCCTGCGCACTCCCGTCCAGCCACAGCAGGGAGCCCTCCTTGTCCGGAGCCATCCGAGCGGGCCGTATTTGTTTCCAATAAACAAACGGGCCAATAAATAAAGGAAGCCAGGGGGGGAAGGGCAGCCGAAAGAGCAAATCAAAGAAGGGGGGCGAGCAAAGCGTGTAAGATGTAAAACCTGCCTATTGTCTGGGGAAAGGGATCCGTCCGATGAAGCCATGTGGTAGGGGGATGGGGAGAACCTGTTATCGGGCCTGAACTCTTTGTCATAGGCCATCATGTTCCACTCCAGGCGCCGGTTGCGGGCTTTCCGCACTTTCTTTACCTCCCGGGTGGAGTCCTCTATGAGTCGCTGCTCCTAGAGAGAGAAAGAGACTGAGATTGAGATTGAGATTGAGATTGAGATTGAGAGAGAGATTGAGAGAGAGATTGAGAGAGAGAGATGCTGAATACTGCGGATAATGGTAACCCTTCTACTCTAGTGGGTAGTTGTGGTAGCTACAGCACTATACAAAAGTCACAACACAGGACAGACCCTCCGTGCTCCATTGGAGGCTGCAAAACATTTTGTTCTCAAAACTGTGTTTTATTAAATTTTATTTACACATTTTCTGGGACTTTTTTCCCCAATAAAGAGAGTGAAAAATAAATACTGAGGGCCATTAAAACTTTGCTAAAACAACAAAGATGGTGGTGGCCTAAGCCTTTTCCACAGTACTGTACATCATGGAAATATGTATTTCTGTCTGTGTTTTCTTTTTTACTATTTTAAATATTTTCAGGCATCAAATAAGTGAGACTGTGAGTAGTGATGCTGTGGATGCTGAGGCCCTATAATAACATAAAACAAAGGTGAGTCTCTTCTGGCAGAGTTCTGCAGCCACTGCAAGAATGACATCACATTTCAACCCCTTTTTCTTTTTTTTTACCTTCTGCCGGCGTTTCTCCTTCCTCTTATCCTCTGTCGCCTGCAACATCTTCTCTTTCCACAGATTGAAGAAGTACGAAGGGTCCGTGTAGAACTTCAGCCCATCTTTCTTGTCGTCCCTGGAAAGAGCAAGTTGGTTGCATGGAGGGAAAGGTAGAAAGACATGTCGATTAGCAGTTAATTCTGACAGCAAATCAAATGGATTACAAAGGAAAGTGGCACCTGGTTAGAGACACTGCGATTACTATGGATCCCACCTAAAACTGCACATGGGGGCGGGTTAAACTGTACATTAATGATCATGAGCTAAGTGAGCAAAAATCCTATGCAGTGACAAACAGATGTTTTCCACCACTAAAGGGAGCACCCTTTCTAAATAGGTGCTAAGCCTATCATCTGCTTAGACCCTGAGTCGTCCACAATAGATGTGGCCTGTAATGACCCCTTGGCCAAATGTCTGTTAATACCTATACGGCGTGAGGATGTTGAGTGGAGGAGGTTTATCGCAGCGGTGGTACATCTCCATCACGGGGTTCGGGATCGAGTTGCGAGAGACCACCTGCTGGTTCTGGATGGTGGAGCTCTTGAAGGCTTTCCGCATGTTGATATCCTGCAGTGAGACTGGGGTGGGGTGGGGGTGGGGAATGCCAAAAAAGGCAGATGAAACTGCGCTCAGAGCATCCATTGCCTTACGTGCCATGAAACCCACCGGCACATTGGTCTGAAATCATAATCATCTTTGGAGCTGGAAGGGACCATGTGGATCAGTGGTTCTCAACCGGAGGGTCCCCAGATGTTCCTGGACAGCAACTCCCAGAAGCCTCCACCACTCGCTGTGCTGGAAAGGATTTCTGGGAGTTGCAGTCCAGGAACATCTGGGGACCCACTGGTTGAGAACCAGTGCTGTGGATCATGAAGTCCAGTGGGGGATGAACGACACCATTGGGGGTGTGCCCATTCGTACGGAAGGGTGCAAGAAAACTCAAATCCGACTTAAGCAGAAAGAAAACCGAAATGTGGCATGCAAGACAAACTGACCAGGGGTGGGGGTGGGGTGCTGGTGTAGGTGCAAAGGTGGCTCAGCCCAGCCACGGACAACCTGCATGGCCTCCAAGGTGTTCCTCCCACCCAACCTGCCTCCATTGTCCAAGCTCTCTTTTGCACTGTGAGATTTCTTTTCATTTCAGATGGAAAATAAAACCCAAGAACAACTCGAGCTTTCCCGGACAGCAGCAATTCCCAACAGCTACGCTGCTGGGCGGGAGGGGACGGGGACGGGCACGGGGGCTCAGCTGGCTTGTTCCCCCCCCCCCCAGGGCTGTGAAGGATTACCTTCTTCCACCGTGGAGTCCAGCTGGGTCACCTTGATCACCAAGAGGTCCACCCGCTCTTGGACAGAATTCATCCTCAAGTAGAAACTGTTGGCTTCGTTGAAAAGCTCTCCGAAAATGTCTTCAGCATGTCGGCCTGGAAAGAGAAATTACCAGTCACTTTGCGCCATACATATATATATATATTACGTTTTGGAGAAGGTAGCCATGTTAGTTTGTGCAAGAATTCCAGGCAAAAATCAAACAAAGGCAAAACAAAAGAAAAGACAAAAGACAAGTGGCACCTTAAAGAACAACTTCCATGTTTTCATGTTTCATGTTGGTTTTCCATATATAACTGGAGCCCGAAGCAGTTTGTACATAGTTTAAAACAGTTTCACTAAAACCTTTATACATATTAAAACATAGTGAAAACCCGGTTCGCTTGAGAACTGGATTAAAATAAAAGCACTTTTTGACATCTCGAAACATAAGCATTGAACATTTTGTCTTAAAAGAAAAAAGGGGGAAAGTATGTCTAGAAAACAACAACAACAACAACAACAACAACAACAACAACAACAACAACAACAACAATGTCCTTATTAGTTGCTGAAGGCCTGCCTTTTTAAAGCAGCATCTTTGCTGTTTGGAAGAACAGGAAGGAGGGAGAATCCATCCTAGCCTCCTTTAAATGAGCCTTCCAAAGTGTGGGAGCAGCAACCAGGAAAATTCTGCATGAAGCATTCACACAAGAAGGGACGAAGAACCCCAACCAGGTCAGATCAAAGGATTTTTTTCAATCCACCACCTTCTTCCCAACGGAGGCCAACCAGAGGCTTTGAGGAGAGACCCATCCTGCTGGTGTACTTCAGGAAACCACAATTCAAAATCAAAAGGGCAGTTTAAGTGTCCCCCGATTGGATGGATTGGAATGCCTCGCTTGGGCATGGAGGTTTGAAAGGAAGGGGTACCTGGAGGGAAAACACTCTAAGAGCAGGAAAGATACTGGTACATTCCCCAATCCCCATCATATGGGGTGCCAGCCAACGTTTATGAGGCAGCCCCCCAGGCTGCATGGTGCTTGGCAAAGCAAACCCCCACCCCCACCACAAAAATAAAAACAAATAAAATAAAAATGAAAAAGCCACAAGGCAAACCCAATGCAAGCCCGCTTCAAACAGGGTTGGGCTGGCTCTCGGCGCCTGATCCTTTTGATAGAACGAACTGAGCGGATCTTCAAAGAGGCATGTCTCCGGGGAAGCTACAAGGCTCGTCTTGTTTAATGAGGCAGCAAAGCAGCAGGGCACTTAGTTACTCATATGCAGTGGCCCAAGGAAAAGCAACTCAAAATTTAAAAGAAAAGAAAAGCCACAGTGGATTGGAAGCGGGGGAGGAATCAGGGAAGCAGCATTACAGAGCTCGGCTCAAAAAGGAGGCATTGTCCGGTCTCTGCTTCTCTCTCTCTCTCTCTCTCTCTCTCTCTCTCTCTCTCTCTCTCTCTCTCTCTCTCTCTCTCTCTCTCTCAGTAATTGGACTCCTGTGTGTTTTGCAAGTAGCGCTGAAGAAGGGCCCCTTTTCACATTGTGACTGGGAATTGTGCAAATACTCTTAGAACTTCAGAACCGGAAGGAAACCTGCAGAGAACTGACGCCAGCCCAGCCTCTGTCAAGGAGGCCCCACGGGGGGGGGGAATCAAACTCCCAACCTCTGGCTCCCCAGGCAGAGATGTAAGCCACAGAGCCATCCAGCAGTTCTGTTTGTTATGAACGGCCGTTGACTTTTCACAAACACTTCTGGCCATTAGTTGCTGTGAGTTTTTCGGGCCGTTTGGCCATGTGTTCAGGGAGTTTTTTCTTCCTGACATTTCACCAGACGCTGAGCTCAGGGAACTTCCGGTCATGCCATCGTGTTGATCTCAACCAACACCAGAAGGCTTGGGATCATGAAGGCTTCCCTTGGGATTAGATCAGGCATGTTCAAACTTTGGCCCTCCTGATGTTTTGGACCACAGCTCCCAGAATTCTAAGTTTAGATTGTCAGTGGCAAAGGACTGTGGGAGCTGTGGTCCAAAACATCTGGAGCGCCAACGTTTGGACATGCCTGGATTAGATGAAATCCCCTTCTCAGATCCATTAATTATCCCCAACTAAATGACTATAATAAGCCCTGAAGTGGCCACTGGTACTTTAGAGGAAAAGCTGCCCTGAAGCTAAGAATTTCCACACAAGCTATGGTGGCCATATGGCTTAGTGCCAGCCGCCCATCAAGTGGCAGTGGGTTCCATGCTCATTTACTCAGAGAGATGGAGAAAAAACTAGGGGGTTTGGAATACAACACCTCCCAAACACCTCTGTCCTTCAGTATTTAAAAAAAGTAACTTTCCCCGGATCTCTGCAGAGAACAAATAAGAGCTGCCCACTTACTGAGGCTCCCCAGCTGCTTAATGATGGCAGCTAAGGTGCTGTTGGTCACACATTCCAACT
This sequence comes from Phrynocephalus guinanensis, assembly GCA_037367245.1. Classification (NCBI taxonomy): domain Eukaryota; kingdom Metazoa; phylum Chordata; class Lepidosauria; order Squamata; family Agamidae; genus Phrynocephalus; species Phrynocephalus guinanensis. Next base: position 1,795,154 of record CM074748.1, on the reverse strand, counting down.
CGCTGGTGACCCCGTCTGGGAGGGCTCCACGGCACAGATGGCGGGGTTCGATGTTCCTCTTTACCAGCGGCATCTTGGCGAGGAATCAGCGGGGTATCGCCTGAGACTGAGACAAAAGGAAGAAAGAAACAGAGAGCAGTTGGATTTATTCTCCTTTTAAAACAGCGGCGCAAATTATTGGTGCAATAACATCTCTGCAAGCAACAGCTTTGCAGTTAGAAAGTGGCAAGAAACTCCATGAAACTTTTAGATGCTAGATCTCAAACAAATCAGAGAAAGCACTTTTTCACCCAGAGGATCACTGGTCTGTGGAACTCCCTGCCAGAAGAAGTGGCGACAGCTGTCGGCCTTGACTGCTTTGAGAAAAGGATTGGACAAGTTCATGGAGAACAAGTGTATCTATGGCTACCATGATGGATGCCGAAGGACAAACTCCAACCTGTCTCGTCGAGAAACAGCAGCTCCGTTAGATTTCTCTGTGTCCAGCTTGTTCAGGAGCGCTTATCTAATTGATTCCCCTGTGCTGGCCAATCATCCTCCCACATGGAATGTCACGGACAGGATGCCAGGCCACGAGGGGTGGGGGTGCACAGGAAGGGCGCAAAAGAGAAAGCCTTTAATGAGTGCCTTGAATGAGCGGCACCATGTCCAAGGGCCGGAACAGAAGAGCTACTCATGCCACCTGCCAATTAAGGAGCCCGGCGCGAGTGCCAGCAATGAGCGTCCCTTCCTTCCCGAGGCAGCCTTGGCAGCACCCTCCTGAAAAGAGCAGACGAGGTGAATGGGACGGAACAGAAACAATGGGCGCCATGAAAAGGCACCCCCTTGGGGCCTCCTCCGGTCCTGATGGAGCTCCGCTGGAAGCGGCCAAGGGTTTGGGGGCCAGGGCATGGGGACATAATGGTGCAACTGATGAAGGCCCCTCTTAAGAGGTCCCTTTCCACTCGCTGTGAAGCCAGAGGAAGCATGCAAACAGAGCAGCCTGGTCCTGAGCGGCTGTCCTGGCTTGAACCCTCAACTGACCACCATCACTGGTGAAAGACCAGCTGACTAGCTGCCACGATGCAATTCAGACCCAGAAATCACACAACACCTTCTGCCTGGACTCCGACTACAGGGTCAAGTCCCCAGCATCTAAATTTCTTGTTGCTTAGGAGAACTCCAGACCAGGGTGCACAAAATTCTCTTTTGCCTTAAGGCAGGAGAAAAATCTTGGAGAAGTTCAAGGTTTGGGACAAACGGATGGCCGTAGAAGAAGAATGTTGCCAAGTTTGCCTTTGGATGAAATGCCTCTCTCTGTGCAGCAGGAGTGCAGCCATTCACAGAAGAGAAAAGCTCCAAGTTCCCCAGGGCAGGCCACCCCTTTTCTCACGAATTGGCGCATATAAGCTGGATTTTGTTAAGGGGAAAGAGGAAGCAGCGGGTCACAAAAACTAGACATGCTAATCTCATGGAAGCTCACAGGGTTGGGGGGTCAAAGCAGAAGTTTATTTGGAAAGCAGCCTCAGTAAATCCCGTGGAGATATTAGTAGCAGAAAGGATCCAACCGCAAACTGACAAACACGACTGCTTTCAACAACAGGCATATATATATATTACAAAGTGCCCATACAGCAATTTAAACTGAATACAGGAAGCTGGGAAGAGGCGATGTCGGGTGCCCACCGAAAGGACTCTGAGTGCCACCTTTGGCACCCGTGCCATAGGTTCGCCAACACTGGGCTAGACTGACTGTCAGCCCAGTCCAGGAAGGTCCCTCCCTGCCAAACCTGCTCAAAGCAGCATGCCAGATGGCAAAAACTCCGACAGGAAAAACATAAATGTCATTAGGATAAGAGATTCTGTCTCGTCAATTTGGAAAGATGGACTCCCTAAAGTAGGTAAGGTCCCCCTGAGTGGTAGCTTTACAGCCTGCCCTTTGTGTGTGTGTGTGTGTGTGTGTGTGTTGTCAAACACAACTGAGACCCAAACACACCTGCAGCACCCACCTCCTCAGAGGCTCGCTGTGATTTCGCGGAGCTTTGTGATGGAGGTAATCAGACTTGCAAATGAAGTCCCTCTTGGCCACCGAATGGACCAGTCACAAAACAAGGCCACCTAGCTTACAGGAGCCAAGCAAAAAAAAGCCTAGGCGAGGATGATCAGATGCCTTCCATCACTTAAGGAATTCCCACTTCTCGTAATGTCTTACATGTTTTGTACAGTATGGACCTGGGGTGATGCCTGTTCTGGTGCCCTAGGACATCATTGGTGCACCGTTGGTTTTTGCTTTTCCAATTTAATTTAATCAACTAATCTACAAATACATATGCACAGACATACCATCAAGTTATTTAAAAAAAAACCTGATCAATCTTGGCAGGGATTTATCCAGGCTTCAGCAACCATTGCCCCAAAAAGCAACATTATGGAAATAGGGGGAACGCTTTGAAACAAAAGCTTTTAGAAGCTGGTGACCTAAAGAGAGGATGCTGTTCTCCTCCCAGTCCAAGCGGAAACAACATTGATGGAGAGCTGCAGAGCCAGTAGACATCCCCCAGCCACTGCTGTCGTCCCCCCCCACCTCCTTATAAATCAACCTGCAGCATGTAATTAAAGCAGCGAGCACAATTAAGCATCTTCCAAAATGACGGAATAATTAAGCCCTGTAATCAACGAGATGATGCATGCACACTGTGGCTTTCCTTAATACGCACGCAAAGGTAGTCAGCCATAAAAGGGCAGCAATGAAGTACAGCTTCATCCCCCCCCCCCCATCCCCTCACCCCTCGTGCTACTTGCAGCCATCTTCCACTAACCCCAAGGGAGTCACATCAAAGGTCCATGTGGGCGAGTGTTGTCTCTGCTTGAAAGACAGGCAGATCCCTTGGCAGCCCTCCCAAGGCTCTCTGTAATGCCTGTGGATCCTGGGTCACCCAGAAAAATAGTGTACACGTTTGTTTGTTTCTGCCAGGAACAGGTCTTTGGTAAACCTAATGGCTCTTGATTGCTTATTCAAATCTGAACTGAAATGCTTTGCGTGATAGACAGAAGAGCATGTTAACAATATACTTTCCCTGCTCCAGTTCCCATGAGGGCTTCAATTATAATCTCATAAGGAACAGGAAAACCTGGGTGGGAGGTTTTAGTTGGAAGGTCCTGGGGCTTAAACCCTGAGACCCCTGACTTCACAACACCAGGGTGTTGGGCTCAGTGCTGGAAAAAGTGCTCCCATAAGAGGAGAAAGGCATCTGCTTGTCATAGGGGAGGGTCTTCCCTGCCTTGGCATCCTGCATTTCTGCGGCCTGGTTTTGTCGTTGGTCTCAGAAAGGAAACACAGCCTTTATGCACAAGACAAGACTGTTGCAAAATGGCTTCCCCTTTCCCCATCAGAGCTACTAGCCATTCACCTCCGTTCACCTGATTAACCTGGTTGCCGCATGACAGACCCTCATCGCAGAACAGAAGAGGCTCAACTGCTCCAAACCCTGGACAGACACGGCTGGATCAAGCCGATTGGGCTGGTCTGAAGATGGCAAGGATCTCACCCTTGGCTGTGCACATGAACTATCCTCCACCACCTCAGCCTCCTGACAAGTACTGGACTACCATTTCCATCACTCTCAGCAATCTGGGCCACAAGGAGAAGGCAGATCCTTCTGCTTGCTTCCTGGGGGAATTTCCCCCTCGGCTTCCGCTCTTCTTCTCGGGCCATTTTCCTGCCCAAGGGGCGATTGTTCGCAAGGTGTGTGTGTGGTGTGATCTCACACCAGGTGCTAACCGCTGCCGGCGTGCTTCCCTTCTTGCAAAGCAGCTCATTAACTCCATAGACCTTGAGCATCTCATTAGCAGGCCTTCCAGGAGGAAATTGCACATTATAGACAAGCTGATCAATCAGCGCCAGAAGCTGCTCAGTGAAATGTCGGCATTTATTCATTTATTTGGAGGAGGCTGCTTTATTGCTGTTGCTGCAGGAGAAACAGGAAAGAGGAAAGACCTCCCCGGACTGCACAGGTAGTTTTGGAGAACGGCTGCTCCAGCATATTGACAATGATGGTAGAACAAAATCGACAAATCCACCTCATGTCCCTGGGAGGAACCATCTTACTCGACTAATGCATCAGAGAGAGAGAGAGAGAGAGAGAGAGAGAGAGAGAGAGAGAGAGAGAGAGAGAGAGAGAGAGAGAGAGAGAGAGAGAGAGAGAGAGAGACTCCATACATCTGAGCCCATGAGAGTACAGTTGTTACAGTAAAGTTACTTATATTCATTTCCTTTTCCCAACAGAGAAGTTACAACTGCAGCCGAACGACTGGTAACCTCGCCACTTGTGCAGTATGAGGCTAAGCCTTTTTTGCTTCAGTTTAAATATCGTGCCAAAACCCAGCACAGATGTACTGCTTTACGGGCAGCAGAGTGGCCAGGCAGTGAGGCTAGCCAGTCTTTTTAACAAGGGCATCGCCTCAAGTCCCCAAAGGTAACTGTGGACCAAAACAGGATGCATGCAGCGTCTTTCCAACATGGAGGTCTCCCCCCTCCCACCGCCACCACCTGAAAAGCTTCTCGGTGCTTTGGCTTTGACCACCTCACAGGGTGGTGATCAACATTAGGACAGCATGAGAGGGCAGGAGGGCAGATTTATGTCTCTGCCCTGGACAGGCACTGCAATGATCTCCGGTGTCTCTCTAGTAGAAAGATGGAGAAAGAATATCTCTCTGGATGCTGTCGGACTGCAGATCCCAACATCCACAGGCAGCCCAGTCAGCAGTGAGAGCTAATGGGCGGTGCACCCTGCATAGACCCAGAAAGCCTCACACTTCTCATCCATCGCAAGATGGCCTTGGGAGAACTGAAGCAGTGAACATGTGGTCCTTGGATAATGGGTGGTTCTCAGTTCTCAAGACCTTTCCCCTTCAATCAGGTTGGCGAGGACGGAGTCAAGCATCCACTAAAAACCCCTGAGAAGCTCTAGGTCAGCAGGTCCCCAGAAGTTCATGGGCTGCATCTCCCAGAAACCCTGGTTCTGAGGGCTTCGGGGGGGAGGGGGGGCTGCAGTTCCAGATCTCCAAGGGAACCCGTGCTGTAAGGTCTTTCAACGCTTCCACAGATGAATGTGCCTCCATGGTTACTTCACGTCCATTCTCATCCCAGGAGGAAGTTCATTGCGTGTTGATGTCAGTCGTGGTCACGTGTTCTTCTTCCGGGTCTGTCCTTGTTCCCGTGTACGCACGGGTGTGATGGATGATACCGGCATGACTGTTACCGCACGTCCTCATTCCGTGATGAGATGTGAAATTCCATGCCTTTGTTCTCCGTTGTTGTTGTTTTGGCCTGACCTTTCGTTTTTCGATGTTTCGATTCTCCGAAGCCTTGCCTTCAATGTGTTATGGAGCTAAGTTTGAGGCCAATGTTTTTGATCAATAGATCAACAAAGAGACAGGTGGAGAGGTATGCAGGCTGGCAGGCAGAGATCAGGTGGCTCTCGTTTTGCAGACACAATACCGGCCTTGGCCTCCCAGGCCATCCCTCCGCTCTCCAACCTCCAGAGCATTTCCTCCTGAGCATTTCAGCCGCAGGCCCTCTCTACACTTCCTCCTTCTGCTGCACAAGGCGGCGGGGGGGGGGGGGATGCAGGTATGCACAAGGAAAGCCAGGAGGGAAGCAGCTTTCCCTTCCTGCTGCTGTGGCGTGCCTTTCTGGCAGCTAAGATGGCTCATGGGAGCAGCCTCCCTCTCTCTTCCTGGCCGCCGCAGCTGCAGAGAAGCTGGGCGTTAAGAAGCCGCAGAAGGCAGCGGATTCCAGCACCTCGTGGCACGAGTCGAAGGAGCCTGCCTCCAGGAGCGCCATGCCCTGCTTTTATCTCCCTTGCACAGCCGAGCGTGTCTAACACAGCGGCCACGGCCGTCTTAAGCTGACATAATTGGAGAGAAGTCTCCCTAGCTTTGGGATGGAGCACACGGCTTTGCCGCAGCCCCCTCCGAGCCTGACTATAGGAGGGAAGCCGAGGAAATGTCTTGCAGAAGGAGAACCCTGTTGACCCTGATTCTTCCGGCAGAGTGCCTCCAGCAACGGACAGCCAAGTTTGGCTCCGGGTGCAGGGATGAAGAGGTGTAGGGGCCTGTCACGGCCAACAGCATCTCCGTCTAACCAGAGCATCCTTGCACGAAAAAGCTCCTGTCTTCAAGCTTCAGCGTGGTAGCAAGCGAATCCCCTGGCAGACCTCACGGCTCTTAATCTTAAATGCTGTCTTTTAATTCTCGTAAGCCACCTTGGGTCCTTTTCAAAGAGAAAGGTGGGGTTTTAAACAAAATCCAATTCATGAAATAAATAAGCATGTTCCCAACATGACTCCTCCCTTGCCTTCCCAGGTCCACTCTGCTAAATTCTTCTGCCACTCATGCCGACGGAGCAGAACTGAAGGTCACAAAAATGTTCTTTTCTTCACTTCAATGCCTCTTGTAGTAGCTCTAGCTGCTGCCTGCCCCATCATCCCCATTCCGTCCTGGAAGACAAAGGGATCAGTGGTCCTTCGAAAAGCACCAGGGGCTGCCCACAGCTGAGGGGGTGGGTGGGTAGGTGGGTGGGTGGAGAAAGGCCAAGCAGGAGTGGTGGCATATTAATAATGTGAGATCGCATCCTGGACCACTCTTAAGACTGTGGGCATCAGCCACGGAGGAGCCACGTGGTGCCGTGGACCTGCGTTTCTAGACGATCACACACTCTGACAACACGCAGCGATGGCTCCGATCCAACTAGGCCATCTCATCCCTCCGCTCTCCAACCTCCAGATGGGTGGCTGGATTAGCATCTCTGTCCTGGCGTGACCAGGATGCCATGGCTTCAGCAGGGGGGTGGGGGTGGGGCGGTGGAGCAGGGTGCATCTCTTGGCCCAGGGCACCATGGCCAGCCCCACTGGCTAGTCAAAGACTGATGGACTCAGGCAAGCCTTTGCAGGGGGAAAGCCAGCCCAAGGAGGGAAGAGTGCGGCTCTCGTAATTGAAATTAAACTACGATCTCCTCGGCAGCAGGTGCCTTGCAATAATAACTGGATTCAGCCGGAGAGAAGGAGGTCAACAAGAGGCAAAAGGAAATGTATTTTTACAGGTAAAAAAATAAATCATTATCCTCTGAGAATTGCAGAGCTGGGAGGGACCCTCTGGGATCATTGAGTCCAGACCCTGCCGGGGAGGCACAACGAGGGGGTGGTGGAACTCCTAGCCTCTAGCTGCAGAGCCAGAGGCCTAAGTCACTGAGCTGTCCATCATCATCATCATCATCATCATCATAATCATCATCACCACCATCATCATCATCATCATCATCATCATCATCATCATCTAGAACTGCAGGGCTGGATGGAACCCTTTGGATCAAGTCCAACCTTTGTCAACAAGATGCAATTCTGTAGCCAGAAACATAAGCCACAGAGATCATCATCATTATCAACAACAACAACAACAACAACAACAACAGCAGCAGCAGCAGCAGCAGCAGCAGCAGCAGCATAACTGCAGGACTGGAAGGGACCTTTTTGGATCATATCCTGCTCCCATCAAGAAAGCCCAGAGGGGGGAACTGAACTCCCAACCCTTGGCTCCACACCCAGAGACCTCAACCACGGAGTGAACCAGCAGTTCTTTAGCTGTGCAAGATGTGCCAATGGATGGCTTTAAGTGGGGAATTAAACACCTTTACAGAGAATAAAGCCACCATCGTTGGCTAACGTGATGCCTCCTCCATGCCATTTATGGAGTCCATCAGTCAGATTCTGAATCCCAGTTGCTAGGAAGCAATGCTAAGGAGGCAATGGTTGCCTTCCTTTCTCCCGTTGACATTTCGCTCAGGAACAATGGAAGCAGAGAGCCAGATCCTCAACTCCACCATCGTCAAAGCTTGGCTGGCAGCCAGGGCTCCCTTCAGGGTTTCAGGCAAAGCCCTTTCCTAGCCCTGCTTGGAGAAGCTCCGGACTTGGACACGAGACCTTGTGTGAGCTGCATGCATGCTTTGCCACTAAACTGCTGCCCCTCACGACCACATCCTCCACTCCTCCAGGAAATAAAGTTTCTTTTGTTTCACTGGGCAAGTGGGAGAGGGCTTCTCCACTAGGCAAGAAGACAAGAGCTCATAGCCTTCCTTCCTTCCTTCCTTCCTTCCTCAACTCCATCCATCCACCCGTCCATTGTCAACTCCATTCAGCCCCCCCCCCGTGCTTCGCTGGAGAAGAGCCAGCCTGGGTGGCCTCAGGCAAACTGCACAGTAGTCCCAGGAAATCCCCAGAAGAAAGGCACAGTCGATGAATTCTGAGTATTCACTAGCTGGGAAACCTTGGAAAGGGTCACCCTGACTCAGAATTGCCGTGTTGATAATATTATTTTACGAAGGTTACTGCTGGGGATTCTCCAGTAAAAAGGAAGCCCTTAATGCCTCCCTGGCTGTAAACTAGGCATTGCATTTCTCTCCTTGCAATGTACCATTACCTCTTCTCCTGGCATTTACACACACACACACACACACACAGAGAGACACACAGAGAGAGAGAGAGAGAGAGAGAGAGAGAGAGAGAGAGAGAGAGAGAGAGAGAGAGAGAGAGAGAGAGAGAGAGAGCCTCCAACAAGGCATCCATCAAGCCTCTTGTGCATCCTGGCTCTGTCACCTGTACTAACCTCCCCAAGCTGTTTCTGTTCGGGAAGATGAAGTCTTCGCTTAGCGCAGCTCCGTGTGTGCTTGTCAAGCCTAGTGTGTGTGCGGGGATGAGGCGGTGGGGGTAGGGGTGGAGGAGGCTGAGAGGAGAGAGATCTGGCATCAGGAGCCTCTCCTTCGCGAAATGCCTCGTCGGCTCCACATTACCAAAAAGCCTCAGCCATTTTCTTGGGCTGCGAGAGCAGCTCAGCGCGGCGGTGTTTTTAAAAATAGCACTCCCTTCCTCGGCGTGGAAGGCCAGCGTTCCCGACACGAGGCGCTTCCATTTTGATTTTCCATCAGCAGGCAAGAGAGGATTGGGTGCCATGGTGGGTTTCGTTAGCATCCGCACCTCTAGTTTTACTCAGGGGAAGGCCATGATACACCAAAGGGGGACCCTCCTGCTTGTGGCTTATAGTCTGACATGTCTGGGAGCTGTCCAAGGTGCTGAAACCTATCAACCAGACATTCAGTACCTTGGAAAGCTCCTGTAAACTTTGAGATAGAACCCAGAATGGATTAACCACCTGCCTGTGAAACTGAAGTTACTCCCCATTTCTCCTTTTTTTAATTCTTTGGGTCTAGGAGTTCTGAGCAGGGGGCGCCTATCTCCACAATAAATATTCTGAAACACTGCAATTATCCCAACCTTCTTCCCTTCTAGAGACATGTCAGATTAGCCGAGAGCAACATGCATTTCTGTACACCTTCTAGGCTCACCTGGGAGATATTAGCAGGCCCTCCGAATATGGAGACTTTTTCTCTCGGAGGCCTATGTTAATAAGAGCTTGTTTTTAAGGCAAATGATCCAAAAAAAGATGCACAAAGTCATTGGGGAGGGGGCAGAAGAGCAGCAATTCATTGCCAGAGTGGAAACAGGACTCTGAAGAAAACCCAGCTGACATTTGGAGAAACCCACGGAAAGGGGAGACCGAACGATTCCCACATCCCGATGCATTTTGCATAATCAACCTTACAACAAACTCAGTACAAGCTGATCATGTGCAGAAATGGAGGAGAATCCCCAAAGTAGCTTTCTTAAGAAAAAGAACTCATGCAGTACTGCAGTGCAAACTCTGCTCACCACCTGGGTTCTATCCCAGAAAGCTGTCTCAAGGTCGACTCAGCCTTCCATCCTTCTGAGGCCGGGAAACTGAGCTCACAGGAGAGGGGAGGGAAATGGGTAGCCTGTGCAATTAAAACTGCAAACTGCCCAGAGAGTGCTTTGAGCACTATGGGACAATCTTTGCTTTTTTGCTTTTGATCTGGGCAGAGAGATGGTTCATGGAAAGACACGTTGCTAGACACTTCTGTGTGTCGTGTACCCTCAAGCTACTTCTGAGATGTAGAAACTATAGTAGGGTTTTTCAAAGGATGTGAATTGTTTAAAGAGCTGTTTACAATGTCCATGCCCTACTGCAGGCATGTCCAAACTTGGGCCCGCCAGATGTTTTGGACCACAACTCCCACAGTCCTTTGCCATTGGCAATCTAAGCTTAGAATTCTGGGAGTTGTGGTCTAAAACATCAGGAGGGCCGAAGTTTGGACACGCCTGCCCTACTGAGTTCCCATGACCCGGCAGGGATTTGAACCCAGGTCTCTGGAGGCCTGTTCTGAAACTACCCATTCTGTCTCACTGTGCCTCCATCCACACATGGCTGACTGGGAATCCAATTGATTTCAGTTCAACCTACTCCTGAGTTGGTAACGGCTTGATGGCAGCTGCACATTCTTCCATCTCTGCCCCGTGAACATGAGCGTGGGCTTTGCTCTCTCTCCAAGAGCTTCATTCAGAACCCCCCCTCCCTCTTTCTTGTAGCTATTTGAAGAATGTGCTGTTTCTCCAAAACAAAACTGCCAAGCATTTGCAGCTCAAGCCAGTGAGGCAAGATCACAAAAGGAAGCCAAGGAAACCATATCCAACCTGCAGCAGCAAAAGCCGAAGAGGTAGCAGACCATAGAAACATTCCCAGCAGCTCAGAAGAGATTTGGTCCTTCATTCACCACTGATTGATAAGGGGGAAAGACACAAGCAACCCATCCAGTGCCGTTTAAAGATGGGCACGGAATGAAAAATGAAACACTGTTTCAACATTTCATTAGGTAATGAATTACTTTGCTACGTAATGAAACAGTAGGAAGCGTCATGAAATGGCACCTCTCTTAACGAAACTTCTGGCTTTTCACTGATTCGGCCTCTTGGTCTCTGCAAAAGTTTCACCCTGGCTCCATCCTATTTTAATCCATCTCAGGATTTTGATTCTCTGTGTTTTCACCTTTCTGAAAAAACTCTGTTGTTCTATCTATAATTTTGTATGCCTTGAGTTCTTTGTCAAATTTGGTTGGCTCGTCCAGAAAGGTGGACGATGAGCCAGTCCAGTGAAATGAGTAAGTCAGCCCATGGTCTGGCACAAGAGAAGGCAACCTTGTTGACGCCCTTTGAAATTAAATTTCATCCGCAATATTTTTCCGTTACTTAGGAAAGTCCTTGCACTGGAATGTGATTCAGCAGAACTGAACTCAGCAGAGCAAAGCAAAACAAAAACAAGCCATTGAGATATTTCATGAGAATGCACACAACGACCAGTGTTGACCAAGGACCTTCTTTCATTTCCATTTAAAAATAAATCCCATTTCATAGCTCCCACACCCTCACTCTCTCCTTGAGTTTCAAAAGCAAATAACCCCAGAAGTCAGCATTTGTCGGGGGTGAACATTCCAACAGTCAAACCCCTAGGTTTTTTTTTAATCAAGATCTTTGTATGTTCAGAACATGGATATGCCACCTTTTAGCCTGCAAAAAAATACAAACACCCACAGAGTCGCTTATATAAAAGCAGGACATTATAAAATGGATGGGGGGGGAGCGGAGAAAACAAAAGATGGAGCAGCAAATGCAAAAAAGGAAGCAGCGATGCTTCCCCCACCAAGGGGTGTAACAAACATCATTTGAGCGGATTTGCTGACATTTAAGAGAGAGGAAGCCCCCACAAAGGAACGATTTGAAAAGATATTTTTCACAGACCCATTGGTTGCTGCAATCCAGTGGACTGTTTTAACAGAGATATTTATCCTTTAAAACAGAAGCACCCGGGATGGAGTTGGCAGTGAGCGGGAATATGAGACTCCCTGCATCTCACCAAGGAAGGCACCTGCTACTCCCTGTCCTGGTCCTTTGGAAATTGCCTGTCTTGGTGGCTCACACTGGTATATTCTCCACGGATTCCAAATACTTTGAAGCCACCGCTCTCTAGGCAGGTGTGATCTCATACCACCAGCCGGGGAAAGGAGAGGGTGGATTGCCACCATCTTTCTGCAAACTCTGACCAGCTCGACACCGGTTGCTCCAGGGATGGTGGTAGGACTTGAACCCATGGCTGGAAGGAAACAGATTTTGCCTTTAGGCCAAAAAAATTCCAATGGGATGCCCTGTTGGACAGTGGAACAGTCCACCTCAGGAGCTGTCTCCTTTGCTAGCGGTGTCCAAAGACAGCTCAGGTTTCAGTGGTTCTGACTTCCCTGGCATGGGGTGGACCCAGAGGGTCCCTTCCAGTTCTGTAGTACTAAGATGATGATGATGATGATGATGATGATGATGATGATGATGATGATGATGATGATGATGATGATGATGATGATGATCTCACGGAGGATGGAGCAGGATGCCATATGGACCAGATAAACCACGCTGCCACAGGTTGTAGCAGAGCATGGAAATCTAGCGTTTTACAGTAAGTATCTGAGTTGTTTCTCTGCCTCATTACTTAGGTGGACAGCAAGAACGCGATGAAGTTACATTCCAAGAATAAAATGCTGGGTGGGAACTTGATTTTCACGGGTGTGCAATTAACGTCTCAGCTAAGAGGCATGCCCAGGGCTCCCGCAAAGCAATCTATTTTTAAATTTAGTCTTTTCCTGCAAACGAGAAGTGAGAAAAGTCACACCCCAGTCTCACCCCCCCCCCCATGGGAGCAGAAAAAACCCTCCCTTTGCCCGGATTATGCCCACATGGACAGCCATCCCCAAATGATTCAGACAAACTGGCAGGGGCTGGTGTGATGCCAGCTTGCTTTTGAGCAGCTGGGAAGCCATGGTGACGGGGTCAAGCAGCCGAGGGAGGAACGCTGCAGAAGAGCTCGCTGATGCCTGTATGTTCAAAGCAAAGAACACCTGGGCAGGTGCCAGGTGGAAGGAGACCAGGGAGGCCAGGAACAAGGTCCCTCTAGAGAGGCTGCCGCCATTCATTTATGGACAGGCCTCTCAAGGGGTGCCTCTTAGGGTGTGTGTGTGTGTGTGTGTGTGTGTGTGTGTGTGTGTGTGTGTGTGTGTGTGTGTGTGTGTGTGTGTGTGTGTGTGTGTGCGTGTGTGCGTGCGTGTGTGCGTGCATGCGTGCGTGCATGCGTGCGCGCACATACACGCACACACGCACGCATGTGCATGCGTGTGAACGCACACGTGTGCACATCCAGAGTCTGCTTCTCTGGAAACTTCTGTACTAAGGAGGACCATCATCCTCTCAAAGGGAGGTGAGTGGAAAGAGGGAGGAACAGCCCTAGCATGTGTGTGTTGTGTTGTGACAGTCATGACCGATTGTTCGTGACTCCATGTCCATGGAGTTTTCTTGGCAGGAATACTGGAGTGGCTTTGCCAGTTCCTACTCCGGGCGCCCGCAGCACCTGGTATTCCCTGGTGGTCGCCCATCCAAGTACTAACTAGGGCCGAAATCAGGCGAGAACATATGAGCTTAGGCCTATTAGGGTCTAAAATGATTCCCCACCCCCACCCCCACCCCCACCCCCCATTTTGAACCTGACAATGGAGCAGTATAGAGACAAGGGCCCTAGATTCAACCCAAGCAAGGCATCAGGCACCATACAACATGCATTACGTCGACCGTTATTACGGTCATGTCACATACGCCGTGCGTGGTTGCTCTGAATCTTAGTAGGGACAGGAAGTCAGGCAGTGGAGCAGTGTGCCAGTGTCTCTCCCAAGATGTGTCTGCAACACGATGCAGCAAAGCCCTGCTGGGCAACTACAGACCTCTAAATTTGGAGGCCAGGCATCATCCTCCTCACCACCTCCTCACCGCTGTCTACTTTGATGAGGACTAATGAGGGGATCAAGGCAAACGCTTCGATAGGTGTGTTTCACCTGTCCTTGCAGCAAAGCCTCCAACGAGAAAGCCAAGCTCTCTGGCCTTTGCCACCCTTTCTCTGCATCAGTCTCTGGGTGGGGCTAGTCCAGCCGAACGGGACGATCTGGACAATTCCAGCACTCGGGCCCACACCAGTCCTTCACCCACGCTCATGCGGCTTCCCAAGAGAAGAGGCAGGCTGGAAAAATTGCCAGCCTGCCCTGGGTTGAGCCATGACAACTTGCGGTGCTGGTAATTTCACAGGGCCGCTCTGTTATTAGGCACAGTGGGTGCACAGGAACCATGCTCAGGATTGGCTCGGGCCAACATGTCAGGAAGAGGCCGGCGACAAAGAAATCAGGCAGAATGTGCAGGGGCAGCGGTGCCCACGGAAAAACCAGAGCATCCAGCTGTTTCTGGAGCACGAGAACCCTCAGGGAAGTGCCTGCCTGATTCGACGCTCCAGTAAGCGGTAACCCTTCGTTATGCTGAACACAGGTAACCATGCAAGAGAATGCATTCAAGGTGTGTGTGTGTGGGGGGGGGTGCCTTCTTCTGGAGGATCTTCCAACCCACATGAGGATTTCTGTCAACCAGCAAGTGTCAGGCTTGGCTACAGAATTCTGGGAATTGTAGTCCAAAAAGGAGAGAGGGAGAGGGAGAGAAAAGAGGATCGTTCCCAAACCCCCGAGAATTTCACCTTTATATTCTTTAACAGTGCCAGGAATCCAGTGATCAATTGGCACAGTTAAGGCATGTGGCGCGCGCACACCCCTTCCAAGATGCGCAGTTCTTTCAAAGCACGACCAGGTTGACAAATAAAGCGGGTTGCCTCTAAATGAATAGCATGCAAAACAAAAGGACAGCAATTTTGCAAAATACAGAGTGGGGGTCGGCTCATGCTTGGGCCATCAGACATCTTTTTTAATCACCTCGGCAAGATCTGCTTCTAATGGTGGGCTAACTGTATTATTTAATTTGGGCCTAGGGACAACCCAGTGGGGGGAGGGGGGAAACGCTGTCATTCTTCTGCCATGGGCAACCTGTCCTTGGAAAGGCCAGCCCAGCTGTCCCTGTGTTCTGCAAACTCATCCAAGACAGGGGAGGGTGAATCCAGACAAGAAACCTCCCTGTTGGGTGGACCAGACCCAAAGCTTCTCTCGTCCAGTGTCCTGTTTGTGATGTCTTTTCGGAAACACAGAAGCAAGATTTGAGTGCCACTGATTCTCCCTGCCCACCACCACCACCACCACCACCACCACCACCACCACCACCATCATCATCATCATCATCTTAGAAGAGGCCCAGTGGGGAATCGAACTCCTGACCATTGGCTCTGCCACCCAAGACCTAAACCCCTGGGCTATCCTGGAGTTCTACTATATTCTCCAGCAACTGGTAGACAAAGGAAAGCTTCTTCTCATACTGGATTGGTTTGCAGAGAGGAGAGAACAGTCGTTCTTACACAGGAGTTATTTAGTCTTTTCCCCATCTCATTTTCATTTCCTGAATCCCCAGCCCATTTTCAGTTAAATTAATTACAGTGCAGCCCCTTCAGGCATGCATGCATGCATGTATAGCAGAGTGTGCAAACTACCCCTCAAAACTACAAATCCCAGCATCCTGCACGACAAAGCCATCACAGTTTAACATGGAATCAAATGGGTATATCTTCAAAATCAATTTCGAACACCACCTCCCACTTCCCCAGCTGACGCTAATTTTTCTGGCTGAATATAATCTTGTGGGTGCCATTCCTCTGCTCTCTCCTGAAGTACACAGGATTTAAAAAAAATAAAAACCAGAAATGCAAGATTCAGAGGGAAAGTCTGGGGGTGGAGGGGAGCAGCATTGCTGGGAAATAAAGCTATTTTCCAACTCATCCAGTTGGACTGAGGCAGGATTGCGGGTGCTCCACAGGCAGTGAACAAATGTTCCAGGAGTGTGCAGGGAAACTCCCCCCCCCCGCCCCCCAACTGCTCTGCATCTTTTTCTGCCCCCAGCTCCAGAATTCTCCCACTAGATGGACTATGCTGCTCTCAGCTGCCTTAAAAAAAGAGATGTCCTATACTCTGGTTAGAAACCATTGAACAGAGAGTCCATTTCTCAGAAACCCTGCCCCACAGAAGAGTCCATTTGGCCCACATGGTCAGATGCAATGGCACCCTGAGACAGGGTGGAGAGATCTCTGATTTAAGGAGAAAAGCAAAGGTGCAGGGGCAGTGTAACATATCCAGCGAGCATCCCTGCCCACCTAAACCCCCCAGATCAATTCCTTTCAAAGATTGCTTTGAAATCCCCAAAGGATGTGGGGAGGGAGAGAGGGGGGAGGGAGGGAGAGGGAGATCCCACCATGGGCGCCAACACCTGGCAAGTGAAGTAACACCAGAGACGGGGAAGGTTCCTTTTTCACAGGGAAGGTGGCTAGGGGGGGCAGGGACCACCCGCCTCCTCAGAGCAGCACAATCAGCAGCATCCTCGCTGGGACGCACAGGAAATAAAGTTTTTTTAAAGGACCTCCCATGGAGGAATGATAGATCTTGCCATCTAAAAAGTCCATCCTCTAACTGGGTAAGGCCGCACAGTCCAGAGTCAAGGTTGCCTCCAATGGCAGGTGCCAGAGGGTGGACACCATTTCCGACATCTCTCCGGGATGGGGGTCCCCCCACTGCTAAGGGGCACAACTCAGCCTCCACTGGGCTCTGCTCTTTCTGCATCCTTTTTGGGTGGGAAATCAGTCTGGTTTGTCTCCCTGGAACAGGTCATTTGGCCATTGCAAACAGGACCACCCATGCAACCAATCTTGCCCCCCCCAAAAAAAAACTCTCAAAACCAACAATTAAGAAAATGGAAGTGGACTTCATGCAGTATTTGGGTTTGATTCGCCACCCCACACCCTTTCCCCCCTTCCTTTGCCAGTCTTGTATGAATGGGTCACAGTGTCCAAAATGGACCACCAGGGCCCTATTAAGTTCTTGGCCATGCTTGGGAAACCAAATGCAAAAGAGAGCAAGGCTCCTCTGCCTTTCATGTCTGCACAGAAGAAGAGGGGCTGTAGGTTTCCCCCTCGGTGCCAACGCTGCAAGGCCCAGGCACCCAGATCTCCACCACATAGGGCCTCCATGCACTATGCAAATGCTCCCCCCCCCCGCTCTGGAACCAGAACCACGACTGAAAGGCTGGCTTGCAGCGAACTGTATGTTCAATTTTAAGTGGAAGCTTCTCCCTTCTTCCAGTTCCTCTCCCTGCCCACCCACACCAAGCCGGGCATTTGCCAGCAGGCCAGAAAAATCCAAGCGGCAGATCCTCCGCCGTCCAAACGCCCCCGGAGAGAGGCTCTAGCCCAGCCCTGGGGGGCGAGCCTTCCTAAGCGGCTTCTCAGCCCACAAGCTCCGGGGCTCCAACCTGTCTGGAGGCCTTAATCTCTGACCTGGAGCTTCCTTTGGAGAGGCGGCCCCCAGCCCACCCGCTTTCGCCGCCGCCGCCGCCGCCGCCGCCGCCAGCCCAGCAACGCCCAGATGGCCAGGGATTCTGCACATGCCCCGAGGCCTCTGAGCCCGCGCCTCCGGCCAGAGCAGAACCGTTCCGGGCTCGGGTTCTGCTCCTCGCCCTCCCGACCCGCCTCCCCGCGCGCCTTTCAGCATGCCGGAGAGAAGTCCGGCCGGCGAACGCGTCTCGCCGCCACCACCGCACGTTGGCCCGCGGCAGGAGGAGGGGAGTTGGGGATCGGGCCCTCTGGCAAGCGGGCTGGAGGGCAGGGGATGCAGAGTGGCCTCCGAAAGCGCGGCCAGGGAGACCTTGCCTAGTAGGAAGGACCGCCGAACCCCAAACGAGCATCACCCCGAGCTTGTCTTCTGCCAATTCCTCTTCGTTTCCCATCTCTCTCTCTCTCTCTCTCTCTCTCTCTCTCTCTCTCTCTCTCTCTCTCTCTCTCTCTCTCTCTCTCTTCCGGCCGCCTCCCTTCCTCTGCCAAGCTGGGCACCCGTGCCCTCCCATGCGCATCGCTGCGCGACCGAGAAGCCGCCAACCGCCGCGCAGCCGGCTAGCTTTCCACACACACACACCTCTCCACCCCCTCGTTTTTTGCCTCGCCTTGCCCTCCATCCGCCTCCGAGCGAGGCAGATCCCCCCTCATCCACGCCCCAAAACCCAAGCCCCGGGGCTTCCCCCCGCTTGCCCAGCCAAGGATCCAGGGGCGCAGGAGAGGAGGCTGGTAGCCTGGCGTGCAGCGTAGCTCGATTCCACCGCCGCCGCCGCCACCCCTCGCCTCCTCGCCCTCCTCTGGAGCTGCCTGGCATCGCCCCCTCCCACCGCTACGCCGCAGGTGCCATCCTCCTCCCCGGCCCCGGCCCGGACGCCCCGGCGGATCGCGCGCAACGTGCACCTTCCTTTCCCCCCTCCCTCCCTCCTGCCCCCTTGCTTTCCCACCTGAGGGGCTGGACGCGCTGGGCCGGGGTGGGGTGGGGTGGGGGTCTTTCAAGAGGCGCGGAGGCTGCGCCTTGGCGCGGCTGCCGCCTCCCACGGCCATGCCCAAAGGACGCGCGCCAGGCCGCCGCAGCTTCTGCCCACCGGATCCCTCGCTTCTGCCGGCGCGCGAGCGCGCGGGGACGCGCCCCTGCCTGGCAGCGTCCCTGAGCCCGGCTCCGCAGTGCTCTCACAGCGCATGCGCCTCCATCCTCCTCAGCAACCCCCCCCCCCACAAACACACACATACACAGCGCCGCCATCCCCAGCAGCACCAGCTTTTCCCACCCTCCCCTCTCCTCTGGTTGGGGAGGAAAGCCGCTGTCACCCTCCCCGCTTCCCTGCGCCGGGATCCCTCTTGGATTAGAACTGCCAGCCCGAGAAAGCGTCCCGCCAAAGATGGGGGCTCCCTCCACGCTGGAGCTGGCTTAGATCCTCAGGGACACCCCCCCTCTCTCCCTCCTCCAGCCACCCTGCAGAAACCTGGCTTTGTGGGGGGCGGGGGTCTGCCTTGGCAAGGGAAGCAGCCCCGGGCCTCCTGTGGCCCCGAAACCAGGGTCCTCCAGGGGGGTTGTCTGGTCTGGAATTGCAGAGACCCGGCACACACCTATGGAAGACCACGTTGGCACCCTGCCCACCCTCCATCCCGTGGAATCCTGGGAATTGTTGCCTGGGGAGGGGTTCCGGGCTGCAGCTCAGAGAGCAGAAACTAAGACACACACCCCGGAGAAAAGAGGATCAACCCCAGCACTCAGTGGGATGCAGCGGTGATGGATGGATGAAGTTAAGGTCCAACGGCTGGCACTGCATAGAGATGTTGCATGGAGAGATGTTGCAGGGTCTGTGAAGGGCCGGCCCTACCCATGGGTAGAGCAAGGCAGCCACCCGAGGAAGTGGATCTGAGTTGTCATGAAAGGCAGAAGCAGGCCAGGACCCAGAGAGAGGTGGCGAGCTCTCGGAGGGTCTCCTCTCCCTGTGCTTCAGACTGCAGGGTGCTCTCCAATCTGAAAAGGAAGCAAAGGGTTAAGTTGTTCAATTAGTGGCCACTGTGGTCTTAAGGAGGGGGCAAAGGTTGGTGTCCTTTGTGCTCTGAAATAACCCAGCTGACAAGGGTAGCTCCATTGGAGCAAGTCAGATTTTTCAGACTAAAACACATTTGCAAGTGTTGTGTCACCAGCTAGTAGGACCGAGAAACTACACCTCACACCCTGAACGTACACACCTCTTTTTCGATATTACCTTACCTAGGGGGATAATCAGATGCTTTTAGTGGTTAAGGAATTCTGTATTGCAATGACAGGCTCTCTAAAACTGGTACTTCAGTCCTCAGTCTAGGGGCATACTCAGAAAACTGTCAATAATCAAACGTCCCAGTTATTCAGTTCCTATTCTGTTTTCTCCTCCCAGTTATATTACCAACACATTGGAGGTGGCAGCCTATATGTTGACAACGCACATCTTGGCCACATTAGGATGAAAGTTTGAGGATTATTCAACAAAGATGAGAAATATTTGCATCACTTTAGCCTCCTTTCAAATGTTGCATTTCCTTTATAATGAGATCTACAAAAGGAAATGAAATTGATCCACCCAAGAAAAACATGTGGGTCAGGAAAAGTCCTGGAGAATGTTCTCTCTCTCTCTCTCTCTCTCTCTCTCTCTCTCTCTCTCTCTCTCTCTCTCTGTGTGTGTGTGTGTGTGTGTGTGTGTGTGTGTGTGTGTGTGTTTGCAAACACAAGGCATCGCAAACATGTCACCACAGCAGTGAGTGTGGTATTTTCCCAGTACTTTATAAATAGCTACAGGGGCCCCTTGTGTTTTCCACTGAAATGTAACACATTTCTCAGCTCCAGTAAATGCTCTGAACCAGCAAAAGGAACACCCTAAGTCCCAAACGGCAACCTACCAAGCAAAACAGCCATGGAAAAAATCCTATACATGTTGACTCTCAAGTCCAGCGAGGGCCACAAAGCTAGGAAACCAATCTGGACCACTGTGAAATAAATCATTATAACAGATAAGACCGAGTCAAGCCAGAGGCATTTTCTTCAGAAGCCAGCTAGGGTCCTGTGTTTCCTTCCAAAAGAATAGAGGGGGAAAGAGGTGGTCCAAGTTTATAGAAAAATGGCAAACCGCGCCACCCAGAGGGGTCTGGAGGTATGATTTGTGCACCGGAGGACAAAATATATATGTGCCCCCCCCCTTGGAAGAGCAGGTCTCGAGGCTATGGGAAATCAAACTTTACGGGCCCTATGTGTGGAATCCACTTTTGCCTGCCTTGCAACAGTGCCATGACTGAGATAGGGTGGAAGCTTCTCTTCTGGCATCATCCTCTTGTAAAGCAAACGTCCAATGGAATCTGCTGGAGGGGATTGAGAGAGGGGGGGGGGAGAGAGAGAGAGAGAGAGAATGTGCACATGCATGGGGGGGAACACACCCTAAATGTACTGTTTTGCAAGAGGTCAAAAGACAAAATAAAATAGAAGGAGCGTGTGAGATGCCACCAGAACAAGACAGGAGCTGGGAAGGCAACAGGTAAGAATCATGTCTGGAATAAGTTTCTTCTGTTGGAGAGGATGTTCCAAGTTCAACCTCTGCGTTATTTATCAGCTTGAGGAAGTGCTCCGAATACACACACTTACACAAAACCCCTTGGTGCTGCCGGCTGCACTTCTGGATGGAAAGCCCTCAGTTCCACAGCCACTCAGATTGTTAACAGCCAAGTGGGACCGAGAAGCAGAGAGGGCCCCGAAGGGATGCAGCTCCTCTTTCCACCCAAAACAAAGGAACTACAAGATGGTCCAAAGGGGTGGGCCCTGGGGACAAGGGTCCTTCTTGAAGCCTTGTGCCACCTCACCAGAAGAGACACCCATGCCAGTAACTGGGTGGGCCCCAGATCAGGAAATTACAGTGCCGGAATTTTCATCTCTACCAGGAGCAGGGCTTTTGTAAACCCGATGGCTCTTGATTATCCATTCAAAGCCAGGCACCACCAAAGAACCTCAGGTGGCAACAGGGGGGAATGACAACAACATACTGTTTCCTGGAAAAACCCATTCCCATCGAGACACTAGGAGGATTTCACCAAAAGAAACATCAGTGCAGACAAAACCGGTTGTGATTTGCCATATGGGGCATGGCCAAAATGGGCCATGCTTGCACCCTGCTCTGATTAGGAAGGGAAATGTACAGAAGCAAGCCAATGGCACCAGCAAATCCCCCTGCACCCTCTAACTCCAAGGAGTTGAGACAATGCCTTGTGATTCTTATAAATATAGCTTCTGGTATCCATTTGTAAATCCATTGCAACAGTTGGTAGAAACATTCCTGAATCAGAAAAGGTTACTTTTTTGATAACTAGTTCCAGAACCTCTCTGGCACCTCATCATGCTGCTAAGAAATTCTGAGACCTGCCTGCCCTCAAAGTAAGTTTTCCTTGAATGCATTCATCCGCTCCTTCAGGTGGTGGGAAGTTCCAGAGGTTTTGTTTCCTTGGGATGAGAAATCTGTGTTGTTTTTGTTACTATCTCCCTTTTATTATTTTGTGCAAGGAAGGAGTAATCCACACACTTTTCCCCCCTTAACACAGTACTGCTTAATCCTGGAATAGCATGAAATCACCACCACGGTCACAGAGGATAACTCAGTACTATTTCTGGCATGGAGTGCAATCAGATCTTTTAAGGCACCCATTTCGGAAGTGGGATGAGCCAAATTACAGGCGTCCTTTGAGGAGGCTGGTTTTGCTAATCTGCACACCTTCCTTCTTGTTCGGCGGTCTGCCCATATCAGTGACTCAAGACCGGATGACAACGGGTCGTTCTCAGCTTTTGCTATTAAACATAAATGGTAGGCATAAGGTCTAAAAAACTTCAAGTTAAATTTCAAAAAGTATTTAATACTGAATGTATGTGGAGATTCCCAGTCATCCAGTTGAGGTTATTCAGGAGCCGAGTCATGGCAACTGGACTTCACTTGTGAGATCGAAATGTTTCGCTACTCACCCAAGCAGGTTCGTCAGTCTGAAGACGGTAGGTGGGAGACTTTAATAATGAAATTAATACATATTTTCAAGACCAGATTTTTAAAAAAAATAAATAATTAAAATTGAGGGGGAAACCCCATCAGAAAATAGCAAAACACCAAAGAAGGGGATATAATAAAACTAGACAGTATCAAAAATCAGTGTTTTAAAAACAAAAATAAAACTGCAACATAGATGCAGGAAGGGATCTAAGATGCTGTCAAGTTGAACTTAAGCCACTCCAGTGATTCCCCTCGCACTTGATTTAATTTCCCTCCAGTGACTCGAACTCGGCTCTTGACTCTGAAACCAACCAATTTTTCCCTTTATTTTTCCTGGGGTTGAAAAAGCTTGCTTTTCATAGGGACCCAGGCTTGGGATTGAGATCTGAATTCGGACCCGAAGCCTTGTTAGCATCACTGCATAGTTGTTGTGACTTTTGAGAGGTGGGCCTTCCTGACCCAAATAGATGGAAATATTTGGTGAAGCACAGAAACGAATGTGCAGGAATCCTCTCTGGTGTGCCACAAGAGGGCAGAGTTGCAATGTCAGACGAAAAACCATGCAAAGGAAAAGCCAGTAACCAGGGACCCAGGGAGAAGAGAACAGCCTCCACAGAGGTTGCTTCCAGATGTTGGCTTCAAGTGCAGTCCCGGAAGAAGAAAAATTGGATGAAGTCTCCCCCCCCCCCTAAAAAAAAAAAAGAGAAATCAGTTGTGTTTGCTCATGAGCTGACACATGCAGAGCTGCTCTGTGCATTTCGAAGCCTCCTTTGTAAAAGCAGATCTGCCTTTTATCGTTTACCTTTTTATCTGTTTATTTTAATACTTAATACTGATATTTTGTGTTTATTGCAAATGGCCCAGAGTTCCTTTTGGAAGACTGATGGTAGGTAGGTAGGTAGGTAGGTAGGTAGGTAGATATAGGTAGATAGATAGATAGATATAGATAGATAGATAGATAGATATAGATCTTTGGGGATAGACAGAAAACAAGGGAAGAACATTAAAGGAAATGGTTTCCCTTGGCTATAATTAGATCTCCCTCCAGGTATGTTTTGAATTTCCTCCCTGGGAGGACGGAGCCAAGAAGGATTTCGCAGAGAAAAGCAAACCCAGGCAGAGGGTTTGAAAAAAAGAAAAGAATGGTCACAAATTTTGGGTGGGTTGTGGGTTCTTACAGGTATTTGGGAAGGAAGCAAACTCCTTCAAACTTGACCTCCCTGGCTGCTGAAACTTTCTTGCTCCTTTAGAAGAAAGGGAAAGAGAGGCCATCGTGGAAGGGAGGTTTGATGTAACTTTAAACTTTTTTTCCTGGGGAGATGAGCACCGTTTGGCCATGGGTCAGCAAGGGAGATGGTGGGGAGTCACTCTTCCTCCCCCCACTGTGTGCCTCCTTCTTTCCCTGCCTTCTTTGTATGAGGACGGCCCGGTCGTTGGGTGGAGTGGGGCAGCTGCCAGGTGCAGGAGGGCAAAGGTTTTGAAGCAGCGTTTGCCAGGAAGAGTGTGAGGTGAAGGGTAACCCCATAGGGAACCCCTTGGGGTAGTGTACCCTATCCCACCACCCGTGATGAAAGAAGTCTCAGCTTCCCCTAATGGGGGCAGAGGAGGTGCCATCTTGGTTTCCCACAAGTGTAATAAGATGGCGAGCTGGTTCTGCCTTTTATCTCTCCTGTTTCTCTTACCACCACCACCCCATATTCATCAGAAAGCTTAGAATCATAGACTAGTGAAGGGACTTTGGCCACTGCCTGGAGCACGGAGCAAAATGCGCTTGCAAACTCTGCAACGCTGCAGCCTGTCCCTCTGCAAGGTGGTGGTGCCTCCGCAAGCATTCCAGGCCCAGTTTCCCTCTTTCCATCTGTCTGCGCCTGCTTCTGCTTCTGTCAGCATCTTGCCACCCTGGGACTTGGGAAGGGTTTTACAAGACCCGGCGTCTCCATCATTTAATGCTCAGGATATCCTAAAGTAAACCCTTCCACTTTGCTGGATCTAGCACACCTCTGCACACAGCGGGAACCGCACCGCTTCTGGAATCTGGAACGGCTTCAGCGTTGTCAGAGCAAGGCCACCTTGGTAAGCCAAAGTCGAGGCTGTGGTTTTGGTACCTTTCCAGGGTTGGCGTGTGGCCTGCGCCCTCCTTTTAGCATCGGGGTGGCCTGTTTTTGAAATCCGACTCCCTCAATAGCTGAAGTACCCAAAGAGACGCTTCATAATTTATAGCGAAAGAAAAAGTGTTGCCGGCTCTGCTTAAAAGGGTTGCCTTTGGCTGATTAAAATTGCATGACAGCCCACTCTTCTAGCAACATTCCTCCGCCAACAACAAGACGTTCAAAGCACGCTTCTTGGAGGGTGTGGAGGGCTAGCACGTAGAACCCACCGTGGCAAGTGAACAATCCAGAGAGTCAGGTGTGGACGGGAGCTCATGCCACACCTTCCAAGAGAACAGGCTTACAAAAACATCGCAACTAGGAAACAACTGGGGCAGAGGTGGATTAATATCCATGCCTTTATTGAACTCAGTGGCAACAGCATGAAAGGAAAGAAGACGGGGAAGGATGAGGAGCAAGACAGCCAACGCAAATAGGAGGACATAGCTAAAAGTGTGCCTTTCCAATGGCCGTGGGGCAGAAGGGCAACTTCACGGTGTATTACACAAGGCTGCATTTATGTGGCCCCATGTGCATCTGTTAGAGTGCTCTCTCCCTTTCGTTCTCGAGACCTACATTGAATGATTTAGGGACAGGCTTTTCAGTTTTCTTTCCCCATCATGAGTCCATTTGGGAACTTGATCTCCCCCTGTGTGTCTCCGGAGAAAAGCCAGCCCGTGTGGCCTTGGGCCTGCTGCATGGCCCCGCCCCCATCCACAAAACAAGGTACACTGCAAACCCACTTCTAAGGGCTGCCTACCTAGCAAGGATAGCAAATGCCTGGATCGATTGAATGGTGTTTGATGATTATTATTTGATAGCGTTCATCTGTTCTTACAACGCCCGAGAGAGAAGAAAGGGCACCTCTGCATCCGGATGGCCTTCTCTGTTAAACGACCCATCCCTGAGAAAGGCACCAAGCCTAAACAAGCATGAAGAAATAAAATCTCATTGGGGTGGGCTTAATTCTGAACAAAAACTTTTGTTTAATTGACAGAGACTTCCTTAGGGTTTCTGGAGGCTTCAGCCTTGCCAGTATAAATGCTCTAAGATGGCTCATTTATTTTGGGGGTGAATACAGGCTGACGGGGGCACTTACTGCACGCACCACGGATGCATTATCCATCCACAGGGTGGCTGTGAAAGACATTTCCCATTGGAACAAATCAGGAGACTGGTGGAATATGAAAATGTGTAGCTGTTCCAATACACCCCATGAGGCCCTCCCAACTTAACAGCTACCTCTACTACTTTTTCTTATTAGAGAGGACTCAAGTGGTTTGCTACCCCACTGTGCCATTTCCCCAGGGCCACCCGGGCGGGCTCTTCTCCCCGGAGGTGGCGGCGGCATGGAACTCCCAACCGCTCACTCTGCAGCTAGAGACCTCAACCACTGAGTTTTCCAGCCAGCTCTAACCTCGGGAACAATTCCAGTTGCCCTCACCCAAGTTTTAAGAAAACAAAACAAAAGGAGCAAAAAGCAGCCTGACAAATAATAGAACAAGTTCCTTCTGGTTCAAATGTTTTGGCCGCCTAGCAAGTAAGTGGGGGCCACTGAAAACAGCTTTTAAAGCTCCAAAAAGCCAGCTGTCAGAGACCAGAAATGTTTTTTTTTTTAAAAGAAGCCACAAGTGGTTCCAGCTTCTCTTTCTGGGAGAACCCCCATCTGGTGTTGCGGGGGGGGGGGAGATGTTGACCTCCGATTCAGTACTTCATCCTCCCCGGTGGAATATGCAGCTCGGTGGGTAAGCGTGGGCCACGCACAGTGGTTCAGCTGACCTACCTCACAGGGGTGCTGTGAGGAGGAGGAGGAGGAGGAGGAGGAGGAGGAGGAGGAGGAGGAGGAGGAGGGTGTCTAAGCCCCTTTGAGCTCTAGCACAAAAGATGACACGCACCCCCAGCGCAATTCAGGGCGCTCCCGTCCCGATCCCTCTCGGAATTCCCAGGAAAGTCGGGTGGGTCCCTTTGCGTCATGGATCTGGCCGCCTTCTCCTTGCTAACTGTGCGCGCATTAGGATGGCGGCCAGAGATGCGCTTCCTGGCTTTGAGGGGTGGGGTGGTGGGGGGGGGGGAAGGGTGTCCCCAACCGGCTGGACCCCGGAGCGCCCGGGTTGGAGAGCTACACACCCAAGCCTCCTACCCCCCCCCCCCGTCTCCAGCCCTCCCCCTGCCCAGGCTGGAACCCTCCTTCCTGGTCGAGGTGATGGAAGACGAGGAGGAGGGGAGGCGGGGCGCCGAGGACAGGAATTGCGTCTCCAAGGCCGGGCGCCGGGAAGGGAAGCCCCCACCTCGCCCCGGTTGCTCCGGACGTGCTTCGGCGGCGCGCTCCCGCGCCCACACACACACGCGCGCGCGCGCTCCCCTCCCTTTTGCGCGGCTCCCGCGAGCGGCAAGCCCGGGGAGCCCCACGGCCCAGCGAGCGCGCCCATTGCCCGAAAGGCGAAGGGGCCTCCTCCTCGTCGGAGCGCACGCCCCGCGGCTCCACGGGCAGCGCCGGTCCTTGGAGTCACACGCGGCGGCGGCGGCGGCGGCGGCGGAGGGGGGTGGGGGTGGAGAGCCCCGAGCTTGATCAAATTGAAGGCGAATCCCGAGGGCCAAACCCGATCAATGTCTTGATTTATTTACCTTCTATAGACCCCCACTTAATAAGTCTGTTCTGGGCGGTGCGCAACAGCAGTGAAACAAAAGAACGCACGAAGAGCCTTCAGCATCATTTATGATACAGTGTCATAATATTTAATAGTAAACACGCCAAGCTACTTACACAACGCGTACGCAGTGCTTGAAATATACTCATGCAAATAGGGAGGCGATGCCTCGGTAGGCCGCTAAAGCCTCATCATGCAATATGGAAAGCTCGTGCCTGGCAGGAGGTTTTTTTTTTTTTAGATATCACCTGTTTTTCCGGATGTTGAGGAACGCGTGGAGGTGCTGGTTATTATTATTATTATTATTATTATTATTATTATTATTATTATTATTATTATTATTATTATTATTATTATTATTATTATTATTATTATTATTAAATAATAAATCGGTTGCCGATCTCAGAAATCACACCATCAAGGCCGTAAAGAGAGGCTCTATCAGGATCAGCACACATCCCGCGCCGATGTTTAAAAGAGGCTTAGGTCTGGGGTTGACACTTGTTTCTGTTATACAATGGCAGTCAGGGATTTTTTTAAAAAAAATATAATTTTGAGCGACCGTGCTTAGAGTTTTTGAAGAATGGAAAGAAGACGAAGCCTCCTCATCCGAGACCTGCAGAGCTGGAAGCGACCCTCTGGATGCAAAGGGGGCCTTGAGTCGTCACGAGATGCCCTCCTTTCTTCTTCTTTTTTTTGGGGGGGGGGGGGCGAGGGGTTGCAGGTTATTGCTAGAATCCCCATCCTGCTCTCCCTCCCCCCTGTGTGTGTGTGTGTGTGTGTGTGTGTGTGTGTGTGTGTGTGTGTGTGTTGTGTGTGTGTGTGTGTGTGTGTGTGTGTGTGTGTGTGTGTGCGGGCGCTTCTCGAGGGCACTTCCATCGACCCCCCCCTCCCCGTTCCCAGGGAGAAGCCGCCGGCCGCGCGCATTAAACACCCCGCGGCAGTTCCGGATGCTTGCCGACGCGCGGCGGCGGGAGCGCGCCTGCCCCCCCCTTGCCTCCTGGCCGGGCTCCCGGGCTCCCCCCCCCTGCCCCCTTCCTCACCTCGCGGGGGTCCCAACTTGGCCAAGGCGAGCCCGAGCCGGCCCGCAACCTAAGCAAATGTAGCGCGAGACGCACGCCGGCGGGAGGGCGCGCGCGTTGGGGATGGGGGATTGGGGGGGGGCGGCGGCGTGCACGCGCGCGAAGGCGAGGCGGGAGGGCCCGGGCTTCCCGCGGGCCTGGCCGGGCGCCTATGGGGAGAGGGGGAGCTGTGCACAGCCTTGGCCACCCCGGCAGCGGAGGCGGCGCCAGAGGCCGAGGGGAGGCGGGTGCGCGCGCGGGGTTGCGCGCGGGTGGAGGAGCGCGCGGGTGGGTGGGTGGGGGGGGAGAGAAAGAGGAGTGGCGAGCGCGCCTGGGCTGGGCGGGGATGACGCCGAGGGAAGCGAGGAGGAGGAGGTGGAGGAGGAGGAGGAGGAGGAGACTCAGGCGGCGGCGGAGGAGGAGGCGGCGTGAGGCACCGGCTCGGCGGCAGCCCGACTGCGAGCCAGCGGGATCGGCGGCCGCACCAGCCCCGGGAGCCTGAGCGGCGGCGGCGGCGACAGCATCAGCCTCGGGGGTGGTTGGCAGGCGGGCGCGATGGCGCTGCGGAGAGCGGACCGGGCGCTGTCGGAGGAGCAAGGGGCCCTGGACGGAGAGGAGGAAGGCGACGAGGAAGGCGGCGGCGGCGGAGGAGGAGAAGGAGGAGGAGGAGGAGGAGGAGGAGGTGGTGGTGGTGTCGGAGGAGAAGGAGGACTGGAGGGCGCCGGGCCCGCGGCGTCGAGGACCGGCGTCGTCGAGGGTCCTCCCGGGCCCGGCGGCGCGCCGGGCTTCACTCCCCCGGAGGGCGGCTTCGGCTGGGTGGTGGTGCTGGCGGCCACCTGGTGCAACGGCTCCATCTTCGGCATCCACAACTCCTTCGGCATCCTCCTCATCCTGCTGCAGAAGGACGCGGGCGGCAAGGAGAAGGACCCCGCGCTGGAGTACAAGACAGGTGGGCGAAGAGGAGGAGGAGGAGGAGGAGGAGCGGGATGGGGGGGGGAAGAGCCGCGAGGAGCCGCCGAGCTCAGGATCTGGCGTTCCGGGAGCGCTTGGGGGATGGGGGGGGGAGGGCGGGAACGGGAACGGCGTGGAGAAAGAGCGAGGAGCCTTGGTGCTCAAGATTTGGTGTGTGTGTGTGTGTGTGTGTGTGTGTGTGTGTGTGTGTGTGTGTGTGTGTGTGTGTGTGTGTGTGTGTGTGTTGGGGGCATCGTTTTCGGTGGGGTCCGCCCTCTTCCCCAAATGGGTCCGGACCTACGGGGCCGGCGTCGCGGGGAGCACTTCTGATCCCCTTCTCCGTCCCTTCCGTCCAAGATGGGGCTCTCCAGAAGGGGCAAGAGAGGCAAGAAGGGAGGGACCCCCTCGGGGTCTCCGAAAAAAAGGGGGCTCGGATCCTTCTCCTCCTCCTCCTCTCCCCGCGCCCCGCTGGCCTTGATCGCCTGCCTCATTGAAAGAGGGCCGGGAAGACCCCTGCGCAGCGCCGAGCACGCGTGGCTGGCGGGTGAGAGTCAACCCGCGCCCAGTGGTGTTTTTTTTTAAATAAAAAAAGTGTTGCTTTCTGAGCAGGCACGTTTACCAGGATTTTGGTGCTGCTGTTGTTTCGGAAAGTTTTGGGAACCATCTCTCTCTCTCTCTCTCCCCCTCTGTGTGTGTGCGCCACCAAACCCACTTGTTTATTTGCTTCTTATATATGTACATATTTGTCTTTGCTTCTTTTACATATGTATACTTTGTTGCATTCACGTGCCGGTTTTCCTCCGGCAAGCTACAGGCAGCCGCTGCCTGCCTGGCTGCCTGGCTGCCTGGCTGGCCTTCTTCCTTCCTTTAGTATCAGTCAGGCGACGGTGCAAGAGTTGGGACAAGCCTAAAGTCCCCCACAGCGGAAGGGAGGCTTGGCCCAGGGTCCCTACCCTCACTAGCCCCTTCTTGCCATTTAGAGGGTCAATATTTGGGGGGGGGGGGGGTTTGGCGCTGCCGGGAACAGGTGGACCCTCTTTGGGGTCCTTCTGAGGAAGGGCCACCCACACCTCCTTCCCACAAGCCCGCTTGGAAACCCATTTTCCTTTGGGTCTTGAAGGAGGTCCTCAGGGGACAACCTCAACTGCCGGGTCGGGTGGTGCCTCCTGTCGTACTGGGAGCAGGCTAGCAGGTGTGACAGAGCCCTGCCCTGCCCTTTTGCGCTTCTGCCTGGGAAGATGTCCTAGAACCCGACTGGATGCCTTCTGGCCAACAAAGGAGCAAACAGGAAGACATTCCGGGAGGGAGGTGAAGGTCTGGGTGAGGCCCCATCTGGGGCATGTAGAAAAGCAGGTTTATAATAAGCAGAAGACCCCTTGCCCAGCTCACCCACTGCCGTTGACCCTGATTTCCAGCTGCTTTTCCAGAAGCTTCATGCAGGGTCCAGTTTCCTGGCCAGGTTTTACAGCCTGAGAACATTTGAGTTTGGACTCCAGTACCCATTTTCCCCAGCCCGTAGGGACCTTCAGGCCAGTGAGTTGCTCTCAGGGTAAAGTCAAACGAATACTGATCAACAGTACGTAAGGGTTCTCCACCCTGGCACCCCTCTCAGGAATCGTGACATGTTTCCCCTAAAACCTGTCAAAAATGTTTTCCCGCGGAAGCACCTTATCTTTTAACTTTCCCACTTCTCCGTTAATTGTCCTATCTAATTGTAACCAGTCAGCATGTGGATTGCGGGCTTTGAGTGGGAATGGAAGCCCACGGAGTCAGCCAGGTGGCCCTCCTCATTCCCTCTGGCCTCTTCAGTGGGATTTTGGACTCCGTATGGTGCCAGGCTTTTACCCCTTGATCCTTTGGAGGGTTCAGGGGTATTGGGGGGCTGGGGAAAAGAAGCAGGATTTGGCAACGTTGCTGTCATTATTTGTTTGCATTTTTTCTTTTTTTTGTGGAGACATCTGAATGAGGCAGCAACGGTTCATTGTCAACCCACCTGGTCAAAAGCCAGGCCACATCATTGCATCTGTATTTTGCTCAGCATCGTGCCAGGTTGTGTTGCCACTGGGGGGGGAGATATCCAGTGTTTCTCAACCTGGGGGTTCCCAGATGTTCCTGGACTGCAACTCCCAGAAGCCTCCACCACTCGCTATGCTGGAAAGGATTTCTGGGAGTTGTAGTTCAGAAACATCTGGCGACCCACAGGTTGAAGAACCACTGATATAAACAAATCTGCTTTCCCCATCTTTGCCCCTGTGTGTGTGTGTGGTGTGTGTGTGTGTGTGTGTGCTGCTGCTCTTCAAAGCATTTTCTAAAAGCAACCATCCCTCTTTCCCCATTCTTCAAGCGAGTGGCCAGCAAGCCAATCCAGTTCTTGCGCCTTACGTCTTGTCCGAACTGCCTGTTGCTCTTACAGCAATTGCATCTCATCTCAAGGGTGTTACTGTGACATTTCATCATATCTGCGGCACTGGGGCAGGTTGGCCTGACCTTCCAGTTTCTCCTTAGCACAAATATATCATTCAAGCATCCCTTCTTTTGTCACTACTTAGAAGGGACTGGATTGTTTCCTGTCCTAGGATGATGTTGCCCTGGAAAACAGCAGAATAACCAAGCCCCCTTGGGTATCTATTCGCCTACCTGTCGGCATGCTTAAAATGGGCCATTGTTGATTTTTCTGGGGTCGGTAGTTGTTGGGTCTCCGAGGCAGGAAAATTCCCACACATTTTACACGCTTTGTCTTCAGAGTTTCAAAATGGTGCGGAACGTCTCCCCACTTTGTAAGGTTCTCGTGATCTATTAATATATCCTTTAGAGAGGTGTCTTGCAGGGGGGGAAATTTCTTCTAATGCACATACTTGTGAGGAGGAAATCGAAAAGAAAAGAAAAAAACCAACCCGTTCTCCCATCTCACGTAGCCTGCTCATCCTGAGTTCATTTTTTTATTCGCCGTAGGTCCCTTCTGCTAAAATGGCCCCATTTTCTTCACTCATGTCGACATCTGTGTCTAGTGCCATGAGACTCGTCCATGAAATGAATTTCTTCCCCTTGAGATTGTTTTTACAGACTGTTTTTGCATGCGTTACTTCATATGGCACTCTCTCTGCTGTGTGGCATATTTGAGGTGGTGATCAGTGCGAGAAGGAGAGAATCTTTTTCTCATTTATTTCCGGGAACGATTTATATATCACACATCAATTTTGGGAGGGGGGTTGCATTTCCAAACCTGGTTTCCATTTTCCCCAGACTAAATTCACATCCTGTTCTGATCTGAAGCTCTCCAGGGGTTGCTTGCCTCTGGCAAGAAAGACTTGAAAGGATTCAGACATCTAGGGTCTTTTGTTGTTCCCATAAGGGGAGGAAATGGCCACAAGAGAAACCTTGGGGAATTTGGGAGGCTGTGTTCTCCAAAGCACCGGCCCAGCACCTTTTCCCTGTCTGCTGTCTCCCCGTAGTTCCGAGTGGAGGCTGGGCAGAAGGGTGGGCCTCAGCCACTGCCAAGAATCCTTGGGCTGCAAATGGCCATAAGGAACGGTGTTCAGAGCACGGGCAACTTTCTGATCCAGTTTGGAATGCGGAAACAATGCTGCCTGTCTAGATCAGGGCAGAGGAGGGTGGAGATCAAAGTTGGGTCATCTCAGGTTCTCCTTGGTTAGAATAGCTCTGTGCTACCTGTTTGGAAGCCTGTTGCTTTGTTGTATGTTTCATTCATGCAGCGCTCATGGTAGCATACATTGCTCTTCCTTCCTTCCTTCCTTCCTTCCTTCCTTCCTTCCTTCCTTCCTTCCTTCCTTCCTTCCTTCCTTCCTTCCTTCTTTCTTTCTTTCTTTCTTTCTTTCTTTCTTTCTTTCTTTCTTTCTTTCTTTCTTTCTTTCTTTCTTTCTTTCTTTCCAGGCCGCCTTTCTCCTAATAAGACGACCCAAGGCAGCTCACAATACTAAAAAGAATAGAGTCAATAGCCTAACAAGGGAACCATTAAAAAACAAGTAAAGTATATATGCTAATTAAAAAAAACATTGAATAAGTAAAAGCAAGCACAAACTAAATGCCATCTTAGCTTTTTTTTTTTTAAAGGTGTTCTGGGACCCAATCATGATGGTTAAAAGCCTGCCTGAAGAGATAGGGTTTTGGCCCTTGGGCAGAAGGATAAAAGGGAGGGAGGGGCATGTTATTTGCACAACAACCCTGTGAGGTTGGTTGGTTTAAACAGGTATGTCCTCTCCAAGGAGAGCGGGCGCATCCTGTGGCTATGGAATTTCAACCCAGGCTTCCCATTCACATATCTCTGTTTTCCCTTTAGCAGCTACACCACAGAGCTTCTCAGAACTATGATCTCTATCACGCTTGTGTCTTAACGCTTCTTGTTCTGCACCCCCGGCCTTTTAGCTGTGTCCCTAACAATTGCAATAGGAAGGAAGTGTGCTGGAGCATTCATGTCAAGACGCTAACTCCAGTTTAGCTCCAGATGCCGCAGTAGAACATTTCCGGGAAATGTGAAATGTGGGGATTTCGTTTATGTGCAGTCGGACGGCGTCAACGCTGCTTCAAACCAGCTTTGTTGTTGACTTCTCTGCTTTGCAAGGAAAGTGAATGGATGTTGAACGACATCACAGGGGCCCTGGTGAAACACACACACACACACACACACACACACACACACACACACACACACACACACACACACACACACACACACACACACACACACACACACAGTCTTGCTGGCTTGCCTGTGTGCTCTCCTTGACATGGAAGTGGAGCCAGCGTGACATTAGGGGTTGAGTGCCAGAAACCTGGGTTCAAATCCCTGCTTTGTAGTGGCAACCGGAAATCATTACTTAAACATCTCACATATCTTCGGCATTTTCCTTCGGCTGGACTTGGTGTTTGTATTTGTAAATCTAGGCTGGGTTTGATGTCACTTTGAAGGTAGAAAAAGCTAGGAGTGAGTCATCCCTGGGTTATCTAGTGTTTGCTTTGGTCAGAATCAAACACACTTCACGGTGTGTGTGTGTGTGTGTGGGGGTGCATCTGTGTCGTAAGGCTGCCGAGTGGCGTGGGCCAGATTTGCCCGCCCCAATCCAGTTCCCTGCCAAAAAATTTCCAGCTCATCAGCTGATGGGAAGGGGAAAAAATTGCAATAAATTGCAGTGACATTTGACTTGCTTCAACATTATTCTCAGGACGCTGCTGGGGTTTAGCAGCAGACAACTACGTGCCCTATAAAGCAGGCAAAACATTCTCATTTCCTTTCCCCATCATGAGTGTCAACCAGGAAAAAAAAATAGGATGGTGTCATTTGCCACTAAGGTTTGCAGTTTGGAGGGCAGAGGGTGCCGTGTTTCCCCATTTTATGTCTACTTTTGTTTTTCTCAAGGTGGCTTTTGAAATGTCCTGCAAAGAGCCGGGAGTCCATCTGTTGTTTTCCTGTGAAATTCAGGCATATGTTGGCAGCTTGCAAGCACCTGGACATTTTGTTGTTTAATCCATTTATTACAGTTTATAGCCATAACCACTGGGCTGTGTGGCGCAGTGGTTCAATGCTCGTACTTCAGCCATAACTGTGTTCACTATCCGGGATAACGAATTGCCTCTGAGAATGAATTAAATTCGTTATCCGAGGTACCACTGTACTTTAAAAGTGCTCCTCTTATCTCCCCACCCCTTTCTGCTTTTGTCAAGGCTAAGCATGCCTGGCTCTGCCTTTCCTTGTAGGACTGTGGGTGGGTGGGTGGGTGTTCATCTTGCTGATCAAAGCCAACCATTCACGCTGGGCCCCTGGATTCTTTGATCTCCCTGTTGTTCAAGGTGAAGGCTCCAGTCTAGGATGACAAGGGCGAGGGGGAGGTGTGTGTGTGTGTGGGGGGGGGGGAAGAGTAGAGTTCATTCCCCCCCCCCGCCTGTCCTTGTTGATTGTGATCTGGAATGTAGCCGAGCTTGGCCGGCAGGTCGAACCTGATGGCTTCCCTTGAGTCCACACAGAGAGCGAGACCTCAATAGTTGAGCGCGGTTTCCCCTGAGAGGTCGTTCTCGTGAGGATGGAATGCTACACAGTACTGCAGGATCGTCCCTTAGAACGGAACAGTCTTTTCGGTGGTGGTGGCGGTGGTGGTGGGGAGATCCTATAATTCACAGGGGAACTTTAGGTCTAGATGGTGGTGTCCGTGGTTTAGACTCCTGGCTAAGAGAGCAACTACTTGGCCAAAACGAGATCTCAGGCTGCAGAGGCTGGGAGCTCAGTTCCCCCACTCTACCTTCCTGGGAGAAGAGCCAGCCTGGGTGGCCTTGGGAAGGCAAGCAGCAGGGTCCCAGGGCACCCCTCGAAAAAGTGAAAGGGTGGGGGGGGGAACCACCTCTGAGTATTCTCTACCTGGAAAACCCCGAAAGAGGGTCGCCATAAGTCAGAACCGATTTGACGATGCATCATCATCATCATCATCATCATCATCATCATCATCATCATCATCATCATCATCATCATCATGCAACAGGCAGATAAGAGAAGTGCTTTAGTCACCCCTTCCTCTAGGGTTGCCCTGAGACGGTCATGAGTAAAGGAGAAGAAAAGGCATTTTTAGTGCTTTTTAAAGAAAGAAGAAAAAGCGGCATCACTCCTGGATGTCATGGCGCTGGGGACCTCATGATGATGGGAGCAGCTGTCCTCCTTACACGGCCTTCCCAACAGGCTCCCTGGAGGAGAAGCAGCTGTCCTCCTTAACGGCCTTCCAACAGGCTCCCTGGAGGAGAAATTTGGTTGTGTGTGTGTGTGTGTGTGTGTGTGTGTTTTAATGGAGGTGGTTTGTCATGCCAGCTGCCTATTAGGGCGTAGTGGGGAGCAGCTCCTGCAGACGGGCAGCGGCTTCTGAGAAGCCCTCAAGCAGAGCCTTTGGCTGGTCCAAGCAGAGGGAAGCAGTGCTAGGTAATGGCTAGAGCTGTTCAGGATTCCACTCCCTGGGCAGTCAGGGGGCTCGGTTGTGTCCCGAGGAGACCTGTGATGAGTACCTTTCGGCTGACTGGCAGAAAAGCAGGATGTTAATAAACCTAATAAATCACCCTCCCGCGCCTGGACTTTGGTACCCACTTAGACTTAGGGCTCCCATCGGTTGACCGCACTTCTCAGTCCCTCCATGAACTCAAGAGAGCCCGTGAAGGTCCACCGATGACATTCTTCCAACTCCTGTAATTCTTCTCGTTCTCAGGGCTGGCACCCAAGGCTGAGAACGGCAGGGCAGTGTATTTGTACGATGCACCCTCAGATTGCACGGGTCTGAACAGCATGGTTCCCCCTCTCCCAATAAATAAATACGTACATATTCAATAAATAGGTATTCAATCAATACTGTGCCCCTGGCGCCCCAGAATCCCATGAGTTCAACACCGGAGGCGTCAAAGTGGTCTTTGCCCCCAAACACATCTCTGATTTGGCCTCTTTGCGCGTGGGGTAAGGCATGGAAAAGACGGTCAGCTCTTGGACTTACTGTTCTAACATGATGCTTGTGTAATTCTTTTCAAATATTTGTACGTTTACTCATCTTATCTTTTAAATGTTCCTTTTAATGTTGTAAACTGCCTTGGCTCCTTTTAAGAAGGAAAGCAGGGTGAGACCAAACCAAACCAAACTAAATAAAAATTAATTAAATAAATAAATAAGCAACAAGCAAGCTGCATGGATGAGGACCTGGATAAAGAGAGCCTCTCTCTCTTTCTCCCTCTCTCTCTTAGAATGTGAATTCTTTTTCTTTCTTTCTTTCTTTCTTTCTTTCTTTCTTTCTTTCTTTCTTTCTTTCTTTCTTTCTTTCTTTCTTTCTTTCTTTCTTTCTTTTTCTTTCTTTCTTTCTTTCTTTCTTTCTTTCTTTCTTTCTTTCTTTCTTTCTTTCTTTCTTTCTTTCTTTCTTACAAATCACACAGTTGCAACAAGCAACCATACCTAGGACGACAATTAATTGCAATAGAATAAAATAAAATCCAGTTTGCAGCCTACTGATCAAAATAAGAACAATAACATTCAAAATAAAAGGCACAGTCCTATAATAAAAACAGCAGTGCTCCATAGTTGCATGCCCCCTCCCAGAGTTACCTTCAGATTTTGAACAGCACAGGGATCCAGTACTCCTCCTGACCCCAGTGTCTGTTGTTGAAGGGAGAAGTGTATACGTTAAAATCTGGGTTGTGGTCCATTATCCCCTTGTCCCTGGAGAAGCTGTTTGTTTGTTCTTTAGGAGCTTTGGTGGCTTCCTGAGGACCGAATGGAAAGTTTATTTTTCTCTGATTGCAGTTTATTTGTTAGGGCTGGAAACTCTTTCATGTGTGCCTTTTGAAAATAATTATATTGTTTTGGTTTCCTGGTGCCAACCCTGGAGGGCTTTTCTTTTGGAAGGGAAGAAATAAAACCCGGCATGCCAATAAAAGGAAGCCACGGGTGAATCCGTCAGTCTAAACGTCATCCCTGGGGATCCAACTCCATCCCCGAGGAGACCCCTTTGAGCTCCTGACGTCTGGCTGCAGACCTCATCTGAAGCCAATGCCAGAGTCAAGGAGGGGGCGCCGGTTGGCTGGGTCCCTTGGGTCTGTTCCATCTCACACGGTCCCTCTGCTTCCAAAATAAATCTGAGTTACATATTCTTTTGATGGGAAGGCTTGGAGCTCAAGGATGGAGTGCTGGAGGCTTTGCACGTCTCGAGGCTCACCTAAAGAGGTTCTCAACTGATAAGAATCCTGAGTATCCCCTTCCAGAGAGCTGGGCCAGCTCACTTGGCCAACGACCTGCTCCTTCTTTCTCAAATCTCCCTAGGTTCACCCCAGAACCTTCATCGTCCTTCGAAACATGTCCAAGCACTTAAGCCACCCAGATGTGCATGGGCTTTACCGGTATATCACTTAAAAAGCTGCTGGAATTATATGGCATGTGTTTTGTCTCACTATGTTGAGATGGGAGGAAGCGGAATTTGGCTGTCTTTCCTGCCTGAATGCTAAAGATGTGTGTTTTATTTATTTTTTTAAAAAGACACAGCCTTTGTAGAGGCCTTTTTTGGATAAAAGGGTTGCTTGTGAACAGAAGTCTTAAGTTGTAACTGCTCCCTGCAGCAGCTGCTGGAAAACTTAAGTATTTTTGTTGAAAATTGCATATTACAGAAGGTTGATAGGATGCTGTTTATGTTTACAATTTTTGTTTGTTTGCCTGCCTGCCTGCCTTTTCTGGAAAGCGTGTGTTGCTTTGAGGGATGTGTCAGTGTGGAGTGACTTGAAAAGACGTGGAACCAGGCAGAATCTTTGCTCTCCCCCCCCCCCCCCCCCCCCCAGTAAATGTTGCCTGGTGCTTCTGAGCGCTCTGGCCGTGGGGGTTGGTCCCGCAAGTGCAGTCTAAGTGCAGCTCCGCCACTGATTCATTTTATGCCCTAAATCGAGCCACTCAGCCTGAGCGAGTCTTTTGTCATGTGCTTAGGTTTTCATTAAGAGTGTGTGTGTGTGTGTGTGTGTGTGTGTGTGCGCGCGCGCGTGCGCCCGTTGAACACTGCAGGCTCATGCCTGCCTGTCTGGGTGAACTGAGATGCTAAATGTTTGGGAAAAGATTTCTTTTGGAGTCTTAAGATTATGAACAGGTTGTCCTACAGTAAAAAAAAAAGAGCTCTTAAGTTAAATAACATGAAGGCAAGCAAGGGGAAAATGGCAAGCCCAACCCAAAGAATAAAAGAACGCACACAGGGTTTGCTCTCTCTGAACTTTTAAAAACATGCACTGCGAGGATCACATGGACGATTATCATAGAATCATAGAGTGGGAAGAGACCTCCAGGGCCATCCAGTCAAACCCCCGGCCATGCAGGAACCCCCATCACAGTATTTCCGACAGATGGCCATCCAGCCTCTGCTTAAAAACCTCCAATGAAGGAGACTCCACCACCCTCTTTTGTGGCAGCATCTTCCACTGCCGAACAGCTCTAACTGTCATGAAGTCCTTCCTAATGTTCAAATGGAATCTCCATAAAGCAAGCCTGGCCAGGCACACTTTATAGGGGTTCGAGGGACCTGAGCATCAGCAGGCAGCCTGTTCATCAATTTGGCATCGCTCCCTCCACGCCATCCCTTTCATTTAGGGATGGTTTGTCCAGTTTGCCAAAGTCCTCTCCGAATCCACCTTGTCTTGAGACATGCAACCAACCTCCTTGGGCATCGGCACACGCATGCACACCCATTTTGCAGGTCTGCAAACAGATACCGCCCCCCCCTCTCTCAGCTTCCAAATTGAGCAAAAATAAATTTTCTACACAAGCTTGGCCAGCTGTCTGCTGGGAAGAGGGGTGACCAATACCGCAGTTCCAGGAGGCCGGTAGCCTCTCAAGATGGTGCTTTGAAAGGCTTAGGAAGGGTGATGTGTGAGGAATCCCAGAGGCCAGTCCTAATATTGAACGATGCAGCCAATGATGGGGAGATTTCTCTTGCCCCCTAAGCCCCCCCTCCTTCTCAGGCTAATCTCCTGCACTCCGGTTCCTAAGCACATCTGGCGGTGTGTTTCAGAACTGAGGTGACCTGAGATAATTAAGTGCCCTGGACTCCTTGCGAGCAGCAAAGGGGCTGCCTGGCTGGGAAACATAAAAAGCATTCCTCTTCTGGATCTGTTAGGGAGAGACTGAACTCTAGACACAGATCCAGTGGTAAATGTTAGGCAACTA
This sequence comes from Phrynocephalus guinanensis, assembly GCA_037367245.1. Classification (NCBI taxonomy): domain Eukaryota; kingdom Metazoa; phylum Chordata; class Lepidosauria; order Squamata; family Agamidae; genus Phrynocephalus; species Phrynocephalus guinanensis. Next base: position 1,755,398 of record CM074748.1, on the reverse strand, counting down.
ACCGGCAGTGGTTTTTTTTGCCCTTGATGCACAGTCCCCCTCAAAAAAGCACAAGTGAGCACTTTTGGTGCCTGGTGCAATCCGCACCCATTCTGTCCTGTTGCCATGGCAAAGCTGGTGGGTGGGGTCCACGCTAACTCTTTGGACCCTTTCTCCTTTGGAGGCTGGGATGCAGCCCTAGCATCGTGGGTCAAACTAATGAAATAGGATAGACCGGTTCTTACTCCTTTTTCCGCCCCAGATCTGTTCTTCCCAGCAGTTGGAGAAGATACGGTACACAGTCAGATTGTCCCTGGAGCTCTCCTCTCTTGCAGGCACGACCCTCCAGCTGTCCACGCTCTGCAAGGCATCCAGATAAGCCCACCTCATGGCCCAGGAGGGGGAGGGGTGAAGCCGCCTTGCATTGCGGCTGGCTGGGGCCGTTGAGTTTGTCTGACCTATTTAGTGTCAACAGCCAGCCTGCCGCCGATGGGAATCGAACCCAGGCTTTACAGTACACAGAGGATCTGTTGTTTCACAGAGTCTAGGGCCCTTCCCGCTTGGGGAAACAAAACACAGTGTTCTTCTGCGTGAGGAGGGCTTTTTCAAAGAGGGGATCAACCACAGAACGGCCTTTGTTGCTTGTTCATTAAGCAGGCTTAATTCCTCTAGAGACCCAAAGTTTAGCTTGGCATTTGTGCTGGGTGAAAGACCGATCTCTCTTGAGCCTTTTGGGGGGTGGGGAATTGAAATGAGCAAGTCGCAAGCAGAACAGGTGCTTTCCCTTGGTCTCTTTTCCTATCATCGTGCGTCCAGATTGCTCCCCTCAGCTGCCTTCTTTCTCTCCATCCCTCGCGTTGTCCATGGCGTATTTATTTATTAAAAATATTTATTCAAAATATTCTTTGCCCTGCCTTTCTCCTTTAAAAAGATCCCTTCATTCCTCTCTCCAAGCTGCAAAGGCAGAGCTGCATACCTGGAAGGCCCCTCTTGGGGCTTCTGTAAGTCAGTTGGGGTGACCTCTTTCTTCCCTCCTGCACTCTCCCTAAAGAGATTTTCTACTTTGTTGTTGTTGTTGTTGTTGTTGTTGTTGTTGTTGTTCTTCAGTTGTTCAGTCGTGTCCGACTCTTTGTGACCCCATGGACCAGAGCTCGCCAGGCCTTCCTGTCTTCCACTGCCTCCCGGAGTTTGGTCAAATCCATGTTGGTTGCATCGATGACACCATCCAACCATCTCATTCTCTGCCGTCCTCTTTTCCTTTTGCCTTCAATCTTTCCCAGCAACATCAGGGACTTTTCCAAGGACTCCTCTCTCTCCTCATGAGGTGGCCAAAGTACTGGAGCCTCAGCTTCAAAATCTGTCCTTCCAGTGAACATTCGGGGTTGATTTTCTACTTAATCAACCATAAGTTTTTATTACTACTCTTTTGGCCTTGTTGCGAGTCCCTAGAGCATTTGTTCCCTCGTAAGGAGTCACAGGTTTGGCCGTGGCCAGCTTTGCCAATAAATAAATGCCAGATAATCCAACCCACCTGAGCTGCTTTGGACGCAATGCCTCCAGCCCGGCAGCGTCTGGATTTGGGATTTCCTGGACGAAGGGAGACTCTTTCGACAGGGCGGCCGGGCCCAGGCGAGCGAAGTGGCCTCGGTGCCATCGGACCAAAACGCATCCTTCAGACTCTTCTCTGTGAGGTCTTCTCGCTTCTGTGGCCTCTGAGAGGAAACCCTAATAACACAGTGAGCTTGAGGGGGCGGCCACGTTGAAAGCCTGCCCGGGTAAACATTGGCGGCTCTGGCCACACACAGGGACCGCAGGCCGTGGCAGAGAAGTCTGTCGGGAAAGTGGAGCATGAAATAGGAGTTACTGGGAAACAGAGAGCATGTTGAAGGGAGGGGGGGACACTTACTTAAGGTGTGTGTGTGTGTGTGTGTGTGTGTGTGTGTGTGTGTGTGTGTAAAGCCCTACATTTGCCCTAGGGTCTGAGTATTGGTCCCAGACAGTGACTGTGGAGTCAGAGGTTGGGGGCTTTGATTCCCCCACTGTGCCCACTGTTCTACCATATTGCTGTTGTTGTTCAGATAGCTTGTGACATGCTGGACTCTCTCTCTCTCTCTCTCTCTCTCTCTCTCTCTCTCTCTCTCTCTCTCTCTGTGTGTGTGTGTGTGTGCGTGCGTGTTGTGCTATTGCAGTCATGAACGACTCTTCGTTACTCCACGTCCATGGAGTTTTCTTCGCAGGAATGCTGGAGTAGTTTGCCAGTTCCTACTCCAGGCGCCTACAGCACCTGGTATTCTGTGCCTGGTGGTCTCCCATCCAAGTACTAACCAGGGCCGACCCTGCTTAGCTTCCAGAAATCAGGCCAGATCAGATGTGCTTAGGGGCATCTAGGCTGGACTCAGGTTCCTAATTAGCGTTCTGGAACAGATGTCTTTGCGTGTCCTTTGATGCAACAGCACAACATTCTGTCAATTTCATTGCACTTCATCAGCTTGTGACATTAATCTTCTCCTACAAGCCTGTTCAAGTTTAAAATATGCGTTATCATAAAAATCTTCATTTTAATTCACAGATAGTTATGTCATTTCCCTCCAAGACGTAAGGCTTAATTAAAGTTTAAGGTTACATGTAATTCATTATAGAACAGTTCTGGATGAACTCAATTCGCTGTTGATGATAACATTACTAAGCAGCAACTGGGTGCTGAAGTACCAAAAGCCTTTTAAGCAGTTTGCGACTGCTGTTTAAATAACAAAAGGGAAGAAACCTGCTGAAGGAGACTGGCAATAAACGGTAATTAAAGGTTCCCCATTCTAATCAACATTACACTTCCTTTTTTTAACTCAACAGTTAACACTCAATAAACACTTGTCTTAGTGGCCAATTTAGTGACTTGCCACAAAATTTAGGAAGTATTTGTTTAAAAAAAACGAAAAATAATTGGCCCAAAATGGGCCAATCAACTGCCCGTGAACTTTATTTATTTATTTATTTATTTTATTTATTTATTTATTTATTTATTTATTTATTTATTTCCAACCAGCAGTGCAAAACACTGCTATAAGTGGCTTCCAACCACCATCAACAGTGATCCAGCTGCCTGACATTAAATGTGTGTGTGTGTGTGTTGTGTTGTTACAGTTGTGACCGACTCTACGTGACTCCATGTCCATGGAGTTTTCTTGGCAGGAGTACTGGAGTGGCTTGCCAGTTCCTACTCCAGGCGCTACAGCATCTGGTATTCCCTGGTGGTCTCCCATCCAAGTACTAACCAGGGCTGACCCTGCTTCCTTCCGAAATCAAGCGAGATCGGATGTGCTTAGGGCATCTAGGCATCTTGACATTAAATAATGTATCTCAAATAAAACCTACAACCGAGCCTGAATTTAGTCCTTCTTGGAACAAGGAAACCCCTGGCTGAGCTCTGTTTACTGGAATTCTTCATATTTTCTAGCAATGTTTATTTTGTATTCTTCCACCTTCCACTGTGTGTCATGCCTGGAATGTTTGCAGCCTCCTGGCTTCATAGAGAACAGCAGGAGAGGCCACACCAAGTCCCAAGTGAAGTCTTTATCAAGGCCAGCTGGTGTTCCCTGGACAGATGTGAACTTTAGAGGTCCACAGGACACTTCATCACAGGAGGTGGTTTGCAAAGAGGTGAGGGGAGAGGGGAGAGATGCCCGTGGCGTCCCAAAACTAGGGGCTTGAGGTTTGGCAGGTCCACGCTGAGCCAGACCCAAAATACCCAGCTCGAGGAGTCCGAATTCTTTCTTTCTTTTCTCTCCTGTCTTTCCTCCAAGGTGATGGGCCTTCAGCTCCCAGGTCCTCCCCACAACCCTGCGAGGTTGGTCGACCTGGGAGTGAAGGGCCAAGAGAGGACCCCAAATTTAACTTAGTGGATTTCCAAGTTTACGTCTAAGAAAAACGCCGGGCCAAATCTATCTGCTGTGAACTTTCGGGACTCTTTAAAGTACTTTGCACGAGTGGCGAGACCCCCGTCGTGAGCCAGATGGCGTGGGTGGCCTGATCCATGAAAGCTAGCTGACCCTGAAGGGTTTGCCTGCCCCTGCCCCTGCCCTTGCCCCGTCTGAGGACCACGGGGCTGCCCTTTTGCTTCAGAGGAGTTAGTGAGTGTTGCAGGGTTTCAGCTTCAACGCAAGCTTCCTCGCTGCCGACCTTCTTTGCACCCTGGCAGGACAGGAGGGGTCCCGAGGCACCCTGTGCGGCAGAAAGAGTAGTCATGATGACCCTAAGAAGAACTGAAAGTTACATAAACCAGGCCTGGATAGGGAGGATAGAGGGAAGAATCCAGGACTTGGAAGAGCCCTTCTAAACTCTTACTTTAAGATTGTTGCATTTGGCCAAGGATTATTCCTGCAGCTGCCTCCCCTAAGGGGAGATAAATCACCCCACCAGCGTGTTCATCAGGGAAATTTTTTTTGCCTTAAGGCAGGCTCGCCAATTCTCTTCTGAACTTTAAAGGCCTAGGGCTGTTCTGAGTGCTTTAAAAGGGGAAAAGAAAGACACAAGTCAACAGCCAACCATTGTCAACTCAGCAGCAGTGGTGTATTTTGGGGGGTGGGGTGGGGTGGGGTGGGGTGGAAATCAGAGAATTAGAAGGCAGTAAATGGAATAGATGGGCAATTAGCAGTTCTTATCGATCTGGCATGTGGAGTGCCTTGGCAAAATGCACATGAGAGAGAGAGAGAGAGAGAGAGAGAGAGAGAGAGAGAGAGAGAGAGAGAGAGAGAACCCTGTTTATCAGTGGCACAGAAAAACCCCTTTAAAGAGTGGTGGGCAACTGGCCACCCTGGGCCAAATCAGGGCATGGGAAAGCACATTTGGCAAAAGCAGTGAGAACTTCACCCATGAGCCTGAGCGGTGGATCTGGATCCTTGATTGTTTGCGAGGCTCAACTCTTATCTCATATGGTATCATACATGCTCTCCTTTTATTTCCTGGCTTGCCTTGTTTCTCCTGAGGCAGAATTATACACCTGAGCTTGTTCTTGGTTTACGAATCCTCAGGGATGGAGACTTGAGTTGTGGGACTTGCTGCCAAGTCAGACTTAAATTACATCAGTGACTCGACTCAGACTTGACTCATTCCCCACCACCACCACCACCACCAAAAGGCCTTGTACTCAGCCATGACAGAACCCACCCACCCCTTCTGGGGATTTTTGTTTTTAATAGGGACTCAAGACTTGGCATCTAAGGCTCAGACTTGGGACCAAATATGTGGACTGGAGACTTGGCATCAAAGGCCCCTTTCACACGACCCCTAAGATCCGCTGGCCACTTAAATTCGGACCAGAGATCTTAGGGGTTTGTCGCTGTTCCTGCATTCCCACCCCCTCCACACTCCTGGCTGCTGCCTGCGTGAGGGGAGGGAGAAAAAAAGGAAGAAAAGAATGCCGCTCACCTCCGTTCTGCCATCCGGCACTGCATTCAGATCTCTTAAAGGGGCGGGGGGCAAAAAAAGAACAAACAGAAGCAAGGAGAGCCGGGCAGTCACTACTGTTATATCCGCATCAGGAATTTTCACCCTCCAGAGAGCAGGTACCTGAAAAGTGCGCTGGGACACGCTTAGGTGGGCATGGTCGCACTTAATTATCTGTAAACTCCGGAGCTGGTGGGGAAACAATTTTAAGCTCCGGAGCTGGGAGCCATTCGCGGCGGAGTTTAGGGTTCGTGTACAAATACCCAAAGACTCAGGCTTGGGACATGGGACCAAAGACTGGGACTTGCTACCAAAGACTGGGGACTTGAGACTTGATTCCAAAGACTGGGACTTGGTTCCAAAGACTGGGGACTTAAGACTTGGTGTCAAAGATGTGGGATTTGGGATTAAAGACTCAGACTTGAGACTTGAGACCAAAGACAGGGACTTGGTACCAAAAACTTGGGTTTGGGACCAAAAACTAAGACTCAGAATTTGGACTCTGAATCAGAATTGGGACTTAGGGTGAAAGGACATGCTCATGTCCCTGCTCTGGAGATACTTCTCCCCAGAATCAGGACCCTGCCCTGATGCCCACTGTCCTTTCCTCTTGGGAAATGGGGAAAGGATCCTCTAAAAGCCCACAAGCATCTTTCCGTAAACTGAAACATGGGGAATGGAGAAAACAGAGCTTGCGGGTTCAGGTTGAGCTATGAGGGAGATAATCCAGGTGTGTGTGTGTGGGGGGGGGGAGAGAGAGAGACCTGTCAGCAGCCTGTATATTGGTGCTGAAATATGGGCCTAGGGATGGCTCCCCCTTCCTGTCGCCCTCTAAAATTAGTGACCTAGAAATTCATCACCACCAGCAGCACCTTCCACCCTCTCCCACCCCCTCAGTCCGAAGCGAGAGGGTTATTCAGTATTGGATGGCGGAGAGCCAGAGGTCAACGGCTGGAATAACAGGGGTTCTGTTTGCCCTGTGCTTTCTTGTGCAGAACGCGGCATGTTATGCTATAAATACTATTAAAAGCCACAACGGGGGAAGGAGCTGAGGCCTGCTTGAGTTGAAGAGCTTCCAGAGTTGCACAAGGTCTTGTTTGGGGTACAGACGCATTTGGTCTTTAAGCCCCTATTCATTTTACCCCACCCCCACCCCCCCACCCCCACACAAACAGGGCACCAGGTTTGCCTCTGCTGAGCCATTTTTGATGACATTTGAGAAAATAGCTGCCTGATGTAGCAGTTAAAATATCAGACTCTGTAGAAGAAAGGGGCTGGTTCTCTTAATTTCTGTGGCTGTCCCTTTTGTTTCAGGGAAATGTCTGTGTGTGTGTGTGTGTGTGTGTGTGTGTGTGTGTGTGTGTGTGTGTGTGTGTGTGTGTGTGTGTGTGTGTGTGTGTGTGTGTGTGTGTGTGAGAGTGAGAGAGAGAGAGAGAGAGAGAGAGAGAGAGAGAGAGAGAGAGAGAGAGAGAGAGAGCGTTTGTGTTTCCCTGATTCTACTTGGGACATTGTTTCCTTGTTTCCATCCTTCTCTTTTAAATTATTAGTAATGCCACAAGATATAAAACAACCGTAAAGACAAAATGCAAAAGATTACAACTTTAGCAATATAAAGCTTGTCTTTTAAATCTATAGATCTTTTGCTTTTGCTGCTGATAGTCAGTGTCCTGACATGTTGTCAGAAATACTTGCAGCTGCCCTTGTCAAGGAGGTCTGTCTTCTCACACGCTCGTAGAATTCAGTGGGTAAAGCATTGGCCTGGGGATTTGGAAGGTCTGGGTTCCACTCCTGCTGATCCTTGAACTTCAGCAAGTGACTTTGAGCCGAAAACATTTTCCCTGCCAGCCTGGCCTACCTTGCAGGGAGGATTCAAGGTTCTCAAAACTTGAGGGACAAAGGAATTTTGGGTCAGGGATGTTATTTTTTTTTTTATTTGCTTTAGGGCTTGACATTTTGTAGACCAAGTTCAGAAAGAAGTCATTGAGAGCAACAGTGTTACATTGGCATAAACGATGTTCCTTTGGCAAATGACCTAACAACTAGTAATGGTAACTTTTGTTTTCCAGTGAGTAACTTTTTTTCCCTCATCACTTTTCCTCAACTAAAAGGCATTCTTGGACCCTTTTGAGGGGGATCCAAATGGTAGGCTGTTTCCTCAAACTTTTTAAAAATTATTATTAAAAACTCCTCTTCCCAAAAGTAACCCCAAATTGGTGAATTTGGGGTGAAATGCATTTCTTTTCCTTTTTTTTTCTTTTTCAAAAGTAAAACTTCTTCTTTCACTTCAAGTAAGTTTTTCCTCCTTTCTGCCCTCTCTTTATGGATCTCTGTGCAGATTATGTTGGCACCTTGCAGTAAAAGTAGCCATAAACTGGAGCCCTGCATTCCTGACTGCTCACACCCTGAGTTCAATCCCAACAGGTTCAGGTCACCTGCTCAAGGTCAACTCAGCCTCCCGTCCTTCTTAATTGCATAATATTTAAACTGCTGAGTGACTGCCTTAAGAGCTACAGGGCAGTATATAAGCAGCCCACTTCATTTTAATTCATCTTCTTGGCTCCCCACGGTGTCTTGTCGAGGAATGCAGCCTAGAATGTATTATTAGAATGTATTTATTTATTTTTGCAACTTTCCAGATTGTATCTAGAGAATACATCCTTGTCGTTAATAACACAAGGCAGTGATAAAATAACAAATCTGATCAGCTTTATTGAAACCTTCAGAATGGCTTTCACTTTAGGTATGCGGATTTCCTTATATTGGGAAAAATTAGAAGTTAAAGTTAGGTAACAAACAAGAGTGTACTTTTTGTGATTTCTTTCTTTCTTTCTTTCTTTCTTTCTTTCTTTCTTTCTTTCTTTCTTTCTTTCTTTCTTTCTTTCTTTCTTTCTTTCTTTCTTTCTTTCTTTCTTTCTTTTGGTCAAGTAAACTGTGCTTTTTCGTTCATGCCGAACTGATTTAAAAGGCTGCCATCATGTCCTGCAGGGTCCAAGCAAGGCTGCTTTGGAGAAGACTTGTTGGAAGGCACTGATTCATCAGGGTGCCCTTAATTGGAAGTGACATGACGCCACAGAGTAGACGCAGGGATGGCAGAACAGGCCTCCCCCGAACGGAGATCCAAAGCCATGTGCCGTGAGAGAGAACGGAATGGTGCGCCCAGATTCTCTGGCACGCCCTGGGCTCGCTCCTCTCCAGAAACGCTTGGATCCGTTCTCCTCTGGCCCTGGGACACCAGCCCAGGTTCTGTGGGAAAACCACAGTGCAATTATCTCCACTTCATTTGCATACGGTGCATCGCTGAGTGCCAGCTTCCGGAGCGCAACGGGGGGCTGCTTCTTCCTAAATGCATGGAAGATAATCGAGTGAGATTTTGTGGCATTCCCACCCATCCCTTTTGAGGTTAAAATGGGCCGGCTGGAGGAGTGAGAGGCAGGCCTGGTGGGAAGCAAGAGAGATGATGCCTTCTGCTAAAGCCCCAGTGGATTGGCAAGGGACCCTCTGGGTCATGGGCTCCAGCCTGTCTCAAGGAGTACCTAGCGGGGGATTCGAACTCCCGACCCCTGGCTCCGCAGCCAGCCCAAACCGCGCAGACATCCAGCAGTTCTGACGAAATCATAGGCATCCTACATTATGTTCAATTAAGCCCATCAAGTCCATGGGGAACTTCCATGATCATAAATGTCATTCCTTGGTCATCGTTCATTACGTGTTGCTGGTTCATCCTACCTTTTTTTGCCATAATATTCTAGTTCTCTTAAAGCAAGGGTAGCCAAAGATGGATGCTCAACTTGGTGGACCAAAGTTCCCATCACTAGCTGTGCTGGGTGTTGTTGCTCAGAGCCGCTGTACCTCCACGTCTGGAGGGCTGACCTTGGCCCCCCACCCCTTGTCTTGAAGCAATAACCCCAAAGACCCTCCGACGCGTAAACGGTTCAGAAGGCCTGGGGTTGCGTAAGACTGCAATACGGACTCCTGCCATGTCCTTGGCGAACGATAAAGGACCAGCCACAGTTGCGATGTTCTTGATGCCTGGCCAGGAAAGAATCTCTGTGTTTTAGCAAAAGTAGGTCTAATTTCTGAAGCTTTATATAAACAAGGGATGTTGTGATGACCAGGCGGGAGGGAAGGGATGCTGGGAGAGGTTGAGGAAGGGAGACAACCGCCTTTCGGAACAGGTAAACATACCAAGGGGGTGGACCAGCAGCAGGGAGCTTAGGAGGGGCAGGACTTACTTACCCAACAAGGAAAGAGGTGTTTTGAGTCGTTGGGGGGGCAGGAGAGTGTGCATTTTTCTTCTGGATCCTTGACCTGGCAGAATGAAGACAAAGACCTCAGGCAAGACAAATCAGAACTTAAAGAGAATGCAGGGCAGGCCTGGGAATAGGAGAAGCTCAAATTCTTCAAATCTGCCAGAATTCCCAGAGGTGAAGTTCCAAACCAACCCCCAAAGTAGTTAGTTACCATTGCAGTTATGGTTTTCAAAAAGTAACTTTTTAGCTTCCCAGCTCTTTTTATTTATTTATCCCTGTCTCTGTTTCAGGTTGTGAGGTTGTTGTCATCGCCCAAGGAGATAGTGCAAAAAACAGCAGAAAAAAATGTTCACGTACAGAGAGTGCCTTTCTTGTACAGTTTCGATCTTGGGTTAGTGGAGAGCTTTGCTGACTCTAATTTGGGATGGCAAGGAGTTCAAGCGGCGCCGTTCCTCCCTAATGCTGTTTTCTATTATTATGGTTTCTCACTTGATTCTCCAGGCTGCCCATGGTCGTTCAGATCAGTAGGACGGCAGCCGAGGAACGGAGAGTAGGCTGCAAACACCAGCCTCTGGGGCTCACCCTCCTGCACTGAGTTGGTAGCCTTTGCTCCCTGCCTCTCCCCTCTGTCTTGGGGGGCTTCGTGTATGGTTGAGCTGAGGTCCAGGCTCAGGCGACAAACTTCGGCAGATTTCAAAGCCAGGGAAACACACCATGACTCTATAACAAAGATAAACAGCTCATGGCAGTGTTTCCTATTGACTCATATTTTGCACAGAATCCTCTCTTCTGGGAGGATTTTGTCAATGTTTCTCTGTTTCTAGAGAAATTGCTGGTTGGTCCACCACTTTTGCTTTTTGTTTTTCAAGAGTGATACCCTTTTTTGTAGTTCTCTTATTAAAATGAGCCTTCTTTTCTTTTTGTAAGCTGCTGAGCTACAAGAGGCAGCAAGATATATTTTATATGTTTGTTTGCTGAGAAAGAAAGAATATCCTGTCATTCTGACTCCAGGCTGCTTTGTTTTATGCATTGTAGATGCTTCCTGTCCTCCCTTTTCTAAAGAGGTTGAGCTATATACGTGACCACCCTTGCAGTGTCTCATTTTAGCTTCATAGTATGATTATGAAGTTGACTAAGTTGCTGAGTTTTGCATTCCTAGTTAAATTCCCCCAGCAGTATAGCAGGAGTGCCAGGATTCATAGTGCAGAATAGCTTCAAGTGCCCCAGAGTAGCTCACTCCCTTTTCCTCATCAACTGGCACTTACAGTCTCAGTAACTAATTCTGAGATGTTAGTAGGAGAAAGACTATAGAGTTCAGTTGCTTCCAATTTAACAGATCAAACAGCAATCTAACAAACATGACTGCTTCCACCAAATGACTCAAGAGGGAGCAAAAGGCACAGAGCAGAGAGGTGGGGCTCTCTTTGCATTCATCGGCAGGGAAGGAGCAATTGGTCACAGCTGGATAAATTGGCAGTCACTCCAGTCTATCATCTAGGGAATGTTACAAGTTAGTCCAACAAGGAAACATCTATATAACTCTCATTCCCAAACTTTAAGTTAGCTTGCCTCCATGTAGCCCCCTCCACATGTGGTGGAGCACACATCCCCAATCATCCACCGACAACACAGGGACAGGAGTATGGGTTATGGAATTTGTAATGCAAATTTTCTGGGCATCACATCAGTGCAAATTGAAACTTTGTGCTTTCAAGATTATATTTGACTTTGGGGAGACTCTCGAGGGAGCAATCAGACTTAAAACCTCGAGTAACACCAGCCTCAAAACAGGAAGCCCCCCCCCTCCCTTGAAATTGCCCAGAGATTGCTTGTAGCCACTTCGAAATTTGTGGGATGAGCAGAATTTATGGGCAGGGGGGTTTTCAACACTCTTGGAAGAAAGATGATTGCATTTTTCAGGGTTTATGCCCTCGCTTATCTATCCTCAGTAGCAGGGGAAGTATTCTTTGCTTCTTGTCTTTCTGATTTTAATCAACATTTCCAAGGTGCAAAATCAGAATGGGCCACTACAGGAGACCTGGAGTGTTTCGTGGAATTTTTCGAGTGTTTGCTGTGGCAGAACAAGATGGTACGAATACAGAATGGAACTAACGATTTAGATATTCAGAACAACAGGAAGGGCAACAGCCTGCCTGCTGGGAGCGGATGAGGAATGCTGTGTGCATCTTTTAAAATGCAGCTTCTCGGTTGGGTTTTGGGGGTCTGCCTTTTGTGTTTTTCTCACATTTGGTTCCTGGGATCTGTAGAATCTGGATTCAGCTGCGGTTTCCCCCTCCCCTTCTATGAATCGATTAACTCCCGTGCTCTCTTTGTTGCATTGATGAGACTGCAAAGAATCTTGTGTCGTCTCAAAAGACTCCAGTGGGTTCTTTTGCAAGATCCCTGGCTGCCTTGGCCTGCATGGGACCTCGTAGAGATCCAGCTGGCTTCTCTCTCTCTCTCTCTCTCTCTCTCTCTCTCTCTCTCTCTCTCTCTCTCTCTCTCTCTCTCTCTCTCTCTCTCTCTCTCTCTCCCCTCTCCTTGGGAAAATGATGAAGCCTGTTGATTTAATTGGGGCGAGCCTTCTGCCCTGAACCTTTCTTCTTAGGAGGGGAGGCCCAAAGGTGAACACACACACCCTCCTCCGAAGCCCTTCCAGTCTTCTGGTCCTTGGGCCAGTGTGCTGCACAGCCTGGCAAGCTTCACGGCAGCTGTGTGCTCAGGAAAAGCAAAGTGGCCTTTGCACTGAACCGATAGCTGAGCCCCCCTGCTGCTCAGCCGTCTGTCGGTTGTAATCCTGTTATCGCAGGTTGTTGGACCTGGTTTACGCCTGGCCTTGGTGAGCCTGCAGCCGAGGTGAAATATTGGGAGCCTGTCGGGGTGAGAAGATACAACTCAGACCCGAGTCCGAATGATGGAGTTACTGTCCCAAGGTGGTTAGTTATAGCTAGGGGTCCCAGAGGGCTTGAAAAATTCCTTCGTTCCTGTACAGGAATTGGATGCCGCTCTCTGCACGATTCCTTACCTGTACAGTACTTAGATAAATCTTACCCACTGCTGCTCAGGCTAGTGCTAATTGCATAATGGCCTGAGCAGGGACCACGACAGGCCATTAAGAGCAGAAGAGTGAACCATAAGGGCTATGATGACCCTCATTTCCACAGAAGCCACCTGGCACTTCCTTTCTTCAGGGTATTCAGTATCCTGAATTTAAGGCTATCTTATTTCTTGGCTCTGTTTCTTCCAGCTTCAAAAGAGAAGCCCTTCTGTTCTCTAATGGATCTCCTTTGGACGATGAATTTAGGGCCCTCCGTGATCTTACCCTCCACACCAGTGTTTCTAGTGCATCCAGCCAGCCAAAAAACCATCTGTTTCCACCCGGCCCTGCTCATACCTTTATTTTGCACGAGTTTGTACACTGTTCCACACTTCCCACGGCTACATCGACCCCTCGCAACGGGCTCATGTGTGCGAGCCTGGGATTAAAAAGAGCAAAAACCCTGCAGAGGATAATATGTCATGCCCGAGCCACGCGGGACTGTCAAAATTTATTCTTGCGTGAGGGAGAAAGGAGGAGAGGAGCACTCTCTGAATTTCTGCCCGTCTCTCTCAGCTGGGAAGACTCCGAGTCCCTGGGGGTTGGGGGGTGGCGGGGAGTTGTCAGGATCAGAAAAAGATTGCCACGCACTTGTTGCCTTCTTGCTCCAGTTGGTAAATATCCTGGATCCCTGAGCTTTACTTTTTAGCATTCAAGAAGGAGATCTAAATCTGAAGAGCTGCCATCTCTCCCGGGAAGACGATCAGCTGCCCTGCATTTTCTGTCCCCCTTCCATCTAACAAGCTTAATTAAAACCCACTATGCAAAATTGGCAATTAATGCCTGCTTAATTCCATGCAATTTGAGTGTGTGTGCGCGCGCACCGCAAGATCTCTCTCCCTCCTGCCGCTGCTTTACTGAGCCCGTTTATCTTCAGCAATTCCTTCCACATTTCCTGCATCTGCTTTTTTTTGCTGCTTAGATATTTATTTATTTATTTATAAATAAAGATCTGCTCCCTCCCAGGGTGGAAATATCCCAAACGGGACCGATAGCAAGCAATGTGAGCCTTGGGGGTGCAAAAGAGAGGCCCTGCTTTTCAAGGCGAAAAGAGCCTTGTGCCAGAAGGTTGAAGAGTCCCCAATGAGACATCTGGCGAGGTTCTTATTTCAAAAGATCTGAAGCCTTCTTTTCCTCCGTTAGTAGCCAAAATAAACAGTTCCTTTCTGCGTGGGTGGCGGGAGAGGCAGGAGGAGAGCGAGGCTTTTGGAAACATTTGTCTCCTGTTGTCAGAGATCCAAAATATACTCATTTCATTAATGGAACCAAAATTGGGGGTGGCAGCGGCTGGAGCGCACGGACCGAGTGCAGCTGGCACGGAGCCCTGTGCGAAGGAAGGCCTCGCTCGCTTCATAATGGCCGGCTGATCTGTGCTGTCCTTTTGAACATGCTGGCTTCGGTCTTATGGACTGGGTACGGGGTTCAGGAAACCGAACACGCTGCTTGCCCTGGAAGCGCCCTGCTTATTCTCCAGAATGGGCCTCACCCCCTGGCTCTTCCACCCAGCAGAACAACTGGGATGATCTTGGCTGCAGCCTTGCAACTCCTGCTGATGTTGGAGCTTGGCAGGGTGACACTCGCTGTGTAGTCCTCATCGGCGCAGCATTTCTGTGCCCAAGCCATTCCCGCTTGTGGAGACAGACTGCAGATGCCTCCGCTGCCTGAATCCCCCCCCCCACACACCCATTTCTTTCTTTTTTGCACCAATCAAAAGCCAGTGGATTAATTAAACTAACGAGCATGCTGCCAATTTGAAAGAGACATCTTTCAAAGGGTTTCGTCTCTGCTTCGGCATACCTTTTCCTCGGCCCCAGGCAATCTCAGTACTGCTCTGATGAGTGCTTGCTGCAGAAGACTCGGAGGCTTTAATGATAATAACCATATTATTTATATCTATACATTTTTAAACAGGAGGCTCAGATCTGTTTCTATATGTGGTACTTGCAGGTCACGCAAGACTGTTCATGGCGGCAGCGGCTGGCGGCATGCTGTCGAGTTGTTTCCAACTCATGGAGACCCAGGGAATTAGAGACTTCCAGGAGGTTTACCTTTGGAGGAATGTGTACCAGTGGGCATTGTAAAATGTTTTTGAGAAGCAAGCTGAGATCTTGAGAAGTCCTGGCCTCTCTCATCACCTTGCAGTGCTTATTTTCCAAGAGCAGGTCTGTCTAAATGATCTGGCTCTTTCCAAGTAACTTGTAGCAATCATCATCATCATCATCATCATCATCATCATCATCATCATCATCATCATCATCATCATCATCATCATCATGTGCTTTTAGTCCGTTTTGACTTATGGCGTCCCTTTTCCTAGGTGTTTTCAAGGTCAACGGTCCAGGCCAAGGTTAAACATGGCGGCTTCTTTGTTGGACTGCAATTCCAGCTGGCCGTTCTGGGTCATGGGATTTGTAGTCTCTCAGCAGTCTGAAAAGGCCTGTGTTAGGTTACCTTTTTTTGTTTTTAAGTGCAAAATCTCACAATTGGTATGACTGCAAGCAAGAACATGGCAGAGGAAAGCAAACAATATCATCAACAACAACAACTACTACGACTTGCTGTCTAGTCCATTATGACATGATAATGCTTTCTAGGCTTTTCCAGGGGGAGAGTACTCAGACGTGGTTTCCCCTTCCCTTCTTTTGTGGGCCCCTTGGGGACTGTGCAGCTTATCCAAGGCCACCCAGGATAGCTCTTCTCCCAGGAGGATCGCATTGGAAATGCCCAAACACCTAAACCACGGAGCTGTCCGGCCAGTCCATAATTATGTGCCGTTGAGTCCATTTCTGACTTAAGAGGTCCAAAATGGCTTATTCTGCTATGAGGATTGGAGTGTAGAGATACCTGTTAGGGAAGGTGATGCCGATCAAGCTCTCCTCCCATCTTTTCTTCCTCTTCCTCTTTTTCTTCCTCTTCCTCTTCCTCTTTTTGCTGGCCGCTGGTGCTCCGACGAAGCTGGCGGAGAGCCTGCAGCCTGCTTTATGTGTTTATGCAGGGCTGTCTCCGAAATGAAATATGTCCCCACAAGTGCACCGCTGAGAGCAGAAGAGGAGATTGCAAGCATGCCCAAAAACAGAGGTGGAACTCTCCTACGGCAAAGGAAGTGGGCCTTTTATATCAGGCGATTTCTGGCCACGGAGCCAGAGGGTAGGAGTTCAAATCTCTACTTGGCGCCTCCTGGGAGGGGAGCCAGCCTGGGTGGCCTTGGGGACAAACTTCACAGAACAAGGGCACCCCTTGAAGAAGAGAATGGGAAACCGCTTCTGAGTAATCCTTTACCTGGAAAACCCTGCTGTAAGTCAGACTTGACTTGCAAGTACATGATTATTATTAATTTCTGCTCTCTTCTGCTATTTTCTTGTTTGCCCCCATAACAAGGGTGAGGTTTTCCACTTTTTTTTAAAAAAAGAAACCTACCTCAGGCCTTTCCAGTCTGGTGATAAACTTATACACCCCAAGACCCAAAACAGCCAGCTGGAATGGCCATCCGACACACACAGAAGCAGTCACGTCTATCCCTGGCCATCAACAGTCCTCATCTAGCACAACCTCCAGTCCGCTTCTATTTGAACTTGGGATTGTGTGTTTAGTTCAACGTATGATCCTAAACATTCTGTCCTTGTAGGCTTCCATTGGATGCTTCCTGTATTTACGACCTAGTCAAACAAAAACAACAACAGCTGTCTCTCCTCTGGGATTTAGTCTGAACTTTAAAGTAGCTGTCCGAGGTGCTGAAGCAGATTTAAAAAAGAAAAGAAAAATAAAATTAGAGTTCAGCTGCTGTGATCATTCCTGTACAGTTTGGACTAAAACCCAGAATGGATTTGCTGGCTTCCTTGGGTCGACCCCTGTCGAAGTCATCTGAATTTGTCAGACTGCTCGTTCAGCAGAATGCTGGCGGCTTTTTATGTGCAGATGCGTAGAGAGAAAAGCTGAAAGTGTGCCTTTTGTGGAAGGCAAACGAAGGCTGCATCCATAAACACACCGCGTACCGTGTCCCTTTTGCACTCAGAGGGACTTAACTTCTCGTTAAATAAGCTTTTAAGATTGCTTTCTTAATTGGATTAGGTTTTGCGGAGGAAGATTTCTGCCTGTAAGCAAAGGTTGCCGGAGCCGAGAAGCCATTGTGGTGCTCTCTCGCTCTGAAACAGAAAACATGACGGGAGTGGTTTGGACGTGCATTTGCTGCCCTGGAAACAGAAGCCACTGCTTGCTACAAATGGATGTCACAAGGAATTCCACCACACTTGGGTCTTCCAGCAACTTCCAGCCATTTTACCTCTTGGTTTACATTTCTAGCTGCATGCTGATCAATGTGGCGGAGGTCTAAAGGTGGTCAACAATACACTGGCCAGGTCTCGGGTCTTGGATCATAGCTGTCAAAATTCTCCATTCCAGCGTTGGCCTCTGCTGTGCTCGTCATCGTTAGGAGGAAACGAATTGTGTCTCATGCAGCTCAAGCGCTGCTGAAGGCACCACATGGAGGCATCCCAGCAGAACACTCGATGGATCCTAGATTAATGGATCTAGCAAGTGTTCTGGAACTAAGAGGGCCCAAGAATTAGCAGGGACATGGCGAAGTATGCTTTACTCTCAGTTCTTCTCTGGATCTAGTTTAGATTAGTATTCTTAGGCTTCCTTCCTTCCTTTTGTCTCTCCCCACCCCCACCCCCACCCCCACCCCCACCCCCCTTTGCTTCCTGCTGCTCCGTACCAGCTGCCAGTGGGGCAGATGTACATGGCTTCTCTATAATGAGTAGACTTGGAGATTCAAATATCTTTCCTACCTTGATAGATGTCCTTGAACACAGACACATAAGAAACAACTTTATAGTCAGCCCATCTACCTCTGTATTGTTGGACTCTGCCTGCCAGTAGCTCTTGAGAGCTACATACAGGATATTTCCTTGCTGAACTTAGAAATGCTGTGGACTGAACCTGGGTGCAAGGCATCTGCTCCACCACTAAACTATGGTTCACCTCGAGTAGATCACCCAACACTCGGTGGTGGTCCCCAGCCAACTCCTAGCCAGGACTGATCCTGTCTAGCTTCCAAAATTGGATGAAATCCACTATACTGCATTCTGAAATAGTACAGTATCCAAAAATCACTTTTTAGCAAGTTCCCTGTAAAATAAGCTTCCTTCTCATCTGGTTGCCAGTTTCCAAAGTGGTTACTGTATCCGTCACAAATGCTGCTTTTAGCTGGCACACTCTGCCATTCTAAAAGATTGAACTGGGATTTTCTGTTTTTTTGGCACCACAAATCCCATAATTCCTCATTCGATGACTTTTACATGACTCGCAAACACCTAAGTCTGGCTCACTTTGGAGAAAAGCCCTAAACTGTGAAGCCCTGAGGCCAAGCTCGCCCTAGCTCATCTCATGTTTCCAGTTCTTGCTCCAATGCTTGTTGCGAGATTTCTTTCTGAACAGGAAGCTAGACAGAGCTAGGCTTAGCTGGGCAGGCTTTCTCCAAGTTGAGCCACATTTAGGTTTGTGCAAAGTGCATGCAAGTGAGATAGAACTCCCAGAATGGAGAAGTATGGTATCTGTAGTCTAAATATAGTACAGCAAAAACAAAAAACAAAAAAACCATCCCTATTGGGTAACCCTCCCTGTTTAGGAATTGCAAAGTGAATACCCAGGCCTCTGTTAGTTGAGGTTGTGTGCTAGAAGCCGTTTTTATCTCAGCCTTTGGTTGATGCAAAACGTTGCATGGCTGTTTTCCTTGCATCTCCGTGACATTATGTAACAGCCATCTTGCTTAAATATGGATGCAGCTGGCTAACAGTCCCGACCCGGCCCAGCGGGGTGTTGTGTTTGCAGAAGCATCAGGTCAGTGGCTGGGCGTGCTGCCTTGTTTATTCCCGTTACTTCATTAAGGCTCCTGATGTTTGTTTATTTTCGTTGTTATTGGAAAGGGACCAGAGGTAAAAAGAACCCAGCTGTACCGTTCCAGGTAGGGATGCAAGAGGATCTGGGGAATTCCGGGCACAAGGTTGATCTGTTGTATCCATCCCACACCCCGTGGTGGTCAGAGCCGGCCAATCTGAACTCAGTCACTGCTCTCCGGAGCTGTGTGACCCCTTCGTGCATCTTCTTCGTGCGTGGAGCTCTTTTTCTGTTCTTCTTTTACCGAAATAATGCAAAAATCTTGAGTTGCAAACAACTTTTTTTTTGAAGGAGTAACATAGAAAAGAGAACTATGGGATGGTTCCATCCCTCCCGAGCTCCACAACACCACTCACTCCACGCTTCTAGATCAGAGCTTCGCAAAGTTACTTTTGAGTGCCAAAATCTTGTCGGAGTAGGTCCACATTGAATCAGTGGGATTTCCCTTGGTGTTGGTTTCCCTTTCACCAGTTGGTTCCGTGGGTCTCAGGCTTGCATTTGGATGTAGGTGTATTGATCGGTCTTCCTCTTCATTCATTCATTCATTCATTCATTCATTCATTCATTCATTCATTCATTCATTCATATCCTGCTGTTTCTCCGCTGGCATACATTCTACGTAGCATGGCTGTCTTGTCTTCTCATGATTGGTGTGATTGCTTTGGTGTAGTCATTGTCACTTCTAGAGAGAATCCAGGATCGGTTTGGTCTTACACCTGCTAACTTGTTGTCATACTGGTGCCACATGGTTTCTGCAAAGCTCCTTTCGGAATCCACATCTTCCTGTTAACGTTCTTTCCTGGCAGGTTTTTCACATAGTTCCTTTGTATTTAAAACGTACCTGCCCTGCCTTGCACCCCCAAAGGACCCCAAGGCATCTCAGTAATTGGGAGTCCTATAGAATGGAGGATGTTGGGCTTGCTCTCTGTTGACTCATCCTTTCTCTGAACCAACTTTGCTAGTTTCCTCCTAGCTGTCTGTCCAAGCCTCAGTGTTTTTCTTCTCATTACAGTAGGACCCTCGCATCCACTGATTCATTAACCATTGATTCAGTTATCCATGGTTGGCAGAGGAAAAAATTAAATAATTCAGCAGCTGTAAAGCAAGCTACTGTCACAAAACAGGAGGTTTTTTTTGGGGGGGGGGAATGCCCTCTGGCCCTCTCTCTTATCCATGGTTTTCATTATCCACTGGAAGGAGTGCAACTAATCCCTAGCGGATACCAGGATCCTACTGTACTTGGTTTCAGAAGTGACTTTGCCATTCCTTTGCTGGTTTCTGGCCTCATCCAGCAAGAAGAGCTTGTCTGGGTACCCCTTGGGTAGGTCTATAAAGCCAACCCCAAACACCTCCCTCCACCTTGGCCGTTAAAGAAGTTTCACCAAGTTCAAGGGCATCCAACCTTGGGTCCTCAGGTGATCCTGGACTATATCTCACGTAAGCCTTAACCTCTTCTTGTGCCAGCCAGGATTTCTGGGAGTTGTAGTCCAAGATCCTTTACGTACCCAAGATGTTAGAACCTGGCTTAGAACAATGAAAACACTTAGTGCCATTTTGTTTCAAGAAGATGTACTTATTTTCCCTTGAGATTTTTTTTTCTGGGGTGGTGGGGTGGCAGAGGAAGGAAAGCATTTTTGTGCAGACACAAGTACCATGTCTTCTCAGATGCTGAGTGGAGGAAAAACCCAGAAACTGAGTTTATTGGAGAGCTTCTGTTATTTGTTTTGAACATGCATTTGGGGGCGTTTGTTTGAATCGTCCCGGTGTGTGCCTCTTTTTTGTGTGGGTGTCTTTTTTTCTTCCATCTCTGCAGCTGCACAAGCCATTAATTGTGCCTAATTGTCGTGACTCAGGAGTCTGTGCTGTCCCCCTCCCCTTCCCTGTGTGGAACCTCATCTCTTGCCACTGGTCCCCACTCCCTCTTTGTGGCGTGCCCCTCCCCCCACCCCAGTTGTCTTTCTCCTTTTGTCTTCTTCCTTCCCATCTCACATTGCTCAGCTCCCAAGAATGTGGTCATTAAATGTGCTCAGATGGGAGCTTTGTAAGCCCCTGCTTCATCTTTATTGCAGTGAAAGCCCTAACCTTTTTGTGTGTGTGTGTGTGTGTGTGTGTGTGTGTGTGTGTGTGTGTGTGTGTGTGTGTGTGTGTGTGTGTGTGTGTGTGTGTGTGTCTGTCTCTCTCTCTCTCTGTCTCTCTCTCTCTCTCTGTGCCTGTGCCTGTGCCTGTCTGTGCAATCACAAAATAATTGACAGCCTTTATCCTTGAGAGCAAGGCTATTAAAAAAAAACCAACCATGGTACAAGGATGCTTGAAATGGCAGCCTCCAGCGGACACCGATCAACTTTCTTCAACATGTACCATCAATTTTGGGACTCTGGTCTACAATTTTTCTGCATGATCAATGGATGGCCTGCTCTCAGCCAGAGGAAGTGGAATCTATATATTTATCTCCCATCTTTCTTCCAGAGGTCTGAAATGTACATTATCATGTTCTTCACTTTTTTTTAAATGGGCCCAAGTGTCATCGGAGGTCAGTCTAGCCAAGAGAGAATGAATTCACCAAGGACGCCCTGGGGAGATTTGTCACTAAGTGGGGAATTGAAACTAGATCCTGAGTTGTAATTTGTAGAGGTTGTCAAATTGCAAATCACAAATTTACAATATTTATATGGGCTGACCAATCGGTGGGTCAGTTTGTCTCAACTCACCCAAAAAGTTTTTTTTAAAAAAAAAGAATTAGAGCCAGAAAAACAAAAACCACAACAAATTAAAAGTCGTTTATAATTTCCCTGCTTTGTATTTGTTGGGAGTTTTGATTCAGACAAATACGAAGCATCGAAAGTCTGACAAATTGGTGGTTTTGAATGAGTACTATTGTTCGTTGTGGGATCCGTGCCCATCTCTAACTGGAACCTGTGCCTCTCCAGATGGACCCCAACACCCTGAGGGGACTGAGTGGGTGGGTTGCATCCAGTGAGCCCAAGAAACTGTCTAGTGCAGCAGAACAAATTTAAGAAATAAAAGCTACCATGGGCCGCCAACATGGCAGTTCCGATCAGGTGATCTTTCTTCCTCTGTCGAGAGCAGACATGCCAATTTTGAAAGAGGCTATGTGGTGGACTCTGTAGGGGTTCCTTAGTCTGGACTTCCTTCCTTCCTTCCTTCCTTCCTTCCTTCCTTCCTTCCTTCCTTCCTTCCCTCCCTCCCACTGGGTACTGAGGTGGGCGGAAGAGCTCCTTCCAAACAATGGCTTTTGCAGAAGGCAGGAGGTGGCAGTGTTCTCTTTGTCCTTTAATTCTACTAATTTGTTGCTTCCCTTTGGAGCCAACTATTGTGAGCTGCCTTTCCAATTGAAGCAGGCCGTGGGACGCCAGTCAAGTTTCTGGCTGCCGGGTCTTCTCCACACCTGTTTGTGCATCTGCAAGGCCAGCAGGGGTGGCAGCAGAAATAGCCATTCAGGAACCCAGATCCTGTGCTGAACCATTGGTCTCCCTCCCATTCTTAAGGGAGAGGGGGGAACCAGGTATAGTGTCATTGCAGCAAAATGATGATGATGATGATGATGATGATGATGATGATGATGATGATGATGATGATGATGATGTGTGTGTGTGTGTGTGTGTGTGTGTGTGTGTGTGTGTGACACAACTCAAATATGATTTTCTTAATTTTGACCTTAGTTATTGCTATCCAGGCAAGTCTACTGAGTTTGTAGTCAGGTACCTGTAGGTGCCTGGAGTGTGTGTGTGAGTTTGTTGTGTCGTTATAGTCGTGACTGACTCTTTGTGACCCCATGCCCATGGAGTTTTCTTGGCAGGAATACTGGAGTGGTTTGCCAGTTCCTACTCCAGGTGCTATAGGCTGTAATGACACAACTCTCTCTCTCTCTCTCTCTCTCTCTCTCTCTCTCTCTCTCTCTCTCTCTCTCTCTCTCTCTCTCTGTGTGTGTGTGTGTCTCTCTCTCTCTCTCTCTCTCTCTCTCTCTCTCTTAAGGAAGCTGGCTTGATAGGTGAGTGGTTTAGGTTGCTGGCTGCAGAGACAGAGGTTGGGAGTTTGATTCCCCGCTGGGTCTCCTGGGAGAAGAGCCAGCCTGGATGGCCTTGGGGGCAAGTGGCACAGTCTCCGGGACCACTTCTGCATATTCTCTACCTAGAAACCCCTGAAATTGCCGTCTTAAGTTGCAGTCAACTTGATGGCACATCGTCATCATTAGTCACCAGTCTGACTAATGTTAGTGTCGTCCTTGACCTGGCGCTAACATGCAGACAACCCTTGTTTCTTTGGCGAGGAAAACAGCCGGTTGATCCATGCCTGCATTTAGATGTAAGTTCTGGTGTGTGCGGCTTTGGAACACTTAAAACCCAGGACTGGCCCTGTGCAGGTGGATGGCACCCTCGCCGGCATGAATGAGAATCAGTTCTACCTCTTCTCCAGGGAGGCATCCTGTCCATGGATTTCACCAATTCATTAATTTTTTAAAAAAATTGAAATGCTAGCCCATTCTTGGCAGAGCCTTCCTCTCCTTGATTTTTTTTGTTGGGTGCCTGTAATAAATAAGGGCCATATAGGATGTGTTGGTGCTTTGCCCACTCTTAACAAGCTTCCTTCTAGCAGCCAATCTGTGTCCTTGTTTGTGTACGTCACTCTCTTAGCATCTGGTTTGGTGGGCATCAGAAATGCTTGTCTGAAGGCCCTTCCTTAGCAGCCTTAGAGAGAGAGAGAGAGAGAGAGAGAGAGAGAGAGAGAGAGAGAGAGAGAGAGAGAGAGAGAGAGAGCAGAGAGAGAGAGTGTGTGTGTGTGTGTGTGTGTGTGTGTGTGTGTGTGTGTGAGAGAGAGAGAGAGAGAGAGAGAGATGGAAAGCTTAGCAATTGTGTGTGAGAGTGTGCACATTTTGGGAGGGGGGGCAGGTGCAACACCTGTCACTCATCCTGCAAAGCTGTAACTTAGCAATTGTGTGAGAGAGGGTGCACGTTTGGGAGGGGGGCGGGTGCAACACCTGTCACTCATCCCGCTCCAGTGCTTCTTAAGCGGCACTAGGCAACCAAACCCAGTGACCCATTTTTCTGAGAGGCCTATTTCTGGTGGGGAGGAACGCTTAGATTTTCGCGGCTGCTTGAATTTTGGCCCCTGCGACCACCTTTGAGAGACGGCATAAAGGTTGCATGGAAACCCGCGATGGCGTTGCTGTGTCCCCAGATGGAGCTCATTTCTGATTTCGGTTCTGTTTGCTTTGGATTCTTCTCACCGGCGCACCAGGAGCTGTGGAAGTCACCCAAAGACACCTTGTGAAGGAGAGAGAACCAGTGGGGACTTGAATTCCCAACCATTGGTTTGGCAACCAGAAACCTAAGCCACCAAGTTCTGAGATTTGGCTAGCAGATGTTGGAAGGGCCTCCAGGACCGCGGTGGACTTCCTGAATAGGACACAGGGCCTATATGGCAGAGAGGTGATGTTGGGTGGACTGTGGAGGCTTTGAAAACTTGTGTGTGTGTGTGTGTGTGTGTGTTGCGTCGTTACAGTCGTGACCGACCCTTTGTGACACCATGTCCATGGAGTTTTCTTGGCAGGAATCCTGGAGTGGCTTGCCAGTTCCTACTCCAGGCGCCTACAGCACCTGGTATTCCTTGGGGGGGTCTCCCATCCAAGTACTAGCTTCTGAAATCAGGCGGGATCGGATGTGCTTAGGGCATCTAGGCAGCTAGACTGTGGAGGCTTTGAAAACTTACCAGGGCAGAAAAACATCCATAGACCTGTCAAATTGGGCCACCCGTGGATTAGGCTTCCACTACCTTTGTCCACCAAGCCTGGTTTGGAATGATTGCCCCTTGCTTGTCGAGACATGCTCAAGGCCATTTCCAAGCCCATGTCAGCACC
The DNA here is from genome assembly GCA_037367245.1 of Phrynocephalus guinanensis. Taxonomy (NCBI): domain Eukaryota; kingdom Metazoa; phylum Chordata; class Lepidosauria; order Squamata; family Agamidae; genus Phrynocephalus; species Phrynocephalus guinanensis. The sequence goes on along the minus strand of CM074748.1, from coordinate 1,730,863 downwards.
CTCCGTGGCCTTTCGTCTCTTCCTGCTCAAACCTTGCCGCTCCATCCTGCTGAGAAATGGAAAAGTACGCTTTGAACCCCCCAGCCCAAGAGACAAGGCATGGTGTCGTGGTTGTCCAGGACATCTGTTCCACCCCGGCTTAAAGTCCACATGTTCCCTGTGAAGGACAGAACAGCTTAACTCTAATCGGCGAAGAAGAGCCTTGGAAGACGCTGCGCCTTAGCTAGGAATGGGAAGCATGCAAACAAAACAGCCGACTCGTGATGATGACTCGAGGGTTTTCATTAACCTTTTGTGACACTGCTTCCACTTATCTGTGATTGTGCAGAACTAGGAGGCTGATTGCCATGATATCCATTACGATGCCAGAAGAGGAAGCCGCCGCCGACATATCCGTACAATTGAACATGTCCATACTCAAGACGACAAGGACGGGAAGTGTGTAAATTCCCTCTCCCCTGGACTCAGACGTAACGCTCCTGCATCCCGGAGGCCCTAACACCATCCCCTTAAAAGTTCTAGAGGTTTTTAGGGTTGGAGGGGAAAGCAGTGATGGAAATGCATGACACTGCCAAGCAGTAGAGACTAAGATCTCTTAGAGACTAGACCTCGTCAACTCACAAGAGAGTCACGTTGCCGACCCCCAAGGCTTGAGAAGCTTACTTGTGGTCTATAGGGCTGTTGGGAGCCACTTTTGCCATCTTGTAAGGATCCTTCAGCACCCCTGACCCTGCACACTTGAGTATTTTTTAATATATTTTTTGTGACCACTAGATGGTGCATGTACATTTTCCATTTTTTTAAAAAAAAAACAGATTTTTGGGGTGGGTGGGTGGGTGGGATGTGCATCACAGAGGTGTGTAACTCGTCTGGCTTGGCTGCTCCTTCCCATCGCTCAGGCTGTCCAAAATACAAGGGAGAAGCCCTAATGCAAGTCTCACCAGGACCATGAAATAGGGGATCTCCAAAGGGTCCTCTTACCAGCAGCCTTGCTGAAGAGCCCTGTTGTTGCAAACTCAACACCGTCGTTTCCTCTAGTGGGACGATCCTTCCACGTAGGCACCTTGAAACGTGATGAGCCTGAACGCAGGGCATTGAACATGTTCCCGTTTGTCAGCATCCTTCTTGAAGCGTGGTGTCTAGAACAGGACACCGTGCTCGAAGCGAGGCCTGACCAGTGCCGAACTGAGCGGAAGGACTGCCTCTCCAAGGCGGCAGTGTGTGTGTGTGTGGGGGGGGGCTTCCTGGCCGACTGACTTCTGGAAAAGAGCCAGTGTTTCTGATTTCTTTCTCCTTTCTCCCAGGCCCCTTCAAATATGCCCTTCCCCATGGATCCCGTGCTTTCTTGCTGTTCTCCTTAATGGACGTTTTCCTGTTGACGTTCTTATCTGGCACCAGCAGCCCCCATCTCGGAGCCCACCTCGTCCCTTGCCGGCGTGGGTTCCCAGGGCTGGGGCTGCCCCTGCGGCACTTCTGAAGGGGCCGAGGCCTCTGCAGCGTTCAGGAGCTGGAATGCTGTGCCTTAATGAGGGGAAGGTGCCCCGTGGGTTTCTATCCTGCCCAAGACAATGCGCACACGAGATCCCCTCAGAGCGGCTGACCCAGAGAGAGTTCCAAAACAGGAAGCACCATTCGAGATTTAAAGGTGGGCCTTTTGCAGGGGCGGATGTTTGGAGAGGGGCGGATGCTACCCCGGCGGTGGCCCCTGCCTCTCCCCTGCCCTACTACAAAATAGTTTCGGAGGACCCCAGCAAGGAACGGGACGGCTCACAGCTGCACAGGCCCAGGAGCTTCCAAGAAAGCCAGCTGCAAAAACACCAACAACCAAGGAAGCAAGGCCTTTTGGGCAGGGAAATGCTGCTTCCGATCTCAGGTTGCAGGGAAAACATGGCCCTTCCGGGAGGGAGTTGCCAATGGATTTCATTGATAATGGACTGCCTCCTCTGATGCAGAGTAAGAAGCGGAAGGAGCACCATGGCAGTGGATTCCCCAAAGGTCTAATGGAAGACGAGGCTGCAGGCGACAACTTTGTAGGCCGCTAATCTTTTTTTTTTTTTAATCGTTGCCAGCTTTTGTGGACAATGTCCACTTCTTCAAAGGGTTGGTTTTCAGACCCTTTGTACAGTTCGCGTTGAAATCAATAGGCCCAGTGACCCCACCAATCTGTCCGGGCATGTGGTGCGAGCTCACTGCCACCTCCGCTGTTCCTAGAGGTCAAAGGATAGCTAGTCAATACTGGCTTCCAGCCCGATCAGCCAAGGACGAAATAATGTACACAGGATACGTTCGAAAGTAAAGTTCATTGTCGCGTCACGTCAGGAGTTGTGTCTAGACTGCAATCCTGGGGGCGACACAAGTGTCTGCATCTCTGATTGCCAACTGATATGGCTGTGGCTTTCCCCCTGCTGCTGCCACCAGCCCAGATGGCTATGAAAGATAGAAAGGAATGGTCAGTTTGTCTCTAGACCGGTCGTCCTCCTTTCCCTTGAGTAGCCCAAATGTTCTTGGCCTGCAATTCCAAGACGCCTTCTCCTCTGTGTTGGTCAGAGAATTTCAGAACCCTTGAGTTACCCAAGGTGATGAACCACTGGTCTACTCTAGCCTTCCCTGTTAAGCTTCCAGAGGGGAAAATGGTTCAGTTTTGGACTACAAGACCCACAGTGTCCCAGATAGTATGGCTATGACCCACAACCATGCTGGGAACCTGAATGCAAAAAGGTTCATGGCCGCTTCTCTGCTCCTTTGGATTCTAGATGTTGAGACCTGGACCAACCAGAAAAGAGATCTGGGCTAAATATTAGGAAGAACCTTTCAGTAGTCTTGGGTCTTTGGCAGTAGAGGTGAGGTCTTTCCTTCAATGGGAATGTTTAAACAGAGGTGGCATGGCAACCTGTCGGGCATGCTTTAGCTGTGGATTTAAAATCGTTTTGAGTTCCCTTCCCACTTGTAATGGCCACATTAAGGTCAATTGATCCCATCTGCTTTTCAGAAGCCGTTGTTGGGAAGATGATGAGGTCCGTTATACTGGCTGTGATGTTTCCTCTTGGCTCTAATCTGGCCAATGCCACGTTCTGTCTCAATCAACTTTTCCCCCTGGTCCTCAGCCAGGATCAAAGGGCAGGCACCTTGATCTTCAACCTCGTGATGGGATGTTGTTGGGTTGGGGGGGGGGGACAGAGGGGAAAGGTGAATAGACATTGCCGGCTCTATCCCACCGTGACCCTCACTAGGCTCAGCAAAGTTTATATAGTTAATCATATTCCAAAGTCAAAGAGGTCTGTTCAGACCACTGCTTTCTTGGGAATACAGGCTCAAAAGAACAGACGTTTATCCTCATAGAGTGGTGCTGACTCAAGCCTCTTTTTTTTTTGTACCCATAAAACTATCTGTAGAGTTAATCATTAGATGTTCATCTGATCTCAAGCCCCGTCTGATTTTGGCAACAAGGAGAGCTGTTCTAGAAAGAGCAGGTGACGCTGATCCAACTTAAAATTAAAATACCATTTGATCTTTGTGATTTCGCTTCCTTTTACAATAAACTTACTTGATTGAAGCGGTCTAATTTGCTTGGCTAATTTCAGAGATATTTGAGTGTATGGGTTAGGGTTAGGGTTAGGGTTAGGAAGGGCATTATTTCTAACCATCCATCCTTATTCTTCAAGGGGTGGTGGTGTTGGGTTTTCTGGCCATCTTGTTCTACACACTTTTCTAAAACAGTTGTTATGACCTGTGGTTCTTGGCAGGTGGACATTTAAGGCTTGTTTTTAAGTTATAGATCTGCGTGACTCTGCTTGCGGCTTGCACAGTCCTTCAGACTGGCCCTTATGGGAATGTTGGAAGGATGGCAACACAATAATGTTTCGCACACACCTTTGAAGGCTTGAAAACCTATATAAATCAGGATGATGATGATGATGATGATGATTGAGTTTTTGACTATTAGGGTGGCATGGATCGCACAATCTGAGCCAAAAGCAGAAGAGGATGGTGATCAGAACTGGTAGGTATGCAGATCTATTATCCACGTTTCATCTTAATCGAAAGATGATGAAGTAATACAGAACCCTAGCTGATCAGATCCAATCATGAATGGTGTACTTGCCAACTCACACACCTACACCCCCATATGTGATGCTTTGTGAGAAAAGCTCAATTTTGTTGTGCCACGTCTTACTTTCAGAGAAAATGGCAACCCACTGGATTGCTGAATCCTCTTGATATATAGCTGAGCATCCCCTGCCCTATTTTTGTAGCTTGTAACGAATGAGCTTTCGTGCCCGAGGGAGCCTGTGTGAACAGATGCAGCACCCAGATGTGGTTCGTCTCTTAATGAAATTATTGAGAACATGACAGCATCCAAGTATGAGCTACAGTCAGTCATTTCTAGAGCATTTCCATTCAGGCACGTCTTCGTTTATAAGACTAAACCCAATGTTACTCCCATTTGGAAGAGTGGAACGAGGTAATTCAACACCTAGGCAGGCGTCATTGATTTGGTGAGTCTGCCATACAGGAGACCAGCAGTTGCCTGTACACCATATTGCTTCCTGCATAACCAGAGGCAGGATACTCAGCTCGGCTGTTGACCATTAGTTGGGCTTGTCTGAAGTGATTAAGTGCGTGCTTCGGACAGACGTCCGAGTGTGCTGTTCAAAACAGCTTGCCAACGCTCTCTTTTCATCCCTTGTGCTTGAAAACTATGAAGGTATTTAGCACTATGAGAAGCCCTGTTGAGTACTTTGGACCCACAAAGAGACATAAACAATGGCAAAAACACAATGCACTCTTCCGGGTTTCATAGGTTGTCATTGCATTCCGTCCTTGCCTCCTCCACCATCAATAATGTTTGAAAGGGTTTACAAAGCAATGATAACAAGCACAGCTTGATCGATGTTTAGTAGTGAGACAGTCCAGTGCAGAAGTAGACCTGCAACTTTCCTGTGTAGCAAGTACTTGGCATATAAAAGGTCCCAGTCAAAATCGTCAGCATCTCCAAGTTGAGTAGGGAAAGAGTCTTCTTATGAAAATCCGGATGAGGCATGACCGCCAGCCGACGTCAAGAGAAATGAACAGGGTGGGCTGAGTGTAAATCGGCATCCTGTGGTTCCCATCACCTTTTCTGCTAGTGCATCAAACGCAATCTGGTTTTGGATTTCAGTTCATCACATTAGCAGGAGTAAATTATTCACTCGTGGAGGCACGGTGCCTTACAACCTCTCGCACAAGATATGAAGACAAAACGTAGGTAGACTCAAAGAGAGCCAAAATCCAGGGTCACATAAAGAAAGCTCTTCGAACAGAGGCAGGGTTTGCGGACACATAAATCCATTCCAGAAGAGGAAAGAGAAAACATTTCCAGAAATGCACTGATGTCTGTATAAGACATTCAAGAACTGGGGTAGATAGGTAGGTAGGTAGGTAGGTAGGTAGGTAGGTAGGTTGGTTGGTTGGTTGGTTGGACTTTGTCTATCTGTGGACAATACATGTCATGAAGATATTTGAAATGTTGTCATACAAAGGAGGGACAGGATCTGTTCTCAGTCATCCGAGAGAGCAGGACATATAATAAAGGGTTCAGGTTACAGGAAGCCGGATTTAGGTGGAATATTGAGGGAAACAACTGTTAGAGCAGTAATGACAATGGGAACAAAAATCTCAGGAAGGTGTTGAGCTCTCCAAGGCTACCAGCATCAAAGGGAAAATTGGGCCACCATCTGTAGGATCTGCTTGGTCTTGAGCAAGGAGTCGGACTCAAATGAACTTTAAATCACATGACATCTCAATTCATCTATCATAGCCTGGCACAGAAATCATGCATCAGCCCAAGATGAGCACCCTCTCGGTTTCAGCAGAAGAGGCTTTGAAATTGTGTGAACCTTTCACTGGGTCATGCCCTCTGCTTCAAAGGCTCACCCACCTTGCACATCAAAAACAATCAAGGTTCTGTCTCATGTCTGCTGGGAGGGTAACTAGGGAAATAAATCAATCGCCGCTCGTGGCTGCAGCCCAATGTTCTTGAGATGTTGCAATACCATGCGTAGCAAAGCCAATCCATGACAAAAGGTTTCAGGGTGGTTGTTTTTTCTCTGGGGCAGAGGCAGGCATGGAGAAGAGCCAGTGAAATCTGACTTGCACAACTGCCATGTCCCCAGGGAGGCAGGCCCAGCCAAGTGGAGAAGAGTTCGGTGCAGGTCCTCTGAAAAGGCAAACAAGGTTTCGGTCTAGATAGCAGAGGGAATGACTGCTGTGATTTGTAGAAACAGGCTAGTTGCATTGGACTTGATCCACGGAAGCATACATTAAACCAGGCACGTCCAAACTTCGGCCTTCCAGATGTTTTAGACCAGAACTCCCACCATCCTTTGCTATTGGAAATACAGGCTTGGAATTCTGGGAGTTGTGGTCCAAAACATCAGGAGGGCCAAAACTATAATATAAGAGTTAGTCTCGAAGGTGCCACCTGGTGTTTTTTTTTTTTTGTCTTCTGTTTTGTTTCTTTGGATTTTGCCTGGGATTCCTGCCTGCTGCATCAAAAGCAAGCAGCCTCCTCTAAGACCGAACCCCTTCACCTTGGCACCGGCTCTAGAACACTGGCATCCATTTCATCAGGTGCCGGGCTCTTGAGCCACAGATGTCTGTGGCCAAAAATCCCCCCCCCCCAAAAAAAGTGCCAAAACAAGACCCAACAAACCGGGCTGACTGGTTCGTGGTTCGTTTCAGAACCCATGTTGTTGGGGATGCTATTTTGCCAAAGCAAAAGGAAATGCCAGACCTTTTTTTTTTAAAATCCCCCTTCCCGTTGCCCTACCCCCTCTGCCTACCTACTTATGCCACCGCCGCAGGGGGTGCCATCCTCCGAGATAAGAGGCCCAGGTTCCCTATCAGGAATCAGCTGGTCCTCTGAGCATGTGCCAACTGCTCCCTTTTCTAACCTATGACCGAGCCTGCCTGGAGTCCTTTGTGACTTGGAATTCCAAGCATTCATAAGCATTCTTCTTTTCTCCTGTAAACAATGTCTCACCTCCTAGCCTAATGACTGGCTGGATAGCTCAGTGTTTATTCTCTGGCTGTGGAGCCAAAGGTTGGGAGTTTGATTCCCGGCTTGGCCTCCTGGGGGAAGAGTCAGGCCTTGGGGGCAAGCTGCAGAGTCTCAAGGCAACCCCCCTCCAGAAGAAGGGAATGGTCAACTACTTCTGAGTATTCACTGGCTGGAAAACTGTGAAAAGGGTCACCATAATTCAGAATCAACTTCATGATATGTTGTTGCTAGCCTGGAAAAGACTTATTGAGAGCTCAAACGCTGGCATATTATGCAACTTAGATATGACCCTAGCAAAAGTTATTCTCTCCTGGTGGATTTCTGTTTTTTTTTTTTTTAAATGACAAATCCAAACATAGGCTCTATGGATCTTTTCCAAGACATGAAGCTATTTCCACTGCTACCAAATCTCAACTTGTTCCGCCAACACGTCTTACCAGAAACTATAATCCAGCTCTAGTTTGTTCTTAGTTTTGGCTGCCTTCGGGCATCTCCTGGGAGGCGGGAAATGCAATCTGCAGAATGGCTTGACCTCAACGCTTTGTAATTCAAGGAATCCTTGCCAAGCAAAAGGCCTGCAGTAGGATGAGAGAGGTGAAAGCGCTTGATTCCCCTCCCCCTATTTTGGATGGGGTGGGATCTGAAATAACAACCTCTAGTCCACAGGGAGAGATTCATGTTGAGCTTGGAATGTGGTGGGAGAGGTGGAATGTAGAACGAATAGGCCAGGATTACAAGGAGCAGCAGAACCCCTCTGAGCCCGTCCAATGGGCCAAGAGATGTCGCCATAGAGGGAAAACAGTGCTGAGTCCCTGGACTAAAAGGTTCTCTCCAACTAGAGCTTCATGCCGTGCTGAACTGGGCATTCTGGTTTTAAAATGGCCACTCCGCAGGACTGTTGGCAACTCTTTGGTTCCAAGTCCCAAGTCTGAGTCTTAGCTATCAAGTCCTAAGTCTGAGTCTTAGCTATCAACTCCCAAGTCTCAGTTTTAGCTATCAAGTCCCAAGTCTGAGTTTGAGTCTTTGGTACCAAGTCCCAAGTCTTTGGTTCTAAGTCCCAAGTCTGAGTCTTTGATATCAAGTCCCAGTTCTGTCTTTGGCAGCAAGTCCCAAGTCTTTGGTACCAAACACTAAGTCCCCAGCCTGAGTGGTAACAGGAGACAGGTATCTGGTTGTCTCCTGTGCTCCCAGAGGCATCTGGTGGAGGCCCACTGTGAGATCCAGGAAGTTGGACTAGATGGGCTCTTGGCCTGATCCAGCTAGGCTCAGCTTATGTTCTTATGGGTCCCTATTAGAAATACCCCCCCCCCCACACACACACAAAGGGAGGGATGAGTGGGTTTCCAGTCGTGAGACAAGTCTGGGTCATTGGTGGGGAAAGACGAATCATGGCCTCATTGAGTAGGTAGCGAGACTTAAGTCTGACTTGATAGAGAGTCCCGAGACACTATCCCCCATCCCTGCTACTCTTTGGGTAACTGTGGGTCAGCCCTTCCCATTCAGCCTAACCTACTTGACAAACTGGTTAGAAGGAGGAGGAGGAGGAGGAGACCATCAACCACAACCAACCACAACCTGAGATATCTGGATTTCAGGGAGCTTTGGTTTAATCACTAAGCAGAGTTGAGCAGCTGCACAAGCTGTTGAGTTTATTTTCCCCAAGCAGGTGGGTAGTAAAGGGTTTACTGCAGGGACAGCAGCCCCCCCCCCCACTGCCCCCCTTCCTTGACCTTCACATTCCTTCTTAATCTGCTGTAATACTTCTAAGAATGGGCGTCTGAGCCTCACTGGCCGGGCCTGCTTGAATTCCTGAGAGCTTATAGCAGAACCGGAGCCTGCGGTAGTTGTGAGTTAAAGCTATAACTTGCAAGTGAGTTCCATAAACACAGTTTCCTGATTCATGCCTTGTAGATCGCCTGTGTGGACGTGTCATGGGAAGGCATGATGGCCGTAATGTGAGAACCCACTCGGTGGCCATCGCAGATGAAATTGTGCTCGTATCCTACTGGTTTCGGCAACTCATTCCTTTAAAAGTTACAAATGGGTTAGCATTGCCCGCCTGTCCTCACGGGGTTTAGATTAACAATATCCCAAGGCAGTTGACTAGGTTCTGGTCTATATACCATGGGTTGTAAAACTCTGCTAGCTGTTACTAGACCTTTGTCTCTCAGCCTGTTGCTGTATCTATCAGAACTGGATGCTGGGTCCATGACGAATCAACATGGGCACGAATCAGAAACTATGGGATTTCATTTTGATTTGGTCATTTGTCCCGGTTGTCCCATCATAAATAATAAATTTGTGGGTGTTCCCCCCCCCCGAGGCATCGTTGATTCATTTTGCTTTTAAAAGCCCCACCCTGGCACCCGGAGATGCCAAAATCGCAGAGAAGGCGGATCTCCTCTAAAATGCCTCCATGTTGGGTGAAGACTGGGTTTGGGATGCCTGAGTTACACTCAAGACACCCTTCATCCTGTCCGTGGGAGGGGCTGAGGGGGGGACACAATAAATCTCAGAAAGGGTGCCTTTCTCATTATTTCTCTAGAGGTTAATTTGCAAGGAATGAATCCACTGAGAAGTAATGAGTCTGGAGAGCACAGCTTGTCGTGGTGGTGTTTTAGTAGCAGCTGAGCCAAGGACTCAAGGGGGTGCGTGGGGTTTTTGTCTTGAAACAATTACTTCCTCTGCTCCTTTGTTTGCCTTCCTGGAAAAACAAACCCATGAAGATTGATTTGGTCATTGTACAGGCCCTTTGTCTTGGTGAGCCGGGGTGTTGCTTCCCTATCCATTTGCTCAAGCCTGGGAATCGCCTCCCAGCATGGAATTCATGGTATTTCTTTCCGGATTGCAGAGCCGGGAGGGGCCCTTTGAGGCCTCCACTCCAGCCCAAGTCCAAGAGGCCCACTGGGGGGGGGGGGGAATCGAACTCCCTAACCTCTGGCTCCAAAGCAAAACCCGTGGCACCTTAAAGACTAACTTTCATACTTTAATGTAACCTTTCGTGGACACGTCCTCTTCGTCAAACATATAGCAGCAGAATGAGTTGTGCAATATAATCTGTGATGTGAGATATACATTTTATACCAGATGTTCATTGGTGGAGAGGGGAGGGCCTCTCATTGCCCCTCATTGCCACAGGGCTTAGTAAACTTTGGACCCCACAAGCACCATGTCGTCTCTTCCTACTTGGGACATAAAAATGCAGGGGCTTTTTTTCCGGGAAAGATCCAGTTTTAATGGGCTCCGTCGCCTCTTGGCGCCGTCCAAATTCTTTGATTATTTATTGATTTCCTTGCTTGCTTGCAGTAGTTGGAGAGCTGCTCTTTGGAAGAAAGCCACCTAATCCTATTAGAAGGACTTCATTCCGGGGTGCACCTTATCCCACACCAAGAAGCCAGGTTGCGGTGGAGTTTGATTTCCCCACAGCAACCCTCTTTGGCCTCTTATTTTCCCCAGACCAGTGAGTATAAAAGAGAGCAGACACACACACACACACACACACACACACACACACACACACACACACACACACACACACACCCCTGCACTCTACTTTCAGGTGCTGTTCCAAGGCTCAATTAAGCCCAGGAAGGCCTTTGAAGAAATTGGGCTTCTGAGAGAGCCAACCTCTAATTAGTTTGGAACAATTGGCTGTCCTGCTCTTTGAATTTTTGGGAAACAGGATGTTGGCCCTCTTGGCTTCCCTTTGTAACGAGGGCGCTCATTCCTTGTACCCCTCTTGAAGAAGGGTTCGCGAGGGCCGAAGGAACAGTGGTGCCCTGTGGTTGGGTTAATGAAGAGAGCTATTTTTTTGCAGAATGAATGAAAACCCAGGAATAGCAAATTAGGTTGTAAAACCGGCCACAGGGTTGGTTCTCTTTTCACATTGTTTGAGGGTCTTTCCCGTTGGTCTAAGTTCACTCTTATACAACCCGAAATGCCAAAGACATTTCGTAGCTTTTAAGTTCCCTTTAAACATCCTTGGTTTTGCTTCAGCAGTTTAGCTTCCTCTTTCCCCCTCCCCAATTATTTATTGATTTGATTTGGTTTTCCTACCCCCCCCCAATCTGGCTGCCAAGGCCTCTCCAAATATAATAAATAATAACCCAAAACAAACAAACCCAAACACTGACACTGTGCCAAAAAAAATCAACCAGAGACATATAAACAACATGAAACTGATTAAATCTTTCAAGGCTGGCTTTAGACAGGAGAGAAAGTACATACATGTTGTGCAAGAGAAATTCCCGTTTCTTCCCCATGTTTTACTTATTTCTTTGTCTCTTGTTTTAAGTTTTTGAGTTTGGCTCTCTCTGTCTTCTGTCTCTATTCGGTGGGAGGTGTTTGGTGGAGGGGGTGGTTGCCTTTAATGTCCTGTTTTGAGTTTATTAAACTATTTTCCCCCTTGAACTTTTCCCTTTAGGCTGTACAGTATTAGGAAAAACAGTGAGCAAGTGGGCGCAGAAGATTGCTCTAAAACAGATTGTGTGTGTGTGTGTGTGTTTGTGTGTGAGAGTGAGTGAGAGAGGGGGGCTGGAGTCAATGGAGTGAGGACAGGCTTTAAGCCAAACAACAATGGATAGAGACGCTTTAATCTACCCGGCTTGTTTTCCAAAATTGCTTTTAAGCGCCTATTTATGTATAAAGTTCAGGCGTCGTCCTGTCCTGCCCATGTGCTTCCCTTAATAGGGCTCTTGGTTTTTTGTCTGCGTTTAAGATCCTCCAGCTTTTGTCCTGTATGTGCACCCCTGAAAATAAACACCCCGGAATGAAATGGCACCTATTTCAGAGGAAATCCGGCTCGAATTCTTACTTCTGTGTAAAAACATACATGCCTTCTTTCATTTATATATTTTTAAAATCTTTTTTTAATAATTGTTCTTTCTACCCAGAGATCCAGCCTCTCTCGTTACCTTTAAGGTGGCTGAAACTGACCCAGCTATTATTATTATTATTCTAGGAGTGTTGCATTCTTAACCATTTGTTAAGTGCACGAGTTTAATGGAAAACAAGGTCCACATTTAATCTATGGGGAATAGTGGGGAGTAGAGATGGGCACGAATAAAAAAAATGACGTTTCGTTTGTCGTTTGGAGGGTCCGTTTTGGTTCGTTTCTGTTTTTCGCGAATTTCTGCAAAAAAAATCATTTTCGTTTTCGTTCATTTCATTACCGTTTTGTTACCATTTATTTCAAAAAAAAATTTAGCATTTAAAGCTGTTCACTGTATGGCAGTAACGGAAACGAAACACATGACAAAAATTCCGGCGTTTCTGTTCGTTTCGTTTCATTTTGGAGACAAAATTTGTTTGTCATTTCATTGCGTAATGAAACAAAAAAACAAAAATGGAAATGAAAAATTGTTCATTTCGTGCCCATCTCTAGTGGGGAGTTGCTATCGAAGTACATTGAGGCCTCCGTTTTGGGATCCAATGTTTGAATCCCTCTAAAGGCAGCTACAAATACAGCACAGTATGTATTTCTTTTGCAAAGCAATAACTAAAAATTGTCTTCTGGTTACTTTTAAAAAAAAATCTAAATGCCACCGACCACTGACCTATGGTACAAAAGAGGTCCGAGTAACCCAATACCACATTAAAGCTGGTTCTACAAACAGAGTTTAGACTTTTAAAAATGTATCTCCATATGTAGGATCTGTCTCAGCTAAACATCTTCTGGTTGTTTTGTTTTGTTTCCGGGGGTTTTTGTTTTGTATCTCCTGGGTTGGGCATCACAGAAGGAGCATGGAACAGAGCCCTCTAAAGAGAGTCAGCTTGCCCTGATTGACTTAGCATCGAAAGGACTCAAAAACCTAAAAGGAAACATAGGCAGGAAACCCCCTGAGAGCATCTAAAAATCTATCCGTTTACATGGAGTGGGAGCAACACCAATGGTGGAGCCTCATGGCCTTTTCAAGGCGCCTGGGATATTTAAGGCGTGGTTTTGCCATGGCCCCGCCGTGACTTTCCATGGCCAAGTGGAGATTTGAATCCAAGGACCCATCACGCTGGCCTCTGCACCCCAGTGGCTTTCTCAGTGGAGTGCAGTCCAGAAATATCCCCCGAGAGAGAGATTGGCTCGGAGAAGGATGATAAGAAATGGAGCCTTCTCGGTAGTCACCAGAGATGAGCCTGGCTCCCTCGGTAGGAGTTTTCAAGTGTCAACAAACCACCGGGCTGTTCCAGCAAGCTTTCTCGGGCCTTGGCTCTCTTTCTTGGTGCCGTATTGCATGCTTTTATCGATTGCGTTCATCCTGCCTCTGCCTCGATGGCTTCTCACAACGATTATCCGTATCGAGGATTTACCGTTTTAGTTTAATTATGATTGCTGTTTCCTAGGGTTTTGTCCAGCTTGTGATATTGATGCTTGCTTTTTCTTGTTTATTGTTTATGAAGTCGTTCGTCAGCGAGCAACTTTGCTGGATTGGTGGGAGGGGAGGTGGTCCTAAAAAAAAAGCTCAATACATAGATAAATAAATATTTCAAGTGCCAAAATTGAGAGCTGCTTGCATAGAGCACACACACATACACACACAGGGAGCCTCAGACATGCCTCTTTTGTGATACACACAGGCATGGCCGAAGCGATTATTCCATGGCGTAGAGAAAGTGGTTTTTTGTTGTTGTTCCTTTTGATGCGTGAGAGAAGTCGGTGCTTTTTTTTCCTTCGTTTAATAAACCTGTTTGATGGAAGAAATCACAAAGGTAACGTTAACTAATCAATTCTGACGTGTTATTTCCGCCCTCTGAATAGCTGTGCCGTGTCTTTTGATGGGCAGCTGGGGAGCAGATGAGACATGACCCATCAGCATCGCTGCAGGGGGCGCACAAATGAGGCTTCTCGGTCTGGTCACCCGTGGCTGATTATGCTCCCCCCTCTTCTTCCCTCTCTTCTCCCCCCCCCCTTTCCGTCTGCAGCTTTGGTCGGGTCCATCGGCATGGGGATGGTATTCCTCTGCTCTCCCATCGTCAGCATCTTCACCGACCGGATTGGCTGTCGGACCACGGCTGCTTCCGGGGCGGCCATCGCCTTCATTGGCCTCTTCTCAAGCTCCTTCACCAAGTAAGGCTTGCAGCGTGTGCCTACATATACATATTTATGTTTTTGCAGAATCCTTTCCAGCTGACCATGGGTTTCAATCTCACCAGCCAAATTGCCATTGGGTTCCAGAGTCAACGCTCGTATTCCGCACGGTGTTTAACAATGGTTAAATTGCTGTACTGCAGCCAAAACTGTGATCTCAAGCTGGGGTTTCACTCCCAGGTAATTCAAGACTCAAAGTCCACTCAGCCTTCCATTCTTCTGAGGTCGGTAAAATGAGTACCCAGTTCATGGGGGAGGCAATGTGTAGCCTCCATAATTAAGCACTAAACCACCCAGAAAGTGCTTTAAGTGCTGTGTGTGTGTGTTGTGTTGTTACAGTCGTGACTGACTCTACATGACTCCATGTCCATGGAGTTTTCTTGGCAGGAGTACTGAACTGGCTTTCCAGTTCCTACTCCAGGCGCCTACAGCACCTGGTATTCCATGGTGGTCACCCATCCAAGTACTAACCAGGGCCGACCCTGCTTAGCTTCCGAAATCAAGCGAGATCGGATGTGCTTAGGGCAGCTAGGCAGCTAGGGAGCAGTATATAAGCAGAACACTTTGTTCCACATCTGTTTTGTGTCTTTTGTTGGCCCTCCGAACTTACTTTTTGGTTCAGTGGCTGGCTTTTAAATCCCACGTTGTCCTTGTTTTGTGGACTACACCAGGTCTATGGCGTGCCTCGCAGATCCTCGGAGCAGGTTCATCTTGGCAGTCCTTAAGGAGGGTGGCCTCTCTTTGGTTTGCGAACTGGCAAGCCCTCGGCCATGGACTTACGGCGATCAAGTGGAACCTGCCTCCAAAACACAGAGGGCAAAGGAGTCCCACACTGATTCCACTTAAACACTGGGAGCTGCATTCTGCAATGTCTGTTGAGCCCACGGCATCTGCTGTTCATATATAGGGATGTAAATGCTGATTATTTTATTCTCTCCAATAAGAAGGAGACCATGCAAAACTCTCCTCCCAGCTGGGGACGACGACGACGACGACGACGACAACGACGACGACAACAACAAACAACAACAACAACAACAACAACAACAACATATTGCTATACCAGGTGTAGAGTCACCAAGAAACAACTTGAAAAGATTACCCGATATCAGGATCTGAAAATTGAACTTCAGAGAATCTGGCATAAACTGGTACAAGTGGTCCCAGTGGTAATCGGCACGCTGGTCGTGGTGCCTAAAGAGCTAAGAAAGTATTTAGAAGAAATGGGAGTTGACAAAGTCACCATCAGTCAGCTGCAGAAAGCCGCCTTACTGGGATCTGCTCTCATAATTCGCCGATACATCACGTAGTCCTAAATGCTTGGGAAGCGTTCGACTAGTGATTTGTAATAGAAAGTCCAGTGTAGTTACTTTTGCTGTGTGGTGATGGTGATGGTGATGATGATGATGATGATGATGATGATGATGATGATGATGATGATGATGATGATGATGAATGCATTTTGTCACATTTTTGTTTCATTTAAAAAAAAGGTGGGGATGTGTGTTTTTCTGCAAAAGAAAAGAACAGACCAAACCACAACTCTGTAATTGACTCAGAAAACTTTGTGCTTTGGCTAGAACACGGTGTTTTAAACACAAGATGTGTGTGTGTGTGTGTGTGTGTGTGTGTGTGTGTGTGTGTGTGTGTGTGTGTGTGTGTGTGTAGAAACCAGCTCCCCCCCCCTTCCCTTTTTGGCAAGCACTGCTTCTCAGAAAAAGAAGTGCAGGTCTTTTCACTCTTATGTAAAAGGAAGAAATCTTAGAGCAGTTCCCTGCTTTTTTGTGATGGGGTGTCTCCATCGGTCGAGACATGCACTCCCCCCCCCCAAAGTATGTACAGAAAAATTGCAAGGATCTCTTGCAGCTTGGAAGTCAAGTACCGACAAGGTCTCACTGCCTTGTGCTTCCATGGTTGCATAAGATGAGTTGTGTATTCAGTGCGAAATGGTGGTGCCCTTAGTTATTCTGCTGAAGAGATGATGAGTTATTTCCAGGCTCTTGACTGCATCCAGTCTTCCTCGGGCTGTTTAGAGAGTGCTTCCGTCTCGAGGGTTTTAGAACCACCGGCTTTGAAGAAGCATTTACTCCTTCAAAGCCGGTGGTCGTACGCTTCATTCTTCTCTTTTTGTGGGTTGATGATGTCTGTTACCTCCCTCCCAGTGATCTCCCAAAAATCTGAACCTTAGGAAGAACTTCATGATGGTTAGAGCTGTTCGGCAGTGGAAGATGCTGCTCCAGAGGAGGGTGGTGGAGTCTCCTTCTTGGGAGGTTTGGAAGAAGAGGCTGGATGGCCATCTGTCGGAAATATTGTGATGGGGGTTCTTGCGTGGTGGTGGCAGGGGGGGGGGCTTGGACTGGATGGCCCTTAAGGTCTCTTCCAACTCTTTGATTCTCTGATTTTCTGATTCTATATACCACATGCAGTCAAAGAGCATGATACCACCACCATCACCACCAGAAGGCTTCAAAAGACACCAGACATTGATTGTTTTTTTGGAAGGGTGGGGGAAACCAAAGAATGGGCCAATCACTAACATTTATTGGACCAGCGGTATAGATCACACACACCCCTGGGTTCCTCTGGACCTGTTGACATGTTACCACTCTTGCCTATTTGCTATGGATGGGCATTGTAGTTCAGTGTACTTGGAGATCTGGAAAGGGAAATGGAGATAGATGGGGGGGATGTTTTATTCACAGAGCCTCATGGTGAAGTGGTTCAAGTGTCGCTGTGCAGCCAAAAGCTCAGCTCACGGCTGGCCAGGGTGGGATTCCAGTGAATTCTGGCAGCTGGCTCAAGGTTGATGTGGTCTTTCATCCTTCTGAGGTCAGTAAAATGATCACCCAGCTGGCTGGGGGGGCAGAAGGCAATGTGTGGGCTGCATAATTAAGTTGCCAACTGCCTGAAGAATGCCTTAAGCACTATGGGGCTCTGGCAATATATAAGCAAGAGAGAGAGAGAGAGAGAGAGAGAGAGAGAGAGAGAGAGAGAGAGAGAGAAGAGGGTCTGCTTTGCAGACCACTTTGTCTGTGTTTTAAGTGCACGTTGAAGCATTGTCGAACTTGTCTGCACCAACTATTTGAGCTCAGGTAAAGATATCATTTTCTGATTTTTCCTTGTTTGCCCTCATTTTGCCTGTTTGAACACATCCCCTCTTCTCTCCACCCCCACCCCCCATCTCTGACAGCCACGCTCTCTGGCTTTCAAAACGAAAGCTATTCCAAAACGAAGCCATTAATAACTAGGAAATGTAGCATTAAAAATTTAAAAAACAGAGGCGGTTCGTGTTTTCTTATAAGCTAAAAGGCAGTGACAAATGGATCTTGGCGGGTTTTGCTTGGCTGTGCCTTGCTAAAAAGAAATATCACAACTCAAAATGTGTTTTCGGAGAGGGACGCCATTTTCACACATTCAGAAACTTTGTTTTTCACTCTGCAAAAAAAAAAGTTGCTCTGATCCGCAGCCTGAAATCTTGTTCTGTTTGTTTTTAAGGCTTTAAAATATTTGTGGTTTTGTCCCTTGCTGTGGACTACACACATTTGGACTTACACCAGCTCTCCATATTGGTATGATTAAAATAATTCATTTCTGTCGCTTCCTTGAGTTCTGGACAGTCTGGTGTTCCATTTGGACTCTGTTATTAATGTCTTATGATCTTCAGCTTTCTTAATGATGATGATGATGATGGATTGGCTGCCAGCAAGTCAGCTCTGACTTATGACAAGCCCTTCTCAGAGATTTCTAGACAGAATACTCAGAAGTGGTTTTCTCCATCCTTTGTTCTTGAATTCCTTGGGACTCTGCAGCTTGTCCAAGGCCACCCAGTCTGCCTGGTCTCTTAGGAATCCAATTTCCATCTAACTGCCTGATCTATCCCACAAGCTTTGTGGCTGTCTTAACCAGGCACCAAATTACAGACTCTGCCCACAGTTAAAAGATTTGCTGGAAGAGGATGAAACAAAAAAAGTATCAATAAGGCATTTTATCACAACTGCAATTAAACCAGGGCGTGTGTTATCAGTTTTTGCTGTATTCCTGGAGTATGTTAAATTATATGTGCATCGTCCAGCCCAAATCACCCACAGATAGGAGATTATACACATACCGAAGTCTATGCCTGGTTTGCAGCTAAAAGTTTGTATAAATAGGGAGATCTGTGTGTTGGTTGGTGGTTATTTCAGATTTACTGGAGATGAATTCTTGTTTTGATTCTTGTTAACCAGGCCACTGAAATAAAAAGGAATGATGTAGATAGCTTTAGTTGCATCCTATTTCATATTGGGAATATGAGAGCAGACGTGATCTTGACCAAGGCAAACCATAATGGTATTGACAGGTATGGCCCTGGGGGTGGGGGGGGGGAATCAAAATATTTGCTCTGTCTTCAGAAATTTATGCTGTGGTGATATTTAGATATTTGGGGTATCATTTCAGTCCTCTACCGGCCTAACCCAGGATGCATATAATCTGTAAAATCACCTTAGAAGAGACCAATAAAATATAAATCCTTCTTTAAAATAACATTTGAAAAGACAGCGTCACAATTAAAGCAATGAGAGCTGAAAATCCCCACTCCATTAGAGGGGCCGTGATCTCTCTAATTACCAAATGCTCAGGTGAACAGCCGGCTTTGAACCGGTAGTTTAGATAAATTGGGAGACAGGGGGTACCAGTCAGTCCTGCCAAGGAAGAGCCTTCCATAACTTAGGTGAGGGAAAAGTTTCCTCCGGTCCCAGCCAATTGAACATACTGCTTGTCAACCATGCTCCCACCCCAAGTAAATCTTCATGATGACTGGAGAGGTATATATGGGGAGAGGCCCTCTGCCAAGTCCTTAGGCCCTAAGCCACTGGGGGCTTTAAAAGCCACCACCCACACCTTCAATGCCCGTCTTTGAACGTTTGGTCCGGCTGGGAGTTTGGTGACAGCTGGAGCATAACAAAAGCTGACAGGGAAACACATCTGATCTGTTTGAAAGGTGGTCCAGGAGGAGCGCTTGGCAGGCACCCTCCTGAACAGCATCAGAGACCAGGAAGATCCTAGACCAGGCATGTCCAAACTTCGTCCCTCCTGATGTTTTGGACCGTGTAAGGAAATAAATATTACCCATATACAGGTTTCCTCAGTTCCAAGTCCTCTGTTTTTCTGGTTTTCAAGATTGCCTACTTCTAGTGCTGTGCACGCTTGCATTTCTCTCTCTCTGTGTGTGTTTAACATTAACGTTTAATGTTTAATCAGCTGTATTTCCACAGAAAATTAGAAGATTAAACAGACAGGCCTTTATTAAGCCCTCTGTTTAAACACAGGCAGCTGCGTTTTTTAGGAAAAAAAATTCTTTCAGACAGCCATTTTGCGGTTACTTTTCAAAGCGTTTCCCCCTTTTTTCCTCTCTCGGATGCCTGCGGAGAAAATATCAAGAGCCCTGCTCTGTCCAAAATTGAATTATTTCTTTCTGGAGAGTCAGTCAAACCCCTTATCATTTCAAGGATCTCTTGTGATAACAGGGGAAATATTGAGCTCTCCATTGGTTCGAGGCTAAATCCAGGCCGGCCAGGGGCATTTTAAGTGAATTTTACCATCGGGAGATATTGTTCATTTTCACAATTTATATCTCGCCCCTGATAGGGCCGACTGCAATGAAGTACGGAGCTTCCTGTCGGAAGAGTGCCTGTCGGTTTTTGATGCTTAAGGGAACGGCACAAACTCTGTTATGGTAGCTACGACTTCAAGGCATTCAGGTCCCTTCCATTACAATATTCAACACACTGAGACCTGGGGGGGGGTATGAAACATGCTCTGCTTGTCCTTCTAAATCCTGGATTTCCCTTATGACTTCTCATGGAAAAGAACCAAGAGAATGCTGCATTTAACTCAGCATTCTTGTCCTTGGTGTGGCTGATCCCATGAACAGGGCACAGGGACCCATTCCCAGCCATACTGTATCACTAGATGTATGTGATAGACCTGCCCCAATTCTTTTATTTTTGCCTGTGCCATGCACAGGAGGCTTCATTGGGAAACTGATGTTGAATGCAACCTCTCCTTTGAGGTCCAGTGGGTATGGATGGCAGGGGCTCATTTTTTCATACCCTGTCAAATCGTAGCTCTTCGCCCGTGCTTTTGGGGGTGGAGTGACCTCGACTCAGCCTCCTTAAAAAAAAATGTCTAGAGTCCACGCTGTTTGAAACTCTTTGAAACTGGTTTGAATTGAGTTGCCTGTTCTAGATGATTATTTTGAGTGGTGAGTGAGGCACAGTTGCTCATGCCCGGTCATGGCATCCTACATACAGAGAAGGATTTCAGCAGGCTATTCCAGGGGATCCCTAGATGTTCTTGGACTGCAACTCCCTTTGTCACTAGCTGTGCTGGCCAGGGTTTCTGGGAGTTGTAGTCCAAAGGCATCTAGAGAACGAAGGCTGGGGACCACTGCCTTAGAGGTTGCTAAGGGTGCTAAGGAGCCTTGTGGCGCAGTCGTCACATGCCTGTCCTGCAGCTAAAATGGTGCTAACGACCTGGGGTTCAATCCCCGGTAGTCGGCTCATGGCTGACTCAGCCTTCCATTCTTCCGAGGTCAGTAAAATGAGTACCCAGCTTGCCGGGGGATGGGGGGGAATGTGTAGCCTGCATACTGTAATTAAAACTGTAAACCACCCAGAGAGTGCTTGAAGCACGATGGGGCGGTATATAAGCAGAACACTTTGCTTTCTGTACGGCCTGAGACATGAGGCCAGTAGCTCCCAACCTGGATTAACCCAGAAGTTCTTGGACTACAATTCCCAGAAGCCGTCACCACTTGCTGTGCTGGCCAGGGTTTCTGGGAGTTGTTGTCCAAGAGCATCTGGGTTACTCCAGGTTGGGAAGCACGGTGATCACGTGACGATGATGGGTGCATTTTGTTTCTGGCAGGTCCCTGGAAGTCCGTTACTTCACCTATGGAGTCCTCTTTGGATGCGGCAGCTCCTTTGCATTCCAACCGTCCTTGGTCATCCTGGGCCATTACTTCAAGCGGCGCCTGGGCCTGGCCAATGGCCTGGTGACGGCGGGCAGCTGCCTCTTCTCCATGAGCCTCCCTTTCCTCCTGAAGATCGTTGGCGAGCGGATCGGGGTGGCCCACACCTTCCAGGCCCTCAGCGTCCTGATGCTGATCCAGATCTTCTTGTCCTTGACCTTCCGCCCCATGTTCCCCTCGACCTCCGACCCCCACGATGTCAAGCACATCAAACTGGTCAGCCGCAGCTGTAGGCAGCAGTGCGCCTCTCAGATGAGGAAGTACTTCAACATGAGGGTGTTCCGAAGGAAGACCTATCGGGTTTGGGCTTTCGGCATTGCCACCGCCATCCTGGGATATTTTGTGCCGTACACGTATTTGGTGAGGATGCCAGAAGGCGGAGGCAGGTGGCAGGGCTGGGGTGCGGGACGCAGACGTGGGTGGGGACATTGCTTCGGTGGGCTAGTGGATCCACCTAGGACAGTGGTGTCCCTCCTGGTGTTTTGGACCACAACTCCCACAGTCCTTTGTCATTGCCAATACAGGCTTGGAATTCTGGGAGTTGTGGTCCAAAACATCTAGAGGGCTGAAGTTTGTACACCTCTGATTTAGGATTTTATGTTGCATAAAACGGGTGCTGTCCCAGGTGCTGACATTCATTCAGCACCATGGTCAGCTCTATTTGAGTTCAAACCCAAAGCCACGAGGCGTGCGGTCAGACGGAAAAAGAAGCTACCTTTCACGACGGCAGCACCCAGAATACCCCGTCTGCACTACCAGCGGGCAAAACAGCTGGAGTGTTGCAGGGACTGCATTTTTAAAAACAGCAATGTTTCCCATCTGTAGGAATGTTGAGAAATGTTGCATCTAGCCTTGCGCTGGATTGCGGGCAGGTAAGGACGCAGAACCTAATGGATCGGTCTTTGATGAAGAAGCTTTAGGACAACCACGCCAATCAAAGCAAAAAAAGCCTCTTTGAGAAGGTCTAGAAATGAATCCTGGCTGGCTGACACATTGCACTTCCATGAGAGCACCAGGGTCAGGCCTGCAGAGTTTTAGGAGACCGTGCCTCTGAACCCTTTGCATAAGTGCTGGGGAACTTGTTCTTCTTCCCAGCCATCAAAGTAATTCTTTGAATATCATCTCCGTGAGAAGCACATGGGCTATTCTCTGACTCACACCTTGCTAAGGGCCTTTGTCTCAGCAGCAGCAGCGTCGCTGTGCTTAAAGTTAAGGCAGGTGGGATCCTGCTGCCGTTGAGTGACTCAAGAAGCTGTTGGATGTGAAGAAGGGAGGGGAGGGATTAATGTGTTCAAGCGAACCCGATTATCAGAGCAATCGGAAGGCCTGTTTCTATGCACTTGACCTCCAGCCCCATTTTTATCATTCAGATATGAAAGCCTTATGATGATTATGATGTCTTAGAAATGCCCGCCTAGAGCTATAACTGGAATTAGAGGACAATTTGATCATGGTCGTGTCAGCTCTGCTTCACGTCTCTTCTGGAAATGGCCACCGGTGGACTGATCCAGGAGCGGGCAACCGTCGGGCCTCAAATGGCCACCATCCTCTTCACTTAAAATACAAAAAGCCAAGATTTCTCCCCTGCCAACTGTGTTTTCACAGTGCAAAGCAAAGTCATCCATTCCCAGGGTCTGGGTTCTAGGCGTTTCTGTCCCTGTGTTTCTATGCATGCAGGGCACTTCCCTCTGCAACGCAGGATCAAGGACTCAAGGTTTCTCCACCCCGGGATGAAGGAAGGCAGCTTCCCTGAACAGGCACCCATCTTCTGTGCCAAGTCTGAGAAGGGTTTATATTCATAAATCAAACCAAACCCGCCGGAAAAAAATGGCTCCTGCCTGCTGTAATGGCTAGTGCCAGCTCCCGTTCTTCCTCACATAAAGCAGGCCCCCGTTTCTCGAGGGTGGCTGGGAGTTGCTATGGTGATGTTCCTTTGTGAAGCAGGAGACCCATCGCGTGATACACACAGCACAGTGTGACAGTCGGAGGGAGTAAAGCATCCCCAAGGACGGTTTGGAGGGCCACCGCTTCTCCGGTGGTCTTCCCGTGTGAGAGGACAGATGTGTGTCAACTGGGCTGACCCTGGCTACCCCTTACCCCAGGCATGTCCAAACTTAGGCCCTCCTGATGTTTTGGACCACAACTCCCAGAATTCTAAGCTTAGATTGCCAGTGGCAAAGGACTGTGGGAGTTGCTGTCCAAAACATCTGGAGGGTCGAAGTTTGGACATGCCTGGATTAGATGAAATCCCCTTCTCAGATCCATTAATTATCCCCAACTAAATGACTATAATAAGCCCTGAAGTGTGCCTTACCCAGTGTGCCAGGCTGGGGAGGGGCCGTGCCTTTGTATGCTTTTTTGGGGGGGGGGGTTAGCCACATGCCAAGCACTGCAAAGGATACGCCACCTCCCAACAAGCCTGCTCACCGCCTGTTTTGTACAGAAGCCCAATTGCAAAAAAAGGGAAGCGAAGAAGGAAGCCCTGGCCACTAAGTGATGAAACCAAGGCCACGACATCCACGTTGAGCCTCGCTCATGGACAGAGGCTGCTTGTGGGAGGAAGAATTCCTTTGGGGATTCTGGGTGATGTAGTCTCCAAAAGGAAACTTCCCCCAAGCCCAGCGTAAGGAGGCTGCAGAGGAAAAGCAGGTGGCCCTCAGTTGGAGCCCAAGGAGCTCTCCGTGGTACTGAACATGTTTTGGGAACAGCACTCAGCCCCCCCCTTGGATGGTGACTAGAATGTCCAGGCCAAAACCGGGAGCAAATCCACTGCCCTGTTCCGTGAAATCGGGGTGGTTGCCTTCCGCTGGCTCGCGGCCAAGACCATGGGCTGACGGGCTTGTTGGGCGTCACTCTTAACCCAGTGCAAATGCTGAGCCTGTGGACCCAGTCATTCCTGGTGGAGTGGGTGGGGTTACGTTGTCATCAGCATGGCCTCCGTGTGGAATCTGACGATTCTTTATTCCCACCCCTCTTGTTTGCCCAGGTGAAATATGCGGAAGAGAAGTTCAAAGAAGAGAAGTCATGGATTGTGCTGGTGTGCATGGGAGCCATGTCCGGGGTCGGGCGCTTGGCTTCAGGACCCATCGGTGACCTCATCCCCGGGCTGCAAAAAATCTACTTACAAGTAGGTGGAGCCTGCCCTTTCCATCTTTATGACCCCCATCTCACTTCCAGAATGGGAGAATCTAGATGCCCTAGTAGCACATCCGATCTCGGTTGATTTCGGAAGCTAAGCAGGGTTGGCCCTGGCTAGTACTTGGATGGGCGACTACCAAAGAATACCAGGTACTGTAGGCACCTGGAGTAGGAACTGGCAAGCCACTCCAGTATTCCTGCCAAGAAAACTCCATGGACATGGGGTCACAAAGAGTTGGTCACGACTGTAAACGACACAACACACACACCATAGGAGAACCAACAGCCGAAATGTAGTTGGCGATTTGCTCTTATGTTGAGTCTCATTGGGAAAGGGCCTGACTCTCCTTAACCAGGCTCTGATTGTGCCGCTGGAGATGCGCCCAGTGGTGTGACCAGCCATGGGCTATAGAAGGCAACCAGCACCTCCTCAAGGAGTTGGCCAATTGCCACCAAGACTTATGCCACTTCCCTTATTTGGCAATAATACTGGACAACCAAAGGCCAGTACTGGACAACCAAAGTGGACAGACGGCGCCACCCAGATATGATTGGGCTACAGCTTCCATTATCACTACCCTGCAGTGAAGACTCCAGTCATCTGCAGTCCTATAACATCTGGAACCATTCGGTTATTCCCGTTTCCCATTTAGGATAAGTTTTAACGGACATCCAAGATTGTAGGAGTGTCAAGAGCCTATGCAAAGGGGCAGTAAAATCCCAGCTGTCTTTAAAAACTGTAATAACGTAGCGGATTATGGATATTCCCACTACAGCAGCGGCAAAACAAAAAGAGCATTAATTCTTTGTCATTTCCTTGAGATTTTACTGTAGCTACCCACCAAGAGCATGTTTGCATCCCGCAATGGGGTCCATCTACTACCGGGTGGGTGCTGCAGGAAAAAAAACACCACCATAGCACATGGTGTAAATAATTGTTGAGTTAAAATTGTGCTACTACGGTAATCAAAATCCAGAAAGGACCCAGGTTTTGGGGGGGGGGAGGTGAGCCCTGCTGGAGGTGGCACTTTATACCTGTAGGAGTAGGAGTAGAGAAAGGGAGAAGCAATCCTTCCACCTGGCTGTGGACACCCTGTCTGAAATCCTGTTGTGGAGTTCCACTTGCACAAGAGCAGTGATGTTTTTGACAGTGACTGAAGGAGAGGAGGAGTCAGTCAGCCCTAGCTGAGTTCTGGCCCATAAAAAGGGGGGAAACTGTGTGTCACAGTTAGCATGCCATTAGAAGCAGGCACTCCTTAAGCTCTGAAGACGTCTGATTGTCACAGTGTGAGCTTCTCGCACCTCCCGTAGTTTGCAGTTAGTTTCCTTGTTTTGGGATTGGCTGTTGGGAGGTAACTGTGGGCTCCGTTTGCCAAGAGGAGTGCCCAAACATGGATCGCATCCTTGGAGCACTCTTTGTCTTATATTATTATTTATTATTTATTATATGAGCTTCTATACCGCCCATCTTCCTAATGGAACTCTGGGCGGTGTACAGGAGCTGAACAAGGTCAGTGTACTAATACAAAGTCAAACAATGCAATACACACATAATTTAAAGCAGAATAAAATAAAATAAAATAAAATATGCACCCCAGCGCAGGACAACAGTAACTAATTAAACAGATGGCGGGGGTGGTGGTGCAATAGCATCTTGCCACATACTGTCCCTAATGTCTAGTTTGGCCCCAAGGCCTCAGAGCCCCCCCCCGGTGTGCCTTTCCCCCTTATCTCAGTCTCGCCCCTGCTTTCCCTCCACAGGTTGCCTCGTTTATCGTCCTGGGTATCATGTGCATGATGCTGCCGCAGTGCCAAGAGTTTTGGGCGGTCATTGTAGTCTGCCTCTTCCTCGGACTTTGCGACGGACTCTTCATCACCATCATGGCGCCCATTGCCTTTGAGCTGGTTGGGCCCCTGCAGGCGTCGCAAGCCATCGGCTACCTTCTGGGACTCATGGCCATCCCGATGACCGCCGGTCCCCCTATTGCAGGTGAGCTAAGGTTGGAGGGTCGGCAACCCCAGAAGAGGACAACCAGCCCAGCGGTCCCCAGAATGTCTGGCAGGTGCTCCCATTTGCAGAGGAGCCAGCAGTTGGTAGGAAAGAGACCATCTCACCTGAGGCCCTCTCCACCTGCCCTCCTGCGCCCTCGAGCAGCCGTTTGCAACAGGGGCCATCTGGCACGTTTGAAGGGGGCCACAGTTCTTCACACACCACCTCTTTACGGCCGTTGTGCAACACCGACAACCCAGATTTGGGCTGTATTACCTCCACATGTTTTATGGCCGCGAGATAGAGAAAGTTGAGGATGACAGCCCTAGAGAGCATAAGATGAGCGCAATCCATCGCCCAAAAGCAGTCATTCCACACAGTCCTCTCCTTGTTCAAACGGAGCAAACTGCTCTGTTCCAGGAACGGTTTTCAAGATCTGGAAGCCTAACCTAGCAAGAGGCAAATCTTGACACCGTTACTCGGATGGATCCCAGTTTCACTTTTTGCTTCCTTTCTCTGGGGGTGCTTTTACACGACCCCTAAAATCCTAGGCAAAGGGCTCCCAGATCCGGAGCTTAAAAATGTTTTCCCACCAGCTCCAGACTTAAAAAAAAATAGGTACGACCACGCCTACCTAAGTGTGTCCCAGTGCACTTTTCAAGTACCTGGCCTCCAGGAGGTAAAAAAAATATATTCCGATGCAGATTGTAAAGCTGTGAATGCCGGGCTCCCTCGCCTTCTGTTTGTTTTTTTGGCCCCGCCGCCCTTTTAAGAGACAGGAATCCCTACGGGGCTGCTGGGGCTGCTTCGATCGGCAGAATGGAGGTGAGCCTGCATTTTTCCTCCCTTTTTTTCTCCCTCCCCTCATGCAGACAGGAACAATGGAGTGCGGAGGGGTGGGAACACAGCAAGAGGAGCAAACCCCCAAGATCTCTGGTCCGAATTTAAGTTGCCACCAGATTTTAGAGGTCATGTAAAAGCGCCCTGGGACATCTATGCAAAATCAAGAGATGATTTCTGACTTTAAAAAACCAAGCATTTTCTGGTGGGTGGGGTAGAGAGCCTGTGTTTTTTTCTGCTAGAAGCTTTGTGCTTACACCCTGCAGAGAAAGGATCCAGGAGGAGCCTAGAGGCAGAAAAGAAGCATGGTCGGGTGGTTGGGCTTTGTTATTGCCCCTCTTAGGTCTAAAGCATTGCTTTTTTCCTCTTTCTGCTTGCTCATTGCAGGAGTCCTTCGGGACCATTTTGGGACTTACCGCTTCGCCTTCTACTTTGCTGGAATCCCTCCGATCGTGGGAGGCCTGGTGTTGGCCGTCGTTCCCCTGATGCAACAAAGGCAGGTCAAGAAGAAACGGCTGGATTCTGGGAAAGACAAGATGCTGATTTCAGAGACGGTTCTGAACGGAGAGCTCCTTCCAGGCTCGCCAGCCATGGAGGCCCATATCTAGATCCACCTGACAACCTCCCCTGGTGCCAACCGGGAATACATTCACATACAGAGAGTGAGAGAGAGAGAGAGAGACCACCAGCATATCCTGACACTGTCTGAGCCCAGCACTGCTTCCGAAGCAGAATCAGGCCTTTCCGTTCGTAGGTGGGAAGGGCCCTGGTAGTCAAGTAAAGACAATCTGGACCATGCCGCTGGCTTTTCAATCGATTTTGTTTTCTCTTTGTCTCTTTCTTGCAGGGGAAGCTTTGATAGCACTCTTCATCAGGTTTATCAGCCTTGATTTTGCTAGCTGACAAAATAAGGAATTATGCTTAGGTGGCTGTTAATATATATTTTCCCTCCATACCAGGAGCTCCTCCCTGACAAAAACCAACAACAATCTGATTCTGCAACTGCACTTCGTTATTTTGCATCCGAAAGGGAGTTTCCCCTTTCGTTCAGCTGCTTTTGGGGTTAATTTTGCAACAGGAAGGTTCTAAAGCTGACATTTGAGCCTGCCGTGGAGGTGGGACGAAAGGAACAGGAGTGTGGATGAGTTCTGAATCATTTCTCTAACGAAGTATGTCCTTCTCTTGCCTACAATGGTTAAGCTGACCTCTTATTCCTGACATTTGATTCTAAAATTGAGACAATCTGCTTTTGAAAACAAAAAACCAAGCTCCTCTGTGTTACATTTTCCATATGTAAAAATGTCTCTCCAATACAAGAGGAATCCACTTGTGAATTGGCTGACCTTTCTTGTAGATTCTGTTCCCGTCAAGTCCTGAGATGGCCACGGCAGTGAGTTCTAGTGGCATCTGCCCATTTCAAACCCAAACACAAGGGGAAGGATCCAACTCCTTTCATAGTGCCTTCACAGTTGGGCAAAGTGTATGTTGTTTCCACCTTTCCTCTCCCCACCCCACAAGTTTAACAACTCGTTCATTGCCTGCCCTTCCTTCTGATATGAACAGTTACTAAGAAGCCACATCTGCAGCACGCAGCCATTAGAAATGTGTGGGACATTCAAAGGTGACAGTTTGGCCTCCTGCGATACCGAATCTGTATCCCGCCTTCTCTCTCCAGCCCTTCTACAAACCGCCGTTCGGCTCTGGGTTGACCTGCGATCAATCCCAGTCCCTTTCGTACAAATTCCATGGAAATGGTACAGCCATCTTGTAAGGAGGGTCCGTCATGTGTTTGTGGGAGTCTCTTTCCTTTTGTATTTGTCCAGGGGTTTTCGGCTCTCTGTTTCGTGAGATGCTGAGAACATGGAGAAAAGAGACAAGCAAAGATGTATTTTTGAGCGGTGCCTCCCAAAATGCCCCAACTAGGGCGGGTCTCTTGTCTTGT
The DNA here is from genome assembly GCA_037367245.1 of Phrynocephalus guinanensis. Classification (NCBI taxonomy): domain Eukaryota; kingdom Metazoa; phylum Chordata; class Lepidosauria; order Squamata; family Agamidae; genus Phrynocephalus; species Phrynocephalus guinanensis. The sequence goes on along the minus strand of CM074748.1, from coordinate 1,701,821 downwards.
TTTAAACCTGGACCACTGCTCCCTAGATCACCTATTCATAAGTTTCTCAAAAAGATGACCAGGCAGCACCTGAGGGAATGATCCAAGGCTTCCAGGCCAGGTGGCACTTTTGGGAAGAACCCAAAGGCTGCGAACAACCCGGAGGCTGCCAAATTCCAATTTTGCTCCATAAGAATGCCTGGATCTCAAAAGTCTATTCACGAAGCCATCAAGAATGGATATGTCAACATCATGAAGGTCTCTCGCCCCCACCCAGAAAACCAGTGAAAGAAAGAGAGTTCTCCCAAGCTTACACAGTGTCTCCTGTTTGGGTTCCAAGCCGCAAGAGGTTCTAGACCATAATACGTCCAGCATCTCTCTCGTATTTTTTGTTTTCCTCGTGATGAGCAGAACAGGAGCTGTTCACTCTAGCAGGTGTCCCATCGTTCAGGTGGCTGGGTGGCCCGTCTCGTATTGTGTGTAAAGAATTCCCAAACAAACCCACGGCCGGGAGCCAGCCAGAGAGAAAGGAACATCTCTGTATTTTTTTCTGCTGGGTGAGAGGGATCCAGGGCCAGAGGGATTTCAGAAAAGAAGGAAAGATTTACACAAGAAGGCCTCTTAAATCGCAGTGCCAGTGGAGAGCAGAAGAGCATAGGAGTTAGAGCTGTGTGTTTTCCCCACTGGGGATGGCCATGGGGGAAACCTTCCTGGTCCCCCCCCACACACACACACACCTGGTCCTTCAGTCCTCAGTGGGGTCATAAAACCTCCCACTTGCCAAACTGCAAAGATGACAGGAGAATGCGATGAAGCCACTCAAAAGAGAGAGAGAACACTATAAATACCTATGACTTCTGTTTTCTCATGTATTCAGAAGCAGCTTTTGAACTTTGCTGTGAAATCTTGCATTCCATGGACTGAAATCTCTCCTACCTGCATCTTTTCCCCCCCTCCTCACCTCTTCTGATCTAAAATCTGAAAGGTTCCCTCCATTTTTGAAGGTGGCCCAGCTGTTCCATGAGTCAAGCCATTTCATTACTGTCAGGGGCCTTCCTCTCTTGTTTTCCTCCTTGGACCATCCAATGAAGAACAGGTGGAATCAACCCAAAGACTGAACTTCCTGGCTCAAGGCCTCGGTTCTTGTTGGTAAATTGCTCTACATATTTAACACGTTTTCCTCTTTGAATGGAAAACTCCTCACCGTCTGTACCCATTAACGATCAGCCCTCATTCCCCATCACAACAACCGCTTGCACACATATAAACACCAGCAGCAGCGTTGCATCAGTCTGTGACTTATTAAACTATCATTGGCCCCAGAAAGGACAGTGTACACAGCACCAGGAGACTGTGCATTGAGAGCCTTGTTGGGAAACTGTGCGTTTATTAACAAAATACTTTTTTTTTTGAAAATCTGTTCTCCTTGGTGGTTTTTGTGTTGGCTGTGCTAAAAAGTAGCCAGAAAAAAATGAGGGAGAAATGTAGCTACCACTTAAGGGTGTGGTAATTAGTGGTGACACCCATGATTGATACCAAAGCTTTCATTTTGTTCCAGAAATTTTTTGAAGCATTTGAAATTTGGGAAGAGAGAAAGAAGATGTAAATAAAGAAATAGCAGCCCAGAAACATAGCCTTCACATCAGGTTTGGTTCCCTCAGGACACAAGAAGATTATTTAGAAGGGTGATGTGTGTTTTTATTCTCCTTAAAAAGCCCAAATGTCCCTGGACCCCTTAGTGGCCTGGTGGCACAATGGTTAAACCGCTGTACTGCATCCATAACTGTGCCCTCGACCTGAGGTTCAATCCCAGGTAGCCGACTCAAGGTTCACTCAGCCTTCCATCCTTCCGAGGTCAGTAAAATGAGTACCCAGCTCACTGGTGGGGCAGTGTGTACCCTGAATAATTAAATTGTAAACTGCCTGGAGAGTGCTTTAAGCATTCTGGGGTGGTAGATAAGCAACACGCTTTGGTTTTTGTCTTTTTTCCACAATGGATAAGGCAGCCTGCCCCCCAACCCGGGCCGCTTGTACTGCCGCATCTGTCATCCCCAGCCTCGATGCTGTCCAGACACATTGGGGAGCTCAAAATAAAATACCGGTTGGTGATTTTGGCGAGGAGCAAGCCAGGAAGCCTGGGTTTGACATCATTCAGAACCCCGCTTCCTGGATTGTTCAGCCATGCCGACTGGGAAGGAGCTCGTGGTGCCATGATGTAGCTTGTTCACGTAGGGAAGCAAGGCAGAAACAAAGAAAGAAAAACCCGAGTCATTGTGACACGTGAACCAGGCGGGGGTAGGATGTGCCCGTGAAAAGAACCTCTTGTGTGTAAAGGAGCAAAATGTTGAAGACAATGCTTTAAGCCCCTTTCGCTCGAAACCATGATCAGGGCATCCCTTCTTAAGAACACATCTGGAAAACACAGGGAAAATGACCTGGAGCACCACAGCTGGTCGGGAGCCTGGGAAATGGACTTCTTAGGAGCAGCGTGCTTTTGTTACTTGTTACAACACAGCCTGTTGCTGTTACTCATTACAATGCTGGGGGGGGGAACCAACTGGTTCCACTGTTTGTTATGGTGTTCATCCTTATTTTTCCCCGCAACCTTACACTCTTTTGGGAGAGGTTGAAGGCTCAGACCTGATGGTGCAAACGGTGCATGCCTAGTTGCACTAGGATTACCAGAAGATATAAAGTGACCCCCTCCTCCTCTGACTTTTGGGGAATCACTCCCAGCCGGCCCTTAAGAAGAAGAAGCCCTGTCCCCGGATCAAAAACGGTTCAGCGTGGTCACGGGCCGAGGTCAGGCTGTATCGCCATTCTCACAAGGAAAGAGCTTGCCCGAAACAGCCCCGCAAGCAGTCCGAAATGCACGCTCTATCTATGTCCCTGTGTTTGCACCCTGAGACTGACAATGGAGTGGCATAAAACACGGGAGCTATAGAGGAAGCCCAAATACCCTTGAGAAGTATCCAGGCTAGGATTCCTGCCATAAGCAATGGGTTGGACTCAACGGTCGCTAGAGCTCCCTTCCAACTCAATGATTTCCAAGGGACTGGGGAACACAAGTCATTGCAATAATAAAAGTAATTTCAACCCTATGCATTTTACGCTACTTTCCAAAAGGAACTTTGCTGACCTCTTGTTACGCAAGGAGGTCGCACCTGGAACTAGACCACTTCGAAGCCATTCCAAGCACTGGCTGGCTGAAGGCCATATTTCTTCTTGGCGACCAATGGGGAGGAATGGGTGTTGGTTTGCGTCTCTGGACAGCTGGAGGAACCAGGACGACCCTTGCAGGAAAGAGGGTGCTGGAATCATTGCGGTCAAGATCCAAACCCATGGGGTCCTTCTCCTGCAGCCTGTTCTCCTCTGTCACCCAAGTAAGATGAGGACCGGGGAAGGGGGACATGCTTCCTCCCCAACCCTGAAGGAAGGCAGCTTTCCTTAGACATAACACCTTGTGAAGATGGCAATTCTCATCCACCCCTCTGTGTCATTGTTACCTGCGGGTAACGGGATTTGTAAGCCAGCCCATCAAGAGACACCAGCTTAGATAGCAGCGCTTAAAGACATAGGCCAGAAGATGTGTCGAGTAGCTATTTATGTTGAGCATTAATTGCAATCTACCCCAGCTGTTTCCAATTACTATTATAGGATATATGTTTGTGTGTTTATTTGCTGCCCTGTATCTACGTAACGGTTGGGAGACCAAACCTTACCTTGGACATGAACATTGGGCCCTCAGTGGTATATTCTTCTTCAGAAGAAACAATATTTCTTAAGTGCCTCAAGAGGAGCCAGCAGGATAGGAAATAATCAGAGTTGTGTGTGTGTGTGTGGTTTTTTAAAAACCCTACCAATTTTGAGATGGTCCTTGGTTAAGCCAGAATCTTGGCTTTCTCCACCCCTCTGTCATGGACCAAACTGCAGGGCCATGGTGTTCAAACGTCTTTCAGGTCAGTCCTGCTTTGCTTTTGATGTCTATTTGAGCTGTTTGTTCCCATGAGTGGAACGAGGCTCAAGGTGTTATATTTCCATTGCCCTTCGTCCCAGGAATCCTGGTCCTACCTGTTGTTTTAGGGTTCTAAAAGGCAGTAAGATCATCTCTCTCCATACGAAGAACAGCTGCCTTGTTTCAGCAAGACCTTCACAGGGACAGACACAAATGGTCCCCCAAAGGCATTTTACTGGGGGACCCCCACATCCGGCTCCCCATGGAGCATCAAGGACACAGTGCCACTTTATTTCTGTAGCTTGCCGTGACCCCAGTGGGGGGGGGGGGGAATCCTGCTTCCTTGTATGATCCTTTGTGACTGTTCACACATTTGCAGGCGATGCGTATTTACACCAGGAGCCCGACTGTGTGTTTCCTTTCTCATGGAATCGTGTCTCCTCTCTCTGTCGGGAGGACAGGGAGGACATGGTTAAATCATGTGCTTTTCATCATCTTCCTCCCTCTGCCTTCGTCACTGTGGTGTGGGTCCTCTACAGAACAAGGCAGTGGAGAATCAGCCACCACAAACTCTTGCTTACCTCCAGTTACGCAGAAGAGATCTCAAGCGGACGGCTTCTTGGCCACACACGTACCTTGGGTCATCTGGGCATCTGAGCAGGCCGAACGCCCTTTTCCTATGTAGGATTCATTTTAGATCCTCAAATGTTTGCAAGAAATAAAACCTACCTGGGGGGGGGGGGAAGCCCGGTGCTGTATGTTATTCCATTGCTTCGCTGGCAGTCCACCTGGTCCATAATTGTGTGTCGTTTTAAAGAAGCCCGCGTCCATACACTCCCTAATCATTTCCACCTTCTTAAACTCAAGTGCTTATTAAGCTGCTCTGGCATAGAACGAGAGGCCATGTCCGTGTGAGAGACCAGCGATGTACTGTGACAGAAGGAGGGCAAACATTCACCCTCGCTCCCTAAATTGTCTGGACAGATGGATGACTAAGTTGCAAGAAACGAAGGATGTATGTATGTAACACAACCTCAGTCCAGGGCACTTGTTTTTAAACGACTGCTATTATTTCCTTGATGTGTGCCATCTGCATACGAATTTGAACTGTTTGTATAAGGACTCCTCACCCTGCATTTTTTTATCGCTGTTGTCATTATTAGGCTTGGGGGGGAGTTGTTGTTTTTGTTACCCTTTTGTTTTCTTGACTTTTCCCCTAGCTGCTGCCTGCAAAGTTTCCTGCCTGCCAAGACAATCGTTAATTGTATTGTTAATTGTGTTGAGTAACTTTTCTGGGGTTTGTGTGCAAAGGATGAAACTTTTGGTTTTTTTGTACAGTTGTTAGGCAGACCCGGCACCGGCAAGAGGCTTCTTTCACGGAGGTTTCTTATTTCCACCAGTCACAACCGGGCTGAAATATTTGCTGCTGCTTCCTTCAAGATTTCTGGCCTCCAGCTGAACATCTGTCCACTTTGAAATCATTATTTTCCTCCCAACCTTCTCCCAACTTCTGTCCGCTTCCTTTTCAAATGCTGAAAAGATGCTGAGGACCTTGGTCTGGTGTGTGCATTGCATCAAGAAAGAACTCATGAGTTCAGCCTTTTGCAGCTGGTGTTCCCAGTATATCCCATTTCAGCAAACTCATGTATTTTTTTTCTCCCTTCATGGAATTCATTAAAGGAGTGAAAGACCAGGATCCTTGGCAAATTTCTGACTGTTTGGAATTGATCCATATATCTCTTGCTTTCTGTTCTTTTCATTTTGTTTTTATTCATCCATTCTTCAATATACAGTCACGGACCTGAGTTAAAACAATACAAACAATAAAGAATAAGCTAAAAAAAATTATTACAGATGGTCATGTGTTGAAAAAGTCGTTAGACTGATGTGGCCTTTTTATAAGATCCTACAACATCGTTGTTGCCCCCCCTTCCAAGAGCAAGGGATAAACATAACGTTACCTGAAGGGTGTCAGAACTAAATCAATGTTTTTAAAAAGTGCCTCCTTCCGCTGCTCTTCCTAAGATCCTTGTTTTAATCAGACAGAGTCAGTATGGAATATGCCACATTTTACCAGGCACACGACTGCTTTTGTGACTTGATTATGCCATACGAGTGTCTCAGTACAAAACAACAGTCAATCAGCCTTGTAAAAAAAGAAGGAAAGAAATATGAATGCATAACTGCAGAAGGATCAGCAATTATCTTTCCTTTGACTTGTTACTGTCTCTGGTTTAAGGGATTCAGCAGGTTTTTTTTTTATCTCCCACAAACTTGGTTCAGCAAGACGCAGCAGGTTTTGGTGTGTGGTGTGAACGGGGAGCACAGGACGTGGGTTCAGCTTCCGCAGACTTCTAGTTTTCCTTTATAATCAAGGAAAATAGTCTTCCTGGCATGCAGGTCTTCTTAAAAACGTGGAAGAAAGGCTTGGGGAAGTATTTCTGAAGCACCTTCCTTAGAAGGAGGGCTGGATGGAAGAGGGGGTGGGGGAGTCTTGTGTCTGGGGACGCTCCTGGCATCCGGGACTAACAAAATCTGTTCAACTCACGCAGACGGGGAACAGTGCAGATTGGTTTACATGCATGCAAATCAATTCTTGCACAATTTAAGCAGGTCACAGAGTTGAGCCTTTTCCCTTGGACAGCATTTTGCAAAGCACCTTGCTTGGACCAAAGCAAGGCCCAGACGTGAGTCACTAGACCCCAGAAGCTACTGCAGTCCTGTGACCAGATTATTTGCAACTCAGGAATGCAGGGGCAGGAAGTCGCTTTTATTTTATTTTTTGCTCTGTTTCGTTTTCCTGAAGCAGTAAATAGCATTGCACCTGTTCTTCCACCTCTATCATCCTCCAGGCAGCAAGGGAGTGTGTGGGTGGTGGTGGTGGTGGTGGAGGCGGTGTTTGAGAGCCAAAGGTATCTCTAGGAGAATGGCAACTTTTGAACTGCAGATTTGCAATGGATCCTCTTCATCACTAGGTCCCTCTCTCAAGGAGTGCCAGTGGGGGAAGGGAATTCCCCTTCTCTGGCCCCACAGCCAGAGGAGCTAAGCTGCTGAGCGATCACCCCTGGGGATTTCCCTGCAAACCCTCTGCCGTAGCTCAAGGGAGAGAGAGCGCCCATCAAACCTCATGACCCAGGATTCAGGGGGCTGGGGGAGGAGCCCAATTGCTAGAACTGCTGTGTGTGTATGCATGGAGGAGCCCCATGCATTGGCACCCTTCTGTACCACACGAAACAAAGCAGCAGCCCACACCAACACCACCCTCTGTGACTTTGTACTCGCACGCAGCTGTTTCGCGACCAGGGTAGGCTGTGTGGACTACCACTCCACTGCCGGTTGTAGTTTCTACTTTCAAGGCGCTCTCCGTGGTGCTGAACTGATTCATGGCCACTTGGACAGATCCTCTAGATTTGGGAGTCAACCTGAAAGCTGATTCTCTCTCTCACACACACTCACTCACTCACTCACTCTCACTCACACTCACACACACAAACACACACCCCAACATAAGACCCATCAGCCTCTACTAGGCTCTGAGGCCGAGCTAGGCCTCGGTCCACCCAAGCTTCCTGTTCCTATTCCAGGGCTTGCTGAGAACAGGATGCTAGGATAAGTGAAGCTTTGGGGTCTTCTCCCTTGGGAGTGGGTCTCACTTGGGTGTCTGTAATATGACTGCACGTCCCATAGAACTCCCAAAATGTAGAATTGTCAGATCGGATTCATGGTCCAACGAAACGAAACGAAACCAATGAAACAAAACAAAACCACCAACCATCTCTAGCGGCTTCCTTGATTAAGATGGTTCCTCTCATGATAGTTTCCCTTCTTTTCCTGCTCCCTTCAACCTTCTCTGTCGCTGTTGGCTTTCCCAGTGAGTTTTTTTCCAACGACAATAGCTATTGCCCTTGGTGCGTCCAAAGCACAACATCTTCTGGGATAGTCATTTTCCCTTCTAGAATGAACTCAGGATTAATGGGCGGATGGGGAGAATTCTTTGCCAGAGCCTTTCGTGAAATGGAATCTGAAGAACCTCTACGAACCACACTCTCTGGGATCCTTCTGGGGCACTTAGGATGCCCTCGGGCAGGTACAACTGTGCCGTAACAGTGCAAGCCGCAAGGAGTGACTGCACTTGTGCTGCGGAACGCGGTCTCCCTTCTTGCTCTTCAGTCTGCTTCCAGCAGTGCTCTGTCTGGGATGAGCAGTAGGCGGCTTTGGTCTTAAAATTAAAATAAAAAAGGACAGCCAACATTTAGACGCAGATGGACAGACAGTGGGTGAGAAAAGAACAAAACCAAATGGAGACAGGCTGGCTTCTGGGTCTCCCCCCTTTCTTTTTAGAGCGGGTGGCCTTTTTCGCTCTTTCTTGATAGACAAGTTCTGTGAAAGAGAGCCTTTGTCCACCCTGGTGAACACACAGGCATTTTTGGAGGTTAACCGTTCCAAACAGGTCTTGAAACAACACAGGTCCGTGCTAAGGCGGCCTCCCTACCAAGAGCATAGCCGTCGCAGACAAACAGAAGACAGCCCAGCTCTTCAGGAAGAGAAATGTCTCCAGCCTCAACCACACAAGACACATGCATGCAAACAAATTAAGTGTAATTACAGAGTCAGCAAGTTTAATGATGAACCAGCCAACAGAAGGTTGCGGTTTGTTCAGGAGTATGTTGAATTTGGGGCTGTCTCCTGTGTGTGTGTGTGTGTGTGTGTGTGTGTGTGTGTGTGTGTGTGTGTGTGTGTGTGTGTGTGTGTGTGTGTGTGTGTGTGTGTGTTCTGAGTGTTGTTTCAGATGTTCCTGAGGGCAATGCATGTATGATTGGGGGGGGGGGGTTGTCCTTGGAAGCACAGGACATGTGCTTTTGAAACAAGATCGTCCCCATCAAACATGAATGTTGATGGTTGACATTAAACAAATTAGCTTGCCGGGTGGAGTTGTTTCCCAAAAGTGTCTGGATCTCATCTCCTCTCTTCTCCTGGGAGGGAGCAAAAAGGCTTTGGGATATGTGTGTGTCTGTGAAAACAAACCAACCACAAAGCCTTGGACTAGGCACAGCAGCGTGGCGTTCTTGACTCTGTAATCTGGCAAATGCTTTTGGAAAAGCAAGGAAGCAAACATGCAAACAAGATGCCCACTTCTTGTTTTGAGTTGCTGATGGATCGGAGGCCGATTGGCCCCCTGCTGCTCCTGTGTCGTTTACACCAGCCTGGTGGGAGCAGAAATGTCCACCTGGCCTTTCAGGCACCAGGGAGGTCAGGATGGAACCCTTTCAGATGCTCCTAATGGACAAAGGGAGGAAGGCTTGGACCAGGGTCTCCCAGGCAACCTCGAAAAAGAAGCCAGGAAAGGGGCATTCCTCTCTGGATCCCGCTGTCAGGCATGTGGCCGCTTTAGGGCAAGACAAGCATCCTGTCCTGCAAGCCACAGGTCTGGGGCCACAGAGGGATTCATTGTCCCTCTGCCTCAGCCCCACTGGCCACTCGGGAGGAACCAACACACCGGATGGCAGAGCGTGGCCAATTGGCAGGGCAGCCTGAGCATCAGGAAAACCCCGAGCACCCCTCAGCTCTGAAGGCATTTCAGTGTCACCTTCGGTTATTCAGAGGGAGCACTTCTCCACTGCAGCGGTGCTGGCATGCCCTGGGGTGCTTTGGGACAGGATGTCCCAGAAAAACAGCTCATTCGTCTTGGTGCACCTTTAAGATCAAGGTCTCCCTCCTTCTGTTCTCCTCCCCGCACCCGACTTCCCCTGGGTGCAACGGCGGCAATGCTACTAGCCACCCAGCATGGCCGGGAACCATGGCAAACTGAACCTTGGGTCCTCGTTCTTAACCTAGCCATGAAACCCCTGGGGAGTGGGGGTGGGGTGGGGACTTTGGGCCTATCGCAGCCTCTCTGCCTGGCTCTGGATCCCATCCTTGAACTCATTGCAAGAAAACCCAAGAGATCAACATAGAGGGGGCGATTGCATCTATTGGTGCTCCCAATCCTCCTGAAAGCAGGGCCTGCCTCAGTCACTCCTGTTTTGGGCCTTTTTGCTTTCACAGAAACACTCTCGACACAAACACCCAGACTTTCTCAATACCCACTTTTTTGGCATCCCAAATTTACCCAGCTTCGCAACCGTATAAACTGAAGGTCATATTGTTTCTTGAGAAGCCTTGTTCCAGTGCAAAACGTACACTGAATTTTAGAATATTTACAGCTCAGGGAATAACCCGGGGCACGAATGTGTTCACACGGCACCATGATAACAGTTTGATTGCAGGTCTCCCTTCTTGGAAGACAGAAAAAGGGTGTGATGTGTGTGTGGTGTGTGTTGTTGGTGGTGGTGAAGCAAGGATCTGTAGTTCATTTTCAAGTCTTAAAAATCTTTCCCAGATAAGGCTAGGGAACTGACTCTCAGTTTGCTTGCAAAATGTACCGAGGGAAAAATGTTCCTCAAGACAGTCTCTTAAGCTCTGTGAATTCCCCTTCGGAGCCCTTTACGACTTGTCCTAGATGAAGCTTTAACTGGTATACACCAAGGTAGCAATGATTTACTCAGACCTTCATCTATTACAAACCCAGCTTCATATCTTTTCTTCAAGATTGCACGTCTCACACCAGTCGTCAGTCAAGAGGCAATGACCCACTCATACAGGCTCGCCAGTGAAGAGCGACCAGGGACCAAAACGGACGCCCATAAGCCCACGTCGGCCGGCCGTGGTCGGGCCACCGTCATCCCCCAGGAGAGATGAAAAGCAGAGATGGTGCTAGGAAGGCCAACGGCCTCAAGAGACAAGTTCTGTTTTTAATCACACGCGAATTAAGCCAGCTTTTCAATTTGATCTGGGTGTGAAATAAGCTGACGGAGAATGCAACTTAACCGGGCCAAATTGCAACAGGTATTTGGCACTCCGCAGGAAAGGGGACCCGCTGCCAACGTGGAGGCTGGCATCCATTCCCATAAAAAAAATCTTTGGGAGAGGCTGGTCGGTGTGAGTCATCGGGGCACAAGGCATCCCCGCCTCCCTTTGGGCCACAAAATTCTCAGAGTAAGGATCTCAAATCACCCGTTGGCCAGGTTGGCTCGGGGATGCTCACAGAGGGAGTCCAAGTAAATGAACCCCCACCCCCACCTCCTCCACCACCTCCTCTCTGCATGCAACCTGAGAAAACCGGAGAGCAAAGATCACCAAACCTCCGAAGGGTCCACGTTGATGGTTCTTCTTAGGTTCCTTCAGAATTTGCATCATCTAGGAAAGATTCTTGGTCAAGCTTCTGGAGAGACAGCCCGTCTATGTAAACAGTGTTGGGAAGAGAGGGGCCACTCGGTGATTCATTCACCCACAGCAGCAGAGGCCTCTGTTCCAGGACGGGTTCGGTTATATAAACTTCCCTTCCTTCCACCCGGCGAAGAGGCCCTTGGCTGTCTCCGTGCTGAGTGCAGATGCATGCTTATCGCTCATTAAGGCACTCCAAAGAGTTCTGAAGCTGTTTTGACATGCTCCGTTTGACAAGGAGCCAACGGGAAGGCCCACGGGTTGTGTTCGAGCTCATCTGTGCTGCTATCGCCTCATCTGTTTTTTTTTTTTTGTTTTTTTTTTGGCCCAGAAGCCAAGAGGTCCCTCCTCTCTCGTTTGATCCGACTATGCTGCCAGTGGGACACTGTACATTGGGAAACCGGCCAATAGGACATCTGGCGCCGTACATTGGGAAACTCGCACTCACGGTTTGCCTTCGTGGATCACAAAGGACAGAGGCGTCGGCGCTTCCCTCCGTGTGCTTTAGGGCTGGCAGGAATGAAAAAGGGAGCCCTGCCTAGAGAAACCCTCCGAAATTCTTTGAACTTCCCCAAACGGGATAACGACACCTCGCACCTTCACTAGAAGCAGTGCTCCTTTGAGTGGTTGAAGACATTCGTTGGTCATGGCTCTTCTTGCTTCTTCCCGCTTCCGTGCCTTACATCTCTGTGGGCTTTTTGACAGGTAAATAAGTAAATACAGGCCTCGCTTGCCAAGCTGGCTCCCAAAGCATCTCTCCCTGAGGAAATCATGCCATGGAGATGAGCCGAATGTGATTTCAAAATTCAATTCTTGTATTGCCTCCCCAGCCCCCTTTGATAAAATATGAACAGATCGCACTGACTTTGGAATTGTTAAAGGTGCAAAAACTCACATAGACTGCTGCCATGCAGCCTTTGTGGGTTTGCCCTTGGAAAAAAATGGATACTGTTGTGTTACTGAAACACAGCTGCTATAACGCTCTTGGGAACACCTTTCCAAACTTATATGATACAAATTCTGAAGGAACCTAAGAAAAAAGCCCTGCTGGATCAGACCAAGGGCCCATCTAATCCAGCTTTGTGTATCCCCCCCCCCTGCCTCTGGCACTTTGAGGGATCCCTCCTTTTAAGCCTGGAGAGAACCTGAGATGGACTTTTAATCCCAAAACTGGTCCAATCCCCTTTTAAAGGCATGCTAGGCTGGATGTTTTTATAGCAGGAAAAAGGATTTACTCTACAGTGGCTCACTGGTGTCCAGATACGTTCCCTTCGGAGGCCTGGCTGGCACCAGCACTGCCTGTATGTTGAACACCAGTTTAAAACTTGACTGTTTTTTTTTTAGCTCTCAGCAGCCAGTCATCCCATACTCCTCAAGGGTTTATTTTCAAAAAGCATATTTATGGCCATTTGAGAGAGTCTGGCGTCCCCGGCATGGACAAATGGGCTCACTGGGGTGCGAGCCAAGCTAGCTAAGGATTCTGGGAGTTGATTTGGCACAAAAAGCCCATGCCTCCAGAGAAGGTGGGCACATGTGGTCACCAATGTCGGGGTTTGGTGCCGTTCCCTCCCAACATTTTGCAACACTCAAGAGCCTGATGCAGGGGAGTGTTATCAGGAGACAGAGATCTAGTCTCGTGTGCTCCCAGAGGCATTTAGTGGGGCCACTGTGAGATACAGGAAGCTGGACTAGATGGGCCTTTAGCCTGATCCAGCATGGCCCTTTTTATGTTCTTTTTTATGTGCAGCCAAAAGAGGGGTTACATAAAGAGACGGCTCATATCCAAGATGCCTGGCTCCCAAGGTCGTGGGACCAGAGGGACACACATTTGCAAGCGGTTCAAAGCAAGCTGGCCAACTGTTTGACACTTGTGTACACCGTGTCAATGCCTCAGCTTCTTCTCGACGCAGCTTCTGCCTTCGGCACCTCTGTGACCTTGATCTGTATGTGCAACATATCCAGATATCCTCTCTCTCACACACAAGCACACACAGGGATTGAGCTGTCTAAATTCTGCCAGCCAGCGTACCTAAAGCATATGCAACACTGCGCCTCCTGTTGTTTCCGGCGTTGTCCTCCTGCTGTACAAGGCGCCCCTCTACTGGATAATCAGGGTGCAGCAGGGCAGTCTGCGATTATTACAGCAGCTCGTAGGAGCAAGGCCAGGACAGAAACCTTAATTCTATGTCGGATAAAAAGGTAAAGGTTCCCCCCTGCACATGCGTGCTAGTTGTGTCCAACTCCAGGGGCAACACTCATCTCCGTTTCCAAGCCCAAGAGCCAATGTTGTGCAAGTCCGTGGCCATGTGGCCGGCGTGGCCGGATGCATTTCTGCACACGGAACACAGTTTACCTTCCTGTTTGTTTGTTTGTTTGTTTGTTTGTTTGTATGGCAGCACCTATTTATTTACTTGCATTTACATGCTTTCGAACTGCTAGGTTGGTCTAGCCACATGTATCTGTAGTAGATAAACCCAAAACACCGTTGCAGGATTCTGCTTTCAAAAACGTCCCAAGAGGACGTCAGGGAGACTCTCACCCACTTCATCTGGAGGCTGAAAGGACAGTTTGTCCATAAAAGGCCACCCCACCGCCACTGTTCAAGGCCTATCTTGGGGGTGGGGGGGTGGGGGGGGTCTGCCTGGTTCAGGACTTGGGCATGCCATGCTCAAGTGAATTTTGGGGGGCTTCCCATTTCGTTTCTGATGGTGCCAAGCCTTACGTTTCTCCCAGGACAAATGGGGCCGCAACACCTAAATTCCCTGGGGAGTGTGAGATGTGGGGATTGAAACCAACAACCTTCCTTACCCCTAGTCTCTGTGTGAGTCACACAAGTTACATTTGAGAGATAATTTGTGGGAGGAGGGCTCTGGGAGCTGCAGACTTGGCACTGGAAGACAGCATACGCCTTGCTCTTTTTATATACCATGAAAAAGGCATTAGCGATTGATCAAAACAGCAAAGCAAGAGTGAGGGCAGTTGGATTGACAAGGTACCCAACACAATTACGTGATGGTTTTTTAAAAAGTGAATTTCCACCGCTGTGTGGCGATTTGAATCCAGGTCTCTTGCATTCTATAAAGGCGTGGTATCCACTTCACAGAAATGTCTCTTGAGAAACACATACATAATCATAAATATATCTAAAATATGCCTTAAGACCAAGAAGGTAATACTGCTACCGGATTCTTGTTGGCCCTGGAAGAATCTTGCAAATCCCTATACATTTTTTTAAATCCACGGTTTTAGCAGACAGGGCTGCATAGCATTGATCTTACAAGTAGCTTCCAACCAACCATAAGCCATCACTCCACTATAACAAGGATCGGGATGTGTCATGGTAAATCCTTAAAACCTGCTTCCATCTGGTTCTAGATGGTTCTTTGCATAAAGCTGGATAATAAGAGAAGCCCTGTGGTGCAGTGGTTCAATGCCTGTGCTGCAACTAAAACTGTGCTCACGAGCTGGGGTTCAATCCCAGGTAGCAGGCTCAAGGTTGACTCAGCCTTCCATCCTTCCAAGGTCCGTATGAGTACCCAGCTTACTAGGGGGGGGGTAGCCTGCATACTGTGATTAAAAACTGTAAACCGCCCAGAGGCTACTTGAAGTGGTATGGGGCAGTATATAAGCACAACACTTTCCTTTTGCTTTTTAATAAGAACTTAGTGCGGCCAAGTGCATTTCAATTTAGGATGGCTCCTTTATCGAGACGCAAATGAACTGATCATTTCAAAGCTGAAAGGGGAAAAAAGAAAAAGAAATGACTCGCTTAAAGCATCCTTGTATTTCCCCTAGGAAAGGAGGCATGAGGTTATTTCCCCATGCATCCACACTGTATGGACTGGTCTCCCTGGACTTCTGCAAAAATGAACAGTGTGGAAACGTAGGAAGGGGGGGTGGCACCTGGGAGGTGAAGAATGTTATTTCAGGCTGAAAGTTGCAGATTACAATCCACTCCCCCCCCCCCCACACACACACACAGGAGGAATCTGGGCTGGAGCCACTGCTCCCTCTGGCTTTCTTACCACAAATTGCCAGAAAGGTGTTGCCTGCACATTTTAAGGGGCCGGTTCCATGCAATGGTGGTGCTGGCAGTGAAGATAAAAACCTTTCACAATGCCATACAAATCAAAAGAGGAGTTTTCTCCAAGGGTCAGGCTCCTGCAGAAACTGGCCACGGGGCTTAGGAAGGCCTGAAGACAGTCTAGCAAGGACCACCCAGCCAACAGTCTGTCTCCCATTTAGAGACGTGAGAACTCAAGAGGAAACCTGCCAACGAACTTTCAAAAGAGGTGTCACATCAGGTCACAATCAAAGACCAGACCATCAGGCCTCCAACAGCCAACTTTTTAATGTGGAAAAACCAATATATGTCCCAATGTTAGTGGCTAGGCCAGAACAGTCCATGAGAGAAACCAGCACAACATGACACATTAATTTATAGTCTTAACTTTCCTTTTAAGGCAGCATAAGGAGAGGGGACAGAAGCAGCCCCCTTTTTCTTGGCTTTTATAAAACCTGCTAAATATTCCCAGTCTTTGTACACCAGCGAAGAGGCGACGGTTGCAGTCCACAAGCAAAAGTAACACAGAGCTCTGTGCCACTTAATAAAGCTTGACTCTCTGCATACAGGTAGCGAAAGCATTTGATTTGTAAAGCAGCTCCGAAACAACTGTCTTAAAAAACAGTTTTATGTACAGATGGGAGTTGCACGATTCAGTTTGATAAACAACTCCTTTAGGGGATCTTAAGCCCCCCCCCCCAAAAAAAAACCTTAACAGGTTTATTGTGCTGAATCTGTACAAGGATCCAGCAGGGTAAAAGCAGCAGGGACAGGACAGGAGATGCAAATGTCACGTCCTGCTGACCTGCTAATGATCTCCTGATCCAGGCACTGGTGGTCCTACATCTCGGCCTGGTATCTTTCTGGGATGCCCCGCCTGCTGTCAACGCCGACGCTGCTTCTATTCCATCAACCCTAAAGGTGACTATTTTGTTCTTATGCTCCCTCTGGCTCAAGGCTCCAGAATCCCCACGGAACATTCCGCTCTCGGGGCGGAAGCACCAGAATGGGACACGCAATTTCAGCCGCAGTGGTGGCGCAAAAGCCCCAGCGTGTTCTGGGCGGCCCCGCAGCGCCACCTCAGCTCCAGCAAGCTTCTGCTAATCAGATGGGGTGGGTGTTTTGTGGGGGCCCAAAACACAAGCATGCCGCTTAAGGCTACCAAGTAATGGTTGGGCAACCTTGCTGCTTTCTTACTCACCAACAAGACTTGTTCATGAAGGTCTTACATTACCAGCACTTAAACGAGAAGGGCCTTTCCAGCAGTGATCAGACTGGCTACCCCACTCCCTGCCTCCCGGTCTCTCTTCTCTGCAGCATCCCCACAACTTGTGGTGGTGGTGTGTGTGTGGGGGGGAGTTCCCATCCGTTGCACTGCTTGAACCTGATGGCATCCCGACACAACCCAGGTTTCAGTACCAGGCAAAGACTGCTTCCCCCACCCCTGTTGCCAAGGTGTGACAAGTGTTTGCAGTCCTGAATGCACTACTACAACCAGTGCTGGGAGCGGGGTGGGGTGGGGAGTGACTGACCTATTAAAAAAAGCTTTACTGTTTTTAAAACAAAAGTGTTTATTTAAACAAGCATAAGCAATTAATTAATATATTTCCACAGCAAGATAAATATCCCCATTAAACTATCAGCTCATTCTATGGCACCCCACAGTGTTGGGCTTCAGACAGCTGTACAGCAGGAGAGGGTGTGGGGAGTAACATTAGTGTTATTTACATTTCATGTTCAATACCCTATACAAGGAAGGAGCTAAAATCAGACACAGGGGTGGGGGGGTTAGGGGTGCAACTCTGCTGTCCCACCCAGGTGGCCCGGTTTCTTTTTTTGTTTCAACCCACAATGAAGCACAAACTGTAGGCAGTCAAACGACTCCAGCTGTATTCCACACAGGGAAGAGCCGAGCTGAGGTTTCCAATCTTCACCAGGGACCAGGGGTGAGGAATCAAGGCGTGAGCCTTGAGGTCGTGTTGCAAAACAGAAACCATAGAACAGGCAAGTGTCTTTGGGTCAACATGGAGATTTGCTGCTGCTGCTTCTTTTTTCCCCTCTCCTTTAAACTGACAGCACAAATTGAGCATTATTTGGGGGACCTTAATCAGCAAGGTCCCGCTTCTGTGGTGGGTTCTCCCGCCACGCGGGAAGCCCCACCCCACCTCTCCATTACCGCTGGCAGCTACCACACCGGAGGGGGCCATGGAAAATGGCTTTCTTTGTCAATAGGTTAGCTCCCCGCGTCTCTCCCCCCAAAAGGTTTGTGCCCCACACTTTGCTTAGACCACACTCTCCCGGTTCCCGGAAGCCAAGACGGCCCGGCGACAAATGGGGCACGTCGAATTCTCGGACAGCCAGCGATCTATGCAGTGGACGTGGTACTCGTGGGAACAGGGCAGCTTCCGCAGCTTGTTCCCCTCTGTGTACTCGGTGATACAAACGCTGCACGTCTTCAGGGCATCACTTTCGCCAAAATTCCTCATGGCGAGGTTGTCGATCTGTTCCTTGGTGAGCCCTCTCGGTTGGTCGTCGTCCTCTTCGTTGAGGAGGAAAACTGTGCCAGGCTGAGGAAGGGCAGGGAGCCGCTCTCCTCAAACGTCACCGACCCCCGGGCATTGCGCCCTTCCCTCCTGGCGCCGGCCGCCGCGGGGCCCCCTTCGTTGCTGCTTTCGTAGACCTCCCCCGCCCCGGCCTCCGGACCCTCGCTGCTCGAGCCGCTGTGCCCACTGCCGGCTCCGCTGGGCGGCTCCGTCGTCTCCACGCTGGCGATGGGCGCCGGCCCTCCGGGATCCGCGTCGCTGTCACTGTACATGAAGTAGCTGAGCTCCCCAAAGCCGGTCATGATCTGCCTCAGCATGGTCTGGATGGCCACCGAGGTCGTCTCGCTCAAGCCCGTGTTCAGGATCCGGCGGATGGGGATCCGGATGGTGCTGACGTAAGTCCTCACCCCAGCCCTCTCCGAGCGCGAAAAGGTGCGCCTGAACCCGCCCCGCTCACTTTCGTAAGTGACGGTGTTGTTCGGGGTCTGAGACCGCGACCGGGTCCGGTTGGCGATGCTGTCCCGTTGCCGGTATTCTCCCGGGCGGACCCGCCTCACCTGCAAGTCCAGGACAATCGTCGGAGGCCTCTGCCCGGGGACGGCGGGCTCCGAGCCGCTGCTTGCTTCGGATGAACTGGCCGCCTGGAGAGCTGGCCTGGCTTCGGGAGTTGAAAACAGCACCTCGTTTTCACTGGGCACCTCGGGAGGCGGGGCGTGCTGTCGGATCACCATGTGCTGCCTGGTCCTGGAGCTTCCCTCTGCTTCGGTGGCTGGGGGAGCCTCGGGGGGCTGAGAGGAGGTACTCTGATGCACCCTGCGCGGCGATTCACTCACTGGGTTAAGAGGGGAACGGCTTCTGTCCGTCCGGGCGCGTGTCCTCCACTGTTCTGGACTCCTGCTCCGAGACCTCCTCTGTCCCCTCTGGGGAGAAGGGGCTTCATTCATCATCTCTTCGGGAGGGGCCATTTCTGAATCGGAGGGCTGAACAACAGACGGAGGAGACTCAGGCTGGGGTGCCTCCGTGTCGCTTTGGCTATTTTCCAGTTCCTCTCCATTCGAGGGTTCCACAGAGGGCTCGCCTTCCACTTCCGGGTTTGGGTTCCCGTTGTTCCGGTTCACATTGATTTCCAAACTGAATCGGAAATCCCCGCTGTTAGGGTTAGTCCGGCTTACTGCCCTCCAAGACTGATTTCCTCTCTGGCCGCTTCGTGTGGTGTTCCCAGTCTGTCGAACCGAATTAAGCCAATCTATGATGGAATCGCCGTTTGAGACGTCCTCCGTGGACTCGGCACCTGCTGGACAAGAGGAACTAGCAGAGTTAGGAAACTGGACCAACCTCGTTTTAAAGGTTTCTCAAGTCACGGCATCAAAGGCAGGGCTCTTAGGCACCCAGGTCCCACCTGCAAGCATTTGTCACTTCATGCGCTTTAGGGCAGGCTAAAGACTTTGCAAGTTTGCTGCTGCCTCCTCAATTCATCCAGGAAGCACCGTTATTGGCAAAACAATTTGACTGGCTGACTCACAAATCTGCATTCAATACCATTACTATCCAGGACTAAAAACCTGACTGTCAGCTTTTGAGCTGTCACACTTATAGAGGTCAGGGAACATGACTATGTTCTTTGGCACTTGAGCAAAGAACAAATGTTCGTAACAAACAGCACACTTGAGGGACTAGCCATGATCTCAGCACCTGAAAAAGCCAGGCAGCTGCCTCCAAGGCAACAGCCTGTTCTCTTGCATCCAGATGCGCAGGAGCTGTTCAGCCGAGAGGCAAGGAACCTAGGCCAGGCACTGTGCGAGTGGTGGTTTCCTTTTGCATCACAACCTGCCAAAAGGCATCCGATTCTCCCTTGCGCGGCGAGCGTGCCTCACTTGCATAAAGCGGTGACAGCACTGTTGAGCAATCCTTTGACTGCTCTTTTCACAAGGGCCTAATGATAGCCTCGTTGTTCCATCCGGCCTTAGGCTGCTGCTGATTTTCATTCTGCCGGAGTCCAAATGGTTTTCTTGGCCACCTTAGCCAGCAGAGAGGGAAGAGAAAAAGAGCACTGCTTTGTTGTGATCAGAGGGAAAGACTTTTAAAAGTGCCCAACAGAAACACACACCAAGGACAGCGGCAGGAAACTGGCTGCCTTATAGGATAACCGGTAACCCCAGGAATGCTCTTTCGGTTTGGCTGATTCTACAACTCTGGCAGCAACCGTTTCACTGTTTTGGTTTCTAGCAGGATTCTCACTTTAAAATCTTCAGGCGAAGCTGACCTACCTCTGTTGTCTTCCATGTTCGGCTGTGGTGGGCCTTCCTTGATTTGTTGCAACCTTCTCAGCAGCTCCTCTTCAGTAATTTCACCTGAAAATACAAATACAAACCAGTTTGCAAACGTGACCCAGAAAACTCCTGTGCGTTTAAAACCTGGGCAGCAGACCTGCAAGGACGATGACAGTTCCGAGCAAAACAGGGGAAGGGGGGGAAGCAAAACCCAAACCAAATTCTGAAAACTGCAGGTGGGATATTCAGGGGTGGGGGGCAGGAACGGGGAAAGAAGGGAGGAGCATTAAAATTTGACAGCATCACTCACATTTCAACAAAATGACCAGCCATACATGCAAAAGAGCAGAAAATGTGGTCTACTTAAATACTTCAACTGAAAAGGACCTTCTTCTTAAATTCACCTGCACTTTTTTTTTGGGGGGGAGGGATTTATTAATGATCATTTTTACCCCACCTTTCTCCTTGGAAAAGGACCCAAGGCAGCTTACTAATGAGGGACAATATAGAGTCCCGTCCAATTAAGACATGTTCAAGTTTGAGAACTTGAGAACAGGGAATGGAGGGACATCTTACAGCATTAAAAGACAACATTAAAGCTACAAGAGGATACGAGCAGTTAAAGAGGGAGTAAAAATTTCATGTAAAATTTATGAGGGACGGAACTAAGATGGAAAACATAATGTGTCAATGTAACCATACAAGGTTATAAGTGTTTATAAACACAAAGGCTATATGGTCATGTATGGTACATTCATATAAAAGACACACAATAGGTAGTCCCTCATTCAGGAAAAGCTTGCCTGAAGAGAAAGGTCTTTGCCTCCTTCTGGAAGGACAGCAGAGATGGGGTATGTCTTCGCCCCCAGTGGGAGAGAGTTCCAGAGTCTGGGCGCAGTGACAGAGAAGGCCCTTTCATGTGTTCCCACGAGACGTACCTGCGAGGTTCTACGCTGACTGCCCCCCTCTGCAAAGGGCTGCCCAGATGTAGAAATTGTCTGAACTCAGTAACAACATTGCTACCAGTGAAGTTGAGAGCTAATGAATCCATAAATTTACATACCAGGGGTGCCTAGCAAATTGTTGTCCCTCATTAGCCTGTAGTCCTCTTCACTCAAATTATTTACAAAGTGATAGAAAGCTTCTTCCCGATCTAATCGGTCCAGCTGGCTGCGACGCTGGGCTTCGGACTGGTCCACGCTTCCTTTACTATTCGCATCTGAGCCCTCCATCTTGGAAAGGGTTGGGAAACCGTCTACAAAAGAAGGAGAAAGAGCAAAGGGATGGAAAAAGAGCAAACGGCCTGGGAACCATGATGTTCCTGGCTTCCTCCTCGAGAGCCGGAGATGGCATTTCCACCATGTACACCCTCAACTCCGCAAAAGGCACCAGGGAGGTCTTTAAAAAAAAAAGGAAAGGAAAGCACTCGTTTTTGAAGAATTCGGCACTTCCTATGCCTTCGGGCTTAAAAAAAAAAGACCAAAACCAACATCGTCACCACTAATTAGTTAGCCCTCCTGGCAGAAGAGGCATCAACTATTTGGGACCTTTTGGAAACCAGAGGCATGGCCACAGGTTTTCTGCTTCAGAATCCTGCACAGTGAGGAAACAAGAACAATCGGCTAACGTTCAACCCCCTTCAACCCCCCACCCCCACCCCCTTGAAGCCGAAAGCAGCAGAAACCTTACTCCAGGCATGTCCAAACTTCGGCCCTCCTGATGTTTTGGACCACAAGTCCCAGAATTCCAAGCCTGTATTTCCAATGGCAAAGGACTGTGAGAGTTGTGGCCCAAAACATCTGGAGGGCCGAAGTTTGGACATGCCTGCCTTACTCAGACCCTTGGCCTGGAAAGGGGCAGGAGGGCTGTAACCACAAGAGGGAGGGCGACACAGACCCAGTCCTCAAATCCCCTCAAACTACCCACAAGTATTTCCATTCCAAAGGTCCCGAGCCCAACACTTGCTGCTTGACACCTGAACAGGGGTGAGTACCGGCCTTTTCAATCAGGGCAAAGCATAAAGATTCAGGGTGTCAGGATGAGATCATCTTATTCTCCAGCTGGTGGCAGCTCTTTTCATTGCCTTATTCTACCATTTTACAGATTTCTTGATTGCAATTTGTCTGTAGATAGTTGCGGGATTCTTTTTTTGGTCTTACTGTGAAATAGTTGATGGTTGTGTTTTGTACTTCTGTTAAATCTAGTGGTATAAACAGTAGGCCACGATACTCAGCAGTGAAATATAAAGAAATACACAAAGGAAGACACTAATCGATTTTGTAGAATATTGCTGTGGATGGGAAGAGAAGGCAGTGCTGTTAATCAGGTGCCATGAAGACTAAAAACCTTCATAACTGTCCGCTAGCTAGGTGAGAAAGCTCCACCAACTGGTATTCTCCCGACTGCTGAAATTAAAATCACCAAGGACACTACAAGCAGAGACTAATAATTGAAAATTTGCTTGAAAACATATATTTCTAATATATGTTCATGGAAATGGCACTTGGTACAGTTCATCTAAACATTCTCCGGGTATCTAATTGTTTCTTCAAAGTATAGGTGCTATCACTCTGAATTGTTTACAAAAATCCTTTAAAATGAGGCTATTTAACAGAAAGCCTAAGGAGACATCAAGTAGGCTGAATGAAGACTGGCTCAGCCTTTTAAATTCTAAATTCTATAAGAGTTAACGCGCATTTTCAAATAGTTTAACTGCAGTCAAACATCTGAAGTGATACCCGTCTCTTAGAAATGTAATCAGCACGGATAAAAATCAAATTGATTTAAATCACAAGTTAAAAAATTTTTAAACTATTTGATTTAAATAATAGAATAACCTTTTAAAACACCAGTAATAATTTAAATCAAATCGACTAGCAGAACCTATACAGCATTCACTGGGTATACTTTCACCCTCCTTACAGAGAGCTTTTTCCTACCAGTAACATTTGTCCTCTTTCAGTTACATATTTAAGGTGAGCTTAGGTCTCTGGTTAGGGTGCCAGAGGTTGGGTGTTTGGACCCCACCCCCCATGAATCTCTTTGTGAGTACAGTGGGCCCTCGAATAACAAACGGTTTGTATGACATTCACCTAGGGGGCGAATTCGTACAACATAAAAATGGTCGTGATTACGGATCACTCTGTTTTCAATGCATTCCTATGGGAAATTTGTATAAAGGAAAATTTCCTGAACAGAATTTCATTGGGAATGAATGAATTCCTTCATACAAGGTAGAACTGTATAGCTAAGCTGTGTGGCCGTAGTCAAGCTGCACAGTCCCAGGGCACCCCCAAGAGAAAGGAATAGGAAATCACTTCTGTATAATCTCCACCTGGAAAAACTATGAAAAGGGTCACATGGCATATACCAGAGTTGACTGGATGGCATACTACTGCGATGACTACTAATAGAATAAGGGAACATTGGCTACGGGTTGTTTATCTAAGTCATTTTGAATAGTCACTGGTATTTCCATCTGTGGGCGCCTGTAGTTATTATCAGTCACTGGAAGCAAAAATATGCTTCAAGGTTTGGCATGCTTATTCTATGCTACGCGGTAAGCTGTCTTTATTTCTGCATTTGCTAACAAATGGCCACATTATGAAATACTGTAAAGAGAGATAGCAAGTATCGACAGCGGAGAATTCCTGGAATAACTGACCAGTATGTCACACTAAATCATGCACAAGAACAGCAGAAATATTAAAACAAAGGAACTTCTTTAAACATCCGAGGTGACCAGTTTCTGTCTAGATTATAAGGCAAAAGTAATATAAATGCTAAACCTTACATACAAAACATCCTGCAAATTGCAATCTGGGAGATCTGTTTCAAGCAGAGCGGCAGTCTGCACTAGCTTTTGTAAGATACATGGCAAAGAAACCTGTCAATAATTATAATTGGAGTTATAACTATCCTGAATCATAGCTTTCAAAGAATTCCTCCCAAAAGAGTTCACTATGGTTTGGTGAACTAAAATTTCATCTCTCTAGAGCCACTGAGGCCTCCGTAGTTCCTCAAAAGTCTGCCATTCCAGCCTGGTCTGTTCCTACTTCAAAGAAATATTCCCTAGCATTATTCACTTATATTTAAAGCACTGGCAATACAGAATGCCTTTCTTATAATGTGAACGTCCCCAACAGCGGTGAAGAACAACAAACTCATCAACTGATATCTAGAAGAACCTCTTACAGGTGAGTGGTTCCTTACAAGCCCATCTAAGATAGGAGAACTTACAAGATACCTGGCCATGGAATCTGTTCACAAACCATAATTTTCTTGCTTTTTAACACTAAACATGAGTGTGATGAGAGTCCTAGACTACTACACAGTAACACATAAGGTGATGCAGTACTGAAACATATCAGAAGGTATGCTCCATGTTCTGGTACATAAAATCTAGCACACAGAAGTTCAGTCATGCTGTGTATCCTGAGGAAAACAAGCAAACCTGAAAGCTGGTTTAGCACTTAAGAGGACAATCCTATGTGATTTGAGGTCTCCTCATTCAAAGTATACTAACTTCTGAAAGTGGAATAAAATCTGGATCCCAAAGAAGCTCAAGTCCGTAAGTATCGGGAATGGAGATCTGTTGATTAGAGCCTCATTTACTTTATTTGTTAATGAAAATGAACAATTTGACTGAAGGCTGCTAGAACTGGACAATTTGGCAACTCAATAAATATCTGACTAAAAGTGCAAATTCCTGACTACAAAAAAGAAAAAAGAAAAGCACTCATATTCAGCTAGATTGATTTGTAACTCCCAAATATTAATTTCTGCCTGTGTGAACTCAAATCTCTCTGTGTATAGCATGTATAATGCAGCTCTTCTCAAAGAAGACTGCAGATGGATATATTTCACACCAAGAAAGCTTCCCAAACTGAAAAGCTAGCCAATCAGGAACAGCAACTTTTTAGTAAACAACAGAAACATTTTAGAAGAGTTGTCTCCTATCAGATGACGGCCCTTTATCAACTCCTATTTATTTAAGAAAAGCACTGGATACAATCCTGTTTGTTTTTATTTAATTGTGTTATTTAACATGATTCTTTACTTATTGTTGTATTATTGTAAGCAGCCCAGAGTTCCTTTTGGAAGGCAGGAGGTATAGAAAGAAAAACAGACTAATGAAAATGATGGTTTTCACATAAAGTGAAATACCGAGGGAGCTTCCCAGGTAGGTAGAATTACTTGAGTCAGCCAATTAAAAAGTGTGTGTGCTTATACAAATCCCATCCCCTAAACAGTCCAAAATGTTTTATACTCAAAAATTTGCCTGACCTACTTGAGTTAATAATAATTTGTAAGAGCCTTGAGGGGATGGGGATTGAGGACAGAGGGAAGCAGAGGTGAAAAAAGCCTGCCTTATGAGGAGCATTTGCGGCTGTTGGAGATGCGTACGGATCATGCCCTTCCTCCTCCTTCAGGCTGAATGGTGAGCCCCCACACATTTTCACTTCATCAAATCTGGCTGTCCTTGCAAAAAGTTTGGACACCCCTGGCATACAGCAAACCACAGGATGGAGTAACAGTGTGTTTTGCTTACCCAAGATTTATTATTGCTTTCCAGGATAATAATAAATTGCATGACTGTACTGTACTGTACCTGCAAAAATCTCACATACACAATGCTGAGCCTTGACCCCAACCATCAAAAGGAACGGTCATGTTCTCTTTCCATAGCAACAGAAACGTTACATTAAAATATGAAAGTTAGTCTTTAAGAGGCCACAAGTTTTGTGTCTTCTCTTTTCTTTTTCTTTGATTTTGCCTGGAATTCTTGAAAAGACTAACATGGCTATGCTCTCCAAAACTTATACACACATTTACAATCCGATTTGCCACTGAGGGCATTCTGTTTTACTTCAAGACGGGGTCATTATTTCAATTAAAAATTTTCCAAAAAATGAGGGGGGACAAGGGGCTGCCCCCCCATTTCTTCTTCCTCTTCTCTCTCTCTCTCTCTCTCTCTCTCTCTCTCTCTCTCTCTCTCTCTCTCTCTCTCTCTCTCTCTCTCTCTCTCTCTTTTTGGCCCGGTTTTCCCCCATGGCTTCAACATTTCCAGAACGTTTGCAGCTTTAAACCCTGCATTCAGAGATTGTGTGAAACTGGCATGCTAGCCACCCAGAGAAGAATTTGGCAAACACTTATTTTTTAGGAAGGCGGGCCAGGGTAATGAAACTAACGTGACCACTCAACACATTGGGAGTAATTTCTTTCTGGCAATACTTCCTGCTCGTCACTACCACTGGCAGGGCAGGAACCAAGACATGGACGTGACATCATGATTTCTGGTTAGAAGACAAGTTTCCTTTCATCCCCGCCCTCCTGGCGGTGACTGGTTTCAAAGACACGGACAGTTACAAACCCAACTGAGCCCGGTCATTCAGATAAGATGCGGGTGGGTCGACTGAATCGAGATCTAACATTGGAGACCAGGTTTTGCCCGAGCTCCTCTCTGCCATACCGCTTATCCCAAGCCTATTAAAGGAACAGAGGAAACTTGATGGGTGTCGGAGAGTGGCCTAAATCCAAGTGCTAGTCCCAATTACACAGGGGGTAAAGGGTGTGTGTGTGTGTGGGGGGGGGGTAGGGAGAAGAGAGATAAAAAGAGAGAAGAGGAAGCAGCCGAGAGGGAAAAAATAAGCCACTCATCCTGAAAGAGAGAAGGCCAAGCCTTCTGGAAGCGTGAAGGGCGGCGAGCGGAGGGTGGGGGGAAACCCCTAACCCCATCCATGACAGGGAGCTCAGGAGAGCAAGTGACGGGGGGGAGGAGGGGGGGGGCTGGGGTAAAAAAAAGGAAAGCCCTCTTTCCAGAGTCCCGTCAAGATATTTATTTGAATCCCTTCCTCTTCTTCCTCCTCCTCCTCCTCCTTCTTCCCCCCCCCCCCGACACCCCTGGATCTCTTTCGGTGCTTGTGGCGGGGGGGGGTGGGTGGGGTGGTGGTAGAAGACCCACCGCCTTGTCTCGGCGGTGGGTGGGGGGGCGGTGGGTGGGTGGGGGCGCCAGGGAAAAGGGGGCGGCGGGAACGGCACTGACAGGCGGGCGCGCGTCCCCGACGACCGTCAAAGTCCCCCCCTCCGCAGACAGACATTGCACACACACACACACACTGACACACACGCAGGCACCACACTCCCGAGTCCAAGAACAACAACAGCAACCCCCCTCCCTCCCCCTAAAAAAAAAAAAGCAACCCCCGGGGGGGGCGGGTTGGGAAAGGGAAGCAGGCCGGGAAGAGGGTGAGAGGAGGAGGAGGAGGAGGAAGGCAGGCCGGCCGGGGCTGCTTCTTCTCCCCCCCCCTCCACCCCACCCCCCTCTCCTCAGGAGATCCTCCCTCAGCTCCCGGCCAGGCCCTAGGAAGAGCCCCCGCACCCACCCACCCCCCCAACACACACACACACACACACACACACACACACACACACACACACACACACACACACACACACACACACTACCCCACCCCACCGTGTCAGAGCCGTGAGGAGAGAAGCGGCCCTGCCCGAGGCCTCGCTGGGGCCTGGCCCGATTCCCCTCAGCCCAGCCCAGCCGAGGCCGGTCGGTCACTCACTCGCTCACCCTCCTTCTTCTTCTTCTTCCTCCTCCTGCTCCGAGGCCGCCCTTCCGCGGTCTCCGTCCGCCGCTCTTCCCTCAGCGGCCCTTCCTCCTCCTCCTCCTCCTCCTCCTCCTCCTCCTTCTTTCGGGGGCCCAGCGGCTCGTCGTCCCTCCGTCCCTTCCCTTCCCTCCCAACCGGCCGTCCTTCGGGCGACTCCGGCCTCCTTTTCCCCCCCTCCCCCGTCGCCTCGCTCGCTCGCCCGCTCCCTCTCCCTCAGGCGGCCATCTTAGGCTCCATTGTGTTACTAAGGAACTTGGGGCCGGAAACGGCGCGCGGGCCAGCAAGAGGGAGGGAAGGAGCGCCGCCCGCGTCAGGGGAGGGGGACCGGAAGGGGAGGGGAGAAGGGAGGGGAGAAGGGAGGAAGCCGGCCTAGCGGGCCTGTGGCGTTGCGGGAGGTGGGAGGGGGGGGAAGCGGAAGCGTCAGGACCAGGGGCTGCGTGCGCAGCTCAGGAAGTGACGCGCTCCCCTTCGCTCTGTCTCTCTCTCTCTCTCTCTCTCTCTCTCTCTGTCGCTCGCGCGCGCGCGCGAAGAGGCCTGACTGCACATGCGCGGTCCGCGGCCCTTTTGAGGGGCGAGCCAAAGGGAGTCGCCGGATTGGAGAAGGAGTAGGGGTGGGAAGAGAGAAGCGAATAAACGCATGCGCCTAAGGCAGACCATAGAGTTGGGCGGACCGGAAAACAGAGCGGACTCTAAGGGGGGGGAAACCCCGTTTTGGGCGTCCATTTTGAATAGGCGCCACACGGAGGGAGGGGGAAGAAGAGGAAGCGGCGAGCTAGCAGGGGGTTGGTTTAGGAGGTTTATATAATGTAATGCAATATATAATAGCATTTAAGCTGTCCCTAGTAGTATTTTCCTAAACTGGGCGGTCTACAAGCTCAATAAAATATAATACAGTACAATATAAGCCATTCTAATCCAATAATAGGGGGGGGGATTCTGAGGGAAACGACAGCAGCAGCAGCAGCAGCGTAGTTGGTCAACGAAGGACATTTCCACAGACGATACTTTTTCAAATTTGTTTTAAGGCATGGCGAGCCAATTAAGGGAATTCCCTCTTGAGCGAATACCTTCCTAGCTAAAATCAAACGCACCAGAAAATAAGCAAACTTCTCTGAGGCGATTTAATGGGTGTTCCTGCAGCACTATATTTTTTTACTAATATTTTTACTTTGCCCTTCACCCGAAAAAGAATCTAAGGTGGCTAATATCATTAAAATCGCCCAATTGCAATAATAATTTTCATGTATGAAAATTACTTCTCAGGGGAAAGTACCTTTGGGAGTTGACTAATCTTTGGAAACCTTTGGAAACGCTTGATGGGAGAAAGCAAGATCCTGGTTGTTGTTGTTTTTTTTGCCATGGTGGTTGGGGTTTCTGACTAGGCCTGATTGGGTTGAAATCTTTCCTTTTTTTAATTTTATTTTTGTTATTAAGGTCCTCTGTTGAGAGTAATACGCAAAGGGAAAAAATCTTGGTGTACAGTATATCTGTCATGGGATGAGTTCCTTTGTGCTGGGTTTTTAATTTAAATAATGGGATTTTCCATTGTGATTTGGCATTTGCCCCAAACATGTCTTATACCAGGTTTCTGTTTTACAGTTTGAAATCATATCTCTTGTTTCATTGACCGAATGACATTTGGACACTTAGAATTGAATTTTTTTAGACAGTAGCCAAGCCCTAAAGAAACTGTAACAAGCCTTGTTAAGAAGAGGCCTTTTAGATCAGATGAAGCTTCCCTCTGACTGGTCTTGTCTACCATTGACCAACCAAATTTGCATGGATGAGCTGAGGCTCATGTCGGTGGAATTTCCTTCCAAGTAGGTCATGCTATAATCAAGGCATTTCTCAATTAGTCAAAAGACGGATGTAACCTCCTGTTGAGTCACGCCATGGAGTGACCCCCCACCCCACCCCATGCAGTATTTAACAGCTCTGACTGCAGCTTTCCAGCCTTCCAACCATAGATTTTTTTCTCTAGCCTTGAGACCAAATCTTGGACTATGACAAACAATAAAGCTGTGGAGCCTTTCCAATGTTCCCATCCAAGTACTAACCAGGGCCAGTCCTGCTTAGCTTTCAGAATCAGGCACAGTCTAATTTTCTCTGGATGGAGTTCAAAGAAGAAAGGAAAATGGGAAGCTCCTCGAATTTCTTCGGAGCCAAAGAGTATATTCTCTGAATATGACACCTTAAGATCAACCCTTTGAACACAGGGGTTTGCAGTAGTGTGGCTAGAATAACGGAGTCGTTTTGTAGAAGCTATGCAGTTGTAAACTGGAGTGAGAGACCTTGCTCTTGTACCTCCCTGCATTCAAGCTATGTGAGCTGGCGTTTTCCAACTAATAGGAACACAGAAATTGAATGGCATTCTTTGATTCTCCAAAAAATAAAAATATAATCCTATAGAAAACAAGGAGAGTAGGAACCATGCCATAATGTTTATGTATAGTGGAAATTAAGATACAAGAGATTATTAATGTGTCCATGCTTTTTTCAAAGTAAGGTGCATGTCTTTTTTTTTTTAAGAGTACGATTTCCATCATTGTTTTTTGCTATAAACAGAACACCTGGAAGTTGAGTCATGGCTTTAAACAGAACATTTTTCAATTTGAGGGATTTTTTATAAGGCAAGGACCCCCCCCATCTCAATTTGTGTTTGGTGGCCTAGGCAGTTCCAACATAGATCTGGGAATTCACCCAGTTAGTGCGTAGAAGGGAAGCGAGATGGCAGAGGACCTAATCATGGGACAGGTCCTATGTGAAGAGAAGAAAAGGCACTGGAATTCCAAACTTTGTTAAACAGCTGTGCTCTGGGAGTTGTTGGCTTTCCCTTACACTTGAGGTTTTTTTAAGAGTCTCCTGTTGCTGTGTCTCCATGTCCTGATTATCTTTTTGCTTGTAGTTGCCTTCTGGAGTTGAGATCCTTTTTCTGTGTGTGATTATTAACTCACATGTCATTCTCTACCTTTTACCCTGGACACCAGTTACTCTGCTCTGCTCTCTGCCCTGCCCCTCTAGTGCCGGCGGATATTTTAACAATTGACTGCAAACATGACTGCAGCTTACACCAGGCGAACAGTCTGAAAGGCAAGCTGTGCATTTAAAAAATAAATAAATAAAACATAAAAGCAACAGCTGAGTTATTGAAAACACCCACACTGTCTAGAGCTAAAATTCAGTGTACATTTTCCTTCTTCCAAGTGTGTAATTATGTAGCTGATTTTGGTACAAGTCCGGGTGAGCTAGTAAAACCTGGAGTGGAATTTTTTTTTTGAATGGAGCCAAACCATGCTGATTCCAAAGCCCCGTTCAGTAATACAAAGAGAGTTAAGAGACATGCTGTTATTAATAAAAAAAAGGGTGACTCACCATCTCTTAAGCCTGCATTTTTAGGCATAAATGTCATGTTGGCTTTGGCGGCCAAATAACTGGCTTAACGAGCTGTGCCTTAATGCTGTCTAACAACTCCTTTGCTCAGAGTTGCATTCCTGAATGTTTGGGGCACCTTCCTAGTTCGAAGTATTACAAATGGGAGCTGCAAAGGGAATGATGATCACTAAACATGTGAACTGATGTCTGGATAAGAACCCCATAACCCGCCGAAAGTGCTGAGCAGACAGTCTGCCATCTGCACTGTTCTAACTGCAGCTAACGATTGCTCTCTCCATTTCGTTCTTTCTGAGAACACAAAAATAACCTGTCTAATGAAGCAGCACCAAGGATCTAAAGGCACAGGAGCAAGATGCTTCTACTCTGCATGTTCAGAAATTCAGGGAAGATGTGTGTGTGTGTGTGAATTTATGCTTCGGATTGGTCATAGTGGTTTGCAGAACAGAACCCAAGACTGACTGTAATTAATGTAGAACGACAGAACAGCACAAGAGGATTGTGCTTGAGGGATCCAGGTTGCAAGAGGAAAGACTAGCACACACTGTAGTCATTAGCTTTTTTTTTAATGAGCCCCTGTTCATTAAAGTGCCTGGACTGCTCAGAAAGCAGTCTGATTGTATTTTTAATGACATTTATTCAATGTGATTTCATGAATATGTGTGAAAGGCAATATAACCGTTTGCAGAGGTGTAGCATGCATTTCCAGATGGGTGACACAAATCTTAAGTACTACTCCCCAAACCAGTTACCGCCCAGATGTTTTACCTGTTATTCAGTTGCTTTTGCATGCGATTGACACTTTTTGTTGGGCTGTGCAAAGCCATTACTAAAGAATTTGCCTTGAGCTTTATATAAGTAAAACAAAACTGCAAAACATGGAATGGATCTCACTCTCACCCCTCCATCCTCCAATAAAGACTCTTTCTGCCTCACAGTTAAGGAGGCATACTATATGTTGCCAATACCAGTCTGTGCCTTGTGGGAACATTGTGCTAAAATCAGAAATAAGACTGGGCATGCTTTTTTTAAAAAACAAATCCACAGAGGAAGGTATTAGACATGGGTCAGTTCTCGTTTATGATGACTAAATCCGCCTAGGTGCCGAATGCATATACAACTCCCAGAGCTGCTAGTCAACACATGACTGAGTTTGTTCTTCGGCACATGACTGCTCCCCACTTTTGAGCCATGAACCACCCCTGTTCCGTCAGTTGCTTTAAGCTGCAGGGGCAGAAGTCTCACTAAACCATTGAAGTCAGAGAACATCCCTTATTTTGGCACAGGGCTGAGCTGACTAATGCACAGATATTGGGGGGGGGGTCTTTTCTTTAGAGCCACTTCAATTTTGCGTCAGCAGTCCATGCCTCATGAGGCTGAGAAGGCTATTCAAAATGACAGGGATTGTGCTTTTTCTCCTGGAAAGTTCGGGAGGTAAATACCATCATTCCTCGAGCAAATAAGGAGCCAAATAGCTGAAAAAGAAGGTAATAAATCCTGACAGGCCAAATGCAGATTTATTGGCACATGAAACAAAGGCATAGCAGACAGGGAATTAATGTCAGGATTGGTATCACTTTTTAACATTAAAGTTAATCGAAGTGGATTTCCATATTTCTCCTGAAAGTAGGGTTCAAGATGTCTCAACATGAGATGGAGTAGGAATAAAACTATAACACAAAACAAGCTCACATTCTAAATGTGCATGAAAAATAGCACTTAAAAGTCAATCAATAATCAAGAGCATACACTAACGAAAATACAGCCCCCAGTTGCTAAAGCACCGCTCCCTCAGCAGTTTGGAAGGACAGAAGCCTATCAGAGTAAAGTCTTCTAGCTAAAGGGGGTCCAATTTTCCTTCGCTTTGAGTTTCCACACACAGGGAGCCACCACTGAGAAGGACCTCAGAGTGACGAGACCAAGAGATGGATCTCCTTTGAACATCTCAGAGCGGACAGTGGAATAGGTCAGCCTGTTCTCTTGATGCTAGCTTAATCTGATGCTAGCTAGATGTATTTGAATTCCACTGAAAGCAACGGGAGATGAGTTGAATGAAGCTTGCTTCTGATAGAGTTCCGCTGTTAATGGCAGCCGAATTAGTTGTGCCACCTGGTTTAACGGGAATGCCAATGAGTATAGTGTACTTTTGTAAACTTGCAGAGGATTTGTTCTTAAATGCTTTTCCCCCTTGGCTGTTTTATGTTATCTGAGAATAACTTTAAACTATAATCTCTTTGGACTGTAAAAGATCTGGCTTCCTGTACGTTGCTGCTCTATGCAATTCAAACAGCATTTAGTGTAAACCTGTTATCTGCAGGAAAAAATATTAAGGTGGTTTTTTGTGCTGAAAGTTAGTGTGCGAGAGATGTAAGGCCTGCTATAACAAATAATTTTAATAAACTATTATTATGTTTCTGATACAGGGAAAGTGTTCAGGTTTCCCAGTCCCGTTTGCTTGAGTTGATGACAAATATTGGCCAGTAACAAGGTCTGGAGCATTTGAAAGATTGCTTAGGCAGGTTGGATTTGATTTAAATCAGGCATTAAATATTTAAAAATCAGATTTTATTGACAATTAAAATTATTGATTTATTTTTGGATTTAAATTGTGATAAATAATTTTATTTTAAAATTTTTAAAAATAATTGATTTTTATCCACTTTTTACCTAGATATAGCATTTATTGTTGTTGTTATTATTACTTGGCCACCACCCTCGTGTTCTCTTGTAACTTTACATGGAACTTTACTCTCCTTTTAACTGCTCACATTCTCTTGTAGCTTTAATGGAATGTTGTGTGTTAATGCTGTAAGATGTCCCTCAATCCCCTGTTCTCAATACTTGAACATGTCTTAATTG
The DNA here is from genome assembly GCA_037367245.1 of Phrynocephalus guinanensis. Classification (NCBI taxonomy): domain Eukaryota; kingdom Metazoa; phylum Chordata; class Lepidosauria; order Squamata; family Agamidae; genus Phrynocephalus; species Phrynocephalus guinanensis. The sequence goes on along the minus strand of CM074748.1, from coordinate 1,667,874 downwards.
TACTGGAATGTATATTATCCCTCATTCTGTAAGCCGCCTTGGATCCTTTTTCCATGGAGAAAGGCAGGGTAAAATACTCTAAATAAATAAATAAATAAATAAATAAATAAATAAATAAATAAATAAATAAATGTACAGTAGTTGGTATTGGTATAAACTGCAGGTGGAAATACCAATTCCGCCCACTAGAGGGCAGTGTGCACATGTTTACTAACATGTTACCTGTATTATATATCACTCAATGGCCTGGTGTGTTTTTGGGACAAAATGACCTTTTCCTTTGTCCATGATTTTACCCGATCTATTGGTTCCTCTTTTATGAAGCATTCAGCAAGAAAGGGGGCTCTTTCCTCATCTCTTCAGCATGACACAAGCAAGGGGGGGTTGGGGGAAGAGTCTCGCACCAGGACGAATGTATGGCAATTGCTCGCCTTTATTTGTTCCCAACTGATTTGCCCTTCTTTGGGTGGGCAAACTCAAGGTGTCGTGATGGGATTTCTGTTACTCCTCATTCAGAAGTGAAGGCAGGAGAACAAAGAGGTTGCTCAGAAAAACACACTTGCTGGCTCAATTGACAAAGATTTCCGGAAGTTTAGGTAACGGAGGAAAGGAGAGGCAAAGCCAGGAAGATGGCTTGGGCTTTGCCTCTAAGATTGTAAGGTGTGAGCGGTGGCAGAAGTGGAATGGGCTGATCCTGTGTTGTTGATGGCTCTTAAATAGGAATAAACACAGTACTGAAATTCTTAAGCACACATAGTTTGTGTTTATTGTTCCAGGAAGTCCATTCAAAGAAAAGGCAATAGCCATGTTTTCTCGATACCCTCTTACTGGCTTGTGTGCTTGGGCATAGACTGGCAGCTGTTACAGAGGAGACCCCATGCTCTGATTGTCTCTGGTAAAGATCAAGAACCACGACTTTGGAGAAGGAGGAACAATTTTCACTTGAACCCGTGGTTTATAAAGAAGAGACAAAATACCAAAGCCTCTTGTTCTCTGTCCCCAGCGATTAGCCGTAGCAAATACTGACACTTCAAATTTGAGTCCCGGTTTGGGATAACATATCCCTGTCCTGAGAAGGGCTGTAACTCTCTGAACACAGCTAGCGGCTTGTGCCCTGTTCTGTCATGCCGTTGCGGAAGGGTGAGAAAACAAGCATAACACAGGCGGTGGCAGGCTCTCTGTTGTGTGTTCCCTGTCCCGCACTGGTTGCTCCATTACTCGCACAACCAATTATGATATTATCTGGTTAGTCATGCAGCCAGGATGTGTGGGAATGAAGGAATGCTTGTGTGATTTCTTTTTTACGCTCCCTATAGCAGACTAGCCTCAACTAGGGATTGCCCGAAAACATCCCTGCCGGTGATCCCCCCCCCGCCCCCCGTTGTCATAATCTGCCACCCTCTAAAGCTCTGTCCTCTGTCACTTCCTCTCTGTGGTTGGCATTTCCTCCTGAAAACACCCGGTGAGATCCTGCCTCTGTTTCCACCTAATCACTGCGTCTCCATACCTGCTTTCCCATCAAGCCTTTGGCAGTCGCTTTCAGTGCTCCTGCGTTAGCAAACAAAACTTGACATTTCACTAGCTGCAGAGTGCAGTTTTTTTTTAAAAACATAAAAATTACAGGCGGGATTGTAGAAGAGAGTGCAGTCCACATATAAAACACACAGTCAGAAGGTTTCTCTCTCCTCAGCATAACTGAGAGCCCATTCTCATGACAACGTAGCTAATAACAGCAAAACATCTCTATTGGTGCCAACAGGGTTTTTTTAAGAGAGAGAGAGAGAGAGAGAGAGAGAGAGAGAGAGAGAGAGAGATGTCATTCTGCTCTGATATAAGGGGAAAAAATTAAGCCTCCTGGTAGTTTAGTAAGAAAAATCTAGATACATAGCTGTATGCTTCTCTGTATTTTGTTTCTTTATAGGATTTATTACCATGTTATGTGCTATCAAATTTTATTTATATCCAAGTGCCAGACTCAGGGAATTTAGCAGTATAGTCACCTCCGAGAGAGAGAGAGAGAGAGAGAGAGAGAGAATTTTATTTTTATTTATTTATTTATTTATTTATTTATTTATTTATTTATTTATTTATTACATTTATACCCCGCCCATCTTTCGGATCGGAACTCTGGGTGGCTTACAAAACAGAGCAATAAAATAAAACCAACAGTAGATTACAATTAATAAAAATGAGAGGAGGCAGGACCCTCCAGTGGGGGTGGCGGCGCAGGTAGGCAAAAAAACAAAACAAAACCCTAAATAGAAAGGTCGCAAGACACCTCCATTAATTTTCAAATTAATGAATGGGCAAAAGGAAGTTCAGAGGTATCACATCTCTCCAAAATGTTTGGGGATTCCTCAAAACCACAGTCCCACTGACTTGACAAGAATTCTGCACTGCAGGTCAACAAAAGAAGTGCAGGAACCAAAAGGTGCCCAACATGGTCTAACAGCAGTGTCAAGGAAACCATAAAACAAAAACAAAACACACACACACACACACACAGAGAGAGAGAGAATGGAAGTCTTTTCCAAATTAAGTGGAGAAGAAGGGAACAAACACAAGGGGCAACATTTTTAAAATCTTTGCTTTCATTGATGATTTTACAGCTTTTGTTGTTTAATTTGTATGAGCATGATCTGCTTCTTTGAGAGCGTTATAAATCATGAACAGAAAGATGGGTTGGGAATACAATATATAAAAAACAAAATTCAAGTAGATGATAAAGGATGCAAAGGTAATTTTGAAGATCATATCAGTAACATCAAACCTACAATGAAGAAATATTTAAACGTTACAGTGGAATCAAGGAGGGTAAGAAGGTTGCAGAGAAGTGGATCCTTTGCCTCTGTCATCTTCACCCGAGGAGGGACCGTTGTTGCTGAAATGTTTTGGAAGGGAGCTTGAACCGGAGTTATGGGTGAACAGGGAGGTGGGCAGCATTACCAGCCTTCCCAAATTTTGTGGCATGATGAGAACAAAACAGAACAGAACTGTATCCCCCCCCTTTAAATAAAATAACCCCCATTGCTCTCCTTGCATCGAGAGCCTGCTGGAGGGAGGCCTTCTTTCTACTCGCTCGCCAGCCTTGCCCTCCATGCCTGGCGTATCTTCCAGCACCTTTCCAGGCCTGTGGCAACTCTCCTCACTTAGGTCTTAACATATTGCATATCTGCTCTCTTGCATTCCTCCCTCTGAGGCAGCCGTACATTATACAAAGAACAGCAAGAGAAGGACGGCTCTGCTCCCCCCCCCTCCGACAGCTCATGCCACTGCCGTGCTCCTCCAGGGCAATGACATAGCATGTTAAAGTCATTAAAATATCACCATGCAGAGAAAGACAAGAAGCCGATACTCCCAAGATCCTGAGTTACTTATTAAGAGTGGCATGTAATTTATACAGTGTCTTCCCCAAGTGTGACATGCTTGTCCACACGGAGTCTGCGCTTCTCTCTGAAGGAGGCAGTGGCGGTTTATGCAGTGGGAAGGAGCAGGTTTTCGGGCTGCCTGAGAGGTGCTGGAAAAACCTTTCCCCCCTGTGGTGTTGTAAATCTGAGGAATGCACTTTCCCCGCAAGAGTGCCAGCACCCCTTGTCACGCAGGGATGGGCCAAGTGTATCCCTCCAGATAGTCTGGGACTGCCAACACGAATCAGCCCGAGTTGGAATAGTGAGCGACAAGGGATCTGGGGAACTGCCAGCCCCATGACATCTGGAAGGCTGCACATGTTCCATCTCCAGCCTTAATGCGAAACGAAGTCTCGTGAGGAGCTATGGGCGTTGCTGGAGAAGAAGAAGAAAAATGGTAGCCCCTGAAAGGCTGCAGAAGATGGGACAGATTTGTTCCTGGTTATTTGTGGGGTGGGATTGCAACTCGTGTGTCTATGCTCCAGGGATACACCATTGTTTTAGATAGCAAGATAAGCCTCCTGCTAAGTACAGTATATATGAGATGTTCAGCAGTGGAACAAGTTGCCTGAATAGAGGCTGACTAGCCAACTGCTAAGCTGCCTAGATGCCCTAAGCACATCTGATGCCGCCTGATCTCGGAAGCTAAGCAGGGTCGGCCCTGGTTAGTACTTGGATGGGGGACCACCAGGGAATACCAGGTGCTGTAGGCGCCTGGAGTAGGAACTGGCAAAACCACTCCAGTATTCCTGCCAAGAAAACTCCATGGACATGGGGTCATGAAGAGTCGGTCACGACTGTCACGACACAACACATACACAGTGAACTGCTAAGGATGCCTTGGCCACCAAAATCCCGGAGCAGTAGCTTGGATTAGATGACTCACTTTCGCATCACACTCAACCTACAATAGGAGTCTGGCCATTTGTCTTACCCTGGGGGGCAGGGGGGGGATAAGACGTTTTTGTATTTCAGACAAGGCATTGAAGGGGACCCCAGCTTATGTATACCAGCTTTATGCAGGTATCTTTTTTTTTTTTTAAAGACATTTCTTTTCTTTCTGTTGAAGCTTACTCGCAAGTCTTTACCATGATTATGCTTCCATTTTTACTTGCTCTACTGGTTTAATTCATCCTTATAGAAAATTAAATGAAAACTAGCAAATGAAATCTCAATACGAGATGCAAACGTTTTTAGTGGGGGGGGGGAGGAGAGAGAGAAAGGTTCCTCCTGCATTCTCATCTGCAGTCCTATAAATTTAAAATGTACTTGGGTTGCATTGTCTTTGCAAAGAAGAGGTTCCACCTCCGAAAGGTGGCAACAGGTCCTTCCATGATGCTGAACCTCAGAATGGCTCAACATTAGAGATGGGCACGACTCAAAAAAATTGTGTTTCGTTTGTCGTTTGGTCGTTTAGGGGTCCGTTTTGGTTCGTTTTCGTGACTTTTTTGCAAAAAAAAATTGTTTTCGTTTCGTTATGTAACGAAACGAAAAAAACGAAAATGAAAAATTGCTGTTTCATTAGCATTCTTTTTAGTTCAATGCATCTGCTGCAACGAAAACGAAAAACACGGCCAAATTTGGTCATTTCGTTTTTGTTTTGTTTTTTAAAAAAATTTCGTTTCGTTTTCGTTGTGTAATGAAATGAAAAAATGAACACGAAAACGAAAAATCACTCGTTTCGTGCCCATCTTACTCAACATAACACACCTCCCACAGATGCAGGGGAAGACTGGCGGCAGACCCATGAGCTGCTGCAACGTTGCAAGTCAAGTCACTACTCACAAGGGTTTAGATGCAGGAAGATGAATAAGGACAGAGAAAAGAGAAGGGCAGAGCAGAAATGGTAGCTTGGTAGGCAGTTTCCTGGTATAGTTTTTCAAACCTCTAGCGGTTCAGAGATGTTCTCTTTGCAATGATTCAAGTTTACCGTTAGGCTTTACTGTCACATTTGATCTAATATTCTGATCAGAAATTCATATACCTGAGGCCGACGGATGCCACCTCTTCCACCTTTCTTCTTTTTCTTCTTTGTACTTTAGACAAGAATATTTCAGCCCTGGTTAGAGAGCAAGGAAAGGAGATTTTACACATCCCATTTGCTAAAGCATTTAAATAACGACATTCTCTTTGGTAGGCAGAGCGTAGAAGGAAACCATTTCTCATGTCACAGAGGCTAGGATGATTAGAATAGGTATTAAGGTGGCTTTCAGTCAAGGAACAGCTGAGTAGCCTTTAAGCAGAGCTAATCTCATAATGGAAAACGGTATAAGGAATGGATGTTAAATTTAATCCTCTTCCAGAATATGGTGGTGCTCGACTGTTCCGGGTGGAAGGTTTGGTGTCGCTTGAACCAGGAGGCCACCTGGAAGTTTTTGTTGTGTAGCCAACCTCTTTGCACAAGGGGAAAGCAAAATATTGAATAGATGATACTGGGCAATTCTTGTTTATTCAGAATATTTTTTAAAAATATGTACACATTTTCAAAATAAGATTACATGTATTCAAGTTGATCCAGCTCACGGCAGGCGGTTCCAGGATTTTCTAGGTAGAGTACTCAGAAGTGGTTTCCCATTCCTGTCTCATGGGGTTGCCCTGGGACTGTGCAGCTTGCCCCCAAGGCCACCCAGGCTGGCCCTTCTCCCAGGAGGCAGAGTGGAGAAGTTAACTCCCAACCCCTGGCTCCACAGCCAGAGACCTAACTCACTGACCGATCTTACGACATCATAAAAACAACAATAACATCTTAGCAATCTTGAAATGACACGTTTAAAATGAAAGGGAGTACAGAATACAGTAGGACCCCAGTATCCGCTGGCGATTGGTTCCAGGACTTCCTGTGGATAATGAAAACCGTGGATAAGAAAGAACACCAAAAAATCTCAAAAACTTCTGTTTTGTGACAATAGCTTGCTTTACGGCTGCTGTTTTGTGACAGTAGCTTGCTTTACAGCTGCTTTTTGTGACAGTAGCTTGCTTTACAGATGCTGTTTTATGATAGTAGCTTGCTTTACAGCTGCTTTTTGTGGTACAGTAGCTTGCTCTGCGGCTGCTGAATTATTTTTTTCCCTTGCCAACCATGGATAATTGAATCAGTGGATAATGAATCAGTGAATACGGAGGTTCTACTGTATATAAAGAAGAAAATATTCTCAAAGGAATTAGCAAAATGGCAAGCCAAAAAGCCTGCCACCATGGAGACCCCATCACAAAAATGAAATAAATCATTAGTTTCAATGAATCGAATCATTATTTAGACTATGGACATTAATTTGATACAGTATCAAGTTTCAACTGTTTTAGTCAGATTTTACTGCAGGTGGCAAAATGGCGCCTGACTTGTAGATAGAGGTCTAGCTTCGGACCCCAGGAAGAGAGTTTTGTGATTGGACACTGCTTCTGTGCGGTGGGCAGAAACAGAACTTTAGATTGTCTGGGAGGCAACAGAGTTTAGAGTACAGTATCTCCCCACACACACACACACACCCCGTGCCCAGATGGTTGGTTTTGCTAGTGGGACGTTCTATCATGTGAACACCCCGCTGCACTGTCAAGAGTTAACAGCTTGAAAGAGAACAAGCTTTTATCCCTTGATGGGAGAAGGCTGAAGGCATATTTTTGCGTGATTGCTGCCAGATCGTGGGCGCGGTATTTTCTGTAGCAGACTTGCCCAGTGGAGAACTACTTGACCTGCAAACTTGGGAAGTGGTGCTTATTTTGGACAGCAGCTGAACTGGCTGGGGATTTCTGGGGGTTTTAGTCCCTCCAGAACCCTAACCTTTCTCATATTTTCTGGCCCGTTCAGTCTAAGCGTAAGCTGCGTGTCGTAACCTACACCCTTTGGGGCTATACAGCACCTCCAGCTTCCTCACTTCCAACGAAATGCAGATTAAAGAGCCTGCAGTTAATGGAAGTCAGGGGACAATATAATGGCCAATCTGGTATTAACCTGGCAGTTGGCAGGAGTTGGGTCATTGCCTTTTAGAACGACCATTAATTTCTCAACTTAAAGCTGAATGTCTCCCTGTTTGGTGGTCTTGGAGATAAACTAAAATCTTAGATACAATTGTTTTCACTGTTGGCAACAACAGATTATTATGTTGTATTTAGGGTAGATATATGAGTTAAATCAGCTTTCGAGAGGACAGTATTTATTTTCCCTGGGTGATATAATATGTGTTTTTTTAGAATTATTTTAATTAACAGCTAAGTAATTATATGCGGTAGCAGTTTAGTGTATTTCTCTCATGGATTGCTTCATTATTGTTTTTCATCCATTTCCATTCATTTTCTGGTATATGCAGAAAGCCTGACCGGTCACGGCGTAATAATAAACGGAACTGATAATGTGTCTCTTTTGCATAGCAATGCATTTATTTATTTCCCGCTTTCATATAGTTACCTCAATTATAGCTGTCCTAAGTACCTGCATCTTAATACACACAGATCCCTTGGGGTGTGCTTTTGTTTTTTCGTGATGCCTCATTAAGCACTATCAACCCAAAGTAGAATTCTTCTTTCAAGCAAATGCACAAATATTCACATTTGTCCAGATTGTAAACTCTAGCAAAATTATCCGCCATTCAGAACAGATACCTGCACACACAAATATATATATGTACATAGGCAGACGGATGGGCCTTTGAGTACCTTTAAGTGTGCTTCACATGTGCCACAATTCTACCCATGCTTCGGATGAAGCTGGATGTCATTTGTGAAAGAGTGTGCAAAACAAAATTTGCTAGTTTTTTTGATGCCCCAAGTCTCTTTGCTGTTTTTGATGCAACAGACTTAACACTGCACCCCCCCCCCCGGAAACAGTTATCTGAATGAAGATTCTGTTGAACTCAGTGGGACTTATCTCTGAGTAGGTGCATGGTGTAAGAGAAACCTTGAGTAAAACAACTTTCCTACTTCAATTAATTTGTGTGTGTGTGTGTGTGTGTGTGTGTGTGTGTGTGTGTGTGTGTGTGTGTGTGTGTGTGTGTTATATATCATTACAATTATTTCCCCACCCCAGCCCACCCCAAAAATAAAAATAAAAAAATCTCTATACAGTGCTTCTACCTTCCTCTTTGTAGGAGCTGTCCATGGTACTATATGGGGTTGGCAGCTGGGATGTGTGTGTGTGTTGTGTCGTTAAAAGTCGTGACCGACTCTTCGTGACTCCATGTCCATGGAGTTCTCTTGGCAGGAATACTGGAGTGGCTTGCCAGTTCCTACTCCAGGCGCCTACAACACCTGGTATTCCCTGGTGGTCTCCCATCCAAGTATTAACCAGGGCTGACCCTGCTTAGCTTCTGAAATCAGGCGAGATCGGATGTCCTTAGGGCCTAGGAGGAGAGAAAAGACCCCAATGTGATTTTTCAAGGGCAAAGAGCTACGCGTAAATATAGCAGTGGTGTAATTTATGGAAGACGAACTAAGACTAGGGAGTGTTTTGGTCAAGGAACCTAAGGGAATCTGATCTGACCCCAAAACATGATGCTAGGAGTCTTCATTCCCTTATTCGAGGTGTCAAGAAATGGAACATTCTGCCCAGGCGACCTGCTTTGCAAATAATGGTTTAACTGGAGATAGCTTACTGGAGTAGGTCTACCACGCAATAAATGGGAGTTTAATTTCTTTGCATACATCATCTTAAAATGAGATTTTTATTTTTATTTATTCCATAAACAATATAACAAAACTCAGCGTTAACAATATGACATTTTCACCGTACAGAGTCAGTCACAAATATTTAAAACCTTTTGCAACAAGAACAACAAAACCAAAAATATTACAAGAATAATTTACAAGAGGGTCTATAAAACAGCAAAGCGCTCACAAATTTTTCCAGTTTCCTTTACACAATATCACTACACTCTTCCACAACATTTCTTTTTATTACAAAATTCCCAACAAAAAGTTTAAATTTTTTTTCTTTGTATTTTGGTTTTTAAAACCAGAAACCTTTTAAGTATACAGCCTTTTATTAGCACCCGGAGGGGTGCCAAAAAGGGGAAACCTCACACATACAAACACTTCACAGCACTTTTCTAAGAAAAATATACACTTACAAAATATTTTACAAATTGGCACACTTAAAAATATACAAGATTTTGTAGGCGTCTTAGAGTGATCCTTAAGAATTATACTTCAATTGACTCTACAGAATATTTATAAAGCTTGTTCTAAAAGAAAAAAGAAAAAAAGGCAAATTATTCCCCCCAAACATGTTAAAATTGCAGTGTACACTGTTAAACAGAAACTGATATGTTACATTCATTTTAAAGGGCCATACAGGATTTCCTTCAGTGTTCACGGGGAATAAAAGTTTTTCTTTAGCACCATAAAAACAATAGCAACTGAATAGAAAGGTGCCTCTGGTTCTATGGAAGCTAATTTAAGGAGTACATTCAAATCTGCAGGCAACCGTTAAAAGGGCCTGCAGCAGCAAGGTCTACAGGATCAGGACACCAAACAGAGCATCGCTAAAGATTTCTGCCCTGCTTCCTAGTTGCGAGTAAATGGCAGAAAAAGAGCTGAACTGGGACCTCTCTGAAACCTATCTCACCCTTTCTAAATATCCCCAACCCCAACCCCCACCCCAATTGTGCTTTTTGAAGTGTCCATGATTCTCTCTCTAGAAGGGCGGATAGAACGGAACGTCTTGCTGTCTTTCATCGCCTTTCTCCGCTCAGCACCCCCAAGTGCTGGCAGGCTCGATAGGTGGGCTGCATTAAGCCAGCTCACTCACACTTCCATCCTTTTGCTTTTAGAGCTCACTGTTTCTACACCCACCCTTCCAATGGCTGTTCCTTAGCGTCCTTTATTTACCTGAGAAACCGATTCCTCTTAAGCCATGCTCCATCCTTACTGTATCACACTCTTATTTTCACCCTCCCCACAACCCTATCCATTTGTCATCATTATTAATATTATTATTTGCATTTTTATTTTTTTTTAAAATGTAACTCCTTGGAAACAGACCGAGGCTCGTTCTCAAAGAAAAGGCTTGTGGCCCATCTCTCCCGCGAACGCTTTTAAGCAGGGGAACTGCATCCTGTGAAAAGCATGGAGTCCAAAGTTTTGCACAAAAGAGTCTGACACACAGCTCCAGTCAGATCTGGGGAAAGTTACTACTTGGGACTTAAACATGACACTAGCATAGTGAAAAACCTCTGCTAGGGTAGTTGTGCTCAGTTGCACAGTGCAGGTAATTGCACAACTTCATGCACATCTGGCGATGCTTGCATAGGCATACAGAATCTCGCCCTTGCACTCATGTTCTCAACTGCTAATGCAGCAAGACTTGTGCTAATACCAAGACCTCGCTGGAGACAGCCCTCGGGCTACATCCCTCACCCCAAAACAGCCGTGTTGACCAGGGGGGGAGATTTGAGGGGAGTGTTCATCCAAAATGGTAACTTTCCTCAGCTGTCCCAAAGGTGTGTAAAGACCTGGTTCCTCAGTGGCGTTGGCTCAGACACAGCAGACGTCGGGTGTGCGATAGTTCCACTGGTGGAACAGAAATGGGGGTGAAGAAATGAAGAAGGCGAAAGACACAGCAGGGCCTTCTGCGTCTTTGTTTTTAAGGGACAGCAGGAAATGGTTTTGTGCAATGGAGCAAAGCTCAGGGCACGGCGTCTTGCCTCACGGATCAATCAGTTGTGGTGGCCGTTTCCCCCTCTTTAACCAGAGGGACATCTACACACACCAACCACTACCTGCCTGCTCTCAGTAGCAAAGTCTTACCAGGAACTCTGTGGTGTTCCACCAGCTTGCCCCAGTCTGTGTCAGCATTTCCTGCCACACAGCCTGCTGCAGGGTTCCCTGGGCCTTTGCAGACAAGGTTCCCATGCAGGTTTACATCCTGTTAATGGTAACGGTCATGTTGCCATGTCCCTGTGCCACCTGCCTCTTAAACATACAGCTCCCTGTGAAACATACGGTGCCACCTCCCTGTTCAACCACAGGGGATCATAAATGACCTTACGTCGTCAGCTTGCAATGGACAAAGAACACTTCTTAGAAGATCAAGTTTGCATTTTGGTTCCATGCATGACTTGGAAACATGCTATATGGCAGCAATGGAGAAAAGGCTGAGAGCGTGCTTGTAGGATTCAGAGCTTTCCCTTTCATGGTAAAAGCAGTAACCAGGAAAAGATTTGACTGTTGCTTCCGGATGTTTTTGAAGGGGAAGGACGTGGCTCATGCAAAGGCAGTCATGATCAAAACTGAGACTCTCCTTATGCATTTGGATTTGGATTCCAAAATGAAAATTGCTGTGTGACAGCATTTAAGATTTTCAGAAAGGTGGTCAGCCCAATATTCCCTGCCCCGTTTTTCGCCTGCTACCCGTTATCCCAACGGCAGAGAGGTTTTAAGGGCAAGAACCCAAAAGAAGACAGAGCTTAGGCACTCCCGATGATGGGGCTGCAGGGAAGGGATGGAGTTAGTGATGACATGAAGCAGCACAGAAATGACAGAAGGGGGTTGAAGGTGGAGAAGGTCCGGGACCCAGAAATTGCACAGAAAGTGACGAGCGATGGGTAGTTTGCTCAAACCTAGCGGGGGCTTCCTGACAAAGCCTTGGTGGCCAGTTGCAAAAGGAACGATGAGGAGAGGCAAAACACGGCATAAGATGCCCAAACCAACTCCCAGGTTCTGGAACAAGGCTAGGTTCCTGATTGCACCATCTGCTCCCTCTCAGCTTTGGGAAGCTCAACAATGGAACAGAAACCAAGTCAGGCAAAGACATAATGAAGGCAGGGAATTAGGTTTTTGGCAAATGCAAGAAGAAGACAAAGTGCTCATGACAATGTTATACTGAGGTAGCAGTCAGGGAGGCATTCTGCTGCAAGTTGTGCGTGTGCAAAGTGTGGGGTTCCGCAGGGTTTCCAAGGTTTGTGTGTGTGTGTGTGTGTGTGTGTGTACGTACAGATGTGCATGGGAAATCAGGCAGCATAATGATGGGTAGGCAGGTGGAATGCGGATGGGAATCGGGCACCAGTGACTTTTAGCATTGGTGGCCAAGAAAGTCTAAAAGGCTGAGATGAAAAGCATTGGAGGCAGCACCCGGAGCTCAGTTAAAGCAGGTGCCAAGAGGAAAAAGAAACACTGTTTATTGAATGCCATTTCCCCCCCCACATTCAGTAAAAGGGATGGTGTTTCATTACTTCCTGTACGCATCACTTATTGCACATTTAAGAAACAAGTAAACAGTTGCTGAATATTTCAGCACCACTTAGCTTATTATGTCCTAGCATGAGTAAGTTTAACTTACTGGTTATGAGACAAGCTTATGTAGAAAGATGAGGTCAAGTGAAGGTGGCACGTGGGGGGGGAAGGCATCTATTTCTAATTGCCCTCATGCCAAGTCTCTGCTCTGTCTCCTCCAGAGATATATGGGCAGACAGTTAATTTATTTCAACAAGGGCTCTCAGAATATCCCCGTCTCCATGTCCTTGGGATGCGTTGGGGGAGTGTATTCTCTCAGCAAGCCAGGCTTGCAACAGAGCAGGAAAGGGACAGCTATCTCAGCCCCATAATTCATTGGTTGGAACAGTAACTTCAGATATTCTTCGGACTATATAGTATGTATTCCCCGCCAGCGTAGCTAGTGGTGAATGTGCCTGGGAGTTTCAGTCCCAAGAAGATCTAATGACCCAAGGTTGAGATCTCTCTCTCTCTCTCTCTCTCTCTCTCTCTCTCTCTCTCTCACACACACACACACACACACACACACACACACACACACACACACAGAGCCAGTACCCAGCCTGTAATTACAGACCCTTTGAATGTAGCACACAGGATGGCTGCCATTTCCAATAGCAGGTGAAAAGGACCATTTTGAATGCTACCACTGTGAAGGAGGGAAACACACCATCTTCAGTATCAAAAACCGGCATAAGATTCTATTTTACTATACAGTATAGTTGTTTGTGCTTATTTTCTAACCACTGGATTAAAAATCAAAACAGAATGTTTTAAAAAATGATACAACCACCCCTGTGGGGGGCAGTCATACAGTGCACTCAACCATCTCTTGCTGCCTGTGTCGATCAGACTGTTCACAGATTCAGTGTGCTATCCCCAAGCTTGCCCAGTTTCTACCAGATGACAGAGCTTCTTCTATTTTAATGCAAGCAGCACCTCATATGTGCAGAAGCTGTCTGCACACGAACGGGGGACACCATGGTGACACCTGCCCATTAGCACCCAGTCTCCATGTGCTGACTAGCTAAACTGTTGAGCCTGTAAACCACATCGGTAGATCTACAGTGTGCAGAGCCAGGAAATGCAACTTTTCTGGACTACACGTCCCAGAATTCTCTGCTCAGTTGAGCTGGTAGGGTCCAGGTCCTGGCAGCGTGACCTATAAGCCAGAATCCTATTGGGTTTGGGGAGTGTAACTCTATATTTATGTAACAGGTGTGGATAGTGACTCTGGCTGCCATTCACACATTCAGACAAACCCATACCAAGCATCCGCAGGTGTTCTCAAACAGTCAGGAGCGTAAGATACCTATTTATTTCAGTGCCTGCATTGTCTTGCAGAAGGGTTCTGGATTTTTCAGGTGTTTAAGGAGGTGATGATGAAAATGGAAAGTTATTTTGGCAATCTGAATGTGCCAACGCGTCTCAGGTGGCATCACAAGCGGTGTGGCTCGGGGGTCTGCTCCACTCACATGCATTCAGGGATGTGGCAAAAGTGACTGTCCCTCTTGGATGGCAGAAACGAACTCTGCCTTGTTTGAAAGGACTCCTAGTAAGGGGGTTAAGACGGGGTGTGGACTCCGGCCTGTGGCATCATCTCCACGTCAGCCCAGGAGGTACCAGATGACGGCATCTGATTAGAAACGGGGTGAGCTTTTTTGAGCTTGCGGCTGTCTGTAATTATAGCAGAGGGAAGGACAAAGCCCGCCAGGAATTAGGCAAGAGACCTCCAGAGGAAGAAAGCACAAGAGCGGCAAGAAAATATTTGGGAAGGTCTCAAAGATAACGGTGGGTGGCCGAAGAAAGGGACTTCATGCAGACCCCACTGAACTCCTCTGGGGTCCTGTCGTGGTGTCCTAAGGTGGAGGGGAGATGAGAAGCACACTAGAAAAGAATGCAACCAATGGTTCCTAGCCAGAATCCTACCGGGGTCCATGTAAGATCTGTACAACTTGCCAAGGCATACCGAGGAGGAATGAAAGCAAGGTCACTTACCTGCTTGTGCAAACTGCCGTGCCCTCCCGGTGGCTCAACCGCGAGCCATGGCCATTTGTGACGCGTCAGTAGGATTTCCTGCCAGGGAGAACTAGGTTGGGACTCACCCAAAGTGCATTTCCACCAAATGAAGCCGTTGCCCCTTTCTTGCAAACTTCCCCATCTAGGGTGGGGGTGGAGGGCAGAGCCTGGCAGAGATGCAGGCCAGTCTTGCGGCTTCAAGTGCTGTTCCCTTCCCCCCCCCCTGCTATGAATGGTGACTCTGCCAAGGAAGTGAGGAGCTCTGGGGTCCCAAAGCCTGTGTCACTGCAGGGGGGAGGGGCCGTGGCAGAATGATCCGCGTAGCCCACTCGCTGCTGCCTCCTCCCACGCTCATCCAAGGAAGGCTCCACTTTTACCCTAACACATTCTGGAAGATCCACATGGATTCACAGCATCCTAGAATTCAGGCAGGTAGCGAGAATCATGAAATGGGGGACTCCCGGACATTCCTCTTCCTTGTCCACCCTTACCCAGAATTCCCTGTCTCACAACCTTGCCTGAAGGCCTACCTCACCTGGCACACCTGGGCGCGGAGGTGCCTCTCACTGCTCTTTCTGCAAGGGAAATCTCCACGGCAGCTCCTGGAAAAATGCCAGCCAGGAGCATCCCAAGGCCAGCCCACCTCCTTGGCCTTCTGGTTTCAGATCGGCACGTGTATTGCTTTCAGTTCATGGACGGGTAGCCTTGAGGTTCAAGTATTTCACATCTTAATCTACGATTGAAAGACACAGGGCTCTCATCAAAAAGCAGCAGCCCTCCTTTTGACTCCTCCTCGGAACACTCTTTCCCGTGGAGGAGCGGCTGGTGTCGCTCACGGCAAAAGCATCCATCTTGGACTCTCTTTCCACACAGACCGGGTAGCGTGAGGCTCTGTGAAGCGGCTCCGAAGGGGTGCTCCCCTTCTTCCCCAGCTCAAGATGGGCAGAAAAGCCCTGGCGCCTCTCCTCCTCCTCCTCCTCCTCCTCCTCCTCCTCCCTTGCTTCTCTGCCCCCTTGGCCCTCCGGTGTGCGTCTGTGGGTGGGTGCCCACAAGAAAGGTGGAGAGGAGGTGGCAGGAATGAAGGGGAATGGGCGCAGAAGAAACAGCATCCAACAGGCACAGGGCAGGAGCCCAAAGGGCACCCCCCCCACCCCCCCAGGAAAAAGAAGTCCAATTAAGTTCCAGGGGAAAGGGATGAAATGAAAGCAGATTTGGTCATGATTAAGCTTAAGTCACCCGGTCACAGCAATGTCTCGCGGGCTTTCAACAAACTTTTCTCCGGTGGCCTTAATGTTACGGTTTCCTTAGCGCATCAAGTCCTAACAATACCTCTCCGCCTTGGCTTCTCCAAGGCTCCCCAAATTGGCAGGCCTCCTGCGTTGTCAAGTTTTCACAATAAATCAGCAGCAAAATGCACAGGCTCAGGCTCAGGTAGACAGGAGGGGAAAAGAAGAATAAAAGCAATGTTGTTGTCGTCCCCCCCTTCTTTCGTCTCCACCTCGGAAGGAGGCTTGGGGGCAAGGAAATAAGGTTTGAAATAAGGCCTTTTGAAAACTATGTTTCATGAATCAGCCAACACTGAATAATTCCTTGAGAAAAAAAAGCACTATTATTATTATTGTAGTCATTAATTTTTCTGCCCCCCCCCCATCAGTGAGATTTGCAGGCGTTCCGCTAAGGATGCAGAGTGTCAAGCTATAAATTCTTAATTGCATTTAAAAAAATTTGCTGGAGGTTGCTTTGTTTTAACAGCCTTCAAACAATATTGACACCACAAAGGTTAAAACATTAGAAAACCCCAAAGCATGGACCAATACATGTATTCTCCTGCCAGGAAAACCTTTAACGTGGTCACAAAATAGCTTTTTTTTAAAAAAAAAATGAAATTCCAATACAGTACAGTATGGGTGAAATGCGTTAGTTCTGGTTTTTCTCACTACTTTTAGAATGTATCTCAGGCTGCATTATAAAATATAGAAAACTGATACAAAGTATCAACAATACAATTTGGCTCTTGAAATTATCTTCAGCTACAGCTTTTGATTCAAATAAACATGTGGTAGAAAGCAGTTTTTTTCCTCTTAAATTGCTTGTTTCCAGTAAACTTACCTTGAATGGTACACTGTTCAGTCTTTTAAAACTTTCAGTAGAATACCTCCCCTAAGCTGATTTTTAATATTTGATCAATACTTTCCAGAGGGCACTAACATTTTTTTTCCAAATTTCCATCTTCAAATTCTCCCCCACCCTCCCTTTTGAGCTCTGAGCCAGAGGACAAAAATGTATTAAATGAGGTAAGTCAATTTGGCACACGTACATTGTCTTGTCCATAAAACTTTTGATAGTGTGATCACCATCATTCTCATAGTGTTTAATTTCAAACGGGGTGACTAATTGCATCACTGGAATGTTTTTTTCTTAGTAAACCAAAAGGCAAAAAAAAAAAAAAAAGCTCCAGAAAACACTCACAACCCATTGTTGGTAAGATGTAAAAATATGTACAGTACAACACTTGTTCAGAGTTTGGCACGATTTGTGTGGTTGTTGTAGACAATAGTGCATCAACAACTGTACAACAGTACGACTTTTGAAACACAGGGAAATACCATGTTAGCTTTGCTTCCAAAGAATAAAAAGTCCCACGATTTCAAATTTTTGATTTCAGCACTCAACACTTTCAACATATTACAAGGCATTGTTATTTTTTCCCGATTCTGAGAAAATAAAGGGGGGGCATAAACAAAAAAAAAAAAAAGAAAAAAGAAAAAAGAAAAAGAGAAAGAGAGAAAAACACAACCCAAGCACGTATCAAATGTCTTTCTAGAAAAAGGTGTATCTTCTTCAAATACTGGTAAAATCAAAAATGCTGTTTCTGCTTTAAGAAGAATGAAGTCTGTTTCCCTGCAGAAAAACCAAACATTTTATGCCATCTTAGTTACCTTGTGTGGAGTCACGTTACGCTCTTAACTTGGATAGAGAAGATGGAGCTTTATATGGTGCAGGTTAGGATATAAACAGCAGAGGGTAGTAGAAAGCACATTGAATAGCCACATGGCAATCAGGTCGGAATGAGTAGTCATTCTACTAACTCAAGACCCTTTTCGTTTGGATATCTTGGCTTTTTTTGGATGCATAACCTCTTTTTTCTGTATTAAATTTTTTACAAAATGTTCCAAAAAAAAGTCTGTTTTCGTTTTCTGAAACCAATTTTTGTTTTTTGTTTTTGTTTTTAAAGCACTTAATTAACCCTTAAAAGAAATAAAAGGAATTAAAAAAACTGAAGAAGCCAAACAGCAAGAAAAAAGTAGCCTTGTTAGTTTGTTGGTAACCCCAGCCAAGCCAGAAAAAAAATAATAATTTTAAAAAGAAACAAGAAAAAAAGAAAGGTCATTCTATTAGGTAGCTTGCAAGAAATAAGTATTTGCATGCATTTTGTTTTGAGAACAAAAACGAGAACAACAACAACAACCCAAAATAAAGGCCTGTAAAAGGGGAAATGTCTCTTTCATGCAACTCTCTCTTTCACAGGAAGGAAAAAATGAGGAAGAATGGGCTTAGCAGGTAGTAGGAAAGTTAAGGGTGCATTCCAGCCAGTTTGGTGCAGCATTACCTCAGTTTCTCAAACGCAGCTGTCACAGACGGGTCTTTATGAGGCTGGTCGCGTTCTGCTCGCTTCATTTTACAGTTCTCATCCCTTAGTGACTTAGAAGTAGATTTATGCCGGTACAGCTTTTTATGAGTAGGCTCGTTTTTGGCTAAAGTGCTCAGGTTACTATAGCTTTTATCAAAAAAGGGAGAGTGAATGTCCGCGGGGTACCCGGTGGAACAGTTGGGGCGTCCTCCGGGGTCGCACGAGGCGGTTCGGCTGCCGGATTTGCTCAGGCTTTTGCTTCCCGGCTTGTGGCTTTTCCCTGTCCCTGGAGAATTGCCGTTCGCCTTTTTCTTGGACTCTTGGGAGGTGCCGGCCAGGATCTTAAGAGTTTTCAATTTCAGGCTGTTGGATTCCGGGGAGCGGAAGAGATCAGAGACGTTGTTATGGCCAATGGGGCCCCACAAAGGTTCAATGGAGGCCATCATGAATCTCTGGACATCGGCCATCCCGGAGGCAATGTTTGACAGAATATTGGACGGCTCCTCAAACTCCCTCTGATCGTCATCAAGGAGGCTGCTGGCATGTCCGATGCCAGCTTCCGACCAGCCTCCTTTGTCTTTGCCCAGGGCCCAATCCCCGGGCAGCCCGTTATGTTTCCCTAACCGGATGGAGGTGGGGCCACCGTGCCGAATGGATTCCGACAACACTTTTGTGGCTGAGGCCGCATTGCTTAAGGAAGTCGCCACTCTGCCCCCAACGCTCAGAGTCTTTTCCCCGTTAATGCCGCCTGCGTTTTTCCCCTTTCTTGTCGATTTGGGCGCTTGCCTGGAGTTTTTCCCCGGCGGCTTTTCACTCCCTTTGTTGGCTTTGGGTGATTTTTTCCGAACATTTTTCTGGGGAAGGCTTTGGTTTGTACCCACATTTTTACTTTTCCTCTTTGATTTTGACACTTTGCTACTGGTGCTAATTTGGCCAGATGGCTCATTAAATGTTGACAGGCAGGGGCTTTTTTCAAGAAGGCTGACAGAATCCTCATCGTTGAACATATGGAATTGAAACTGGTGATTATTTAACGTGAATCCATTATCCGACTGGTCTTGGGCCTGGACGACCCCGCAGCCCCACTTGACCTTCTCCGGATTGCTTAGCGCAGCTGGAGAATTATCAGGGAAACCTTTCATATTTCCTAGCGGCTTGGTTTCCGACCCGGCTATCTGCGGTGAGAGGTTAGGGGTGTCTGGAGGAGACATTTCAGAGAGGGAGGACTGGCGGAACTTATCCGGTGTGAAGTTGGAAATGTCTAAAAGATCCGTCGACTCCTTCAGGGGCGTAATTTCATCGATGCTTTGCTGGATCACAAGTTTGGGGCTACAGTGGGCCAAGAAGTCATCGGCAATATCATCGTCCCCATCTTTTTCGCAAGACTTTAAACTCAGGGAGCTGTAATTGCTGGAACTTACGGACAGAGAACCCACTGAGTCAAAACTGACCAGTCGCCCATCGTCTGTACTGAGTGTAGCTCTCTGGAAAGAAAAATGCCCCTCTCTGTTGCTAAAATTACAGGACTGATAAGAGTCATCAGATTGCATTTGCTGGTTATCGGACATGCATTTTTTTTGGTATAGTAATTTGCTGCTACTCAGGCTGGCTTGATTATATCCAGAGGCTGGGGCGTTCTCTGGACCTATGCAGCCACCAAACTCAGCCGCTGACAACACCGAAGCCTCTTGCATGTCACTTGTGAATCCCTGGCCGTTCCCGCCGCCTACTTTGCCCGCCGGCCACAAGCTTCCAAAGCTGCCCGGCTCGATCTCCAAACGGCTCGGGGACTGCTGCAGCTCCGACTCAGAAGGTGGGGACAGGATGCAGCTCTGAGCCGGTGGCAGAGGACAGAAGGGTTTGTCTGCCTGAAGGAGACTGGGGAGCGGGTCCTGCTGCAGTGGCGGCGGCGGCGGCGGCGGCTGTTCGGGGTGCTGAGGACTGAAGTAGGCGATGCCCGTGCTGCTCGACAAATCAGAGGCGTCTAACAGTGTCTGCAGATACCCCCCAGGGATGAGGGGCACATTGGCAGCAAGATTGGCAGATGGCGCAGGCTTGTCTGAAGAGCAGTTGGTGGTGGTGGAGGTGGAGGTGGCGGGTAGGAAGGAGGAGGATTTTTTAGCAGCCTTCTCCTCCTGGCACTCAGAAAGGCGAGAGCCGTCTGCAGCACAGGGAACACTTTCCTCCTTTAAACATCTTGCCGGCTCCTGGTCCTCCAAGGCCAGGGAGGCCTCTGTGAGATGGGAGGCAGCGGCGGCAGCGGCGGCGGCAGCTTTCATCCGTTTGCATTTCAACCTGGCTTCGCTTTTGAACTTGATTCTGCGCAAGACCTTCCTCTCGGGGCCCTTGAACTCCCTCTCTTGCAGTCTACATTTTGGCGAGGCGAGGCTGGCCATGTCGCTCAAACGCAGGCCGTTGGCGCCGCTGGAGGTGGTCAGGGCTAAGGCCTGCATCCCCTTCATGCCCCCTGCCTCGTCTTCTCCCAGCCGGTGGCAAAGGGACTTCAGATCCGAAGAGCAGGAGCCCAGCTTGCCCAGAGGCCGCTCAATGGCCTTGATCCTCTGGATCCGGTGCCGGTTGGCCAGCTTGCACTTTCGTTTCCGCGGGTGAGGCAGGAAGGAGACCTCGGAGCCGTTGAGATAGAGGCCTTGCTGGCGCGAGAGGGCGGATTTGAGGAGGCTGAGACGGCTCTGCCACCTCTCTTGCCAGAAGGCCTTCAAGGGCGCCAGCTTGGCGTACTTGCCCAGGAGCTCCGCGCTCAAGGTGACGGTCGTTTCGCTGGCGTCCACTTTGCCGAGCTTCACGAGCATGTGCTTCTCCCCTTTAAACCGGTTGATGATGATGTATTTGATGATGACAGGGGGTTCCTTGCGGGAAACTTTTCTCCTCTTCTTTGGACACCATTCATCGTCGTCTTCCTCCTTGGGCCCGTCCGGGGTCCATTCCTTCTTATCCACAATCTTCTCGCTCTCGATGGAGTCCACGTCGTACAGGTAGTCGTCGCTGTATCGCACTTTCCTTTTTGCTCGCAGGCCGTAGTTCTGCTGTATGAAGGAGCTGGAGTGGTCTCTGGGCAGGTACTTGTTGCAGTCTTTCAGATCCTGGAGGACGTCAAAAGAAGATTCCGTGCAGGTACTGTCGTCGCTGAATTCCCCAGAGTCCTCGGTAGAATTCACAATCTCCAAGAAGTGGTTTCTTTTGGGACCGATGTACTGGACCACCTCAGTACTGGTGCAAGATCTGTTTAAGGTCACTTTCTCACCTTCCTCCTCCTCTTCTTCCTCCTCTTCCTCTTCCTCCTCCTCCTCCT
The DNA here is from genome assembly GCA_037367245.1 of Phrynocephalus guinanensis. Taxonomy (NCBI): domain Eukaryota; kingdom Metazoa; phylum Chordata; class Lepidosauria; order Squamata; family Agamidae; genus Phrynocephalus; species Phrynocephalus guinanensis. The sequence goes on along the minus strand of CM074748.1, from coordinate 1,646,306 downwards.
CTTCTTCTTCTTCCTCCTCCTCCTCTTCTCCCCGCTCAGCTTCTACTTCTTCCCCCCAAATGATGCTCTCTTCAGATTTGAATTGGGAGGTATCTCCAGCCCCTCGCGGACCCCTCTTCAAGGCCGTCCTGCCGTCTCGTTTGGGGCATCCACTGAACACGCTCGGGAAGAAATTAAACTGAGTGTCCTCTTGCCCCAGAGCCCCGGTCTTCTCTCTCACGTTGTCCTGAAAGGATTCATACCGAATCTTTAAGGAGCAAACGTCACTTCCCAGGGTCGAATCGTCGTCATCAAACATGTAATTATCCACATCTTCCTCAGAGAACAGATTTACAGAAAGCTCATTTTTGGAGCAAAGGTCCAGCAGCTCGATTTTACTTTCGCTAATGAAAGATTCAAAATAACCCCATTCCTGGTTGGGATTCGTTAATAAAGGTTCCTCCCCGTTGCACTTGTCTAGCAGTAATCCCTCATAATAATTTTTCTGAGTGGGGTCCTCCGAATCGCTGTCAGATTTCTCAGCGTCTCGTTTGTCTGCTGCTCGCGATTTATGCATCGGGAAGCTTAAAAGCTGGTCTGAGAGCAGCTGATCTCCGTATCTCATGCTTTCTCCTGTGCTCATGCAGTGAATCCCGATATCAGAGACCGAACAGGTGTCATAATCCCTGTTGATATCGCCTACTTTCAGGCTTATTCCTGGCTCTGTGTCAATGCCGTCCTTCGATTCAATAAAGCAGCCCAGGCAAGTCCGGCTGGGCTGCATCAGGCAGTCGCCCGTGAGCGCCGAGATGCTGCCAGGCTCCATCATGGTGAAGGGAGCCTTCTCGCCGTCGCCCGGCAGGGACCACGCGCTCGTGCCCTTCGTGACACACGATGTCAGGGAAATGGCGTGCACCGAGGAGGAGTCATCGGAAATATGATCAGGCACGTCGGCCAGCCTCAGAGGGGAGGGAGGGCTCAGCCAGCAAGGCTTCTTGGACGTCAGGGCTGCCTGCGACCGGGGGCAACCTTGGCTCTCTTTTTGAATGGCGGCCGTCAGGGCCGGAAAGGGAGAAGCCCCGTCTGCAGCACGAAGAGGCTTCTCGTCGCCATCCAGGCTGTGGGAGTCTGAAAGAATGAAGATGGAGAGGAGGAGGAGGAGGAGGAGGAGGAGGAGGAGGAGGAGGAGGAAGGTGAGTTAACATCTGCGTTTTCTGAGTAACTGAATCCCAGTCTTATACAATGGGAAAGAGGGTCCCAAAAGATCATCTGCTCTACCAGTGGAGGAATCTACCACTAAAACACAGCTGGCAAACAGCCACCAAGCCTCTGTTTAGAAAGCAACAGATAATAGAGAGCCCACCACTGTCACCCTAAGGTCACCCATCTCCTAGGTCAATGGTGGTGAGCCTTGTGCACTCCAGATGTTTTGGACCTCAACTCCCAGAATTCCGAGCCTGTGTTGCCAATGACAAAGGACTGTGGGAGTTGTGGTCCGAAACGTCTGGAGTCCACGAGGTTCGCCACTGCCGCCCGAGGTGAACAGTTGATACCATCAGGAAGTTTTTCCTAATTTTTAATTGAAATCTGTTTTCTTGCCAATTGGAGGACTCAGATCCCACCACCCCAAGCTGCAGGCAACACACCGGCTCTGATGTTTAAGGTGACAGCCCTTCAGATGTGTGAAGGTGGCTGTTTCATCCCTCTTCTGGATATGTTTTATGTGGCCCATAACCTTTGTACACTGGGATGCCCAGGAAGATTTTTTTTTTAAAATGGAAGAGGGCAGCTTTCAGGCAGATGGGATGGATTACACATTTAGTCATGCTAAGGGCCAAACAATGCAATATTTACCTAGCAGTTTCTTTTACTCTGGAGCAACTGTGGGGCATCCAGTCTGACCTGGGATCTAGTAGGGCTTTAGCCCTTTGGCCTCAACATTGGGAGAAATTCTGACATGCAGGAAGTATTCCCTCAGTACAGTATTATATTAGCTCCCAGTTTAAGCATTGGCGGGGCATCCTTTTCTATAATTAGGTTTTCTTACCATCCTCTTTCACCCCATTAATCAGGATTGCTTCTTGGTCTTCTGAGGCATAATCCTTATCTTGTTGGTCATCCATCAATGTAATCTCCAGTTGTTCACTCCATGCTCTCATGCAGCTGGCCAGCCTGTCCACATGCAAAAATATTAATTACAGATGTTTTTGAAACTGTTAAAAAAATCATGAACATTAACTTGCCCATCTTGCAATTAATATCTTTTTCATTCAGATCAAAAGCAAGCCATGCTAACATGACTTCTAAGTGCCGATATTGCTCCCAAAGCTATAAGGTGTTCAGTGGTCTTAATTTTTTTTTTGGTTCCTCTCCTCCTGGGATTAAGGAGGACTAAAACCCCGGCTATCTTACTTCGAGCATGTAATGCTAAAACCTCGGAGTGGAACACAACGAGAAAAGAGGAAGAAGGCCTTACAAAAAAGCGATTTGAAATGGGAAAGGAAGATTTGAAATGGTAGGGCTTTTCAGAGTCAATTAATTCCTAGGGTCACCGTAAGTCAGCAATGACTGGACAGCACCTTGCAACAAAATTGGCTTAGCATCCGGCAGTCGATTCAGTGGGTTTACTCTCTGAAGGGATGCCAATTAGGTTTAAGCCAAAGGAACACCCCCACACTCTCCTGTTCTTAACATTCCAGTTTGCCTCTAGGCAGGGATGGGTGGAAGCCACAGGGCCATTCCAAAGAAGGTAGAGGTGAGACTGATAAAGGATCTACAACCACGGGCATTTATACACGACCCCTAAACTCCGGGGCAAATGGCTCCCAGCTCCGGAGCTTAAAAATGTTTACCCACCAGCTCCGGAGTTAACAGAAAATTAAGTGCGACCACGCCCAATTTAGCGCGGCCCAGCGCACCTTTCAAGTACCTGCTCTTTGGAGGTGAAAATTATTTGATCCGGTGTAACGATAGTGAGTGCGGGGGTCTCCTTGCTTCTGTTTGTTGTTTTTTGGCTCCCGCCCCTTTAAGAGCTACTTTTACAGAGACGAGAGGCAGAACGGAGGTGAGCGGCATGCTTTTCTTTCTCTTTCTCTCCCTCCCCTCACGCAGCCAGCAACCAGGAAGTGCGGAGGGGGTGGGAACGTCCGAAGAGTGACGAACCCCTAAGATCTCTGGTCCGAATTTAAGTGGCCAGCGGATCTTAGGGGTCGTGTAAAAAGGCCCCACGTCTCTACAAACAACACAGGAAGAAGAACTGGGAAGGGACTCCTCCGCAGGAGGAGAACAATGAATCAGACTTCTCTGTTGAGTGCTTGCACCACCATGCCTGGGCTGAGCTCAGGGAACTCCACTTACCATACAGTATACTGTATATGGGTAAGGTTATTATCCACCTCCATACAACAGCCACAAGGTATTTGCACAAGCTTCCTCTGAGGGCAACCAGATCTGTTGCCACTCGGGAGAGATGGAATAACATGTACCCCTGGGGCAAGATTGCTGTGGGCTTGCCTCCATCCTAGACCTGGTGGCCAACAACCGGCCAGTAGACCATGGAGGAACCTAACCAACGATCCCTTCTGCTGGGAAACTGGAAGGTGCATTCATGCACCGATTTTTCACAGTGAGAGAACAGATTTCTTAGCACACAGCAATAGTCCTGGGCATAGAACAACCCAAGTCTTACATGAGCAGTGCTTATTCACCTACACCAGCAGTTCTGGCAACTTCTGTCACTGGAAATGACAATTCCAGTAACTTGCCACAGGGGAGTGGCAGCATCCCCGCCCCCTTCAACTGAAGATGGGGATCCCACAGCCCATTTTTGACCTTTCATGCCCCATTTCTCGGTGAAATAACCAGGATTTGAGTTCTAAGGGCTACAAAAACGAGTTAGGGTGAGTCCATGCACAGGGCTTACCCTGGGAGAAAGAAATACTTCTATACTACTTTGTATCCCCAGCAGAATCTCACAAAGCAGTTCATACAAGCTGATGGAAAGACCCAAGGATTGTTGCTGGATTTTAGGAAGGGATATGGAGTATTTTGCTGGATTTACCTTTTCCAGAAAGGAGGCACAGGAGCTGCAGTGAAACTCAATAAAGCTTTCGGCAGCAGACTGAAGACAAAACATTGCTTCTGGCCAGGTGCTGCGCTTTTCTTAGCTGTGTTTTTGTCTAATGATGGCTTAATTTTTTAGGCTATGTTTTTCAATTTATCTCTATTTCAGAATTTGATCTTGCTTAGTATTTTAATTAGTTTTCCCTCTTCTTTAATAATACCATAAGTCACCGAGTCTTTGTGAGAAAAATGATTCCAATAAATATATTCACTATAAATAGGATGATATAAATATTATGAATCTATTTATGTGTATATCTCAGAAATTATAAATATATTACATGCATGCATTGCCTTTTGTAAAAAAGAGTCAGAACATGCTATCTTACTTAGGGGGGGAAAAGGTGTCTAGAACAAAAGGTCCCTGCCATACCCTCTTTTCAGCCCCAAACCAAGGATGCTTGGATGTCCCTGGCTGCTTTTGTGTGCAGTCGCTTGGATCGCAGCCATGGCCTCATTCCTGCCATTACCTTTCACACGTAACCCAACTTGCCAAGTTTGACTTGAAGGGTTGATATTTTTTTTAAAAAGCAAATCCCCATCCAGCTGTGTGCACAAATTTACATATTAGCAATTCACCCAATTAGCTGAAGGTGTCATCATTAGGCATAAAGACATACTGTTTAATTGCCTCTTTAAAACAAATTGAATTCAGTTGTACGTTAAATGTTGATTCACGAGGCAAAGTGGTACGCCAGGTAGGGAGGAAAGGACGTAGGTGCCTAAGGCATTGCCAGACCTTTCCTGTGTCTGGTTCCTGGCAACCATGTTGTATCCAAGGGTTCCTACGGGAACTCCCAGGGCTCAGTCTGAGAGAATTTTGGGAATCATCATCCTCATCATCCTAGAACTGCAGAGCTGGAAGGGACCCCCTGTGAATCCTGGAGTCAAGACACCTGTGGTGCAGTGGTTAAATGCCTGCCCCGCAGGTAAACCTGTGCTCACGACCTAGGGTTCAATCCCAGGTAGCCGGCTCAAGGTTCACTCAGCCTTCCATCCTTCTGAGGTCGGTAAAAGGAGTACCCAGCTTGCTGCTGGTGCTGGTGGGGGGCAATGTGTAGCCTGCATTACTGTAATTAAAACTGTAAACCGCCCAGAGACTACTTGAAGTGCTATGGGGCGGTATATCAGCAGAACACTTTGCTTCGCTTTGCATCCCCCGGGAGGGGGGCTCCCACCCTCTGGCTTTGCACCAAGAGACCTCAACCCCTGAGGCTCCCGTGCATCAAACAGTCATGCCTCTGCAACTTTAAAACAACAAGTTTAAAAAGAAGGGTCAATTCCCTAAAACATCAGAATTTGAAGGGAGGTGTCGAGGTTGGCAATACAGTTTCTGCCGTGTGCGAAAGGCAGAACACAGCCTCCAGGAAATCCCATCAGCTTCCCGCTGCTCCTGCAGACTCCCCGTGACATCACGGATATAAAAAACCGGCTACGTGGCGCATCTCACCACCAGTGCAAGATGGGGCGTGCAGCACAGGACCTACCAGGTAGCAGGAACCAATAGTATACTGGGCAATGCTCTTTTTAAAATATATATATATATATATATATATATATATATATATATATATATATATATATATATATATATATATATATATATATATATATATATATATATATATATATATATATATATATATATATATATTCCCAGTGAGTTCCAGGTTAATATTGATTGGACAACGCATGCCGTCCTGTGTTGGTGGCCTCACTGTGTGTAAACGATGATGGGAAATGCTTGACCGCAACACCTGGAGGCATATGTTTTGCATTGGAGTTTGGAGCCATTTCCCTGCCCGGACTCCGGTGCCCAGTATCCTCAACGGTCCAAGCCCTGCTCCTCGTGGTCCTGTGCCCGCCAAGCGTCCCTCGGCCACAAAAAGCTTTACCTCCACATCGAAAAGGAGCCACCAGAGGCGACACGTGCAGCAGGCAGGACCCTCTGCTGGGTTTGACTCTTTGTGGCGCTTAACCTTCCTGTCCTTTCACAACCGCCAGGTAGAGAGCCCTGCCAACACACACGCGCTCTGCATCTGGATATTCTCTCTGTTGCTTTTGATTGTTCTTCACTTAAGGGTGAGGCTTTTTATTTTGGCTTTGGTGGTTTTTTTCAGGTAGGTGGTGGGGTCTGTGGTCAAAGGTATGTAAGCCAGGGTCTTTGTAGTAGGTTGGATAGTTTGGCTTGGTAGTCAGGGTGTGTTCATCACCACTGTTGGCATTGCCTTTGTCTGCTGGGAGAATGATTATGTTGTTGTCTTTCCTCAGGTTGGTGAGAGCTGTGTTGGCTTCATCTGGGTTGATTTTGGTTAGGCTGGCTTCCACTCCGCATATGATGTTTTCAGTGGGGATGTGTCTGGGGGCGACTGCAAAGTTGAATCCTTTGGAGAGTGTGATCAGCTGTCTCTCAGCACACTTTGTGTGTGTGTTGGTGGCACGTAGGAGGCTACCTTTTCAGATCCTTTCGCTGGATGGGGTTTTTGAGTGGAATTTCAGTTGGAGCTAGACAGCAAGCACCTCACAATTGCCTTATAATAATTCAGTTGAAGTCCTTCTATAAACCTCCAGGAGGATGCACAAGTGTGGGTGAGGTGCCCCACAACACCAAACACAAACCCAGACCCTTCCCACAGATGAAACGAAACTGTTTCAAAACCACCTGCACCATCTACCGCTACTCCCCACTCCAGCCACCACATGGAGCACACTTACACACGCCAAAAAAACTTCCTGTTTCTAATAGCCCCAGCATGCAGCCCCCTCCGTCAGCCTATTAACAAAAGAACAAACGAACCTACAATCAGCAACAGAGCAAGCAAACCACACCCCCCCAGCAGTATTTATAGATGCTTTGCTTCAAGAAGAAAGAAGCCAGAACACCAGCCTTTCGCCAAAACAACCAGATTTCTACACGGGAAGAAACCCGAATCCACCCTAACATGCATACCTATACCCGTGAAAATCTACGAAAAACATATATAATATATATATATATATATATATATATATATATATATATATATATATATATATATATATATATATATATATATATTCCCAGTGAGTTCCAGGTTAATATTGATTGGACAAAGGATTCACAAAAGAACAAACGAACCTACAATCAGCAACAGAGCAAGCAAACTCTTCCAAGAGAAAAGAAGCCAGAGAATAGTAGGAAAAACTGAGATACGCAGAAGCTTCAAGAAGAAAGAAGCCAGAACCCAGCCTGAAGATGACGAGTAGACCTCGTCGAAACGTCGCCAAAAACAACCAGATTTCTACACGGGAAGAAAGAAACCCGAATCCACCCTATATGCATACCTATACCCGTGAAAATCTATAAATACATATATATATATATAATTATATATATATATATATATATATCCCATATATATATATATATATATATATATATATATATATATATATTCCCCATGCACGCACAACACCACCTGGAGGCATATGTTTTGCATTGGAGTTTGGAGGGTTCCCTGCCCAGACTCCGGTGCCCAGTATCCTCAACGGTCCAAGCCCTGCTCCTCGTGGTCCTGTGCCCGCCAAGCGTCCCTCGGCCACAAAAAGCTTTACCTCAACATCGAAAAGGAGCCACCAGAGGCGACACGTGCAGCAGGCGGGACCCTCTGCTGGGTTTGGCTCTTTGTGGCGCTTATTAACTGTGCCATGCGTTGCACAGAGCTGTGAAGAGTGTGATCTCTCTTTTGTGTGTGTGTTGGTGGCACAGGTTACCAGATTAGCTAGACAGCAAGCACCTCACAATTGCCTTATAATTAGACCTCCAGGAGGATGCACAAGTCCCCATCCTGTTTCCTTTTTCTTTCTTAATCTGGGTCAAAAACCAGGTATTTTTAAAAATATGTATTCCCTGGATTCTTGGATTCTCTCTTTTCTCTTGGCCCACCCATGGTACAGGAAATAAGCAACAAAGGAGTTGTGTATATAGGAAGGCATTAGAGATGGGCATGAAACGAGCGATTTTTCTCGGTTTTTTTTTCATTTTTTCGTTTCGTTACGCAACGAAAACGAAACAAAAAATTTTAAAAAAACGAAACGAAAACGAAACGACCAAATTTGCTTGTGTTTTTTGTTTTTGTTGCAGCAGATGCATTGAACTAAAAAGAATGCTAACGAAACAGCAATTTTTCATTTTCATTTTTGTTTTTTCATTTCGTTACCTAACGAAACGAAAATGAATTTTTTTGCAAAAAATGTCACAAAAACAAAAACGAACCGAAATGGACCCCTAAACGACCAAACGACAAACGAAACACCATTTTTTTGAGTCGTGCCCATCTCTAGAAGGCATTAATCACCTTGCACTAGATAGAGTTCCTTTTCCACACTGAGGTGCTCAGCTCTTAATTGTGGCCTTATAATGATTGTGGTCCAGACCCAAACACAAGCAAATATCTCCGAGCATAAAAAGGTAACAAGTGATGAACCCAGAGAGCAATTCCAAACAAACAACACTGTCATGAAGATAATAAATTGATCAACGCTGCATATTTGAAATTAGTTGATTCATCACCATTTGCCTTGCTTAAGACAACCATCGAGCCAGTTCCTCCATAAAAATAAACTCAAACCCAAAACAATAAAAAAACCATATATTTCCATTTGTGTGTTGCAGAATAATGATAAAGAAAAAAAAAGCTGTGTCTTCAGTTGTTTAGAAGTTCCGATTATCTACGCACAGTGTTAATCAGAGCTGCTGCCTCAAAAGGGCTGTAGGATATGGCTTTCCCTGAATGGTTTGTTTCGTTAAACAAAAAAAAGTTACTCTCTTGTGCATATTTCAGCCGTCCCCAATTGGGTAGCTTCCAGCAGTTCTACACAACAAAACCTGTCCTCACATCTCACTGGCCACACTGGCTGGGGCCGATAAGAGATGTAGCTCAAACACTCGGAGAGGACCATCCTGGATAGAGCTGGTTTAAATAAGCCATGCTGGTTATCTGGGGGGGAAAGGCTTAGGCTGCCCACAGCCTCTTTTGCAGTAAAACCAGCAGTATAGCACTGTAGGAACCTTTCTGTTTTACAGCACTAACAGCTGGGGATAGGGTGGGTTGCTTATTTTATTGGCCATGGCCAGGGGTGTGCCGTGTATGCAGCTGTGCGAGTCATCGTTTAAAATCTATCTTTAGCTGGTCTTCCTTTCCTTTCCTTCCTTCCTGCTTTCCTTCAGTCCATCAGATCTATTTTGATTTGAATTCCGGCCTTGACCAGGGAGTGGAATTGATGGCCTTAATGGCCCCTTCCAACTCCATGATTCTATGATTTCTTCTTCCTTCCTTCCTTCCCTCTGTCCATCCGTCCATCTGTCTGTCATCACTTCCTTCCTTCCTCTTAACTAGAGAGAGGAGAGAAAAATCACTTCCATCATGAACATTTCAGAGCTCAGGAAATGTGGCTTCTTTGGACAACAACTCCCAGAATCCCCAAGCAGCATGAATTCTGGGCTTGATTATGCACACCACTAACAGTTTCCCCAGAAACGAACATTTGTGTAGTACAGAAGTGCTTATTAGCTATACAGAGCTATTGCTTCATTCCATGTAACAAATGTGAGCTCTCACAGTAGTGAGGGCAGAATGGATTAGGGCTAGAATAGCGCTACTGGGCAACCTGAAGGAGATTAGCATGACACACTTTGGACAAGCTAGAAATTTGCCAAAAGAGAAGGAAATAGATCTTTGATCATGCAGAAGCTACAAAATGTTTTTGGGAAGAAAACCCAGGAGAGGGATGAAAATGGGATCAAGTGGAGAAGGATACAGCTATCACCCTGCCATACTGCTCCTAAATGGCAAAGATCCACATCTTTGAACTACAGTGCCCAGAATTCCCAAGCTGGTGATGGAAACTGCAGTTCCAAAAATAGTTTTTTCCAGGTCTTGTTAAGAAAATACTGCAACGGTGCGCAAAATCTCATTCATTCAGCATCAGCAACATGTCTGTGTCTACATCACACTTGTCCTGGAAGGACCACAGCCAGCCTGTTCTCCGTCGCATCCACATCAGAGCACAATTATTGTATTCAGGTCGAGAAAGGCATTAGAAATAAAACAAAAATACTGTTTATCATTTGCAGGGTTAGGCGGTGAAAAAAGGACATGGTAGACTACCTGCATCATGTCTGCATGTCTGAATTGTGCTCACTCTTGGAATACTTTAAATGACCTCATTTGGGGAGGGGGGAACTTGCTGCCATTTGAATGATGGCAATAAAATAAAATTAAAATGAAGAGTCATATCCTTGCAACAGAAGCACTAGCATGTGTGTGTGTGTGGGGGGGGGACAAATGGAGAAGAAAGGAGAAGAACAGGTAACCACCATCCAGTCGAGGAGTGGAGGTGGAAGGGTTGCAAGACCCATGGAATGTTGACAAGGCAGGCAGGAGCTTTGCCCAGGGGGGGGAAGGTCCAGGCTTCACAAAAGCTAAGCTCATCAGGACGCACCATCCCAAGAAGGCTGAAGGAGCACCTGCCAAGAATCCTCCCACTGAGCCAAACTCAAGCCAAAGTGCTGCTCTGGACCTGGAACATAATAGATGCTGCAGGGAAACTCCCGGTAGAGCGGCAGGTTGTTTGGCAAAGAGGGCGAGCCGAGTGAAGAGCCAATATGTAGAGAGAATATGCAAGCGCCAGGCTTCAAGAGAGACACATGAAGTGCCAGGAGCTGGCAGCGGAGCTGGCAAGATGCTTCCCTCAACCTCTATCCCCTGCCACTCCCGGCATGCGTTTTTGTACCAACCAGATCAAATCTACACATGCATAATTAACGATGTAACGCATGGGAAATGACCTGAATTTTATTGGCCTTTGGAAGAGGAGCTGTCCTTCTACCAGAATATTGACAGGAGGCGAGTTCTCTACCCATGACGTAAAGAGGGAACATGCTTGTGCTGCTCCGCACGAGTCAAGGCACAGTCATTATTAGGGTGTGGAACTGGCAGATGGGAAACCAGGGTTCAAAGCCCCCTTCAGCCATGCAACAGTTAAATGAATTTGGAACCTGTCATTCTTTTGGACCCACTTTGCTGGTAAGGGTACAGTGGGTGGAAAGAAGGCAATGAACTCTTTTTTCAGCTCAGTGACAACTGACCGTCCACCACTCCATCACACCATGGCCCATAAAATGCTACACGCCTTGAAAACGGCAGACCAAGCTAAGAATGTAAACACAAGAGTTCACAAGGATCAAGGAGGTGCATCCTCTCCTTCCCTCCTCCTTATTGTAACCACGTGGACTAGAAGCATGGTTTTTAGAAATCTGCCACTTGAAATGCTTTGTAAACAAAAGCTGATGCCAGAATGCACAGTCTTGGCTTGGCATCCTCAGTATATTACATTTTTAAAAGGAGGAGACTCTTAAATGTTTGAAATTAAACAGTAAGAGGTGGTTCAAGGGTCTCACTCTGGGCCTAGGCACTTTTAAACAAGGGATGAGGGCATAAATAGTAGCTTCCCCCATTGGTGAATAATATACAAATGTGGGACTTCTGTGCCACTGCAGGGCAAGGAGAGGCAGTGGAGACGCAGGTCCCTACAGTGTCTCCTCCTGAGATCACTGCGTGGGCCAGGTAGGATGCAAAGAGGACTGGCCCCCTTCCCTCCCCAGTTCCCACCTTCCTGCCTGTGTGAATCTGAGAAGCAAAGGACCAACATCTTGAAGGAGCACGGCTGTGCAGAGGAGGAGGGCGGCTGAAGGACAGTATTCAGGAGCTGCTCCTGAGACTCAATTAAGTTGAAGAGGGACGGCCATCGTGGGAGTGGGTGAGCACTGATGTCACATTACAGAAGAAGGCCCCAGGTTCAATACTCAGCCTCTGCAGAGAAGATCAGGAAAGACTTCCACCTGAAACTTGGGAAAGATGCAGCCAGGGAGAAGTCATCTCCTTTTGCTCCTCTGGAAATGAGCTGAACCTTGCCGTCTTCTGGTAGAGGAGTTGAAGCCCACTTGAATTTTTAGGGCAAGGGTGGGATCTGAAGGGAGGATGAATTTTCCTTGCATGCCGAAGGTGGCAGGTTCAATCCCTGCCATCCCCAGGTCAGGCAAAAGGAAAAAGCCCTTCATCACCTCCTCCTTTAGGTATCATGAGTAATTTTTACATCCCTTTGAGAATCCCCCCCCTTATCAAGTGCCTGTAATTTGCTTGCCATGTAGCTGGTTTCTTTTCCCTTTGTGGAGCAAAGCCTGCACGAGCCCACACAACGCCGGCCCGCACCCAAAGACACACACAACAAGCACAGAAGGACCAGCAGATTGCGCAGATGGATTGCCAACGTCCATCTCGTGCTTCAGATTCTTCAGCCCTCTCCCTACACCCCCGGCAGTGGTACGTATTTGGGGGGCAAGCGACACAACCCACACTGTAGGCAAGCGGTGCAGTTTTGCACTCACAGACACAAAAACTCAGGAAGTTTTGCACACAAATGTGCATCTCTGGGGGAAGGCACATTGCTTTTGACACTATGCGGACTCACTCAATCTGAGTTGGTGACCATCCTTGTTGGTGAAGGAGAGAATGGCACGACTAGGCACTCTTTTCAGGGATGGTGAGACAAAGGATGATTTATGTCCCTGTTGCTGGAAGGGTGGAAGAGAACCCCAGGGAGTCAAGTGGGCAGAGGGACGCTCTTCTCCCTCTCACAAAATGCCAGAACTAGGGGACATCCACTCAAATTGAGGGTTGGAAGAATGAGAACAGTCAAAAGAAAATATTTTTTTTCACCCAGAGTGTTGTTAGTCTATGGAACTCCTTGCCACAGGGTGTGGTGATGGCATCTGGCCTGGATGCCTTCAAAAGGGGATTGGACAGATTCCTGGAGGAGAAGTCCATCCCAGCTGACAAGCAATGATGGAGATGTGTGTCATTCCCCAGGCTTAAAACTGGGGTACTTCAAGGGCCAGATGGAGGGGAGCGGTATCAGGAGACAGATATCTAGTCTCGTGCGCTCCCAGAGGCATCTGGTGGGGCCACAGTGAGATACAGGAAGCTGGACTAGATGGGCATTTGGATCCAGCATGGCTCTTCTTAGGTTCTTATGTTCTTATGAGCTGCCGCCAGTGAGGGTAGACAATGCTGAGATGGATAAAACAGATGCGAGAATTGGTATATTGTAGCTCTGTAGAGTTTGAAATGACTCCAAAGGCCATCTAGACTGCCAAGGCAGGAGGCTGATAGCTGAAGCATCCCTGACAAATGGCCACCCAAACTCTGTTCAAAAGCCTCCAACAAAGAAGTGTCCTCCCACCCTCCAAATCAGGTCACTTCGTTGCTTAACAGCTGTTGCGGTTGGACTCCTTCCTAATGATGAGTAAGAATCTCCTTTCTCAGCATTTAAATCCAATAGTTTTGTTCCTACTTTCTGGACTGTATTTTGTTTAGTTGTTTATTTAGTTACTTATTTTTACCCTGCCTTTCTCCTTAAAAGGACTCAAAGTGGCTTAGAAACCTGCTTGTTTCAGATGGTAGCTCTTTAGATCAGTGTCTGTGAAGATTCTCAGTCATCCAGGTTTTTAGTTGAGCCATGACTCAACTCCCAGTTAAACGAACCTGGATGACTGAGAATCTTCACAGACGTATTGCTATGCAATTTGGGGCAGATGCCCTGAAGTTGGTGCGAGAATATGAAAGAACAGCAAGAAAAGTAGCAGACTTTAATCTTTAAAAAAAAAGAAGAAGTCCAGTAGCCATGACTCAACTCCCAGTTTCTTTAGATCAGTGGTTCTCAACATGTGGGTCCCCAGCTGGCAGGATCAGGTTGAGTTATGCTGGTCTGAACTTCCTGCTATAAGGCTATAAATGCCCTTTTGGTCACAGAACAGTTTTCATGGTGCTGTGGTTGTTGTTTTTTTAAAACACTCCTGTTTCTCCCATGGTCTTTCACCCAAACTATAAGAAAATGCACTCAGAGCCTCAGCATTATTTTGGTGCCCTGACATTTTGACATCTGTCTTTTTATTTGTCTCAGAACAAGCTGGCAGGAAAGGAACGCCCATGCTTTCAGCCAGAGATAAAGGCTACCGGCTCACATTTACCATCCAGCACAAGCCAAAAATACAGACACAACGAGGGAGGGGGCAGGGCAGACTGGAAGAAGGGGAGGCATGACAAGAACCAGTGCCTGCCATCACCCCAATTGAAGGGGACGCCCCCCCCCCAAAAAAAACCCAATTCCCCAAGGGACTGGGGAGTCTCTGCCTATTCTTCCCATGATGCATTTGTCCAGAAGATGCTTGTTGGACCTCTCCAGACCAGCAAGGTATTTGTACACGACCCCTAAACTCCGCAGCAAATGGCTGCCAGCTCCGGAGCTTACAATTGTTTCCCCACCAGCTCCGGAGTTTGGAGGAAATTAAGTGCGACCATGCCCACCTAAGCGCATCCCCACACACTTTTCTTGTACCTGCTCTTGGAGGGTGAAAATCCCCAGGTCCGGATTTAATCTGGTGAGTGAGGGGCTCTCCTCGCTTCTGTTTGTTTGTTTTTTTGCCTCCCGCCCGAGGCAAAAAAAAACAAACAGAAGAGAAGGAATCAGGACAACGACGGCTGCTTCGGAGGTGAGCCTGCATTTTTTCCTCTCTTTTTCCCTCCCTCCCCTCACACAGACAGGAGCAAGGAAGTGCGGAGGGGTGGGGATGCAGAAAGAGCAATGAACCCCCAAGATCCCTGGTCCGAATTTAAGTGGCCAGCGGATCTTAGGGGTCGTGTGAAAAGGCCCTTAGTTCCTTTCTCTTACTGACCGAGCAGTCTCTGAAGAAGTAAATTCCTGAATCGGGTGGATTCAGGGCAGCCTAAATAAGGGCATGGAGTTCAAAAGGGGCTTTTGGGTACCCATCAGTAGTGGCTTTCATCCTGTAATACTTTTCCCATGCACTTTCCCTGATGAGGAAAAGCTAAAACATTTGGGGCTCTTTAATCTGGAAAAAAGGTGCCTGAAGGGGGATATGATTGAGACATACAAAATTATGCAGGGCATGAGTAAAGTGGATAGAGGGACGCTCTTCTCCCTCTCACAAAATACCAGAACTAGGGGACAACCACTCAAATTGAGGGTTGGGAGAGTGAGAACAGACAAAAGGAAAAAAATTCCCCAGCGTGTTGTTAGTCTGTAGAACTCCCTGCCACAGGATGTGGTGATGGCATCTGGCCTGGATGCCTTCAAAAGGGGATTGAACAGATTCCTGAAGGAAAAGTCCATCCCAGGTTACAAACCATGATGGGGATGTGTCATCTCTAGACTTAAAACGAGGGTCCTTCAAGGGCCAGATGCAGGGGAGTGGTATCATGAGACAGATATCTAGTCTTGTGCGCTCCCAGAGGCATTTGGTGGGGCCACTGTGAGTTACAGAAAACTGGACTAGATGGGCCGTTGGTCTGATCCAGCATGGCTCTTCTTATGTTCTTATGCACTTGAAAGTAATTTATGATTTGGAGTTGCTAGATTGCCAGCTACAGTGTAAAAAGGCCCTGGGAAATGGGCTTTTCTCTATGGCCAAATGATAATACAATATAAATCCACAGAATTGTGAAGTTAGAAGGGGCCTCTGTGGCCATCAGAGCCAACCCTTTTCAAGGCAGAAATATGTAAATCAAAGGGTGTCTTTTTGCAGTGTCAGAAAATCTTTGCTTGCTTGCTAGCAAAGAATGTCACAACCCCCTTGTTCTGGCACGTAAGGATCTTGACGGCCACCACGGGAAGGAGCTTGGGCTGGATGGAAACGATCCCAGCCACATGGCACTCTCGTCCACAGAGCGCTGCTCAAAGAGATACAGAACCAAGTCTCAAGCGTAGGGCGCCACGTCTACATAACGCACACTCTGGCGTGCACACACACACACAAGGAAACCAAGAGGCAACGTCTGTTCTGAAGTCCCAGTTGATGGCAAAGCACAGCAGATGGTGGAACAAACATATCCAAGTGAATGTGGGTGTTTGAATGAGGGTATCACTGACGGGAACATGTTTTTACATAGACTAGCTCTGTGTACAGTTTGATGGCCTTGAGTCATTTAAATATATTGGTTGTAACATATAAATAAGTCAATATTTAATAATATCAAAAGCACTGTAATGACACCACAAAGAGAAGCGGGGGGGGGGGAGGCAGAGAGAGACTGAACTGGTCTTTTAAAAGAAAATTCCATTCAATCTGGAACTCCAGAAATTAAAATGGCCTCGATTCTATATTGTCCACCTTCATTTTAAGAAAACATGGATCATTTTCTGAGGCACCATATAACTGTTGACTTGTTAAGGCCTTGGTATTTTTTTCCAACTTGCAAAAACAATATTGCCTCCAATTTATTTTTATTTTCCACTCATGAGCTTTTGGGAGCAAACAAAGGATCATGTGTGCTATATTATATCATAAAGAAGTTTCCATCAATTGCGCCTACAGCCACAAACCAACACCTTCCAGAATAATCAACTGAGGGGTGGGGGCTTTAATTGACCGCTTGTGAGTAAAAAAAAAAAGTTGTAATCCACAAAAGCTCAGGCTTAAATAAACCTCTTTACAGATGCCCAATACATGGTTTTTATTTTGGTCACTTTTGGTTTTCTATATGGCCAGATTATCTGCCAACAAAATCCTGAACCGGAAAGCACCTGCCTACGAACAAGCTTTGGTCCAACCTGCATCTAAATACTCCAGAACATGGGAACCAAATAAGATTCTGTGTACTGAATCAGATCCTTGGCACAATCTGCCTTTATTTATCTTATTTATCTTATTTATTTTTTATTTATATAGCTTGTATGCCGCCCACTACCCAAAGGTCTCTGGGCAGATCACAATCAAAATAGAGAATTAAAACATCAAAATTACAATAAAATTAGAACAATAAAACATGTAAATACAATAAATACGATACACTAAAAAACACAATACTAAAATTGCCATCAGGACCCACAATCATTAGTTAAAAAACTTCTGGAACAGGAAGGTTTTTACCTGGTGCCCAAATGTTATCAACGTCGGCGCCAGGCGAGTCTCACTCGGGAGGGCTTTCCATAGTCTGGGGGCAGTTGCTGAAAAAGCCCTATACCTGCAAGCCATCCCTTTCACCTCCTTAACGGATGGCTCTTTCAGGAGGGCTCCCTGACTAGATCTTAATTGCTGGGTAGGTTCATATGGAAGGAGGTATCTAGGTCCTAGAGAGGGTGGTGGTGGTGGTGGTAGTGAGATTCCTATCAGTTTATTCTCTTCCTAGAAACTTCTCCAGAAAAATCCCCCAATCCCAAGATGTCTTTCTTATCCAAGAGGGGTTTGTGTGTGGAAACATTCAGGATTTAGTTGTGTTATTTCACACACGGAAAGAATAGCAGCTTCTGCCATATCCACACAACTGCTTGGCCTCGTCTGTAGCTATTTTTCATTCATAAAAGGACAAGGTATAAAAGACTTATAAAATGATGAATCATTTAGCGTAAGATACAGGAGTATAGCAGGAGCACAATATGATTCTCCAAGATTAGATGGAAATTACCTGCCGGGAATATATTTAAATCTACCTCTGACATTTCAACTACTTTTTGAAAGCTTCTAAGATTCCCTTTTAGGGGAAGGAAATCAGTTGCTACTTGTTTTCTCTTCCTTGTTTCCCCCTTTCGAAGCCCTAACCACTGCTGCCAGTGGGACATGGCGAGTTGTGGAGAGGAGCTGACGAGCATCAAAAGCTGAAGAACCAGACCAGTGTTCATTTTCCAAGCCCAGCGATGTGGAAAAAGTAATTTATTAGCAGCACTGGCGAAAAGTAAATTAGATTTTTAACCTGCCTCAGTTTTCAGAAACTTTCCAAGCTGTTTAGACTTCTAAATCAACCGCTTCTTTCGAAAGCTTGATTAAATGAAGAGAAGAACGCAGCGCTACGAGGGGGCAGACACTAATCCAAAAGGAAATAACTTCTAAGAAACCTTAACAAGCATGGTTTAATGATACACACACAGAGAAATGATGTCTGTTAACTTCATGCTATTATTAACCAGTAAGCCTCTACCTTCAAATGCCTTTTAAAAAAAAAAGCAACTACATTAAAACAGTGCCAAAATTTCCAGGGGAGAGGGGTCTGAGCAGAAATATCCAAGATGCTTGCTGGATTTTAAAGATGAACACGTTTTCTTTGGCACAAGCTTTTATGACCGCATCTGAGAAAGCGGGCTGCCATCCAGAAAACGTATTCCAAATAAAACTTGGCACTTAGAAGCCTTTTTGTACCCTCTGCCCGCAGGGCAAAAGTTAATTAGAGCTCAAACCTGCTCTCTGAGTTGGCTGTCTCGCTCGGACAAAATGGGTGTTGATAGAAAGAATTTTTTTTTTTGGGGGGGGGGATAACACACTCCTGAACATGGACTTCCTTTCCCATTAGAGCTCCTTCCGAGAAGTGACACCCAGGTCACTCGTTCATCCTGGGCAGGCCAACTGGGGGGTGCCGACACTGAGAGAGGCTCTGAAGATGATGAATCTGGCTTTCTCGGTGGTCACCCTTCAATTATGCAACCAACCTCCCATGGAAATATGCCTGGCTCCCTCTCTGCAAATATTCCAACAATCATTGCACGGCTTAGGCTCCTATATATAAAAATCATTCACCCCACACTCCAGTTCTAATCTGTGCCTCCTTCTGTCCTTCCATTGGATAGATCTCATGTAAAACCAAGAACACTGCAGGGGTCCCTAACTTGTGTTTTCCCACATGACGCAGCTCTCATTAAATAATGAGAGTGGTTGGCATTCAAAGCTGATGGGGGCCACTATTACTGAAGGATTCATTTTATTTCAAATATTTTTACCCCACCTTTCTTCTTGGAAAGGACCTGAGGCAGCTTCCAACCCCGAGGTCTATATTTAGAGACACTGAGTATACAACAGTTGTCAACAACATTAGAGGGAACAAGGTGCGTGAAGAGGGATCTTCTGACCCACATCATCAGAAAGGCGTCATGCAAGTTAAGAGCAATGAGTAAATAAAAAGGAGGAGACAAAAAGCCACTCTAAGAGGTGAAGTACAAAAATAATAATAATTGAAAAACATAAGTGGTACTGCTAATCCAGTCTATTGGTTTACATGGCGAACGGCAGTGCAATCGTGGAAGTCACAACAGCCAATTAATAAGGTGTCCGTCAAGGGCCTGGTTGCTCTTCAGGTCGCACAACTGGGTGTGAACCAGGCAGCTCACTAATTTGCCCCAATTAGCCCCAGCAAGGCCTGTGGTTGCCCTACTCTGTGCAGGGAAAGAATCAGATTTTGGCCACAAACATCACCACTAGGTTACTTATCTTTTAGAAATTCAGAGTGGTGGCTTCTTTTACAGAGTTGGCCCATCTCTTCTTTGGACCACCTCCGTTCCCACTGCCGTAATTTTTCTAAGCTTGACTGCCTCGTTCAATGACTCCCCTGTTCTCATGATGACACCCGGCACTAGACGGAGCATTTGACCACCTTAGGGAAGAGTAACACTCCTTGCACTTCCTTTGGCTGGGAAAAAACACAACAGCTGTGCATCCGTGCATGCCTGTTCATGGCCTTGAGAGGCAGAAATCTCTGGCCTGAGCGTTCTTCTTCAGGAGCACAACTTCAATCATAATTTTGTGCTTTAAAATGAAGCCTCTCCCGCCTGCCCGCCTTTCCTTTTGTCTATCTGACACTGTGTGCTAGAACAAGAGTTCAGGGCAACACAGTCCAAACATAATTTCAGTTGAGCCACAAAGACAAGTATATTACATTTCTATGATAAAGCAGCTGTCTGTCGCAAAAGGGAGAAGGAACCGTGAAGCTGGAGAGGCCTGTTGTTGCAAACACTTTCTTTTTTAAACACCTAAGCACTGGATCTCGAGCTCTCTCTCAAAAAAGAGAGTGTGTTGTCATTTATAATTTGGACTGTCTAGTTGGCCTGGTGAAGGCCTATGCTTTAATATAAAGATAGATTGCTCCAGTGTGAATTTACACCTTTGAAATAAGCTGTGGCAACCGGTAGTCTGTGGACAAGGTGGTATTGATAAGTAAAGAAGAGTCAGGAATCAGGCAGACTCCCAGATAGGCGGTCTTCATGCAATTCACCATTGATGTTTACACTGACAGATTTACACTGGTGGACGTAACTAAGAGGATTCTGGCTCCTGTCTGTGATTTATCCCAGCAAGCCACCTCAGCTGAGTGTTTGCACAAATCCTTCAATCAATAAGCACTAGAATAACCAAAAACAGAAGTAGATCATTCCCAGTAAGCAAACTGAAAATGACCTACAAAATGTCACAGGTTTCGCTACCAAGTTAAGTAATAATCACAGTAGGGAGCAGTTTACTTGCCGTACTTTAAATTTTGTTACTTTCCTGATGTTTACAAGTATATCTGCATCATCAGTTCTGGATTTAAAATGATGATGATGATGATGATGATGATGATGATGATGATGATGATGATGATGATGATGATGATGATGATGATGATGATGATTAAAGTGGAATGCATTGTCTGTTTTTACTGTTTATGAACATTTACGACTCTTGCAGCATTTTGTTCGTTCTCTCAATAAATACTAGGGATGGGCCCGAACTGCTGGTTTGGTGATTCCTGCTGGTTCTTTAATCAGCTGAACAGGCGCTAGTCACTTCCCAGCCCCACCTCCTCTGGCAGGAGTCCATTTTTTTTTGTATGGTATTTGATCCTTTACAGTAATTGTAGACTCGCCGTTGTTAGCTTTTATATTGTCTTTTAATTGCAAGCTGCTTTGGGTCTTTTTAAGGAGAAAAGTAGGGTAATCATGGAAGGAAGGAAGGAAGGAAGGAAGGAAGGAAGGACAGAAGGAAGGACGGAAGGAAGGAAGGAAGGAAGGAAGGAAGGAAGGAAGGAAGGAAGGAAGGAAGGAAGGAAGGAAGGGGCAACCAAAGGATAACTCAGTGTGGGAAACCTCCTCCAATGTTTTTGTTGCTTTTGTATTATGCCCAAAGTGAAGGGAGGCAGAATCTTCCCCTGGCTACATTAAACAAACGAGATGTGACTGTTTCTGGGGAGGAGGGGTGAGGCAGCCACATTAATCTGTCAGCGGCTGAACATCCAAGAAGCTCGCTGTCCTTTCAACACGAACGAGTGTCACTTGGCCAAAGTTCCAGTGAGCCACAGCCGGATTCGTCAGGAGCATCTGATGGAGCCGGCTGCTGCCCATGGACTCTTCTGCCAAGCCAAAACGTATTAGTCTTTCTGATGCCACAAAAGTCTTGTGTTCTCTCTCTCTCTCTCTCTCTCTCTCTCTCTCTCTTTTTTGCCAGTCCCCCCCTACACACACACACTTTTTAAAAATTATTATTTCCCCCTTCACAACAGTGGGACTGGATTTTGAAAAAGGAATATTCGAGGCAGGAAATGGGGGAGGGGGGACCACAAATATCAATGGGAGTCACTTCACATTGCACGGAGAAGGCTCCAAGTCAATGGAGACAGCTGGAAGGGTCTGGAGTCAACAGGAAGGATGGAACCGGGGCCAGGGATCCTAAAATGTCACTGACAATGACAGCTAGGGACAGCCAAAGCAGTGGGGTGACAAATCTGCTCCAGATGTAAGTCCAAAATTTGAAAGAACGACACAAGCTATCCGACCTTATTTTGGGAAGTCACGTTCAGCACCCTGGAGAGCTCTTTGAAGGTTGAGAGGTGCCCCACATCAAGGATGAACTACTCCATTGATACAGAAGCCACCAACTTCTGCCAGATGCTGCCAGTCAGAGCTGACAACACTAGTCTAGATGGGCAGTTGAGGAGGAAAGGTTGCACTAGCCAAATGCTTCTTGCCTTTCACCAGAGCTTTTCAGAATGGCCCAAACATCTTTCCCTGGGACCCATTATCATTGCCTACCTATCTTTAAAAAAAAAAACAGCTGACAACAGAGAGTGGCCATATCAGTTGCAAAAGGGTAACACATAAGGCAACCTTCTCCAAGTCTAGCTGTGGCTAGAAGGATAGATCCATGGCAAAGCCCAAGGGAGTGGGGGTTCCTCTCACCATATCATCCAAGGTCGACCACTAGGGCTGCCTGCCTGATGCTGCCTCCAGGCTTGGCTGGGTCTACTTTTGAAAAGACTAAAGGCTACGGGGGAAAGGAAAGGTAATCTGGGAGGAGAGGAGTCCTTCCCTTAAGGCACCGCCCTCCCCAACCACCGTTTAGGTTGCTTGTGTACTGGAACAACCCTAACAAAACTTAAAACACTGGGTGCCCGAAGCCCATTGATGCAGACCCACAGGCATGTGTTATTTACAGAGAAAATCCCATTGATTTCCATTTGATGAGATGCCATTTTGGATGGCATTTGCTCATCATAAATAGCATGCATAGGATTACTCCCTTAATTGCACAAATAGCATTAGGCCATTGATTTTAGCATTTTTCTTCTTCTGAGACTCATCAATCATTCCTCCAGCAGCTCCTCATACTTCTGGAGAAACAGGAGTATGTCTGTAACATGGACACTTACTCAGAGGCTTCAGACGCAAATGTCAATTTACCCTTTACTCCTATGTGGCAGCGTCGTGCAGTAGATAGGGTGTTGGGCTAGGAATCAGAACACCAAGGTTCAAATCCACACTTCAAAGGAATGGGTGACACATGTGGAACCACTCCTTAACCACCTCGCATCACCGGGGTGATCACTGCGCATCCCCAGTCCTCCTGTTGAAGACTACATATCTTGCAATCCAGTCATGCAAAGGATGTACCAAAGACACCGAGGGAGGCCCTGCCCTTATGGATAAGCCCTGGTTCCCTTACATTGGTGCTGCTTGCATGCACCTTTCACTACAAGGGATTTCTGGCATTCAAATAAGTCCATGTCTGCTTTGCCTCCCCTGCTTTAATGCTACTTCCAATGTCATCTCCCCCACGCTCCCTATTTGTTTGATGCTTTTCAAAGGCCGGTAGGATTCCTTCCTGAGATTTTATTTGTAATTTAGAAGGGAACGGCACAGTACATATGACACACACACACACACACACACACACACACACATCCTGATCATGACATTAAAGGTGTCTCTTTTATGTACAACGTACGGACCAATTTGTGGGACAATGGGAGTGGTGGTGGATTGGGGTCCTATGGCCTCCCACAAAGCAACTTCATTGGGTTTGGCCACATTCTCAATTTTTAAAGATCTCTCTTGCAATTTAAATGCAGACTGGTGGTGAACTCCAAGCTGTATCCTTATCGGGCAGATGACATTTCCAGCCCAATTAGTACGTCTTGAGGGTTCCTCTTCCCTCCTCCTAGTCATTATGGGTTGTTTTTTTAATGAAAACAATCCAGGGTGAAATCAAAGCCTCCTTGGCATCCTGGCGCCACTAATGTGTGAACTGGCCCCTCCTTTCTTCCCATTACTACTCCTTACACACACACACAAACACACACACACACACACACACACACACACACACACACACACACACACACACACACACACACACACACACACACACACACACACGAGATGTGATGCTGTTCTTGTCCCCATTACCTCTGCCGTCATTCCTATCAGAGTCTTCTACCCTGGGCAGAGCTGGGCACCCACAGAAATGTGCCGTCCACCGTGTGTGGATATGAGAAGCCATTGTTTGTACAAAAAGAAAAAAAAGCTATATTTTCCCTCTCCCCCTGCCCCCCTCCACCCTGACGAAACCTCCCCCTGTTGCCAGTGGAAGCAATGGAACAGTCCGCTGTTTCAAACTCCTGTCCCCGGAGAATTCTGCAGTTGAGAAAAATGGGTTGAATTTGATTAAACCTTTGGTTTCTGTCCAATATTTTCAGCTATTCCATCTGTAGAAAACATTCTGCTGGCACCAGGCACATCAGTAGTAGCGTTAACGGCCTTCAAAACCAGCAGCAGTTCTGCCTAATAATTTGGCCTCAGCCTGCTGGCTTGTACATTACCAGTCCTCGCCTACTGCAGGAGGAGGTGCCCCCCCCTTTCCCACCCACCCCCAAATTTCCCTTGTCAAAAATAAGAGGAGTGTCCAGCAGAAATTAAAGAGAAAGCCTGCCTGGCTTGTCGGAACGAACAAAGCGGGAGGCTCAGAATATAAGAAAGCTGCAGACATGGGAAATGAACTCACCTCTCCATCTCAGGCACGGAACAAATATAGCTCCCTACAAGCTGCAACAAGGGTATCAGGTGTGCAGCTTTTCTGGCGTCGCCTGTCAGCGGCGTTCCAAGAGGCCGTCAGGACGCAGTGGCCAACAGGACGACACATGCAGCACTGCCCTGAAACGGGCATGCCACTGGATGCAGACGGTCCTCCTAGGACAGTGGTGGTGAACTTTCAGCACTCCAGATGTTTTTGGACCACAAATCCCACAGTCCTTTGCCATTGGCAACACAAGCTTGGAATTCTGGGAGATGGGGTCCAAAACATCTGGTTCGGCACTACTGTCCTAGGTGATGCCTGTTCTTCAAGGCTTTGGCTGTATTTGTGTGGGGCAAGGGGAACGGGGGAGAATAACAACAGCAACTAGATTCGGTTTCTACTCCTCGGAGGATCAAATCACTCAGTGCAAAATTCCAGGTCAGAACTAGGTCTTACTTACTGCATATGCCATCTCCATGCTCACTCTCAGATGCATGAGCAGACCCTCCCAGAACAAGGGTTGATTTTAGACCATGAAAATCCCAAAAGTTTGCTAGTTTTTGCATCTTTCAGTATTCCTTCTAATTGCAGAGCTAGGCGCTGAGAGGAAGGAGAAGGATGGCTGGTGGTTCTAATTTGTGGAATTCAAATACTGGAGCAGGTCATACCTTTATTAGGCAACTTTAAAAAACCAAAAACAAAAAGCTAGCTTTTGAGGACAATTCATTTTCTTCAAGCGGTACAATCAAATCCTTGTGGGTAGTTCCAAATCTTACATGCTTTCATTCAAGCTCCCAAGTCTGGTATTTGTTGCTGGGGCCAGGTTAGCTTCTTAGATGGAGACACATGCAGTCTGCCAAAGACTTGCATGGGTTCTAAAACCAATCTTCAAGATGAGTTCAGCACCCAGGATAGCTCCTCTAAAGGGCCAACGAATCTCCAGGCTGGATTCGCTGCCTCCATGGACCTGGAGTCCGACAGTCACCCCTGGGAATTGATTTAGGGAAGAGTGGGGTCCCACAAAACACCCTGAGGATGACAAGAACAGGGAATTGCATGGCTTTTTCCTCTTCTTTTTGGTTAGACAAACAGAAGACATCACTTATCGTCATGGATTCATAATCCTTTCTGCACAGCCTGGGATGCATATTGGTGAACTGAGCTGCTTTTGCACGCAGACCACCGTGCAACCAATGAAATGAGCTTCGAGAACATTCTGGTTCTCGGGGTTGGAAAAGCCAGCCCAGAGGCTACTTCTCACATCCGAACCCTCCCCAGGAAGGGTCTGTTTACACCAGGAGGAGAAGCAACAGAGAGAGAGAGAGAGAGAGAGAGAGAGAGAGAGAGAGAGAGAGAGAGAGAGAGAGAGAGAGAGAGAGAGAGAGAGCTCCCAGTTTCCCCCTAAAGTGCTGGTGCTCACAAAATCACCTGCTGACATCTCGGTGCTTCTGACCTCGGTTTCCCCTTGCAAATGCAGACCCCAAGAGGAAGACGAAAGGGGCTGAGATGATTGGAAGGGAAGGGAACAGGTTTCAGAAGGGAAAACAGACCGTTTCCGACTCCTTGCCAGTTTTACATCCATTCAGACTGTCTCCCGCTTCATCTTGAATAAAAGAAAGCCACACTAAGCATGAAATTAATCAAATAAAGAGCAGGCTGTAGGCCCTGCTGTGGGAAAGCTCTATAAAGTCATCCCCCCCGTTGCGTTCCCAGATTATATCGGCGCTTCGCATGCTCGGCACTGCAGTCTTTTCATCCCCGTGCTGCTGCCGCCGTTCTCCCACTTGGACTCTTGATGCCTCCTTTCAAGGCGGTAGGGAGGGGGGAACTCCTTCTCCAGCCCGAGAGCAGCCCTGCTCTTTCCACCACCCTCTCTTGGTGATCCTTCAGCATCCGTCCTCTTATGTCCAATGGAAGGTGGATTTCAGAGGCTTCTGGGCAGAACTGGGCTGGTCTCCCAAGCAGCAGAAAACACTGTCCCAAACG
Organism: Phrynocephalus guinanensis; assembly: GCA_037367245.1. Classification (NCBI taxonomy): domain Eukaryota; kingdom Metazoa; phylum Chordata; class Lepidosauria; order Squamata; family Agamidae; genus Phrynocephalus; species Phrynocephalus guinanensis. The sequence goes on along the minus strand of CM074748.1, from coordinate 1,620,073 downwards.
ACACCAGCCAGAGACCTGGAGAAACCACAGAGGTTTGCAGTGCTCCGGCAAACAAGCTCAGGAGCATCATCTTAGAAAGCTGAACGTCATGTACCCTGTTTGTACCGCAAATCCATTTATGGCCCTGGATCTAAACGTTATGCTTAAACACAGTATACAAAGGTCCGCTGGAAGGCCCCAGTGTGGAGTGGTTGGGATGGTCATTGTGTTAAGATTCAAATCCCTACTCAAGCACAGAAACCTGTTTTCTCAGCCTGGCATTCCAGGAGGGAGAGAGCAATGCATTCCACATGGAGCTCATCAGAATGGAGGGTGGTGGGGTGGTTATCCGTTTAGGAAGCAAACAAGCGGTCCCTTGACGCAGTGTCCCATTGTCCATCCATGACAAACAAGCCCCCCCCCATGCAACTCACCACCTGTGTAATATCAGCCTACTCAGCAGAAACGTTTCAACACAAGGAACAAGAATGAGCTTTGAACTATAGCACCGGAAGAGACTCTCAAGGGATCCGTGAGTTTAGCCCTGGTCAAAGAGTCCCAGTGGGGGAATCGAACTCCTGACCCATGGCTCGGCAGCCAGATGCCTAAACCACTGAGCGATCCAGCCAGCCACAGCCACATCATCATCATCATCATCTTAGAACTGTAGAGCTAGAAGGAACCATATGGATCATGGAATTCAGCCCCCATCAAGGAAGTGCTGCGGGAATGGAACTCCCAGCCTCTGGCAGAGTGCTAAGCCACTGAAAATTTGGACCTTCCCTTGAAAAACAGAATTCTAGAAAGCTGATCACCACAGGAGGTGGTGATGGCATCTGGCCTGGATGCCTTCAAAAGGGGATTGGACAGATTCCTGGAGGAAAAGTCCATCACAGGCTACAAACCATGATGGGGAGATGTGTCATCTCCAGGCTTAAAACCAGGGTACTTCAAGGGCCAGATGATGCAGGGGAGTGGTATCAGGAGACAGAGATCTAGTCTCATGCGCTCCCAGACACATCTGGTGGGCCCACTGTGAGATACAGGACTCTGGACTAGATGGGCCTTTGGATTGATCCAGCAGGGCTCTTCTTTTGTTCTTATATTCTGAAGTCCACCAAACAGACACACAAAGGTCAGATGGAAAGTGACAAATGCAGAATGAAGGAATTCCCATCAAGGCACTTGGGAGCTCTTCAGAAACAAGCCACAAAGTTCTCCCACCCACGCCCGCAAAACAAACCCTCTCCTGGTTTGCCCCATAATATTATTTTCCAGAAGACAAATGGACCAGAGGTCGTAGTAGTGGGGAAGTGATCTGTGTAGTTGTAATTAGACAACCAGGATTCGAAATCCCTGTCCCAGCCTAACAAAAACCAGGCAGAGACAAAGAAAGAGATGGCATCTAGTGCTTCTGCGAACTCTATTCCCAATGAAGGAACTTCTCCAAGGTCTGCTGGTGCCCAAGGAAGGAGGGGCTGAGCACCAGCGCTGATTTTTGCTAGCAGAGGCTCTGTGTGGAGAGAGAGGAAGGCACAGAGAGGATTGCTTCCCCGAACAGCCAAGCATGAGTGGGGCTGGCCAGGAATATCACCTGACTGTGCCTTTGTTGTCTTTAAACAGGACAGACTGGTTTTATTAACAGGATGGGGTTTAAACTCTATTACCTGTGCTTCTGTTTCCATTTGATATCTTATTTATATGCTGGGTTAGTCCTGAAATACATACTGTTTTTTAGCTGACTGCGGTGTTAAACCTGTGGTGTCAGGTGTTTGGGATCTCACAGGTACAAAAGAAATAAACAGAAAAATAAATACACGTGAATCGCTTTCATAAATGTTCCAGAATTATGACTATTGTTGGTTGGTGATAAAGCCAGGAGAAATGCTGTTTTATCACACCATTTCCTCGTTTGCTTTTTCTTTCATCGTCTTAGACGCGCACGTGCACACACACACACGTACACCCAGAAAGAAAGGCACATATGTTGGTAAATAGGAAAACAGACAAATAGACGATAGCTATTTGCTTCTTGTAACCAGAAAGCAACATGGGTCCGGGCCATTCAATTACAAAATGACAGAACTCTGAATTGTGAAAGCAGAGCATGAAAGCAATATTTAAAAAGGTGTTTTCATCCATGTCGGAAAGAGAGAATTGTGCACATCGGGAATGGTTGGAGCCTTTGAACTCATTTCAGCAGCTATTTCCAAACTTTAGCAAACTGCATTTGGGATGCCCCCTGCAAGGGCCAATTCTCAATTTGCACCATCGTGGGGATTTCTGTCTTGCATTCCGAGGTGTGACCGCTGGTCCCAGGGTGACCACACACTGTCCAGCATCACAAATGCAAAACAGAAGTGCACAATCCATTGTGACCAGACCAAACATATATTTTTAAAAAAATCATTCATGGAAGCAACGGGTGACCAATGAAAACCAGATTGGTTGTTAACCAAATAGGAAGGAAGGAAGGAGCTAATGGTGGATAGAAGGGAAGAAGGAAGGAAGGTGCTGATGATGGAAGGAAGGAAGGAAGGAAGGAAGGAAGGAAGGAAGGAAGGAACTGATGTTGGATAAAAGGAAGGAAGGAAGGAAGGAACTGATGTTGGATAAAAGGAAGGAAGGAAGGAAGGAAGGAAGGAAGGAAGGAAGGAAGGAAGGAAGGAAGGAAGGAAGAAGCTGATGGTTGATAGAAGTAAGGAGGGAAGGAGGGAAGGAGGGAAGGAGGGAAGGAAGGAGGCGGTGTGTGATGCTTGGGGAATCCTTACTGAGCCACTTCACCATGCTGCTGGTTTCTCTTTCCCTTACCTTTTAAAATTATTTCAGCTCCATTTTCCCCTTTCCTCATGAGTGGTCCTACAGGCTTTTCTCTTCTGTCTGGGCTTCACTTGCTGAGAAACTGGCCTTCAGGAGAATAGCAAGGATGAGAAGAATAGGGGTGTGGATGTGTGTTTCAATAACAGGAGCCGGAGCCGGAAGGTGACTGTGAAATAAAGGGAAATGGAAGAGTGTAACATTTCTCTTGATCTGCTTACCTATCAAGTTAAATCAAATTAAGGCCATCAACATAAATGCCTCCTGCTGTTCCTGTCACCACATACAAACACCACAGCTGTCGCCTGGAATGCCAGTGTCACAAACACAGCGGGAGATGGGATTGGGACCGAGGAAATGTGTAAAAAATAATAATTAAAAATCAACCGTGTTTTGTAGTGAGAAGCAGGTCCATCTTTGGTCCATCTGTGAAACAGAAGTGGGGGTACCTGGTACTTTTGGATTGGGGGATCCTGGGAGGTGTAGTTTGGGCAGGGGGAGAGAATAATGGCCTATCAGTCTGAGGTAAATTTTGGGCTGGATATACTAGGATGAATACGCTCCCTCTTGGAAAAAGAAAGTGGCATTTGACACAAATAATGAGCTCAAGCTACAGGAAGGCAGAGCTTGGTTGAATATCAGGGAAAAGTTCCTGTTAGAGTAGTACAACAATAGAATGACCCTGGGAGGTGTTTCAGCACTCTGGCGCTGTGGACGCCTTCAAGAGAAAACTGGACAACCACCTGCCTTGAACAGGGGATTAAACGTGATGCCCTTAGATGCCCTTTATGACTCAATTCTTCTGTGATTCTATGAAATTCTCTCCCCCCCCAAATTCTAAATGGTGCCCCAGGTGCCCCAGCTTTTCTGTTTTATAAAACCCTGTCCCCAAGAGCAGAAAGCAATATTCCCCCAACAGTAAGATTAGCCAAAAGCCTCAGACCCCAAAAATAGACATTTCTGAATGTGAAACTGGATCCACAACATTCAAAATATGCATAACTTGCTGCTTGTTGTTCCTTTCGCCATGTTTTGATTTTTAAGCAGGTATTCAACATAGGATGAACTGCCAGCTGCCAAATACTAAATATTCTCACGTGCTGCCTATCACGTGCTGCCCGCACAGGCTGCCTATCAAATGTGGTGAAATACCATTGCAAGGCAACGCTCAAACGTAGTTAAATGTCAACCATCAAATGTCACTGGATGTCAAAGGCAGGCATCAGATGTTGGAGTATCCAAGAAACCTAGCGAGCACGTGATATCCTCATTAATAAAGGATGGGATGAGATGCATTTTAATTCTAACCTGTCTCTCCCCCCACCCCCCGGGATGGAAGCTGCCATTCTAAATAGCCATAGGAAAGGGGCATAAATGTATTAAATCCCAATAATGGATGGATGGGAAGACTGGATACAAGTAGGGCCTGCCAGCGGGAGAAAAAAGAGAGAAAGTAGAGAAGAAGCACTGATTCCAATCTGTGGGTCCCCAGGCGTTCCTGGACTGCAACTCCCAGAAGCCTTCACCACTAGCTGTGCTGGCCAAGATTTCTGGGAGTTGTAGTCCAAGAACAACTAGGGACACAAGGTTGGGAACCACGGATGTACAGCCACCTACCTATTCTTAAAAATAAAATAAACCTCTTGGTGAAATGGACTGGCATAAAGAAGATGAAAACCCCCACAATTAATTAATTAACTATGTTGTAGGACCAAAATACAGCAAAGGCTGGGACCACCATTCTTATACGTCCCAGACAACCTGATTGCAAACGATGGGGAATGAGATCCTACAGAAGCTAGAGGGAGATGCCACAGAGATTGCAACCTCGCATGCTGCCTCCAGGAGGTGTGGCTGAAAGGGAAGCTTCTGGGCTGGGGTGGCTGTCAGTCACTGACAGCATGAGCCAATAGTTGTTTCCCAGGCTCTGAATTCAAAGAAAGCCCCGCCTCTCTGCTCTGTATCTACTGGGTGGTGCATTTCCTCTAGGTAAGGAGCTGACGCTTCTGCTTCTCATGATCCACCTGTTGAGTGACTCAAGGCCACCAGGAGGGAAACTGCCATCGACTCCTCATCTAATGCTTAGTTTATCAGTTCATGATTACTTTAACTCATTAGTTTATCAGTTTCTTATTACTGAGGCCCATGACCCGCAGAAGACAGTGAACATTATTCAGATTGAATTTATAGGACAGCCACAGTATTAATGCAAAGAAAAAAAAGAGTGATCCCTAAACGTTACAGCTTAAAACCACCACCCATTAATACATAATTTGCCTGCAGTTGCAAGAAAATGCACACCAGTAAGTGTAGTCTGGGGATTAAGACCTAAAAGTAGGCTGTAAATGTAAATAAATATAATGTAAATAAATATAACTATAAATATTTCACCTTTTAATAAAGATTTCCTTAACTCCTCAGCAGTTGGCCACTCTAAAGTAGGTTCTTTGGCCTATGTCAGGGATGTAAATAACAGGGCCCCAACACCCTCCAAATATGAACTATAGATATACAGTATAAATGTTTTGGGGCTTCTCTCACGTGGTTCTTTTCAGTCGTGCTCATCATCAGGCAAGTCCAGTTATTCCATCTGCATCCCACTTCCCTTCCTTGACTCTGTTGCTGGACTGCTCTTGGTGGCAAGGACGCAGCCAGCAGCCAGGAGTGCAGAGGGGGTGGGAACGCAGGAACAGAGACAAACCCCTAAGATCTCTGGTCCGAATTTAAGTGGCCAGCGGATCTTAGGGGTCTTGTGAAAAGGCCCTTAGTTTTTGGAAAGCATCGTCTTCACGGAGAAGACTCTGTAAACAACCACCAGCACACCATGCAGGGACATGATAAGCTCTTAATCTCCCGAGGCCAACAGGAAATGCTTTCCACTAAGACCTTTGATATTCTTCTGAGAACAGCACCTTGCATCACACTCCTTCGGATGTATCACGCATCTATGCAGCCAAACTTATTAAGGTCGTTTTCCTGAACTGTATACACAAGCATGCCTTATTCGTTTTAATTAAGGTCGTTATCCTGAACTGTATACACAAGCATGCCTTATTCGTTTTAACCACCAAAGATGTTTTCATACTTTAAATGACGGACAATGATCCTCTGCTCCTACTCAGGTATGAAATTGTAGAAAACCACAACCCACATATCGGATTCCACGGGCTGTCAAACATCTACATTGGAAGAAATTCTGAAATTACCAGTTATGTTCATCTTTTTTGGTTGCTGTTTGGGATCCTGAAGGACTATTTTGGGGCAGAGGGGAAGGGATGCTATAAAATTAACCGTATGGTATAGATGACGCAAATGCCAATCATTTCTAACTTGAGAAGAGGGCAAAAGAATGGGATTCCCCACAGAAATTAGAACTGTTTGAGGAAGGGGATATGCAAGAAAACCTGCCAACCTTTTTAAGAATTGGAAAGGGTAAAGATTATGAATGTTCCACCAATGTGGGTAAAAGGGGACTGCATCGCAGAGATACTTAGGATGACATTCAACTGTCTAAGTCATTTGGATCAGTATTTATGCCACATCCTTATCTTGTATCATTATTTGCCTTTGCAATATATTGGGGAGGGAGATTAAATAGTAAAAAAGAGATCAAAAATACAATTGTCAAAACTGCCCAAATCAAAATATCCTACCTTGCTAGCATGCCTGTTTCCCCCCATGTTAAGACTGGCTGCTTTTGTTTTTAGCGGTCGAACACTGCCAGCCTAAGTGACAAGGACTTCTGATACCCCCGCTGAATTATGCAACGAGGGAGACTCATAAATAATGGCTCACGGTGCTGAAGACACCATTGGCCTCTAACATGCTCCCCCACCCCCCACCCCCGGCAAAGACTTCCCGACCTTCTTGGCAAAACTAGACGCTTCCAGCTTTTGCTTATCATTCACGGATGCCAAGACAGCCGAGTTGATGTGTTCAACAACCCTCAGGAAGGTAGAGGGCAGAGCCGGGAAGAGAGCCCAGGGAGAGCTTTTCCACATCAGCTAACGCTCAGTCCAGGACCAAACGGGCATATTGCTGGCTGCGTTAAAACAGGAGCGTTTTTATTGGAAACACCATGATTTCCCTCTCCTTGCGGCAATAAATGGGAATGCATTTTTCTTTTCTTTTCTGTCTTGCATGAGATTGATAGAATGCTTGGCTGTGTCCAGATAGATTGATGTCATAAGCCACAAAAAACAAAACACAAAACAAAACCCAAAACCCAAACTAGCCTTCCTACAAAATGCACCACAGTCAAGCTCAATGGGAAGCCTCTGGATCTGGAGGTGGTACAACAAGGGTGGAGGTGTCCTCTACACAAAAAAATCTCCCATGAACCCTTGACATTGGAGCTGCATCAGGGAAGTGAGGGAGGTTTTGCAGCCAGAACAAGGCTGAAGGCATCTGATCAAAGGGAAACTCAGGAAACGGCAACCCAATCTTCACTCTAATAGAGAGGCAGTGTACAGTAGTACCTTGTATAAAGGAATTAATTCATTCCAAATGAAATTATGTTAAGCAAATTGTCCTTTATACAAATTTCCCATGGGAATGCACTGAAAACAGAGTAATCCCATTTTTATGTTGTACGAATTTGCCCCATAGACAATTATGTTAAGCAAATTTCCCCTATCTCCGGAATTTTTTTATGTTGTACAGATTTTATGTTATACAAACTGTTTGTTATACAATGGTCCACTGTATGTATGTATGTATGTATGTATGTATGTATGTATGTATGTATGTATGTATGTATGTATTTATTTATTTATTTATTTATTTATTTATTTATTTATTTATTTATTTAATGAGGGATAATATACAGCCCAGTAGAATTAAGCCATATTCATGTATTGACAACAACATCATCCTACAGCAGCAAAAGACAACATTACATTAAAACTACCAGAGAACGTGCGCAGTTAAAAAGAGAGTAAAATTCCACATAAAGTTATGAGTGAGGGAAACAAACATTGACAACATAGTGTCAATGCAATCTCAAAGTCTATAAGCACAAGGTCTACGTGCTCTTGTATGATAGATTCATATAAAAGGCACATAATGGGTAGTCCATCATTCACTCTTTAAAAAGATAGAAGTAGCCCTTTTATTGGAACTGTAGGCCTCAGAATCCCCCAGGCGGCATAATCTGGCTTGCTAAAAAAAGGTTAGAGACAAAGCGCAGCAACTTCGCAGGAGTCTCTCTCGGGGAAATCCATCTGTTGAGAATTCAATTTTGCTTCTAGCAGTGAGCAAGAAAACCTAACTCAAAAGTTGCAGAGAGGAACAGGGATAAGCACCGCAGGGGCACAGTAACGAGTCACTCCCTCCTCGCCAGTTGACGAGGGCAGAAAAATTACTTTCCCAAAGCCATGGAGCCAGTAGGAATGATACTCCTCTCCTGCTGTAATGAATCATCTTTCTAATTATTTTTAACATTTACACGTAAAGGGCACGTGTAATGCTCAAATCAATCTCAGAAAGAGAGCGAGTTTTGAGGAGTCAAAAGTAACAGGACAATAACGAGCAACACAACAGATACTGCAATCGGTATGAAATGCAATGTGCAAAAATTGGAATTCCGTTTTGAAGCATAGCAAGTAATAAACGCGAATTAAGCAGCAGTTTTGCAAATTCCTGGAGTTCAATCAGATCCCATGAATCAAAGAATCAGAAGAATGACATCCTTCGGGTGAAACAGGTATCGGGCACCATCAAGCATCGCAGGGTGCGTCCTACTGCAAAAGCAATTGCCCGATTCCTGACCACTGCATCGGGGGCAGTGCAGGAAAAAAATCACAGGTAGAATCTCTGCGGCATTAATTACCAGAAGAGAGTTCCTAACACAAAAGTCCAAAAATAAATATATTCTCAGATCTCAGCCTTGGTTGCATTGCATCCATGTCTGTGCTGCTTTTCACCCTGTTTGTAAACCATTGCAGTACTCCACATCACCTGGAAAGGATTTTTCAGGTTATCAGCAAAAGAGCTATTTATAAGCAGGTTGGTGGCTATTCTGTGTTTATACAGTGATAAAGCCAATCAGAGAGAGGCAGTATCCCTTCCCTGTATGGATGCCGACTCAGCTTCCCTGCTTGCCCTCCTTTTTTCCCACTACATTATTATGATTCTTTGCTGCATAAAACAATTCCTCATTTTCCGAGGCAAAAGGCACTTCTCTCCAAGCGAAACGCCCGGGAGCGCTGCGTCAATGATGAGGAAGAGCGCCATCAACAGATAGAGACGAGTCAAAAACAACCGGAGCTTTTAAGCATTCTGTGTCAGCTCGACTCACAGGGGAAATAACCCCTTAATCCAGCGCTGTGTATTTCATTTACTGCAGCGTTATCCTGCTCGGAGATGTTATGAAAAGCATCCCCAGAGAGATTTAAGGCTTAAAAAAAATCCCGAGTTTGAACTTAATTCCGCCTTTCCCAAAAAGAAAAAGAAAAGAAAAGAAAAGAAAAGAAAAGAAAAAAATCACTCTCACAGTAGCAGGTGACCTTTCAAACCTGTTTAGGCCATGGACAGTCCGGCCTCATAATGCCATCGTAAATCACATATTGCTGCCCTTTCTGTTGTTGTGTTGGTTGGGGGATTTATTTTTGAAAATAAAATAATTCTTTCCTAATTAGGTACATCTGTGGTTGTTACTACTCCTGATCCTCCGTAAGTATCAACAGCAACCACGGGCCAATGGGGGGCCCTCCGGGGTGGCCATGGTCCACAATTAAATTTATATAGATAGATATCGATATAGGTATACACACAAACCAGCCATCCAGTAGCAAAGATCATTACATCAACACAAATCACAGTAAAACAAAAGACAAATTCAAATCAGAGTTACATGTCAGATACACTGTACACAATATCTCAAATCGACAAAGTTAAACCAAAAGCTATAAAGCCACGTGGTGGCATTATTTATTTATTTATTTATTTATTTATTTATTTATTTATTTATTTATTTAATGCATTTTTTAGACCGCACCGATTTATCAAGCAGGACTTTGGGTGGTTTACATGAATGCAATAGATACAAAATAAGCAATAAACGGCAAGGCAAATAAAAACAAACACACAATGCAGACAAAGAAAATCATACAAATATCATACAAAAATCTGGCAAGAGGCAAAAATATTAAAGGGTATGGGAAAGAGAACAAACAAACAAGGGGAGAGCAACATAACAGGTTACTGATCGCTGTATGCCTCTTTAAAAAGCAAGGTCTCTAATGCTTTTTATAAAGGCTGGGAGGGACTCAATTTGTGGGATTTTGCTAGGAAGCTTATTCCATTCAGCGGGGCCAGCCACAGAGAAGGCCCGATTATGGGTGGAAGCCCTATCAGCCTCCTGGTGGGGTAGCCACGCGGAGCGAAAGCATCAAGGATGTTCTGGTGGGTTGGGTCGAAGCTGACTTTTGGGAGATCTGCTCTGCCAGATACTCAAACCCAAGCCCGACTTCCTCCATATATTCTGTGACAAAGGAAGGCAGGAAAGAGGTGGAAAAGAGATACCTGTTTTGGAGAGCATGCTGCAAGGTGTGTGTGTGTGTGTGTGTGTGTGTGTGTGTGTGTGTGTGTGTGTGTGTGTGTGTGTGTGTGTGTGTGTGTGTGTGTGTGTTGTTGTTGATGTTAAAGGCTCTCCAGAGAAGATTTGGTAAAGACTGCCCCCAACACACACACACACACACACACACACACACACACACACACACACACACACACACACACAAGGATGTCATGTGGCCACCACGCAATACAAAGAGAGAAGAATGCAGCCCCTGCATTGCACCGCTAAAATAAAAATAATCGAATCATTAATGCAAGCTTTTGTGGACTAAAAAGGCTGTACAGTATTTTGTATTTCCCAAACATTTCAAGTTTATCTCCTTTAGAAAGGTGGTAAGCTATTTTTGGTACTGCACATGTGTACAGAGCATTTCTCTTTTGCTGCTGCTGAAGGATACAGATCCTCATCTATTGATTTATACAATGATTTCCTTTGTTAGTTCAGGATTACGGATTGCACAACTTTTTTTTAGAAGGGCACTGTGAAACACATTAGGATTTAAGTGCATGGGTGTTTTGTGTGCACAGCTAGGTCTCTCTTCAAAAAAAGAGAACCCTGTTATTTATTTATTTATTTATTTATTTATTTATTTATTTATTTATTTATTTGTTTGTTTGTTTGTTTGTTTGTTTGTTTGTTTGTTTAGTATACTAGCCCTTTGGTTACTAAGGCCGCTCTTGGCAGTTCCCGACAGAAAACAGAATGATTGGAGACAATACATTGAAATAAAGTGACACCAAAAGTAATCTTTAAAAATATGCACTAAACATTTTAACGTAGAGGCGTTATAAACTTAAGATACAACAACATTTAATGATGTTTTCTTACAGCCTCAAGAAGGATGAGAAACCACAATTGCAAAACCAGTTCAAAAAAAGCAGGCTGAAGAAGGTCTGTCCAATTGGTTTCATCCAAAAAAACCAGGAGTGAAGCCATCACCCTTTTAAAAACCTGGTTTTTAAGATCTACGAGAACAGAGGCTTCACGAGAAGAGAGTCCGAGGGCTGTCCCCAAATCATCTCAGCAGGATCGCTGAGGGACTTTCCAGCACTGGTGGGACCAAGATTTATTTTTGTATTTCTGGGATCTTGCCATGACAGGGTTAGGGATTGGCAACCCCAGGGAAATGGGCATTTCAGCTTTTCAAACCTTAATCGGACACAATGAAGCAAGACCGAGGCAGCTGTGGTCTAAAACTTCCAAGATTCTGCCTCTTGCCCCCCCCCCCCCGGTTCTCAGGCTGAGCAAACTCCCAGGTGGACACAATCCCTCAATTCGTTGTGCACACATTCAGAAGCTCTAGAGAAGCCACTTAGAATCTGCATGGGCAGAGCCGCAAAAGGTTGGGGAAACATCTGAAAATTTCAGAGGCACACGTTTCTGAGAGGCTGCCTCGTGGTGAGACAGAGGCCTTTCGTTTATCTATCCTAGGCTGCCTTGGCCAGCAATCATCATCTATGTTTCCAGCCAGCAGCTTTGTAGGCCACCTCTGCCAAATGCTGGGGGACTGACCTTCATGCAGAAGAGATGCTCTCACACCCAGCTACTGCGCCTGCCTTCCTAAATTCATTTATTTCACCGATTGATATGCTGCTTTCCTCCCCAACCTTAGGAGAACCAAGGCACCTTGCAGCAGAGGCAGCAGCCGATTTAAAAACACGTTGTAAAACATCGTATTTAAGCAGCAATTAAACATGTATGAAGGCTAAAAGCCAAGCTGAAAAACAATACAAAAACATCCTGAAATGTCAGTTGAAAAAAAGAAATCAATATCCCTTGCTGCTGAAAATGGCTTCCCTTGAAGAGGAAGGTCTTTGCCAGACAACGAGAAGGTAAAGAGAGAGAAGGGTCAGTCTGTCTTTTCAGGACAGTGGCTTCCAAAGCCAGGGAGGCACCACTGAGAAGGCCCTGTCCTGGTTCTCTACCAAAGGAACTTGGAGAGGTGGTGGAAGTGAGAGGAGGGCCACCCCAGTAGATCTTAAAAACCAGGTGCACAGAACTTGGGGGTGATGCGGTCCTTCAGACACCCTGGACCCAAGCCATATTTTATTTATTTATTCGTTCATTTTATTTATTTATACAACTTATATGCCGCCCTCTACCCAAAGGTCTCTGGGCGGCTTACGATTAAAATGAACAGTTGAAACAGTCAAAACGTTTTAAAAGGCGATGGACAATTAAAACAATAAAAACATTTAAACACAAAACACTCAAATGGCCACCAGGTCCCACAATCTATGTTATGTCAATTAAAAACACTTCAGAAACAGGAAGGTTTTTACCAGGCGTCGAAATGTCATCAGTGTTGGCACCAGGCGGATGTCACTTGGAAGAGCATTCCATAACCTGGGGGCAGCTGTCGAAAAGGCTCTGTACCTACAAGCCATCCCTTTCACCTCCTTCAGGGATGGCTCTCTCAGGAGGGCTCCCTGGCCAGATCTTAATTGCCAGGTAAGTTCATATGGATGCACTAGGCAATGTCTCTACTCTTTTGTCCTTGGCAGTTCCTGGAAAACCAAAGACAAGGGCTTTCACCCTAAAAGAGCAAAGTTGTTGTCTTCTAGAGACAACATCACCCTCAGAGGGCACATCTACTGTAAGTGGGTGTTTGGAAGACCCGTAACATGTAGAGGACTGCAGGCTGCTACCTGTTGGTTTAGAAACAGGTGCAATCCATTCTTAAACTGGCCAGATCATGTCCAGATCAAGTCTATCAAAACGTCTCTCTGCCAGATCAAAATGCCCAGCAATCCAAAAAAAAAAAACCTCACTGAGAGCAAATCCAGTTGCCCATCAATCCATGGCAGCAGGAAGCAGGGGGTGGCATCTGAATTGGCAGGCCTAAACTTTGGGGAACAGATCTCTTGTTAACATGACACCAGAAGAGCCTAGCCTGGTGTCATGTTAAAATGTGGGCTGCTTTTCAGGAGAAGATACTGATCCATGAGCAACTCTTGCAGAGTGAGTAGAAGCTGGCATCCTCTGTTCCTAACCTTGGGTAACCTGGATATTCTTGGACTTCAGCTCCCAGAGACCCCAGGCAGGACAGCTGAGAACTGCAGGCCAAGGACACCTGGGTCACCTGTGGTTGGGAACCTCTCTTTTAGAACAACGGATAGTGGGAGGCTTAAATGTGAAATAAAATAAAAGATGCATGCTCCCATTAATTAGCATCTGTGTTGACCCATGAAATATTTCAATTCCCTTTAGACTACAGTACCTGCACCATCTATGCTAAACTGTAAGGCATACCGTTATTCATCTTTTAAGCGTCTTAGTTTTACAGTGCTAAGGTACTGTAAAGTGTCATCTTGCATTCTTAATCCACGGAGGTGCTTTGTCAGCAATTGTTCTTTAAAAAATTGCTAAATGCATCAAGAGTTATTTTTAAGTGCCTTGTTTTGTGGCAAATGGGGAGGAGGAGTGATCTTTTTCATCTCACTCGGAGAGAGATTGACTCATATAAATTTGAAACCCAGTGTTAGGAAACAATGACATTATTAATATTTTTAACGGCATCAGAGAGAAGACAGTGAGTCACAAAAGTTTAGAGGCTGAAGCAGTTTGACCTGACTTAGATCTATGCTTGCTCATGTGAATTTCTGTCATATTTAGAATACACCAAGAACACAAGTTGGCAGCCTTGTGGCACAGTAGTTAAGCTGCAGTACTGCAACCAGGACTCTGCTCATGGTCTGAGTGGGACCCTGACTTGTTCAGGTAGCCGGCTTGAGGCTGACTCAGCCCTCCATCCTTCCAAGGTGGGTAAATTGAGTACTCAGCTTACTGAGGGGTACAAAATGCACAATTAAACTCTCAGCCACCCAGGAAAAGCTTTAGGAAGGATGGGTTGGCATACAAGCTGCCTGCTTTGCTTTGCTTCCCAAGTGAAAAAATCATTAGGCATACACTGAGCAAAGGGGAAAAGGGGAGCTTGATTCAAGTGAGATTTGCATTTCTGATCCTAAATAGGATTGCAAGTATGCTTAGTAAAAATAAATTAAAATGCACTGTAATTATCCGGTGACAAGTGCTCGAATTTGCTTATTTCACCATCTAAGCTCATTTCCCTCTGCTAACCTTCTTCTAATTGTTGATGCTGGTGCAAAACCCAAAGTGATTACCCTGCAGACATTTTGCATTTTGTAGGGCTCTTGTGTTCACCGCAGAGGTGAAAAAGATCCTCATATTTAAATATGTTGAGCACCTGGGTGCCATTCCCCCCCCCAGTGCTCTCCCTGATGCCAGCAGCCTGGAAGCAAGGCCACTCTATGTTTCTAGGCTGCAGTGCCACCCAAACGCTGGAGACATAGATTTGCTCTCCTTGAAAAGGAGATTGGGGAGTGGGTGGCTTCCTGTCATGGTGTCTAGCATCAAGTGACTGCTGGGAACTGTGGTGAGCCATGGGCTAAGAGCAAAAGAGATGACAGGAGAGACAGACCAGAGACAGTAGCTTCAAGGGTCACCTGCTCATGTTTACTAGTGCCGTCGTCCATTAATGTTTGCAAGGGCTGATGCTCAATGTAATACTTTTTGGCCTCCTCTGAACGTCCTCCAGTTTGTTGGCATCCTTCTTCAAGTGCGGTGTCCAGAGTGCTGTTCCGAGCCCTTTGACAAACGTAAACAAATGCCCCTTCCATGTTGGTGGCACAGACAAACGCATTCTGGCAGACCTCTTCATGGAGACTGGGCTCTACTCACTCAACTATTTCCCCCTGGCGTCCCTATTCGCCTTCCTGAGCCAGCCTTTACTGAATGAGTCTCCCTGCTTTGTACCTGATGCCGCCATCGCTGACAAGAGCTAGCCACGAAAGAAACGCTCGTGAAATAGCAAGCGTGTAATTGGAACGCTAAAGCACACCAAGTAGAAATGTGCCCAGTGCAACACAGCAAAAGGAAAAGGCATTTTTTTTAAAATGATAGGAAACAAATAAATGCAGCCACCTAGATCACAACCTCCAACAGTTACAACAGCAGGTCAGCTTAAAGAGAAATAAATGCTGAGATGTTGTTACTGGCCATCAAGGGGATTTTCTCTTACGGCGATGCTAACACAGTTTTCAAGGTAGGTCAGAGAGAGTGGCTACGTTTCTCCAGATCTGCAGGGGAGGAAGTAACCGTCAATAGAAGTGACCCTAACAGAGAACATCATTTTATTTTTGCATTTTTTGCATGTCCTGTAAATTTCTCCACCCCTAGTGGCCAGTAGGGCTCAGTGGTTGTGTCAAGGTTTGGCGCCTTGTGTGTTTAAGGCAATTAGAAAAACTATGGGTTGTGTGTTTAGAACCGTTCCTTGAGCCTAACAGCACATAGTTAAGCTGCAGTACTGAGGCCCAAACTCTGCTCATGATCCCGGTTCAGTCCCAGGTGACTAGATTAAGGTTCGCTCAGCCTTCCATCCTTCTGAGGTGGGTCCAATGAGTAACCAGTTTGGATGGGAGTCCATGTGTAATCAACTTGTAAACTACCCGCAGAGTGTGTTAAGTGTTATAGGGTGGTATATAAATGGCACATTTTATCTTTTGAGTAAATTAGAGGAAGAGCCTTAATGTGACAATGAAAAGCCATGTCCTCAACAACTGTCAAACAACCTAAATAAAATAAGCCTATCTACTCTCAAAAGAAAAACTTCTAGTCTCCAAAAATTTATCAGATGCCCTTATGTAACACCATCTACCTCATCTGTACATTGCACAGCCACAGTTTGTATGCATATTTTTTGCATGTTTATAATCAAGATTTATTGACGATGATTCCATAAATTTTATTTAGCTGTTCACAGCAGCTATTTGTTTCCAAGGCAACAAATGCACTTTGCCCAAGCAACACAGTAAATCGTAATTGTTCTAAATTTGGGGGCCCTTGCCCCTTTAACACTATGGGGTGGATGCATCTCTCGTTGTGCATAATGGTACCAGCAGTGCTTAAAAAGACTGCAATAATTAGCTACACATTTGTTCAGGGTTTTTGGGGTTTTTTTTAAAGTCTGTCCTACTGAAACCTGCCCAAAATCAGGACAATTCTGGATTTCTGTCCTCTCTCTCTCTCTCTCTCTCTCTCTCTCACACACACACACACACACACACACACACACACACACACACACACAGAGAGAGAGAGAGAGAGAGAGAGAGAGAGAGAGAGAGAGAGAGAGAGAGAGAGAGAGAGAGAGAGAGAGAGAGAGAGAGAGAGAGATCATCATGTTTTTATTGACAATTCAGGCCCAAATCTGGCCCAGCCCTCCCAGTTCCTGGTATTTTACAGGCGGGTGGATGCTGTCCTCAATATCACCTTCTTTAATACCCAGGTCAGTGGATAAAGGTGACTCTGCTTTTTTATTGGATCACTTGAAGTTCCAGTCTTAAAGTGAAGGAAGCTATCCATGGTGCTGAAATAATGCCCAGGCAGGAATCAGCACCCTGGATAGCTCCTGTAATGGGGACAAACGAAGGACATGGCAGGGATCTCATGGAGGGACCAAATCCACACCGCCTTTCACCCACGACTTCTCTGTCCATGTGACCAATGTGCAAATCTACTACTACAACCTTGGGGAGATGATTCAGATGCCACAGAGAAGATGCTAGATTGATTCCCATTTGACAAAAGTGTAGAAACACAGTACCTGCAGCCAGAGGAACTACACATAGTACTACCACTGAATTTCACTGAATACGCAGTCTTTCTCCATGCTTTAAGGAATTATGTCAGGAGAGAAAAGTAGGAATCTGGTTCTTAATTTGTTAATAATTGCTAAAAGTAGGCTGGTAAGGGTCTCATTAAGTGGCTGCCTACGAGGAGGGCTGGGCTGCATTTTTGTTTTCTTTTGGTTTTTAAAAACATTTTTACTAATGTTTGGTCTAATATTGGAAGAGGCTTCAGGTCCCGTAGAGCTGAAAGGCTGGGCATAAATACTTTAAATAAATGAACCCTCATAAGCAAATGATACAAATAGATAAATGAAGAATAAAATAACAAAACCTGATTCCTGATTCCTCACAATTCCGTCTAAATTGACTGCATGGTTGAAAATGTAATTTAGGTGGATTCAATGCCATGCCTCCCCCCCCCCAAAGCGAGCTATTCTAGATTTTTAAAAAATATATCCATTTTTATTTTTCTGCAATAAGAGATTAGGTCTGTGTAAGTGTACGGATTTGAGAAAGACTTTTTCCTGCACCAGTTTTGCAGGGATGTTTATTAGCTAGGTGTGGAATATTCTGTGTGTGATGTAATATGAAGCCTGCAAACTAAGGAAGCACTCCCTTTAAAAAAATCCCTTCGGTTTCTGCAACATATGCAGCAGGCTGTGCCAAAATCATCATCATCATCATCATCATCATCATCATCATCATCATCATCATCATCATCATCATCATCATCATCATCATCATCAATTTTTTTCAGCTGCCAATTGTTTTTTTTTTTTTTTGTTAATTTTGCTAGACCAGTCTGACATGGGTAGCTTGCTGGCTCCGTTAGACATACAGGTTGAGATCTAGATTCAGGAGACTCTCTTTGAAGCCATGTATGTGTGTGTGAGAGAATTACTATATTTTATGTATTCAGAGGATGAAACGTCTGGGGTTCTAACCAAACCTCCTTGGGAAAGGGACACGCCATCTACTCGGATGCAAAGCCGTGTGCAACATCAGACAAAATTGTGGTGTGACCTCAGTTCATTGCAAATGATAAACAGCCTGCACGTTCCATAGGCTTTAAACATATGCTCTTCATCATTAAGGCTTCATCTTAACCTGGGTCTCCTAGGTAACTTAAAATACAAGGGCAGGGTCACCGGTGGGGGGGGAGGGGGGGAAGCCGTGCTTTGACTTGGGGAAGACAGGCAATTAAAATGCAGAGGAACGCAGCCACTAGTTACAGCAACAGTAATTGGACCTGGCCAGCGGTCTGAAATAAAAAGGAAAACAGAGAAGGAGAAACCCGTTTCAGACCTGCAGTTCAAACACTCAAGCTGGTAAGTGGTGACCCATGGCTATGTATCCATAAGAAGGCAGGCTGCCAGGTAGGGAGCGGCATGCCTGTGATTTAAATAACTGCTGAAGGTTGATTGTGAAGACAGACTCGGTGTTCTTCTTGGCATGAACATGGCTTTGCTGCGGGTCTTGCATGTACGGCATTGGAACCCTCCTGTGTGGACTGAACCTCTCCTGATATCAAGCAGATATACTAACTCTGGGTGATGGGAGCGCTAGTCCTTTCATGGAGGAAACCTCCCTGGGCATATTTCAATCAAGTTGACCATGGACGTAAAACTGCAAGAACTTTTAGGAAGCTACACAGCACATGTGACTCACATACCTACATCTTCTTTAAAATTACAGCCCTCAACTCTTGCAGTGGTATCCTATCACATCCTACCACTACTCTGCGTAGGTAGGCAATTCAAAGCATGGATGCTTTTGCCTTTTGTTTTTTTAAAAAGTGTTGTCTAATCCTGAGCTTGTGCTTACTTTTATTTTAAACCACCAAGCCAGACTCTGATCTACTGCATTTAATCACTTGTGAAGTATTCTGCGGGCTGGTCTGTTTTCTCTGCCACAGACATCGTACCCCAAATAATTAACCAAGACAATATTCCCAAAGTCAATATCCACTTTTTAAATGTAATTTGCAAATGCTTTCTGCTTTGATTAGGGGCTGCAGCTGCACATATATTAAATGTTTGGGACAAATCATTTGCAATGCTCCGCTGGAGAATATGAAGGCGAGCTCCCCGGCTCGAGTGCCAACGGTTCTCACGCATCGATTCAAGCGTCTGCCCTGAATGTGCTTGCGCAGTTCATAAAGACAGGGGGGGCACTCTTCTAACCCCTGGAGCTATTGATCCGCTTCCTTAGGCTTGTCGTCTGATCACGCTTATTAATAGGCTTTTATTGGAGGGGGGGGACAGCTAGAAAATGAAGATTCGGAAGCTAAGCAAACCATGATGGTTGTTTTTGTTGTTGCGTAGGGAGGTAAGGCTCCTTATTTTGGAGCGTTAAATGAGGTACCCTCCATACACACCCCAATATATATATTCAACCTCTGGTGCCAGCTCATCACTAGAAGTAATGGCGTGTCATTTTTAAGAAGAGAACGAATAATATATGAAACAAGGACACTGTGCACCATTGAGCCCTCCATGGTGCTGAAATAATGCTCAGACAGGAATCAGCACCATGGATAGCTCCTGTAATGGGGACAAGCGAAAGACATGGCAGGGATCTCATGGAGGGACCAAATCCACACCGCCTTTCACCCACGACTTCTCTGTCCATGTGACCAATGTGCAAATCTACTACTACAACCTTTGGGAGATGCTTCAGATGCCACAGAGAAGGTGCTAGATTAATTCCCATTTGACAAAGGTGTAGAAACACAGTACCTGCAGCTAGAGGCACTACACATAGTACTACCACTGAATTTCACTAAATAAGCAGTTTTTTCTCCACGCTTTAAGGAATTATGTCAGAAGAGGAAATAGAGATTTTAATCTTGGTTTGGACAGCAGTGGGGCGGGAGGGCCCACGGATGCTCTACTATAACTGGGACTCCTTTGTATTTATCTATGCAAGAGAATGAGGAAACTAATACAGGGCTTTGGCAAGATGAAAGGGGGAAACTTTAAGGAATTATGTCAGAAGAGAAAAGTAGGAATCTGGTTCTTAATTTGTTAACAAGTGCTAAAAGTAAGGGTCTCATTAAGTGGCTGCCTAACAGGAGGGCTGGGCTGCATTTTTGTTTTCTTTTGGTTTTTTTAAACATTCTTACTAATGTTTGGTCTAATATTGGAAGGGGCTTCAGGTCCCATAGAGCTGAAAGGCTGGGCATAAATATTTTAAATAAATGAACCCTCATAAGCAAATGATAAAAAAATAGATAAATGAAGGATAAAATAAGAAAACTTATTTTATCCTTGGGTGAATGGGCATGCAATGACAAAGGCTCCTTCACCCTTCTTAATTCAAAGCTGGTCATTACAAGAAGTCAGATTGTGGTTGAATACCAGGAAAAACCTCCTAACTATTAGAGCAGTACGACAACGGAACCAGTTACCTCAAGAGGTGGAGAGCGTGCCGAGGCTGGCGGCTGCTGGGACGCTACCCTGGGCAACCCAGCAGGAAAACGTCACTTGATTGGTTCAGCCAAATTAGAAAGCCCTGTGAGAGTGCTCCTTATTTGCTCCTGCCCTTGAGTAATGGAAACTATTGCATAGCCATATTGTCAGGATCGGGGTTGTGCCTCAACTTTCCAACTCTAGTGAGCGCAGGATGGGCTTTGCTCCTGTGGATGGATGCAGCTCTAGCACATGCAGGATTAGGCCCTCTCCTCGCAACACCGGCTGAGCTCCTGGTGGTTCCATTTTGAAGGACATTTTCCCCTCCAGGTTGGGATATTCTGGTCAAATCCTGCAGCTCACAGAGTGGGGGGTGGGCAAGAAATGGAACTCAGGGCCCATTGAAGTGGCTCACCCCTTGAAGCAGATCCGCAGGTATTAATTTCTAAATTGGCCAGGGCTAATTTGAGCCTAAGATGAGCACTGGATGAATGAAGAAGCAGAGAGCTGTGGCAAATCCCCCCCCCCACATCCAATCCATCCTACCCCCACCCCCTATCCTATCCAAATCCAATCCTATCCTCCCCTCTGTTCATTCCCTCCTCCCTCTAACAGCTTGTATCTCTACAGCATCCAAGTTTCCACACACAGGCTGGTTGCATTTAACAATACACAGACATTTTGCTCTGTTATTTTTTTACAGTCAAAATCTTAGCTTGGCCTCTGGAAATGGCGTTAAGTGCAGAGCTCATAAGACCAGCTCCTGGACTGAAGCAGATAGGGAGAGTCTCTATTCTGTTATCATTGAACAAATAGCACTCTGAAAAATCCACTTCAACGGATCATTTGCTTTCCCCTGCTCACCATTTCAGTCTCCACCGCTCAGCCTCTGAGCAAATGCCCCGATCTCCTGTTGCATCTGCAGAAATAATCTGCCCCTGGCAAGTCACATCAAACCAGCGTTCAACAGAGAAACTCCTGCATGCCAAAGAAATAACGAAGCAACCACACAGGACAGTATGAAGGCCATGTTGCATTCATCATGCATAAGACCAGAATAAATGCCCTCCTGGATCCAGCCTAGGGCCCCTCTAGTCCAGCTTCCTGTCTCTCCCAGTGGTTCCACCATCTCTGTCTCCTGATGCCACTCTCTTGCATCCCATTGGGGTACAAGTATATCTTCTCAGAAAAGAGAGTCCAAAATGGATGAACCAAAACATGAAAGAGAGGTGGGCATTTAATCAGAGGACAGAGATCTAGTCCTGTGAGTTCCCAGAGGCATCTGGTGGGGCCACTGTGAGATACAGGAAACTGGGCTAGATGGGCCTTTGGTCTGATCCAGCATGATGGCTCTTCTTAGGTTCTTAACTTCCCTTCCTTACATGTCAAAAGTTACATTCAAAACCTCCCGGGGGTGGGGTGGCGGAGGTCCACAGATGTGGCTCTGCTTGTCCAAATGGACCAGCCCGAAACACCTCAAGGCACCTCTGTCCCCCGAGCCAAGAAAATTCACAGGAGGGTCTCGTGGTACTGTGAGCATCTTTTAAAATGGGCCCAACTGCTTGGTAATTCACATCAGTCTCCCCCACCCATTCGGGCAGGACTAGAGGCCAGCGCTTCTCGAGATTCTCCACCTTACTTTAAAAATTGTCTTTGCAATTGGGAGCCTTCGTTCTTGGGGGCTCTGCAATATTAATGTCTCAAGTGACAAGGAAATAGAGATTTTAATCTTGGTTTGGACAGCAGTGGGGCGGGAGGGCCCACGGATGCTCTACTATAACTGGGACTCCTTTGTATTTATCTATGCAAGAGAATGAGGAAACTAATACAGGGCTTTGGCAAGATGAAAGGGGGAAACTTTAATTAAAACAAGTTTTAAAACCCATCAAGATGATTTTTTTTTATCTTGTTCAGATTAGCAACCATCCTGAGATCACACTCTGCATATAAATGTGCAGCTTCTCTTTGTACTAGATGTTTAGCTCTTAGCATGTCAACAGGTATGCCAAATTCTTAATATTTTTATTAAAAATTAAAAAGTCTGAAATGAATTGTTTTTTTTTAAATAAATAAATCTAATGCTTCCAGCCTTGGCTGACTGGGTGAAAATACCCATCATGTTGAAATGATATCAGTTCCTGGTGAAAGTTCTACTTCTCTGCAATAGTTCATTAGCACCCTGGCTCCTGGGTTTTAGCATTAGCTTTCCGGGTGTTCCACCTGCACCAGTGTAGATCAAAGGTCTACCAACAGACCAATCTGCCAGCGAAATGATTCTGCTGGCTAAAATCGGCTGGCAGAAAAGCAAAAGAAAGCAGCCAAGAACCACGGGGGAATTCAAGCTTCTGTTGGATAAAATTCCTGGTGCAACCATTAACAGAAGATGCAGGCGAGAGGCACTTGTGAAAATTTCACCAGAGGTGGGCATGAACCACTAGTTTGGCGGTTCGTGTTGGTTCGTTTTCCAGCCAAGCAAGTGTTCAGTGCTTCCTAGCCCCACCTCCTCTGGCAAGCATCCACTCAGAGACAATGCCTAGAGGAGGCGGGGCAGAGAAGCCAGGGTTCTGGCTCTGAGTGGGCACCTGCTGAAGGAGGCGGGGCTTTAAAGCACCAAACACACGTTCAGGCAAAAAACGAACCAGCATGACTCATCGTTTCAGTGCTTCATGCCCATCTCTAGGATTCTTTAATCCAGCTCAGCTCAACCGTGCTCTCCAGCACCCTGGAATTTGGACTTGAGTCTATTACCTGTCTACCGTGTGGCATTAGCTTCTTATTGAATTTTATTTCCGAAAGAGTAGAACCGGATCAATTTCTTGGGAGGATCAACGTGCAGCCACAAGTACGGAAAAGCTACAATTACACTTTTTCAGCCTTGAAAAGTAAATCAGGTGGTGCTGAAACCCCAGCAGAAAACACAGATTAATTAAAGTCTGCGTTTTTCTAAATCTGTTAGGCAGCTCCACACAGCTGTTTGTTTTTGCTGTGCAGGTTTTTTTTAAAAGGTATTCCTTTGCAGTGAAGCTCTCGGTACACTGTGAAATGTCAGGGGGAAAGGCACCGTCACTTGTTATTTCAGCATTCCAAGCTTACTTGGAAAAAAAGATATATATGAGCAAGCCAAAATGACTGTGAATTCTGATTTATTAATAACCAGGGCTGTGTTCATCTCCTTGGCTGATCATTCCCATTTGGTGCACCAGTGTTTGTGGCTGAAGCAAAGGGGCAGAACCGGCGATTCACTGAATGCATGTCCCCCTTCTGTGCTTCCCCCACAACAAATGCTCCACGGGGCTGGAAGCAGCACCATTGCTTTCATGTTGGAGTAATGGAAGCCGTCATGCCAAGCAAAATCATTGGGAGCCCACTGAGGGTGCGGGCTCAGATCTTTCTGTTTCTCATCCCAGCAGTCACCTGGAGGAAGTGTCGGATGCTGCTATTTTAAGTGCTAGGAACCCAGACTGGGATGCAGCCCTAGAGCAGCCAGAAGACAAGGAATTGTGGTTCGTTCAGCCAGATTACGAAACGCTGCGATAGGGCTGCTTCCCCTGCTCCTGCCCTCGACTGATGGGAACCATTGCATACTACAAGGTATAAAAGAATACATTGCAGATGTGACGCATGGGTTGCTGACCTGTTTTAATATACAAGAAGATCTAGATATGTTAGGACATTCCTAGGTGTCTTGAGGTAGCAAATGGGTGAGGATTTCTCCCAGCAAAAAGAATCGCACTGACCGATAAATACATCATGCCGTGTTGCTAACACAACCAAGATGGTGGAGAATGCACCACGCCTTTTTGAAAGGAAAGCCGGTGAGCGCCATTCAGCAGAGGGATTCAGGGGTCAAACTCTTTCATTGCACACAGAGTCATCTCACACTTGACTGGTGGGTCGCAAAGTTCGAGTCGAAACCCCGTGCGTCCACCGGCTTGAGGCAGGCAGAGCCTGAGATCAAAAAGACATTTCAAAAGGCAAAATCGACCCTAGCCCCTCAAAGCCAGATGCAGTGGAAGGCAAGGACAAGAAAAGCGGCTGGGTTGAACCTGAATGGGCAAACCCATGTTCAAAATCCATGGGACACATCCTACAGACAACTACAGACAACTTGAATCTGTCTCCTCTAAATATCCCCACCCCACCCCAACCTGCTGGCTCCCACATGTTTGAGGCATCAACAGTCTTCCCAGTGGTCATGTTAATGAAGACTGATGGGCCTCACCATCCAAAATGCCTGGGGAGCACCTAGTTTAGGCGAGCTGTCTTGGAAAAGCCACATGGCATGGTGGTTAAACCGCAATACTGCAGTCAAGGCTCTGCTCGCTAAGTTTGCTCCCTGATGGGCTCACGTAGCCAGTGGACTCAGCCTTCCATCCTTCTGAGTCTGGTGAACTAAGCTTGATAGGGATTGGGTGGGCAATGTGCCGCTTGCCTGTTTCAATTAAATCGAACCACCCGGAGAGTGCTTTAGGCATTATGGGATGGTATATAAAAGCATCACACTTTCCTTTGTAATTGCATTCTTCCTTCCAGCGAAAATTCCTGAGCTCATTGTGTAAAACTAGCTGTGTGCCGTCCCCGAAATCCAGCGATGTGACACTCCAGAAGGCATACTGTCACACTCCCGCATGGGCATTAAAATAAAATGGAACTAAGGCCCCCTTTAGACAAAAGCATTGCCTCCTTTTCTTGTCCCCCTTTAAAAAAGAAGAAGCAGGAGGGGGGAAAGTCAGAAAGGAATCTACATCGATGATCAAAGTGGAGAGGCAGCCTGCTCCGTCACGGAACAAGGACAGATGGCCACAATGTCACCTCAAACCCCCTCTGCAATTCGACTCAATCATGATCAACAGATTTCATAGCTCTGACACAGCTGTTCCTCCCCTATGGAAGGCCAGGCGATCCTCCAGCGAGCCTCTCCTCATTCTTAAAAGAGCGGGCGAGAACAAAGGAGCCTCCTTTCCCATCATCGTGCCACCCCCTTTTCAGTCACTTGACGCCAAATATAATTAGCCTTATCCAATATTAGCCATGTTAATATTAGCAATAAAATTCCTTTCCTTTGTAGCATACTACAGCAGGCAGTCCTCCCTGCTCTGGGCACTTCTACAAGCCACGGATCCCCGTTCAAAACCGTTTATTTCTTTGGAGATGTGTGTGTGTGTGGGGGGGACTTGGACACGGAAGCACAACCGAATGTATGTTGCCCTAGGTTTAATGTTGACGATGCTTGAGGAGCATGGGCCTGGGGCAAACCCTGAAGAGAGAAGAGCGACCACACAAGCAGGGTCAAAGGCAGACATGACCCAGTCAACGAATCTGGACCTGTGCATGCGTGTAGGAAAGTCCCATGGGATGAACGCTTGGGAATCTAGATCAGTGGATCCCAGCCTTGGGTAACCCAAGTGTTCTTGGACTGCAACTCCCCCAAATGGCAGGCAGCACAGTCAGTGCCTGAAGGCATCTGGGAGTTGTAACATCTGGGTTACCCAAGGTCCGGGACCACTGATCAAGAGAAGGGAAGGGGCAAGTAAGAACTCCCAATTTGGAGGGCCAGATAAGGTCACAGAGCTTAGGGCCGTAGATGGTGACCAGAGAGGGGTGGTTGGCTCACACATCCTGTGATAGACAGCTCCTGTCACTCAGTTGCTGGGGGGACACCAGAGAACATCATTGTGATATGATGCCAGAGACTGGAGATATGAATTTAAGGCATTTAGTGATACATGAAATAACTGCAGCTAGAATTCTGGATGCTATGTCCTTGAAAAAGGCAGAGATCCTGAAACGAGAAGAATTGGTAGGAAATCTGGGAGTTGAGTCATGGCTACTGGACTTCTTTTTTGAGAGATAGAAACGTTTCGCTGACTATAAGATGGAGTACTTGCACTCGCTGTATTCAGACCGATGAAGCTGTTTGGATGAACAGCGAAACGTTTCTATCTCTCAAAAAAGAAGTCCAGTAGCCATGACTCAACTTCCAGAATATGCTTGAATAGCGATGTAAAAAATAATGTGACTTCATGTTTCTCCCTCCAACCTCCTCTTTTTTCTTCCTATCCCTGCTTTTTTCCTTTCCACCTTCCCTTCCTTCCAACTTTCCTATCCTTGTTCCGTCCTTCATTTCCTTATTTGATGTAAAAATAAATAAACTTATATATACATAAGACAGTGGTGGTGAACCTTCGGCACTCCAGATGTTTTGGACCACAACTCCCACAGTCCTTTGTCATTGGCAACACAGGCTTGGAATTCTGAGAGTTGTGGTCCAAAACATCTGGAGGGCTGAAGGCTTGCAACCACTGACAGAAGAGAACACAATTGTATTCATATTCTTCTGGTGAGCATCCCTAAGCCAGCTGGTTGACCACTATATGAACTGAACGCAAGGCTAGCTGAGTCTTTGGTCTCATCTCATATGACTCATCATGGGTTCTTAGTTAGAACGCATGGAAAGATGAGTCCGCATGGGGTGTTCCGGTAGGGAGTGTGCTATTCCATGGGTCGAAAAAAGGCACCTACTCCACGTATGAACACCTAGTGTGGCTCAGCGGCAAACCTTTGGGTGCCTGCCAATTGAAAGACGTTAACGCCAAGGATCCCTGTTCATCCTCAGTGGGCAAAGCAGTCTTTCCTTGCCCTGAACCTGGAGGCCTAGATCGAGCGTTTAATCTCCCAAAAGAGAAAGCCTGTTGGATCCATAAGAACTTGGTAAGTCAACCCTTCGTGTAGATTCCACAGATTTAACGGGTTTGCTCAAACTAGGATTAACAACTTGGTTTAGACCGCAGAATGAAAAGACCAGTGGCGTTCATATAATGGCCTTGGTTTGTTTTGGGTGATATCCGGTAACTAACCAACCTGAGCCCCCCACCTCAACTGTAACCATCCCCTCCATCTTTTGCAGGGAATTTCTAGCTCTGAAATGTGTGTGTGTGTGTGTGTGTGTGTGCATGCTAATTTCTCTCTCCATCGTTCCAATTTTAGTAGCTCGGCTGCCAAAGTGAGTTCTGAGGCACATCAACCTGGCAAAAGAAACACAATTAAAAGCCGCCGTTAGCCATGAAGGAGTTTTGACTGCAAGGAAAAGCCCAGTGCACAGCAGGAGACTTCTATAATCTTATATTAACGCATGGTGAAATTTTAATAAAGTGAGTCATGGAGCACTCACTTTCTGATCTTCCCCTGAAGCCAGAGTTGCTTTAATTAGTTGATGTGCATTGTACGAAATGGGGTGTGTGTGCGTGCATGCTAATACAGCCATTCCCCATCCCTACCTTAAATTGCAGCTAAATGGTGTCACCTTGCCACCTGGCTCAAGTTGGGTGACGGCGTTTACCATTTCTCCCCCATCTTCCTACAGTCAACTATGCCAAGGCTCCCACTGGTGTTTGTGTCACGTTTGCCACAGTTAATGGCAGCTTAATGACAAGACGCCACAATGCACCTCGGTTGTGCAATCGGTCACACGATCAAAATGGGCCATAGCAGCTGGTTAGCTGCATCTCCAGATTATGACTGTGCCTGATTTTTATTCCACAAGCTGCCATTAACAACAACAACAACAACAACAACAAACAACCATATATTCTATGAAGATATCTCCAGTCATCCTAGGATCTTGGAAAGAGTGCGGTCATTGGAGAAGGCCAGCTCCAAATAAGCACCTGGCAGCTGTGTTTACAAGATGATGATGATGATGATGATGATGATGATGATGATGATGATGATGATGATGATGATGATGATGATGATGATTAAATGGAGTGTTGTGTTCTGTTGCCTTAAATGTGCTTTAGCACTGGTTGTATTTACTGTTTTTAACATAGTACTTGTTTAATTCTCTTAAAATTTTGTGTACTTACGGTTTTAGTGTTGAAACACTGGGTGTTATTTTTTTTTAAGTGACGTGAGCCACCCTTTTAAGGAGAAAGGCAGGATAAAATATTTTAAATCCATCAGTCCGTAATATTCCAGGCCAGCTCTGCAAATCCGTGAATGCTCCCTGGTGCAGGGTCTTCCAGTCCTGCGCCTCCTCCAGTCAGCTCACAGCATGTTAACCTCCCTTATTCAACGTTCCAATGCTGTTAAAATTCAACACCACCCCACGACACATTGCAGAGCTTCTAAAGGCTCAGCTGGAGGGATGATGTATGACTAAGGCGCCTTGGAATAAAACATTGAGTAAATTGTGTGTATCCTCACAGGGCTGGGGCACTGAATCTTCCCACAAGCCACTCTGTAGCTCATATGACATGCTCTCTCTCTCTCTCTCTCTCTCTCTCTCTCTCTCTCTCTCTCTCTCTCACACACACACACACACACACACACACACACACACACACACACACACACACACACACACACACATACACACACACACACTTTGGCTTTGATCCCTCTTTGATTCTTTCACACTCAACGTGAATGCACTGCAAGTCAACAGAACTGCATGAATGATCAAGTCAACAAAAACTCTTGAAAGGGGAATCTGCCATTCGACTCTGACTGACTACCACCCTCCACACCTGAGCTTCGGTCCGGGGGCCCAATGCGGCTGAATGGTCAGCCGCCAACCATTTTCACCTTGCCAAATTTGCCCCCCCCTTGCAAAAAGTTTGGACACCCCTGCCCTAAGGCCACCCAGGAGGGCTCTACGCACAGGAGACCCAGTGGAGGGAATTGAACCCCCAACCGCTGGCTCTGCAGCCAGAGGCCTGGTTCACCAAGCCATCCATCCATCCATCCATCCATCCCATAATGATGTGCCCTCAGGTCAGTTTTGACTTATGGTGACCCCTTTTTTTAGGCTTTCCCTGGTAGAGAGGACTCAGAAGTGGTTGGCCATTCTCCTCTTCTGAGGAAGAGTGAGCCTGGGTCTGTGCCGCTTGTCCCCAAGGCCAGGCAGCCTCTAGCTCCTCAGCCAGATACCTAAACCACTGAGCTGCCTGTCCATAAAACACACGACATAGGGCGTTTATACACGACCCCTAAACTCCGGGGCAAACGGCTCCCAGCTCCGGAGCTTAAAAATGTTTCCCCACCAGCTCCGGAGTTTGCAGACAATTAAGTGTGACCCCGCCCACTTTAGCGCGACCCAGCGCACTTTTCTTGTACCTGCTCTTGGGAGATGAAAAATCTTTGATGCGATGCAATGATAGTGAGTGCGGGGCTCTCCTCGCTTCTGTTTGCTGCTTTTTGGCTCCCACCCCTTTAAGAGCTACTTTTACAGAGACGAGAGGCAGAACAAGGTGAGTGGCATGCTTTTCTTTCTCTTTTTCTCCCTCCCTCACGCAGCCAGCAACCAGGAAGTGCGGAGGGGGGTGGGGACAGAGGAAGAGCGACGAACCCCTAAGATCTCTGGTCCGAATTTAAGTGGCCAGCGAATCTCTGAGGGGTCGTGTAAAAAGGCCCATAGATGCCTACATTAGAAGCAAGAAGAGAGTTGACTTCCACTCCTTCTTTAAAACCTGTTTCTGCATCATGGCTTCAGAGCTATGGAAAAGCGGGACCTGTATTTATGATTGCGAAAAGCAACATACAGAGAGATCAAAGTGACTCCAATAATATGTATTGACTTATGCTATCGATATCGAAGGAGCCAGTTGAAAACACCCCCAAAATGATGCATGCACATCAACTGCATTTTAGTATAGCATCTATTTCTTATCCTCATGCCACGATGGGACAAAAGAAAAATTTGAACAGACAAGAGGAATGCATGGTTTCACTGTGGAAGAGGACATACTGAAACCGAAAACAGCCCCTCTACATGCCAGGTATTTTTAGCTTTTTTAAAAAATATGCATTTTGGAGCCATTTGTTGGACACAGGTAAGCACAATCCCACCTTTGTGCAAAAATATGGAGGGAAGGAAGCAACAGGGGAAGGTAAGCCTTATTTTAATAAGATTTTAGCAATTTGCTTCCTGGCTTTTTAAAAAGAAGATGCTACAAACACCATACGCTGCATGCAAAATATAATTGAAATGTGGGCAATCCCAAGGTTTAGTCATAACCTACAAATGAATTCCTTCAAGGAACAGGGCACTCTTACGCTATTATGCGGAACATCTGGGTTTCGCTAGAAGGCACCATTCCAAATTTGGAGCCATTTATCCTCGACGTCTCGGAAAGGTTACGGCATCTTGGGAAGATTAATGCAGATGAAAGCTTAAAGCTTGGCCTAAGTGCGGACGGCACAGTATGGGGATCTTATGCGAGGCACGCAAGCCAGGACTCATTAACTCCATTATTTCTCCATTAGCACATCCCGATCAAGGCATTAATTCTGCCTTAAAGACAAGACACAAACCTTACAGTGTCGCGTTGGAAGAGCAGATATTTTCAGATGCCGTTTTGGAAAGCTAGCAAAGCTAGAGAGAGGAGGGAAGGGCCTTAGTCTTCTTCAAACCGTTTGATTACTGGAATCAATTCCAGTTAGAACCTTAGAGTGTCTTAACACGGTTTCCCCCAAAGACACACAGTTAGACCTTTTTTTTTTTTTTCGAGGGAGGCTTCGTACTTAGCAGCTTCTAAACTGCCAGCCCCTCGATGCCCTGGGAGGTGAGGTTTGCTCAGAAAGCACAGAAAGTGACTTTGGATCAATAAAAAGCAATACAAGGCCCCAGACTGAGCGGAGCGTAAATTATTATCTATGTGTAAACACTTAAACCCTATCTTCTGTGTTATGTATTTCCACCGTCTGTTCTATCTGTTTGGGTTAAGGTATTTCAAGGCAGCATTTTGCCTCTTAAACCCACTGCAAAATTGGGCGGTGGGGGTTGGGTGGGGTGGGGAAGCATTATAGAACTAATAATGCCAAAGCAAGATATGTGACACAAAGTTGCTGCTCATGAGAGGTAGAGCGGAGATGAAGTAAGCACAAAAGTCCTCCATGCTTGTCCATGCAGTACATTAGTCAATCACATGTTGGTGTGGCCATTGTGTAACCGCTTATAAGAACCTCCAATGCTTTGCCACAGTGCTATATGGACACCCTGCCAATGCCATGCCATGCCATGTTATAAGCCTTTTGCCTTTGCTACTTTGAGAGGAACTGGACTCCATGATCCATAGTGCTGCCTTTCCAGTTCTACAGTTCCAAGATGGTGGTGGTGATGATGATGGTGGTGGTGTGTGTGATGGTGATGAGGATGAGGATGATTATCCTCCTCCTCCTCCTCTGCTCTCCCTTGGATTGCATCTGGAATAACACACTAACTTTCTACTTTCCCAGAGGACCTTAAGGACATAAAACACAAATGGTGGAATTGTCACTTTAAAAATTTTTCTTCTTCTTCTTCCTCCTCTGTCACCATCCCCCAAGAAGACACAATGAGTCTCAGCTCATTCGCGTTAGGCCACTTAGGGCCTTTTTACACGACCCCTAAGATCCGCTGGCCACTTAAATTCGGACCAGAGATCTTAGGGGTTCGTCGCTCTTCCTCTGTCTTCCTCTGTCCCCACCCCCCTCCGCACTTCCTGGTTGCTGGCTGCGTGAGGGAGGGAGAAAAAAGAAAGAAAAGAATGCCGGTTTACCTCCGTTTTGTTCCGGGCAGCATTCAGATCTCTTAAAGGGGCGGGGTGCAAAAAAACAACAAACAGAAGCCAGGAGAGCCCCGCACTCACTATCCTTACACCGGATCAAATATTTGTCACATCCAAAAAGCAGGTACAAGAAAACTGCTGTTTGGTCGCGCTAAAGTGGGCGGGGTCGCACTTAATTGTCTGCAAAGTCCGGAGCTGGTGGGTAAACATTTTTAAGGTCCGGACCTTGCAGCCATTTGCGGTGGAGCTTAGGGGTCGTGTATAAACGCCCTTAGATCAACATTTCCATTCACCTTTTAGTTAGTCAGAGGGCAACGGCAGCCTAATTTTAGCAAAGATTAGGATAATGTCTTTAAATGTAAGACGCAATGAAGCTACACTTAAAACGTGGAGGGATGAAATACGTCTACTGCCAGGCCAAAAACAAGGAAGATATTTGTCTTTATATCTTTCTCCCATGATGTGACCACCAAGTGGGCACCATAAAATTGCACTGTTTATTTAAGTAAAGCTTCTGGTCAACATGGCTTTGTTCTTGGTTGCAATTTTCTTTATAGGCCTTTTTGTTGCAAAATGACTAATCTGGTCAGGAATCGTTTTGGTGTTTTTCAGGAAGAACTCCGAAGGTTTCTGTAAAATGCAAAATGCCTTTCCTTGTGCAAGAGAATAAATTGCTAACTTTCTTCCATTGTCTGTTAGTCTTCAATTTCCACCTGATTTATCACATTTTCTACGTATCTACCCCTTTTGTTTAGTCCTGCCTCTGGTGCACCTTTAATTTGTCTTCAGAGATACCTGACACCTTTACATAAAGGCCCAGAACACATATAATGGACACTTTTTCAGGGACCAAGACTGCTTCATATTAATAGTTTGGAAAACAATGGGAATAGAGAAGAATCTTGGATTTTAATTCATCGTAGCATTATTCCCCAGATGGCTCTTTACTTTTTTACTTTGCCGGGTCAACTACGTCCCCAGGGCGCAGGCTGACAATCTGCATGTCATAGCTGTTGTGAGTTTTTCAGGCTGTTTGGCCATGTTCTGGAAGTTTTTCTTCCTGACGTTTCGCCAGACTCTGTAGCCGGCATCTTCAGAGGACAAGGAGCTCAGGGAACTAGGAGTTCTCTCTGTGCTCTGGCAGACCACTGCCCTGCCACTTCTGTTT
This sequence comes from Phrynocephalus guinanensis, assembly GCA_037367245.1. Taxonomy (NCBI): domain Eukaryota; kingdom Metazoa; phylum Chordata; class Lepidosauria; order Squamata; family Agamidae; genus Phrynocephalus; species Phrynocephalus guinanensis. The sequence goes on along the minus strand of CM074748.1, from coordinate 1,586,921 downwards.
TGGTCGCTCACATGGCCAACAGCCATCGATTCCCAGGTGGCATGCACTGTTGGCAATGGCAGAAGGTGGCATTCGGAGGACATGTCCACACCAGCAGAGCTGGCTGGCTTTATCTTGTCCTTTCTGTAACTGAAATCGCAGCTAGTTGCTATTGGTTATTATCGTTTATGATGTGGTCAAGGAGGGAGATAGTCAGTATTCAATGGATCCTTTGCATTTCCATGGCATGGAAACAGGCCTCTACACCCATCGTTGCTGCCCTGCACTCTGTCCCAGGCATAGCAACAAGGCAGGCGACCGTGTTGTAAATCTTAACTTTGAGATGGATTGGCATTCGTTTGTCACAAAGCAACCCGGTGAGTTCTCGTCAACGCAACCAGGGTTCCATTCTCCCTTGCTCTTACCTTCCCACAGATCTCACCATCACCTTGGAGACACCGGAGCCAAGATCCTGGAAGAGATCCACCTTCTTTAGGTTTCCTGTTTATTTGGATCATTCCCACGGGTGTTAACAGCCTCTGGGTACTCAGTTTTTCTTGATGTTTAGGCAGAGTCCAAAGTGGTTGAGGCGGTCACTTCATGTCTGAGCTTGATGTCCAACGATATGGGGCATCCCTAGCACACACGAATCATTCAAACATGACAACTGGCATAGGTCCTGGAAAGACCTCTCAAACCCGCTCAATGCAAGCAACCGGTCCTATCATTCAAAACAACAGGATCCATTGCTGGGCATCGCAAGGTCTGCGTGGAGCCAGCTTCAATGGTTAGGGGTTTTTGGGAGGTGGAGGCTGAGGAAATAGGTCGTCATCAGCACATGCCCGACAATGCCAACACAAGAAACTGGCCTTGTCTAAAACGCGGCTCTCCCATTTTCTTTTGTGCCTTTTGTGCTCTCTGAAGAAGACTGGGATACCAAGAGGGCGATTTTGCAGCTCAGCTGTCTCTCCAGGATGCTTGCCTCTCCCAAGAACTTTCTGGCAAATCATTCAAACCTTGTTTTCCAGGCAGAAGCAACAGTGTCCAGGAATATAAAGTGGATGGCGGAGTCTTGCCACATAATGGGCTTTTTGTCTGAATCCGAGGTGGAGAAGCAATTCACTTCAGCTTTTAAGATATATTTAGAGCCAGTTTGGAGACAGAGAGAGAGAGAGAGAGAGAAGAGAGAGAAAAACATCTTTAAAGATTTCCGCGGAAAACAAAATGTGTTTCCTTGTACATGATCCACGGAGTCCCTTCCAGCTCGGCAGTATAAAAAGGGTGATGAGGAGATGTTGCATTACATCTCCCATCATCCTTGATCATTGGTGCTTATGTATTTTTTGCTTCTCTTTCACATGCTGCATTGTGGTTGTATAGCGGGCGTTCGATTCCCCCATGGGGGGTTCTTGAGAGCAGAGCCAGCCTAGGTGGCCGTGGAGGCAAGCTACACACAGACCCAGGGCCACCCTAGAAGAAGGGCGTGGAAAACTACCTCTGAATGTCCTCTACCTGGAAAAGGGTCGCCATACGTCAGAACTGACTTGATGGCAAATGATTACTGACTTGCTGGGGAGCTCAGTGATTAAGGTGTTGGGAGGGTGATTCCCCATCTGGGCTTCTTGTTAACAGAAAGCCACGCTGTATATCAGTGTTAGCCAAACTTCATCCCTCCAGATGTTTTGAACCAAAACTCCCAGAATTCCAAGCCTGTATTGCCAGTGACAAAGGACTGTGGGGGTTGTGGTCCAAAACATCTGGAGGGTCAAAGTTTGGCCAACAATGCTGTATATCCTTGGGCACGCTGCACTGTCCCAGACACCATTAGAATTCTTATTCCTTCCTTCCTTCCTTCCTTCCTTCCTTCCTTCCTTCCTTCCTTCCTTCCTTCATTCATTTGATTTCTATACCGCCCACCTGGCAAAAAGCCACTCTATTCTTATTCTTATTCTTACTACTACTACTACTACTACTACTACTACTACTACTACTACTACTACTACTACTACCACCACCACCACCACCACCACCACCACCACCACCACCACCACTAGACTCTCTTCACAAAGTTCACAAAACCTTTCTCTTCTCTGTGCCAGCTCCCATAGAATGGCACCGGCTGTTTGTCTCCATTCCTCCAGTGGGCTAATCTGCCCATTTTGCTCTGTGTTTTAATAAAGGGGGAGGGGGAGAAACTAAAACAAAGAGGAAAGCAATAAAACAAAACCAGTCCAAGACTGCCAGCCTCCATTGTGGCTGTCCTCACCCTCACCACCACCACCACCACCCGGTACATAACTGTGCAATTCATAAACTACCCTGTATTTTCCCATCTATACAATGTTCTCCTGCATGAGACGTCCCCAACTTTTCCGATCCGAAATTACAGTTTCACATCAGCGCTATTCTCTCCTCGGCTTACTTCCACGTATAAGACAACCCTCAATTTTTAGTCTAGCAATTTTAGACAAAAATGTAGTCTTATACATGGGGGGTAAATACTGTAGGTCGGTATCCGAGGAGAGACCCATTTTGCAGAGACGTCCCAACTGTTTTGGCTGCTCATGCACTGATGCTGGGGGACATTTGCAAATCTTCCCATAGTTTACTCTCACAGGGGAGAATGAACCATTTCAGAAAGTTTTCTGCCCGCTGCGTGACCCCCCCCCCCACACACACACCACCAAGTTTTTCCCTCCCTTTTGCCTCCTAGCACTTCTGTGCACACTTTTTCTTTTTGCTCACATAGATTTTTTTTAAAATCCTGCATTTTGCATTTCAAAAGCCTCATATTAGGCAGAAAATCCAATATTTTTTGACACAAAATAAGAGTTTATTGTGGAGAAATACAGGGAATAAAGAAGTGAGGGCTGCTGTTTCTGTTGTTAAATTCTGTCCTTTCCTGCCCCCCCCCAAATGAGGAACAAGAAAATTCACAAACATTCTTTATATCCTTACAGATGACTCCACCTACAACCACTCCTGTACAAGGCAAACATTTCAAACACACTGTCTCCATCACACCATGCTATCATCTGCATGATAGCCAAGAATACAACGTGTGAATTATTACAGCTCAAAGCCTGAAATTCTGCAGGAATGAAAACCTGTGTGGGTTTTCTTTTTTCCAATCTCCTTTGCTAAATTTCCACTAATTGCTTTTAACTCACTTCCTCCACTGGTTTCTTCACAGCTTAACGCCTCACGGTCATTCCTCGGGGAATTTTTGAGAAAGAAAATGAAATCTAAATACATTCCATTGGTGTAATTGCTACTGGCCTTTGTAACAGATACCCCGATTCCGACCAATAACTACGTTAATCAAAGTTTTAAGATTAATGAAAAACCAGGAGAACCCTACTGAGTATCTATAAATAGTTTTAGAAGCCGGCGAACTGGGTGAGGTCTTAATCTTCTCTTTTCTATAAATAGCCTCGCTGGAATATGCCTGGAATATTCCTTGTTTTATGAGGTTTTCATCAGCACATGGTGGGTGGTGGTGGTAGGATGAGGGTTAGGGTTGGAGATCAGAGATGGGACTTTCTTATTTAATTTACTTACTTACTTTTGAGTGTTTTAACCCTGCCTTTTTCCTTGGAAAAGGACCCAAGGCAGCTTACAGTAATGAGGGACAATATAAAGTCCAGTACAATTAAGACATATTCAGGTTTTAGAACAGGGAATTGAGAGGCATCTTACAGCATTAACACTAAAAGAGAATGCGAGCAGTTAAGAAAAGCATATAAATTCCATGTAATCATGTATGGTAGACCATCTAAAAATTATGAGGGATGGGAACTAACAATTGATAACATAGTGTCAATGTAATTCCTTAAGGAGAGATATAGACACAGAGTGATAAGTGGTTATAAACACAACGTCTGTGTAGCCCTGTATCGTAGATACATACAGTATAAAAGATACAATAGATAGTCCATCATTCATGGAAAGCAAAGGGAACAGGAAATGGCTTCTTACTCAAACCCAAAATTTGGCAGGGCAAATTAGGGAGCAAAAGCCCCGCAGCAGCACCAGGTAGGGGTCCCCTGGATAATTTTCTGATGGCAAGAGAAAAAAAAGTGGCCAGATGGACTATGGGAGTCTTAATATTCTCAGAGACTTCCAAAGCCTCAGGGGACGAGAAAATTCTAGTGCTTAAGACCCTGCTTTTCCAAGAGGCATTTGGTGACCATTAGGGTCCCCCCCCCCTTTTTTTCCGCCATCTTGCAGAGCATTATTATTTTTAATTAGTTGGAGTTTGGTTTTTCTTTATTGTTTGATGTGATTGTTGTACACCACCCAGAGTTCCCTCGGGAAGACGGGCAGTATAATATATATATATAAATATAAAATAATAATAAATAATAAAATGCTTCTGACAATTGAATACCTAGGGAACCATGGCAGGGGTTGGAATCATCGTGACAACACACAAATATTATTACTGCCTCAAGGCTACTTATGCACAGAATTCCACAGCACCCCTTTTCCCGTGACTACATACAACATGCTCGGTTGCACAAATATTTCGCATGCCCCACTTGGGGGCGACGAGCATCCTGATTCACTCCAAAGACAATTAGTTCTCGTCAAGACGCATTCCAAGTTCCTATCCAGATTTTTCATTTCATGGTGTTTTCACTTCAACCTTCCTTCGCACAGTTCACTCAGAAATTTTAATCAGCTAAGAACTGGGAACGTCAATCGCTCAAGTTCCCATGTTGTGCGAAGTTTCCCAGGAGTTATCCATTTAAGGCACTTTATAAAGCTTTCTTTTTCTGTAAAAACTCCATCTTCTTCCTCTCTGGAGAATATCACTGCTTCCCAGAGAAATATCTTTCATGCAAGCAACCCTTGAAGAAAATCACTGGCATTCTTCTACCGACAAGAACAGGAACACGAAAAACATGTGAAGGCTTTTTGAAGGAAAAAGCATGACTAGTGAGGGGAAAGCAAAGCAAAGAATGAGTTCAATCAGGGAGCTGTCCATAGGGGAAAGAGAAATTTGGACAACCACCTGGCAGATATCCTGTTATTTAGAGCCCTGTCTTGAGTAAGGGGCTGGACTTGATGGCACTGTAGGCTTTGATGACACACACACAAAAAAGTCTTTGAGCATAACCCTGTTTTGCCTGGAGATCAACCCAAGTTCTTCATGAAACACGCATTTTCTAATACATGCAAAAAATAAAATGGTGCTTAGAAGAAACCGAATGAAACGGCTGTGATTCACTTGAAAAGGACTGCGAGTCTCAGATTTAATTATCAAGGCCCAGGAACTCCAGGTAGCAATGCCCCAGAGATAAAGCACAAACAGTGTAATTCTTCCCGGCTCTCGCCTTTCAGCGCACGGCTCCCAGTCACACCAAGGTTAAAAAACGAGAGAGAGAGAGAGAGAGAGAGAGAGATTTTTCCTTTTCATTACACACACACACACACACACACACACACACACACACACACACACACACACACACACACACACACACACGGCCCTGTTCATGTTTCCACCAGCTTCAAATGCACCTCCCCTTCATTATACAGACAACGGCTTGAGAGGGATGGGGAGGATTAGAGATGATTTGTTTATTATCCCTCGAAAGTCTGAAATTTTAGGTGTTTTCTAAATGGGTTAAACATCAGAGCTTTATGGGTTAACCAGCAGAAGTGCCTTGCCGACAACTTCTCCATTCTCTAAGACTGAAATATCTTCCAGGATGCAAAACTACAACATTGTGAAATGCTAGACCTAATGTGAAATGCTTGTGTGACAAGATGTTTAATCAGCAAAGAAGTGTCACTTTAGAAGTACAGTGGTACCTTGTATAATGTCTCGGAGAAAATTTGTTCCAACCAAAACTCCAACTTAATCGCCCTTAACACACATACACCCTATATGTCAATTTTCTTTGGGAGCCCCAGGCAGGCTATCTATATATCATCCTCTCTCTCTCTCCGCTGCTCCTCATTTGATCCTTCCAAGGACCCTGCAAGGAAGACTGTGGCCCTTTGTACACGACCCCTAAACTCCACCGCAAATGGCTCCCAGCTCTGGAGCTTAAAATTGTTTCCGCACCAGCTCCGGAGTTTACAGATAATTAAGTGCGACCACGCCCACCTAAGCACGTCCCAGCACACTTTTCAGGTACCTGCTCTCTGGAGGTGAAAATTCCTGATGCGGATATAACTAGTGACTGCCTGGCTCTCCTTGCTTCTGTTTGTTCTTTTTTTGCCCCCCGCCCCTTTAAGAGATCTGAATGCAGTGCCAGGATGGCAGAACGGAGGCGAGCGGCATTCTTTTCTTCCTTTTTTTCTCCCTCCCCTCACGCAGCCAGCAGCCAGGGGTGCAGAGGGGGTGGGAACGCAGGAACAGTGACAAACCCCTAAGATCTCTGGTCCAAATTTAAGTGGCCAGCGGATCTTAGGGGTTGTGTGAAAAGGCCCTGTGCTGAGGAACTGTGGCACAACCCAGGTGCCCTTCGCTGCCAAGACAGCTGCTCCGGGTTCAAATCCCTTGTGTCACAGCATGAGTTGCAGCAGCCTGGCCCAAGTACGATGGCATCCCAGCGAAGTGCCAACCGCTTGGACTCCTGGACTGCATGCCGACTTACCAAGCCACTCCGTCTCAAAGCCAGGATTCCCATCCGCCCCTTTAGAGATGTTCCCGTTTTCTGCTGGTGGTCTCTGTCACTTCTTGGATCCAGGCTAGGACCAGGGGAGGCCTGCAAGAAAGAAGAAAAAGAAAGGACAATATGAAGAGGAGAGTGGGTCTGTGGACAGAAGGGCACAATGGCTTTAATGCACCCATGAGCTCAAAAGGCGAGGAGGAGGAGGAGGAGGAGGGAGGACAGGGCCACGTGTGAGGCAGCAGGGACAATGCAAAGGGGACAGGCAGGTGGCAGAAGGGGTAGAAGCATCAGGCTCTCATTCCCCAGGCACCAGCTGAAGAAAAAAAAAGAACCATGAACCACTTTTTCTAGCGTTTGTGAGTAGGTTTCTGGACAGCCACAATTCACTCCGATTCGTCCTTTTTCCAGTTTGTCGTCATCCTTAATGATGATAAGTTGGAGTTTGGGTTGGAACTTTTTCAGGGACTCTAAGGTAAAAACTGTACATTTATCATTTTTTTTTCATGGACTCTAACTAACTTAAAAACTCCCATTCTCTCTCCACCCCACCCCACCCCACCCCGCTCTGTCGTTTCCACTACCTCTCTGATCTGATCTGATCTGGTTTCTGTCACTTGAGGAATTTACTTCCCAAAATTCAACATAAACAGGGTCTGGCGTGAGCCATAAAACCATAAAACTATACAGCTCTAACTCAGTCTTCTCACAATTTACTCACCATTTCTACTAATTAACTCTACCTCCTCTTCTCCCCCCTCCTCCTCCCTCCCCTCCCCTATCCACCCCCTACGTGCTACAGCCAATGGCTATACAGACTACGGCCTATCAATATCTGCTATGAAACATATATCTCATATTATACAGTATCGCACACTTCATTCTGCTGCTATATGTCTGAAGAAGTACACATGCGCATGAAACGTCACATTAAAATATGAAAGTTAGTCTTTAAGTTGCCACATGTTTGTGTTTTTTGTTTTATTTTGTTTTGTTTTTCTTTAATTTTTGCCTAAAAATATGATGATCATTGAAAGCTGAATCTTCCCAAACCAATGCCCAGATCCTCTGACGGAAACAGAGAAGAGCTAAGCCAAGGAACCAGGCAAGGTTACACTAAGGCTGTAGAAAGAACAGGCCACATCCTTGCCAGGAAGTTGGTTTTGTTGCCACCCTTGGAAATAACCACAGTACTGCATTCTTCCCTCTATAACCTGACCGAAGAGTTACACACTCAGACTGGTGTTCCCAGCTTTTGCTTTTGATCAGAATTAAATCAGCCATTAAGCTGAGCATCTTATGGGACAAATGCACTGGCAGGGCTCCTAAATTCTGTTTACACGAGCTCCTATATTCTGTTTCCTGGTGCAAGGATGGGCATAAGATTTTTTTTTCTTCTTAAAAAAAACAACCCTTTTTTAGCAGTTCACCAAATGCATCTGAATTTCAGATCCATTCCCCCTGAATAATTCTGTGTGCTCGAGCCCGCGCTCCTGTTTTAGGAGAAAGAGAGAGTATATATAGGAGATCTGCTCCTATATTACGATGCACCAGTGAGCTCAATTTTAAATCCATGCCTCTGAACCTGAGAAACAGAATGGATGCAGGAATTTACATAGGGTTGCTCAACCAAAAATAAGGGGCAATTGACACATTTTGCATCTGCAAAAATCAAAAAGACACCGCTGTGCCCTAAAGCCCTGTGATTCTTCCAAAATATCACCTTGAAAATCTAAGCAAACGGCTTAAAGATGGAGCCTACTCCCTGCCTGTTTCACACTGTCAAGCTGTCTACATCCACAGAGGGACCACATTTTAAATACATGTTAAATTGCCATGAAAGCCTCAGGGTGTATGTATTGTTTTACATCACGGCAATTTTAAATCAGTGGACCAAAACCTGATTTAAATCAACAAGGAAGAAGGGGGTGAAGAACATCTTTGGGGGAGAAAAGTCTAAATAATTGATTTAAATCAATTTGTAACCCTAATTTCCAAAACAAGCATGCATACTAATTTGTTTCCTGTTGAAGAAATTAAAAAAAATCAAAGGGATGGTCTCTTGGTTAATTAAATGTGCCAACATCTCATTCCACGCCCCTGGGAGCCAAGGCAAGGGATATAGAATCAAATAATATGGTTGTACCAATCCATGTGGCCCACATCAGGGGAGATAACGGCCATAGAGAGGTCTTTTTCCTGAATAATGTAACATCTGCAGCCGCTGCACACTAGGTTCATAAAGAAGCCATATTATCCTGAGCCAGCTCTTCAAAGCACCTGTCTTCGGCCAGCAGATGACATCTGACAATGATAATCTTGCAGTATTAATTGCTGAACAGTTCCAGACAAAAAGGGGTAAGATTTGAAACACGCCCACAAATTTCTTATTTAAAAAGTGCCAACATGTTTTTAAAAAACAACAAGCACAATTGCACAAAATTCACTGTAAGAAGGCTATAAAGAATTATTTGGATCCTTCCTGGGGAATACAGAGCCCTGTCCAGCTTCTTTTGCCCAGGAGTCCAGAGGTTAAGCCATTAAGGATTTATCGACATGTTGGCCTAGACCAGGACTCGCTGGTCCCAGCGCCCTGTCTGCACCTGCAGCCCTTCAGAGAGTGGAGCAGAACCTACGGACAGGGGGAGAAGGAGATTTTGCCAACACTTTGCAACCAGAAAGTCCAATTAGCAGACACAGACTTGCACAACACTGGCTCTTTGGCTTCAGAAACAGAGATGAGTGCCACCCCTCAAGTCAGACAGGACTAGCACCTTTTTAGCTTTCCTCCAAGGAGTTCAGGACAAGACTGTCTTCTATCTGTTTGGCCCACGCCAGTATAAACTCCTGACATGTGTCACGTTTCAAGCCACTTTCCAAGGTGAAAGACACGATCATTTTACCCCTAGGGACAGTAGCTCAGTCCTTTGATAATGTCTATTATTGTTTGATAATTTGATAATCACCCGGCCACTAGGTGTTGGGGGATATGGATTTAAATAAATAAAAAAATATATAAAATGTTGCCTGGATTCTGCTTTTCCTACCCTGCACTTTCCCCAGCAGGTGATGAAAGCTGCACATCGCCTTCCAAGTATGGTTACCTTGTTGCTTTGAATGAGGACCTCACAATAGTGGTGGTTCTGTTCTTGGTTCCTTTCTGCGTGATCTCCAAGGTGGAAGCTGCTTTTTTTTCTCAGCAGGGGTCAACCGTGGGTGAGCTTTCTCATCTTTGCTCTCCTGGGGTCCCTAACTCAGATTCCCCAGAGTAGAGCACGACCAGAACACTGTGAGAGGGAGTCACTCAGGGTGAAATGTTTGCCCCTGACTGATATGGGTCTAGCACAGAACCAAAATAGGTGCAGGAAGCCCCCCCCCCAGAAAATCCAGCCATTCTTGCAAGGAAGCTCATCCGCCAGTCACAAGAGGATGATTGCAAACGACATGGGTATGCTATATCGTTTGATTATAATCCTGCCTCGAGGAGGGGTGGGACGCAAGGACTTTTGAGGCCCCTTCCAACTCCACGAGTCGACAATTCTATGATATCCTTGCAATGTTTGGCCCCGTTAAATGAAATAAATGCATTTGTCAATTCACTTTCAACATGCTTGGAAATGAAAACTAGACACACACAGAGAGGCGGAGATCTTCATGAGGCGCTCTAATCCAAGAATGAACCTTCTACGTCGCTCACGAAAGCGAGTTTCTTTTGACCTCACCCTAAAAACAAAACTGAAGTCGAGTCCCACCCCAGGAACCGCCACTGCCTCCTTGCTGCACCTGCTGACCCACATCTGGGGCCACAAATGCACCCACACCCCTGTGAACCCTCTGGTGCCTGGACTCCCCCTTCCTCTTCTGCCTGGCCACGGATCCCTCGGCCAGCAGCTGGCAAGGCTGCCACGCAGCAAACGCAGCTGCGTCTGCCATGTTTGTTGTGCAGCTGACGTTTTCTGGAGGAGGAGGCAGTGGGTGAGTTTCCCCACACCAGCCAGAAAACCGACAGCCGCGTAGAGAAGGCGCCTGCTTCCTCATTTCCCTGAAGGTTGGTGGAAGAGATGTTTTGCATTCGATTTTCAAGGAGTTTCCCTCTTCTGACCTTTCCCTCCATCGTAACCTATGCAATGAGGAGCTATCCTCTCCCCCCCCCACCACCACCACCGGTGAGGAATCAGGACCTGGGCTTTCTTTAAGCAGACAGGAGAAGCAACTGTGCCTTGCAGCCAGTGCTGCACATGTGCATGGCTGCTTGAGCGTGTGTGTGCACGCCTGCATGCCAGCCAGTGAGCAGCAGAGAGAGGGGCGGAGGGAGTTTTTCCACACCGCAGAGAAGCACTTTATCAAAATACATGAAAAGCCACTGCGTCCTAACTGCCTTCTGCTTCGAAAGGACGTTTGCTTTCTTTCATTACCAAAAAGCATCAGAAAACCAAACCCAAAGGCATTTTTTTTGTGTAACTGACACTGAAGCACTAAGTAACGGGGATTATTTGTCTAACAGCTGAGCAGGAAACCAGAGACGATTAGCACAACCTGACCTGCAACAAGGAGCAAGCAGAGAAAAAAAAAGGTGAAGCATCGGTCGGCTGTTTTTTTCATTTTGGACCAGAAATCTACCTACCGCCAGTATGATACCCCAAGGGTGCTAGGGGGCCTTGTGTACCCAGTCCTAGCCAGCTGGGTAGCTCAAGAGTTCTGGTCTCAGGTTTTTGGAGCTGGATGATAGAATACACCGAAACTGTAGACTGCAAAGTCAGCAGCTCGGCGGTTCAAATCCCGGGTGCCACGCAGCGGAGCGAGCTCCTGCTGATAACCCCAGCTCCTGCCAACCTAGCAGTTCGAAAGCAGGTAAATGCAAGTAGATAAATAGGTACCGCCGTAAAAAGCGGGAAGGTAAAACAGTGTTTCCTTGCAGCCATGCTGGCCAGATGGCCACGGACTTGCACAACACTGGCTGTTCCGGCTTGAATACGGAGATGAGCACCGCCCCTAGAGTCGGACACGACTAGCATGCATATGTGGGGGGAACCTTTACCCTTTTTAACCCTAATCCTAACCTTAATCCCATTTCCACAGGATCCCATCTCTTTCCACATAGACCCCCCCCATTTTCACATTTAATATATTCCAACAAGGCATGCTGGAGGGACCAGATCTTATAGCACAAACTGAGCAGAATCCACACCTCCTGAATGGATCTATAAATTCAAACTTAATTAGCTGTCAACGCCCACATTCCCCAAATCTTCTGACACATGTATGCGGTACAAAAAACCACATCAACACAGTTTTTACACATCAACATGTGTTCTGAAGGGAAATTACATTTAGAAAAGGGCCTGTGAGTGTCTTGTGAGAATTTTTAAACATGACAGGGTTAATGCCTGTGTGCGGCCGTCTTAATAACGACATACCTTCAAGAGATGGTTGAGTTGCGGCAACCCCTCTAGGGTTTGTATTTTCCATGGGAAACATGGGAGGGGGGTTTGGCATTTTTGGAGGGGACCACAGGCGGGAAGCAATTCTTCACATTCCACCTCATTAGATTTGTTGTGTGACTTAAGACAATCCTGATTCAGTCTTTATTTCTTTCAAAAAAAGGTGAGTTTGAAGAGTAGTTTGAAGTGGTTTACCAGTTTCTCCTACTTAGTAGAGCCCTAGGACCACCATGTCCCTTGTCCACAAATCTACAAGTGTCAGGGCGTGTCGCCCCATCATCCACCCACGCCTCGCTTTCAATGTTCCCGGCAGGCTTCTCTCCTGGGAGACCTTATGACAGGGGTGTCCAGACTTCAGCCCTCCAGATGTTTTGGACCACAACTCCCAGAATTCCAAGCCTGTATTGCCCAAGAGAAAGGACCGTGGGAGTTGTGATCCAAAACATCTGGAGGGCCACAGTTTGGACATTACTGACTTATGCGGATCGGAACCGACATAGCTTTAGCAGGGAGTCGAGCCTTCCCACAGCGGTGGCGAATTGTCCCATTTCACGTTGTGTACAGGGGCTCCCAGCCCTTACTTGGCCATCCTGCAAGTTCAATGAGATGATCTCGTGTCTGATGAGAGGCAGAGAAGAAAGCCTCTGAACGAATGTTGAGATTTTACACCCCTCGGTCATCCTTCACTCATCACCTTGTCCCTTACTTGGCTTTCTCCAAAGCTAAAACCCAACTATCTTTCTTCATTGGGGAAATGGCACAGATTCCTATTACATTCCACCCTTGCTGCTTTATATTCCTTTTCCAGCCACAAAAGATCTCTTTCAGCTAGGGCGATGGAAACTGTAACCAGCAGTCCAACCCGGGGAAACAGACCAAGAACGGGCTTTTCAAAAAATTAAAATGAGTCATTCCATTTTAACAAAGAACTGGACACAAAGAGGTGATAAATACATGTATTTTTCACGTGTATGTACTTCTTCCATATAATTTGATTGATTAAGACTCAAAGAGACTCTTTATTAACCAGGAGAATGGCTTACAAAAGGAAACGGTTAACACAATAATTTCAAAATATAAATGTTTATATTCTTATAATTTTAAAACACTACCCAGGATCTGACCACATGCAGCAATGTTTGAGAGTTGAGGCTGGGTCATAAAACCCACCTTTCAAATGCTTTTGAAGGTGAAAGCTTCATGCGTGAAGCCTACTGGCCAGGATAAATAAATTCCCTCCCCCATAATCCACCCAGAGGGTGGAGGGTAATAAAAAAAAAGTAGAGTGCTTTTTATTTCCAATATCTGTGTTTAAAAGGCTCTTCAGGGTTGCAGTGTAGCTTGCACTGGGGCAGGGAACTGGGGCATGTGCTGAGCTCCTCTCCTCCAATGTGTGATGGAGACCCAAATGCGCAAGGTGGATTTCCCTCATTAACAGCACGGCTTCACTTCTCTGCAAACTGCAGGCACTTAAAGCAAGTGGGTTAATGAAGCAACAGTATGCAAGCGGCGGCATGCTGATTAATACAGACTTCAGGAGCACGGCAAGAGACGAGGATGATCCAAGGCTCAGCATCGCTGGGTAACGGGAAAGAATCCCAGCTGGGACGATGGCATGAGATTTCTTCCTGAAAGAGAGCAAGGCCACCCCTTTCTCTTGGGGGATGGTGTAACTTTATTCAGCTGAAGACCCAAGACGTTTTCCTTCCAGCCGGCTTTTCCATACTGGCTGGAAATCTGAGACGGGTCCATTCCCCTCCCCCCCCAAAAAAAAGAACTTGAACAGTGATGCTTTGTTGCTTTTAAATGCATTGATTTCATTAAAAAAATTAAATATGATATCTGTTTAATTCTTTCTAAATATTGGTATGTTTCCATCCTTAGCTTTTAAATATTGTCCTTTTAATGCTCTAAACTGCCTTGGGGCCTTTTGGGGAGAAAGGTGGGGTAAAAGGAAGGAAGGAAGGAAGGAAGGAAGGAAGGAAGGAAGAGAAAAGAAGAGAAGAGAAAGGGAAGGAAGGAAGGAAGGAAGGAAGGAAGGAAGGAAGGAAGGAAGGAAGGAAGGAAGGAAGGAAGGAAGGAAGGAGCAGATAGATTGACCAATCAATAGATTGATACAGTACATCGATAGACAGACCTTCAGTGCCCAGGATTTATTATTTTACACCTGCCTGCTGGATAGCTCACTGGTTTGTGTCTTTTAGGTTGGGGGTGGGGGTGGTGGGTTCCCCATGGGGTTAGAGAGGGGAGCCAGCCTGGCTGGCCTCGGGGACAAGCTGCACAGTCCCAGGGCAACCCCACTAGAACGGAAAAGTAAACCGCTTTTGAGTATTCTGTATCTAGAAAAGTCATAATTGACCTCATAGCACCTAGTGACTCTATTATTCTGTTCTGCAATGTCCCCAAATGGCCAAGAAATGACCAACAGAGCGGCTTGCTCTTTTGGGAGCACCCCTCTCGTCGAGAGGCGCGTCAACTGGGAATGTCCCCAGCACTCAAAAATTGCCACCCTGTGGCTAGTTGAATCAGAAAATGGGCAACTAAGGATAGGGTTTGAACAGGGCTCCTAAGAGCAAGTGCTCAGCACTGACATCCGTTAAATCCTTATTCTGGGTATTATTTGCTAACCAGCATGCAGGAAACCAGCTGTCATGATTTATGGCCAGCCATCATTGATCATTACCTTGCAACACATCAAGCAATTTGCCCCGCAGCGACTGCCAGTCGGTGCTATCCTTTCCCACACCAGATGCCACCAGCTGGCTTCCACCACAGCCGCTTTGGAATTCATAGGCACTGGGTCAAGATAATCCGTGCGTTTGGTAGAGAACGGTCACCAGATAAGTCAACCGCTTGCACAGGAATGGAGGATGTGTGATGTCCCTCAAGCACCTGAATGAAAAGCACCACTGCTGATCCTTCTTATTATGGTCTGGAACCAGGTGGGAAGGGTGAGGGGCAACCCCGAGACAAGCAGGGTGCCAAGCGCGGCAATAGAGTGCTTGCAGACACAAACGGCCAAATCACACAACTGCCAGTAAAAAGGAAGATGGCAAAAAAGCCATGCAACCAGGTGGGTCCTTCACAAAGTGCGAGGCAGCCCAGATCTCGGAAAACCGTTCACTTTACATCTGACAGAGTGGCAAGGATTCCTGTTTTGAGACTGCATAAGTGGCACAACGGAATATGATATGTCCTTGTGTTCTTGCATTTGTACGTTTTACACTCCCTCTAGTTTAGTACGTGTTTATTCTCTCACATCATTTGATGTGTATTTTATTTTAATTTAATGTTGTTGGTTATTGATCTTATTTACTGTTGTAAACCACCCAGAGTGGCCTTGGTAGCCAGACGGATGGTATATAAATCAATGGATGGATGGATGGATGGATGGATGGATGGATGAATTAATGAATGAAAATTCAACCAGTGTGTAACAGTGATTTTTAAAAAGAGGAAAAAAACCTGAGTTATAAAATTAACTGAGTGAGGTAGGTAGAGACTGAAACAAGTTCTTAGACTACAACCCTAACCCCAACCCTGACTAGCACAACTAGTGAAGGAAGGCTTCTGGTCACCTGGGGGACCCAAGGTTGGGAACCACTGCATAGAGGAAAAATTAATTAATAAAACATTTCTTCCAAAATCTCGGATATGGTTTGCTACCTCAGATTGGCAACCACCCAATAATCCATTTTATAATTAAACCACGTTCTGGCTGATAACCGGTGCTAGGATGTGAAGGTCTGAGAACCTCCTCCCTACTGTGTCTTCTCTGACTGAGGCTGAAACAATTCTTTCTCTTTCCTCTCTTTCCAAGTGATGGACAGATGGATTTTCAGGCTGTTAATGCTGGCCAGTTATATACAATTTATTTTGTCAGTTATTTAATGCCAGGATTGTTTTCCCCTGGATTAAACACTCAAAAAGAACACAGAGTCTAAATGTTCAGCAAAGTGTCTACAACTATAAATATCTTACCCATCCAGAGCAGAATCATCCGAGCAGAAAGAGGAAGAGAATGCCAAATTTGGAGGAACTCCAAGATTTTTGAACATATATTGTATAAGGAGGGGAGGAAACAAAACTCAGGGCAGAAATAGAATAATCAGCTCTAAGAGCAGCCTGGCCAGATATAATGACTGGCTGGTGTTTTTTTTGGGGGGGGGGGGGTCAGAGGTGAATATCTCAAAAAAGAATGTTAGGTGGACTAGAACTCTGACCAGTGGCTACTCCATCTCGATGCACATCCCATGTGTCCATTGATGGGACAAAATGGGGGTTGGTCACTCCAAGTCAGACAGCCAAAACTTTCTGAAGCTTTGATTTTTTTTCTGACCCATTGGACAGGGATGTGGCAAACCTTAGGGTCTGAGTCCCAAGTCCGAGTCTTTGGAATCAAGTACCAGGTCTAAGTCTTTGGCTTCAAGTCCCAAGTCTGAGTCTATCAAGGTCCACGTCCAAGTCTTTGGTATCCAGTCCCAAGTCTGAGACTTTGGTTTCAAGTCCCAAGTCCATCCAAGTCTTTGGTATCAAGTCCCAAGTCCCTATTCAAATCAAGTTTTTCCCCCCCCAGAAAAAAAAAGCCGAGGGGCTGAGTGAGTTTCAATCCATGAGCTGAGTGCAAGTAATTGGAAAAAAAAAACCCAAATAAACCCAAGTCAAGTCCAAGTCAAATTGCTGCTGTGACTTAAGTCCAACTTGCCAGGGAGCCCCATGACTTGAGCCCCGCTCGCTGCCATTCGAAAACAATTAGTGTGGGTGATGGCGTTTTTGAGCCAAGAACCAAAAACCATCTTCTTAAAAATATACCTCAGCTCCTCTCTACCTTGCATCCACCAAAGATGCAATATTGGCAGGAAGGATTAAAGATAAGATGGAAGGCAGGCAGGCAGGGAAGGAAGGAAGGAAGGAAGGAAGGGAAGGAAGGAAGGAAGGGAAGGAAGGAAGGAAGGAAGGAAGGAAGGAAGGAAGGAAGGAAGGAAGATGATACAAGAAGGAAGGGATGGAGGACCTGATGATGAAGGAAGGGATGGAGGACCTGATGATGGAAGGAAGGAATGGAAGGAAGGAAGGAAGGGAGGGTTTGTTTTTCAACAAGTCCTGTCTTGGGGGGGGGGGGGGGACTCCAAAGAAACAAACCAAAAAATGATAAATCAAAGCATCGTTTGCTTCAAACAAGCCAGCTCATTTATGAACAGCGCCAGAAAGGGCAGCTAGGGGACAGATATTTTAACAAAAGCCTGTAGCCCTGTCGCTCAAACAGAATCTCTCCATTGGAGCTAGAAAGACTGATCTGGGGGGGGGGGGAAAGAAGAAGAAAGAGCTCTGATCACCAAGACCGGCCGCCACTTCCGCCTGGCTGCTGCACTGAATCTAATGAAAGAAATTCCAGAGCGCATTTAACACAATGGCCAACGTGAGCTAGCTTCTGACCCCCGTACAACCCTTCCTCAGGCGTTCTCCACCTGCAGGCATTGAAACGGAGCCTGAAAATGAAACCTGCCTGAGCGCACACAGCTGGGTTTGTTTGTTTTTTAGGCACAAACAGGCACCCTGGTGTTCGATCTGAAATGTGTTTCACCTCTTAATAATATCCACATACCCTCAAGTGAATTCCTGCAACGTTTCTCAGGATCTTCTTGGTAGGGGGGTACTCATACTGTGATGGGGGGGGGGTTCCTGCATGGCAGGGGGTTGGACTGGATGGCCCTTGAGGTCTCTTCCAACTCTATGATTCTGTGATTCATTCATGGTTTTTCCATTTTCTTCTTCTGGGGGTTGCCCTGGGAGCTGCAGCTTGCCCAAAGCCACGCAGGCTGGCTTTCTTCTCTGGAGGTCTAGAGGGGGAATCAAACTCCTGATCTTTGGCACGGCAGCCAAAGACTTAAACCACCAGGCTATCCAGCCAGAAGGTGAAAAGTGCCTGCTGCCAATGCAGCAATGCCCGTTGCTCCCAATGCAAACCATCGACTGTGAGGCTGGGCCTCTGATCCCTCTGCTTTTGTGCCACCTGCAGGATGAATTGTCCAAGTGCCATCCTGACATGGGTAACACGTTTGGCAAGGGCCAAAAACAAAAGCCAGAGGGAGGGGATAACAGGTGTGCCGGCTTCCAAAGTATTTGACTTCATCCTGTTTGCAAGCAGGGCTGCCTCAGAGCTCAGTGATTTTAGGAGCTGTCATTCTTGGGGTGGATTCTGGGTATGGTAGTCCGAAAAGGCAGCTCTCCCCAGCTGAGTCAAGAAGTGGCATTTGAGCCAACACATCCTGGACAACAGTTTAAATGCACAACATCTTCCTGCATCATCTCTCTGCTCCGTCTCAATCACAGGAACCCAAACTGAAATTTCAGGTCAGCCCTGAACTGTCACTTTCTCTTTCCCGGCGCTTTGAGGAGTAAAAATAGTCCGCGGCTAGAGACTTCCAACAGCAAGGTGGCTTTCCTACGGAAGTGCGAGTAGTTGCCGAGGGAACCATCAGGTCCCTTCAGGTCATGTTATCACAACCAGCACAAAAAAAAAAAAAAACCACAACGAAAACCAGGCGAGCCAAAACCACAGATTCTGCCATTCCAGCATCCATCCTGGGAGGAGCCTGGATGTGAGCCATGGCATCAGAACAGCCGTGAAAGTGAAAGCCAACTGCTTTTGGGGGCAGGTGGAAATCTTTCAGAAGGCAATTGGCAGGCCTGCAGAATCAGACAGGAGAGCTTTCTCTTCAACGGTGGCTTCAAACTAGGGATGGGCACGAAACGAAAACCGAAATGCTGTTTCGTCGTGTCATTACGTAATGAAACAGAACAATGCAAAACGGAACGAGGAAGCAGAATTTTGTTACAGACGAAATGAAATTGTGTTGTTGTTGTTTTGATATGAACCATTTCGTTCTGTCTGTAAGCCGCAGGTGCATCTTGGGGAAGGGGAGATTTTAAAACAAAATTTCCCTCCCCCAAGCCCCACCTATCAGCTGATGAGCACTAGGGTGGGGGAAAAGATTTCTTACATCTAGAAAGAGTCTTTAATGAGCCATTACATTATTTATGGACAAATAGATATACCTCCTCCCCCCCCCTTAATAATATCTGTGTGCTTAATAATATCAATTCGGATGTATTGGCGACTGTTTTTCGGGGTTTCCCAGGTAGAGAAGGCACAGAAGTGGTTTCCCACTTGCTACTTCTGGGCTTGTCACCATTACCCCACCAATAAAAGGAAGATTAACAACCTACCTCCTGGTATTTTTGACAAGACTAAATGTTTGAAAAACAGCAACACTTTTTATTTAACTCGTTGACATCCAATAGATTAAAATAAGTGCATGCTGATTGCGGTATACTCAAAGCATGCAGAGAACTGCCCAAAATATGGAGATATTTTAAATGCAAGCATGTTCTGTGATTTTCAGGACATTAAAGTTTAATACTGTATATGTTAAGCATAGATCCAATTGATCCTTATAGTGTTGTGTTTGAAACTACCCTGGGAACCTGGGCCTTAACAGGTTGATCAGACCCACTGAGAGCTCATGTCATTAGCTATAAGGAAAGAGCAGGTCTATAGACCTGAGTCAACGCATGCCTTCTCTTTAAAATAAAACCCATTCTGTTTTCTCCTTGCTGTTTGAACCCCCCCCCCCCCCCGCACACAGTTGCTTGAATCCTCACCGGCACTCCATGCAGCTGAAAACACACTAAGTGCTGAGATGTTGCTCAGTTGCTGTTTAGCCAGGCAAAACCTGACGCCAAAAACCTTTGTGTGGTGGAACAGCAAATCGACAGAGCCTTTTGTGGATAATTTGAGAAAGTGCCGCTGACTGCCGAATCCTGGCCTGTTTCCCAATGGTCAAATAGCTGATTACTTGGTGTTATAAATCTTTCCTGCATTTGCAATGCACCAACCCATGCTGCCTCTGTGTGTGTGCGTGTGCAGTGCTAGAAAGCCAGAACACTGGCGCGGAGAACTGGGCAGGCTGCAAAGAAAACATTGTTAAAATCAAGTCCGTACGTAGATGAAACGGTGCTCCCTTCGTAAGCCGTGTCGAGGCAGCAAATGGCTTCCGCTTAAACAAGTTCCTGAAGGGTCAGTGAAATCTACCCAAGGCAGAAAGGAAGCATGCACTCGGACATGGCATTAAAATGTGATTTCATTTTAATTTTATTTTATTTTTGGTCATGGGTTTGGTTGGAAAGAGCGGTGTGTAAAGCCATGCAAAATGCAGCTGAAATAAAACCAATAACCTTCTGAACTCAGCGATAAGCTCGGCATGTTTCTCAGCTAGAATCGGAGCGGGCGGAAAGAACAGACAGTTTTGTAGCACATGAAAGATTAACAAGAGCTTGATGGCCCTTCTAGACTACCCAGTCCAATGTGTGACACGCCCTCGTGAATGGCAGACAAGTTCATCCAGAGGCATGCCTGTCGGATACAGAGCAAAGCAGAGTTGGGCGTAGTTTGGCCTTGGCGGGAATCCTCTGTGCCATTGCACACATGACGAATGGCTGCTGATTCCAAGTCCCTTTTGGGGAATTTGGGGTGCACAGGACTTCCTTGCAATGTGTACGAGTGGGGTGCACCCTAGAATGGCCTTGAACCAGTGGCTATTTGCTGTTGGTGCTGCCATCTTTTCCATGGCTCACAAGCTGCGGTGCGAAAGGGTCTTGGCCATTGTGCAAAGGACTGGTTTTCTTTGACTTTACCTGTCCAGAGTGCTTGTCCTAAATGGGACAAAGCCCTTGCACAATGATCGTTGCACACCCAGAACAGAGAGTGCCCTGAATGATTAGCTGACAAACCTCTCACTGCTCGGTTGACCAAACCGCCTTTGATTGGTCTAATGCCTCACCCTTGCCTCGGGCTTGAAATGCCCAAAGAGGGGGAATGGATTATCCTCTGGATTCTATGAAGAATCAATTCAGATGTTTGTTGCAACCCATTAACCATTTACAGTAAAGATTTCACAGTGAATGAAAGAGGGTAAAATGCTATAGTTTAAAGCCGATCGATATTTCCGATCACAGGATGCTCCTCGCCAATGCATCTCTGGAAACCAGAAGGCCAATTAATATGTGCCTTTCTGCGCCTTTATATTAATGCAGAGTTTTAATAAATTTGGCAGCTTCCAAACTGCAGCCACTGAACCTTTGATGTTTCTTTCAACAATATTCTTATTCACAAGATGTTCGTCTCAAAAGACACATTGACTCAGAATCAGTGCATAAATTTAGCCCCTTTTATGCCAGGGGCATTTTCTTATGGCATTCAAGGGTCTCCCCTGTGCCATTAGAGTCATGGCATCATGGTTAAAAAACAAAAAAAGTATTGCAGCCAAAACTTAGCTCGTGATCTGGGTTCAATCGCAGGTACCCAGCCTTTCATCCTTCTGAGGTTGGTCAACTGAGTATCCAGCTCTCTGGGGGTGTACAGTATATGAAAATGTGTAGTCTCTGTAAAGTGCCCACAGAGTGCGTTAAGGGCTATGGTGTGGTACATAAGCAGCACATACACCCCAAAAGATAAAAATGATGGTAAACTGGCAAGAGAAACAGGGCTACGCTCAAGGAAGCCACTTGCCGAAAGCATGCAGAAAGGCATGGGAGAAATGAGGTGAACAAGAGGGAGGCAGACAGCTGAAAAGCTGGGGTAGGAAAGGAAGAGGACCAACATAGGGGTTATGGGCCAACATAGCACAAAAGAGAAAAGAAAAGAGAAGGTACAGAAGAGAGATTTCAAACTGCAAAATCATGTCAACTTTATTGGTTAGGGATATTTCCAGTGTGAGAAGGCTTAGTGCCCAGACTAGTATAAATTGGATTCAAATTGCCATCTCTGTGTAAAAAGGACACCACACACAAAGGATTAGAGGAGAAAGCCAGTTTTGTTTTGTTTTTAACAGTGAACTCACTGACAACCCGGCTTTGTGTACTCATTAGAAAAGGGAGCTAATCACACTGCAGTTTGCAATGGTTTCAGCACTGCGGAGTTGTCAAAAAGACTGAAAAATCCCTCCGCGAACCCAGAGAAGGGAGGGTGGCATTTTTAATCATTCCCAGCATGTATGGTTTTGGGATTTTTCTGGTCTCTCCCGAACCCAATGTTCAGCCTTTATTTTTCAAAAAAAGAAGGAGCAGGAAAACCTTTTTTTTTTTAACACCTCCAACAGCAGGGGAAACCATTTCAAGACATTTGTGCGTTAGGACTCTTGGGTTTGAGGTGTCTCTGCAACGACCCACTTCTTTTATTTTTATTTTTACAGGGACTGATTCATTTCAAAGCACTGCAAGGCACATGCAACGCAACGGCCTTACAGAATTCCAGATCCCCCTAAACACACGCACACTTGTTAGGACCCGGAGGTGAGATCAAAAGGCATTGACCAAAGGATGCGAGCATTTAGCTCTTGTTTCTCTTGAAGGCCACCGGAACTCGGGTTTTACTTTTGCTTTCTGTCTCTGTCTTCTGCTACTTTGCAAGCTGTGATGTTTTTCCAAGAGGAAGGGGTTTCGTCAAGACAGCTCCTTGTGCCCATGAGAGTCAACACCACAAGAAAACGACTCTTTTTTTTTCCATCGAGGAGATGGGAAGATCAGAATGGGGCAAAAACCTAAAATATCCTTCCACATCCTCCCAGTGCCCGGTGCCCATCATCCTGTCTGGTCCACGGCCACTGCAAAGCAGCTTCTCTACAAGCCATTGGCTCAGTACCATACCCTCCCCGTCCAAATAAATAAATAAATAAATAAATAAATAAATAAATAAATAAATAAATAAATAAACCACACCCTCATTGGGATGTTGAAAATGGTCCTGTTTGCTTGCGCATTTGATTATTTCGTGATATGATTCAGCACATTTTTCATCGTTGGGCTGGGTTGTCTGCCTATTAATACAGCAGTTTCATTTCTGTAAGCCACCTGAGCGTGTTGAGTGTGACAGATGGCACAGGGCTATTTTAAAACAAATGAATAAAATATTAAAATGTCAGTGAGTTATCTGTTGTCCCACTCTGCCTTTGCAACCGAAAGGCACTGCTGTGTGTCTTCTCACAACCAGGTTGATTCCCTGGTCGAAATTCTTCTAGGATCTCCTGCCAACATCTCTGCCAGGCTCTGGACTCTTGTGAGACACCAAAGATTGTGAAAACTAGCAGTGGAAGCCCGTCCAGTTTCAATGTCAAAAACACTTGCTAAATGGAAACAAACGTTGAATTGGCAGTATTTTGTGTGTGCTTTGTGTCCCCCCTCCCAGTTCTGCACTGTGCCACCTTAGTATTTAATAATAGACCCCACGCTTCAAGAAGGATGCGGACAAACTGGAACAAGTTCAGAAGAGGGCAACAAAGACAACTAGGGAACCGGAAGGCAAGTCTTACAAGGAGAGACTTGAAAGGGCTGGGTCTGTTTAGCCTTGAGAAAAGGAGACCGGGGGGAAAAGATGATAGCACTTTGCAAATACTTGAAAGGCAGTCATAGAGAGTAAGGGCAGGATCTGTCCTCAACCATCCCAGAGTGCAGGACACACAACCATGGACTCACGGAAAGCCAGGTTTAGGCTGATGATCAGGAAACACTTCCTAACTGTTATAAGTACAACAAGAGAACCAAGGACCTCGAGAGGTGGCAAGGGCTCCTACACTGGAGGCATTCAAGATAAATTTAGACAACCACCCGGCAAATATCCTTTGATTTGGATTTCTGCCTTGAGCAGGGAGTTGGACGCAATGGCCTTCCAGCTTCATAATTCTATGATGTATGATCTGATGCCAATGATATTTCCCTGCTCCACTGCATTGCCTCTTTTCTTGATGGCACAATGGTTATCCCTTGCTTCTGCTTGTAACGCCTGCTTCGCTCCTTCTTCAGTGGCACGAGGGAAAGCGATTCATCCCGCAAACCATGTCCCAGCAACCCAGCCACAAGCCATGGCTGGCTGCTCTCTCTCTCCACACATATACACGCACGCACACCATTCCACTGAGTGCTGCTTTTTACCGAGAGGTAGAACTGCATTAACACTTGCGGGGTCAGAGTATATGCCAAAGGGCACAGATCAGGTCAGGCTCCAACCTGACTGCCTTTATTTGGAAGATGGATCAAATCAGAGTGAAACTGGGAGCGTTCTGAAATCATGTCTGCAGTTTCCAGAGGTGTGAGAGAAGCCAGAGATAGAAGGGAAAGTACTGTACAGTATTTGGCACATGCTTCTTTCTATATGTTGTACTACTCTTGGAACCATGCTACAGCATGTTTGATGGGGTCTCCTCTGTGCCTCTCCTCAGTCTTTGAACGACAGGGAGTGGAGACACAGTGTCTCTGTGGGTTTCTATTCTACTCAAAATTTAAGAAAAATTAGTGTACTGAAGATGCCCAGTTCATTCTCCGGAGGGGAATAGATCTGGATCTATCTATCTATCTATCTATCTATCTATCTGAAAAATTAATTCAAAAAAACCTCCTTATGGTGATGGGATGATGTAACATGTTGCACAACAACAACAAAATTGCAGTAAAGTAGGTGCAATTGTTTCTTTTCTGATTTCCAGATTAACTACATAACTGCTAAATAGCCCTTTCCCCCCACCCAAACTGTCCGTTTAGGAGATAATTTATTGAATACTTCATTGTGCAATAGTTTAGTTAGGGTCAGTGTCCTTGGCTGCCAGATTGGGGCTGGGGGTGGTATAAATATAAAATAAAACAAGGGAAACAGCTGTGAAGGCTTGTGCGGTAGGACGAGCAGAGGACGGGTCATCGACGTCTCCTTAAGGACACCCCTGCTCAACCAGAATTCATAGGCGCAGCCTTCTCTTCACATGAAATATGGCCCAAATTTGTATTCAGCGAACATTTAATTATAGTTAACTGAATACAAAAATGGCTCAAAATATACCCTTGGCATTAATTAATTACCTGGCGCTTCTCCTTTCCCCCTTCCCCCCTCCCCCCCTTCGCTCTTCTCCCATACTCTCCCTCCCTGGCAACGTCTGTGGGCTACTTCCAAATATTTAATTAGAAGGTGTTTACTCAATTAGGTGCTGCCTTTCTGCCTCCTTGCCTTTTCGGGGAGCGTCGGTTGCCATACAGGTACCGCCGAGTTATGGTAATTAGCTCGTCTTAAGAAGCCTGTCAACACGTCTAAAAGGTGGCCTTCCTTAGGGAGTGGGCCCTGTCAAGACATCCTAATTCAACATCCCTTTTTGCCTTGGGTATGAAGTGGCTCTAATTTCATTGTGCATATCTTGCATATGCATAATGATAATAAAAACTCTATTCTCTATTCTATTCTATTCTATTCTATTCTATTCTATTCTATTCTATTCTATTCTATTCTATTCTATTCTATTCCTCCAGAGAGAATTCAGGCTTGATTTACTCTTAGGGCCCACTTGTTATAACTTTGAGGCAGTCCAATGTTTCTGCAAAGCTCTCCTCCAGCAGTACATTTCAAACAAATCAATTTCCCCACCCGCCCCTGCCTCCGAATTCCTAAACCGAAGCTTTCTTAACTGTACAGGTTTCACACTATGAAAGGTGGACGCTAAAGCCATGTATTGCCTCTTGAATTCACTGGAGGAACTTGGAGGTGCAGCGGGGGGGGGGGGGGGGGGACAGACATAGAAGTAACAACTGAATGACCAGTTATGGTCTAAATAATCAGCTTACCTTTCACAAGTAAACATTCACACATAATAGAAGTAAGAACATTCACACGTTATAGAAGAACAACGACAAGGACGACAGACTCTTAGCCAAACATGGTCACTTTTGGTCTAAATAACCAGCTTACCTTTCATAAGCAAACATTCACACAGAATAGAAATAAAAACAACAAGGAGGACAAGATTTTTAGCCAAACATAAAAGGCTCCCATGAGCTCTCCAAGGTGCTGAAACTCCAGAAACCATCAAGCGTCTCCCAGAAACCTCAGTCGAGGCCCACAAACCAGAGAATGCTGGGAGTTGAGCTTTGAAAACACAAAGATGCACATCTCTAATGCCTATGAAGCCAAGCTTTAAGAGGCTGTGATGGCCTGTCACCATTCAAGGCCTAGGCTAGGCAGCCTCAGCCTGGAATTGTTATTTTTGGGCTTAGATACAGGCGGAGTCGTGAGCAGCTTGATCAGTTTAGCCATTATGGAACACTAGCACCTTACTGGTGACCTTAGTGTGCCAGGCGCACATATGACAGAGGGCAGAGGGAACCCCTCAGTTCTGAAGGAAGCGTCAGACCATCCGGGACCGTCTTGAACTTAGCCCAACTGGTTTGTGAATCTTGTTATTGTTGCCGCAAAGAAATGGGAGCCCAGCTCCCGCCTTCCAGTCTTTATGTTTTGTTGAAACAAGAACCGGCCACTTGGTGATGCAGAAAAATAAGATAATAAGAACATGAAACCAGGAATGGCGGGATCCACGCAGGATCTGTAGCCACGGTGCAAGAGAAGGAAACGCATCAAGAGCCCCCAGAAAATGCAGAGGCCACCAGAAGGGTTCTCTGCAGGCCTCCTGTTGTTGCCATGTTTACATCCTCGGTAGTGATGAAGAGGGTGAAAGGAGGAAAGGGTGTTTACTACTTAAACAGAAATTAAATGCTTGTCAGAGCACAGAACATAAAGGTTATCGTTCTCCTCAGCACCTGTGATTGCCGCCCTTTCAGGCACCTTCCTTGAAGAGCACTTGAATTATGATAATTCTTGCAAGAGGCAGGGACGGTTGACGAGGCATGCAAATCCCCACCCAAGCTGAAACCAGGTATCAAATTGAAGGGGTGGGTCGGTCCAGAAACAAAACTCCTTTTCCCGTATAAATGGACATCCATCACACACACAGACAGACACAGACACACGCACAGGCACACACACAGTGAGACTAAGTGTGATCTACTACCCAGCTAAACTTTTTTGTGGGCTTGCCATGGGTGTCAATGTGTAGCCTCCATAATTAACTTGTAAGCCACCCAGAAAGTGCTTTACATAAGCAGCTTGCTTTGATTTCTCTGTTCTTAGTCTGAAGGCCACACATTGCTTCACCTCCCTCTGATTTTCTTTCAGAACAGGAGTTCCTGCACCTTCCCAAAACCAAAAAAAGTCTTGCACCTTTAAGTAGTTATAGGCCAGGGTTAGCAAAAGCAAAGATTTCCATATACTCCTAGGGTCAGGTCATTCAACATATCCCAGGACCTCTTTCAGTTTGACAAGAACATCTGAATTGGGCTCGTCAGCCAAATGGTGATCAGCTACAGTTGAGGAGGGCTAGTACGGGGTGAGCCAAGTCACTAAGGATGCTGCGGTACCTGAACTGGTCATCATGACCGATCGATACATATTCTTCCCAGGACCAGTGGCAGCACTCTTTTGGGTATCAGCTGTTGTATTTGATGGACAGTGGTCACAGTTTCAATAACTGGGAAAACAGCCCTTAGAAATAAATTATTTTGCACGCCTATTTTTATAGATATAAACATCATTTATTTTTAGATGTGACACCTCTTGGTTTAGCAGAAATGTTTTGCATAAACGTGCACCAAGAAGGTAAAAGAGGTTTACCTCTTTATCGATGGTTCTCCCCACCCCCGATCAGCTTTGCCTCCCACAATCATCATAGAATACAACAGGTTAAAATACACAGTTGAGGAAACAAGTGGACGATCATTGAATGTCAAACAAAAAAATCTCACAGTAAAAAATAAATAAATAACAAGCTATATCTTATTTTCTGTCCCTTTGACATAGCATTTGAAATTTTAAATGCTCAATTCAAGCTGTAAGCTCAAAGCACTTCCCATTAAATTTGGTGCGTCATCTCTACTACAGTCCACTTCAAACAGAGATATCACCACCACCGCCGCCATCATCATCATTGTGCTGCCTTTCACAGGACACATTTGATGATGGGAACAGAAAAGTGGCTTTTCCAATTCTGATCTTTCAGTGTCATTCTGGCCTCCCTCCTGACCCATGGCTCTCATGACGGATGCCTAAGGACAATCTCCGGGTTGCAGAGAGAGGCAGGAGGTATCTCAGCAGGGAATCGTAAGCAGGGGAAGACCTCTGCTTGAGAATGTGTGTGTGCTGTGTCGTTACAGTCATGACTGACTCTCCGTGACCACATTTCCATGGGGTTTTCTTGGCAGAAGTACTGGAGTGGTTTGCCAGTTCCTACTCCAGGCGCCTACAACACCTGGTATTCCTTGGAGGTCTCCCATCCAAGTAATAACCAGGGCCGACCCTGCTTAGCTTCTGAAATCAGGCGAGATCAGATGTGCTTAGGGCATCTAGGCAGCCTGCTTGGGAAGAGCCTGAAGCAAATGGTGAGCCACCGCGTTGTGAGACAGAATGCTGGACTGGATGGGCTGTGGTAGCCTGTTCCAGCAAGGCTGTGCTTATGTTCTTAGGTTCTTATGTCAGCTTTGGAACGAGAACCCTCTACTCCAGTTCCCGATCTACTTTACTGCACTTACAAAAGGCACACCTCATAGTGCTCCCTGCAGAAAAGAGTGGGCCTATTAAGACTTGGTTAGTATTAATTTCAGAAAAAGACTACATTTTCTGTTATTTGCAATATAATAAACATTCTTTTTTGCAGACTTCCTAACCACTCATATCTAATTACATGGTGTTGAGACAAACAAATTTAATCACACAGCCATTGAATAGCTCAGTCATTCATTTTATATATAAAGGGAGGAATGTAAGCCACCTTTGCAGCAGTGTTGACTGGAACACGGTGCCTTTATAACTTGGTCACAGAGCAGAAGTGAGGGTGACTGCCAACTCACACCAGGACATCACACCCGAGCATGCCCAGGAAACAGAGCACAGGTTTGGGGCCTTGCCAAGGGGAACACACTTGATTCAGAAGGGGTGGGTCACCGAGAGAGTAGGTTTAGCCTCCACTCTTGTGCTGCAGACTTAGAACTTTTGTACACGACCTCTAAACTCCGCCGCAAATGGCTCCCAGCTCCGGAGCTTACAATTGTTTCCCCACCAGCTCCGGAGTTTGCAGAAAATTAAGTGCGACCACACCCACCTAAGCGTGTCCCAGCACACTTTTCATGTACCTGCTCTCGGAGGGTGAAAATCCCTGATGCGGATTTAAGGGAGTGAGTGCCTGGCTCTCCTTGCTTCTGTTTGTCCTTTTTTTGCCTCCCGCCCCTTTAAGAGATCTGAATGCTGCCGGAACAGAGCGAGACCGGGAGAATGGAGGTAAGCCGGCATTCTTTTCTTCCTTTTTTTCTCCCTCCCTTCACGCAGCCAGCAGCCAGGAGTGCGGAGGGGGTGGGAACGCAGGAACAGCGACAAACCCCTAAGATCTCTGGTCCAAATTTAAGTGGCCAGCGGATCTTAGGGGTCGTGTGAAAAGGCCCTTAGAAGAACATCACAACAGCCCTGGGGAACGAATACACACCTGCTCGAGCATTCTTGTCAGGCTCAGTCATGAGTGGTTTAAGCCAAACCCTGCAAATATTGTGGGGCCTCAGTTCTCCATCCTCCTTATCAGGTGCAGATGAGAGTGAGGAGAGATCTGGGGGAGGGGTGGGGGGAATGCAACCCAACAACCTCTGTAGGATGACATCTTGCCTGCCCCTGGGAAAATCCAGTTGGTTGTCCGGCCTTAAATACACCACTGGAATGAGTGGGATTAGTCAAGTCCTATTCATTCACTCTTGTTTGAGATTAATAACTGGGCAATCATGTGGCTTTCAGGAGTGAGCAAGGGGTTTTTTTCCTTTTCAGCTGCTGGTTCTAGTTCCTGCACAGAGTGGCCACCATCCTGCGCAGGATCCACTGCGGGGAGGTGGGGAGGGAGAGCAGATGAAACCACTAAACTGTGCAGAATGATTACAAACGCTGGCATTTTCCTCCTGCAGGATTTGCTGGAAAGGGCACCATCTGACCGTCTCCTGCACGGAACAACAGGTGGGAAATGGATAAATCGATGGGGAAATGAGATTGCAGGGCTGTTTTCAGAGGGAGGCGGAAATATGACCGTTGTGGGGAGAAGTCTCAGCAGGGAGTTTTGACAGGACTAGGAAAACCACAATGTGTACTGGGAAGCTTAAGCAACCCCCCCCCCCCAGGAAAAAGCCTTGGCCTCAGGGATGCCCTTTGCTTAACTCTGATTTATAACTTCTAGATCCCTTGTAATCAAGTTTCTATCAACCCTGCCTTCAAAACCAGCATGTAAATGTGTCACTAAAACTATGATGAAAGCAAAACAGGAGATGATTGGTGGTGGGAGGAGGCATTTCAGGCAAGAGAGAGAAGGCGACACAAAAGCTTGTTTTTGTCCTCTGAATTGCTTTACCACCAGAGTTAAGGTGTCAAGGTTACATCTGCACCAAGAGGCAGAGAGAATGTAGGGAGAAAAGAAAGACGCAAGACCCTTCTACTATTGCAATTCCCAAAAAACAGTGATGTTTTTATGGGCGATGAAGATTATATCAACATTTATTATTTTTTAAAGCATATACAGTATATATAATGTTGCTATAAGACTGTACGTAGCATTTTGTCAGATTATACTTATGATTAAACTATTTTGCTACCTGTATATTCTAATGGTGTTTTTAAAAGGGATCACACAGAGGGAGCTTAATCCAAGTATACTTTCTCTGACTTCACAGCACTCTTGCATGGACAATGCTCACCTGAAAACTCGCCAAAAGGAAAGCTGAAAGAATCTGGCAAACACAATGACCCTAATAGTACAAGAGTGTGGAGCCATACGAAAACCTACATATTCAAGATTAGCAGACTGACTCTGTTCTCCATGAAAGCCAATATTCCTGGCAATCTGGCGGTTTGAGATCTTCTCCTAAACCTGTCGTTATTTTTAGTGCATAAATAAAGTTCAGCTTGCACCGTTTTCTTCAGAAATCTACTAGCAACAACCCAAGGCAATTCACAAAAGCTTTTTTTGTTGCTGTTGCTGTTGTTCGCATATCCTTGACATTCAGGATGAACATCAAAACAATGGGATGAGCTAAACGCATTGTCCCCACTCTGTTCTCACAATGAACTGTTCTGGCATGGCTAAAAATAATGAGCTCTTTGAATTACTGAATTACTTTGAATTACCAGTTAGAACACGTACAGTACCTGTGCATCCGGTCTTCACCTGCCCAAACGGTTGGGCCGGCACCTGCCAGAAGAAGCAAGATACAATGAACGTGGGTGGGGGTCTCCTGAGACTTTGGTGCAGCTAACCCAAGGCTGTCTATTCTCCCAGGTGTCCCAGTAAGGAACGGAACTCCCAACCTCTGGATCAGGATCCAGCTATCCAGATCGTGCTTTAAAATCAAGCTTTTATTTCCAATCCTTGGGTGTTTGCTACTAGTTTTCAACTCTCCAAAGACTTCAACTGTCCTTTGAAGAAGGCAATTTCCATGCTCCATCTTTTTAAAAATGCTCTTTCTCTCCCCCCCCCCCCCTCCTGCACCCGTTCTGTGGAGGTGGGGGGGGGGGGAATCCATGCTATCTTCCAAATAATATTTTTAAAAAACATATGATGAAGCTGTTAGGGAGAAGAAAGGAACTGTAAGGATCGAGAGAGGAAAAAAAACCCCTCAGAAAACATGAGAAGAATGGAGAAAAGGAATCTTTCATTTTTATAGCCCAAGAAGTGAAATGGAGAAAACGGGAAGCTTAAGGAGGGAAATAACCTTTCATAATATTTAATTTCCTTCAGACCGATAAGTAACACACATTTTTAAGAAAGGCCCTTTAAAACACAGTTGCTGCCCACAGCCCTGCTGACAGCTGCAATCCAAGATTCCGAAGTAGCAAGGTTAACCGTGCAAATATTATTGTGGAATTAAAGGGAATTGCCACAGAAGCAACATACATTTCAAACGGCAGGCAAATTTGTTGTGATGATTTTAATAAAACAAAAGCACTTATGCTTGGGAACTTCATAAATACTGGATAAGTCAGGTATGGCACATTGAAACTAAATTATACAAAAATACACACACACACACCCAAAAAAACCCCTTCAAACACAGAATCCAAAAGGATTAACAATAATTATCCCAAGGAGCCAAATCACACAACAACAAGGTAGCCAAGTGTGACTTCTTCTTTTTTACACTGCATCAGTCCTCTGTCTGAATCAAAAATAAAGAGTCTGGAAGAGTTGGAGGAGAAACCATTACATTGCCCATCATCCACAGACAGCAGCAGCTAGACAGGAGCACTACACGTCCCTGGCGTGAACCACAGCCTGTTTCAGTTATGAAAAGATATTTTTGCAAGTGCACAGCTTGGGAAAAACACTCCTTGTTTTGCATCTGTACCGCGCTGTAAATTAGCATATGTTATTTATATGCAAAGTGGTGTCCTTTTCATCTCCACCCCCACCCCCACCCCAGTATCTCTTTGGTAATGAGTAACTGACCACCCTCTGCATCATTAGGAATATAAGAACATAAGAAGAGCCATGCTGGATCAGGCCAAAGGCGCATCTAGTCCAGCTTCCTGTATCTCACAGTGGCCCCACCAGATGCGTTTGGGAGCGTATGAGACTAGGTATCTGTCTCCTGATACCACTCCCCCTGCATCTGGCCCTTGAAGTACCCTGGATTTAAGCCTCTAGATTATACATCTCCATCATGGTTTGTAGCCTGTGATGGACTTTTCCTCCAGGAATCTGTCCCATCCCCTTTGGAAGGCATCCAGGCCAGATGCCATCACCGCCTCCTGTGGCAGGGAGTTCCACAGACTAACCACACACTGGGGATAAAAAATATTTTCTTTTGTCTGTTCTCACTCTCCCAACCCTCAATCCCTTAAGCTTCATAAGTGGCTTTTGACGGATGTGCAGTAACCCAGGTGGGATGAGTCCAGCCCCAGTTTGCCAAGGTAGAAGGTAAACCAGAGAGCAATCAGGGCTTGACCCAGCCAACCAAACTAATATAAAGAAAAATATCCCATACAAGGAGCCAGGGCCTGCGGTTTCTGCTTAGCCCTCTAGCGATTAATACACCTTGTTTGTCATTTTAGAGCCCCCTTTTCAAATTGCACCACTCCAATTATTTTACTTATTTTCTGCCTTTCTCTCACCAGAGGGGGCCCAAGGAAACTCATCGCAAATAAAATTCACAATATAACCCCGCGCCATTAAAAATGAACAAAACCTAATGTGTTAAAATAAACAGGCAATGGTCTTAAAGCTGCCATTGAAAAACACACACATGATTTTAATTTGGAGAGCAAATAAAGAAGTTGGAGGCTGAAAGATTTCACTTTAAATACGTCTGCTCGTTAGTCACTCGTATGAGTAGATAATGACGTTCGGTTGTCCAAATCACAGAGAAAACAGCCTGCTGATCCCTTCCAGCCTCGAATAAGGCTGGCGACGGATCTGGGCGTTCACGTCTTCTCCCGCAAGACATCCCACAACTTGTTCCAAATGAAATGAAAATGTCTTTGAACAATTCTTGGCTTCAGAAATCAAAGAGTGCTAATTTCCACTGGCATCCATCCGAGGAAGACGGGTTGCCCTTGCGGAAGGAGTGGTACAGCAAGGCGCCGCCGGCAACTCCCCGGACTGGCAACAGGGGCCTTGCCGGCGGGAGAAAAGGTGAGGATTCGCCCGTCTTGCTGACACATCTCTTGTGACATCCATCTGAAAGGGACACCGCGAGGGGCCACTTTCACTTCTAAATAAGTAATTAAAGAAAGGAGGCTGGTGAGCTTCCCCCACCTGCCCTGTTTAAATCTTGGACACATTGATTAATATCGCAACATAGGATTAGCAGGAGCCGTGCCAACAACACAGAACGCCTCGCCAAAAATAAAACAGAAAACAACAAAACCCACCAATGTTCCCAGTATCTGAAGCAAACCATTCAAAATTTCAGGAGTAATGGTCCACTTAAGGATGTGAAAACAACACACTATCATAGCATACTTGTACGGGCAAACACACACCCCTTCCCCCTGACAAAGAAGAAGAAAAACTCAAATGCTACATTATTCGCTAGGTTTTCCCAGACTGCAACAATTACAAGCTTATTTCCACAACCAACCTTCTACCTCCTATTCCTGCTCCAGCCTTCTCTGCTGCTTGATCAGGGTGTAGCAAAACCGCTCTAGCGCTATTGCACCTCTCACCGCTACCTTTGACTGGAATTTAAGACTGAAAGATCAAAGCCTCAAGATTGGGTTTTTTTCGAAAGAGGAATTTTCAGGCAATGTTCAGGTCTCTTCATCTCCCTTTGATTTCGTGGCAGCATCGTTTTCTTTCTTATTAATAGTTAACTCAAATGCTTTGTCTTTCTTTGAACATGTCACCACCATGGTGCTTGTATTTATGTTTGGGTTTAAAAACACACACACACACACACACACACACACACACACCACTGTTTTGTGTGTGTTTATGTACTCATGCATAAATATGTATGTTGTGTGCATTTATGTACTCACAAAATAAGAAAGACTGAAAAATTGAAAGTCCAGGTAAAGGTGGCCAAAAATAACCTATAATAACGATAATATAGGAACTGCAGGGCTGGATGAGACCCTCTGGATCCTGGAGTCCAGCTGGGGGATCGAACTCCCAACCTCTGGATCTGCAGCCAGAGGCCTCAACCCCTGACCAACCCAGCAGTTCTTGTAGACAAAGTCTGCCAGAAAAGTAAGGTGAGTGGGTTCCTTGCTGAAGCATCCATACTGGTCGTTCATTTCCGGTAGAAGTGATTCAACGTGGCCACTAGGGAGTATAAGTCAAGACAGCAAGGTCCATGTCACCGTTTCAGCTGGAAGGAACAGGAGCCATTGGGCTCATTGAACACTGATTCCTTTTTAATGTTGCAGGAACCTCCAGGACTATCTTCTGTTGAGCTTCTCCCAAGAAGGACGTTGCAGCGGCATAGAAACACAGGACGTGCAACTGTGATCACGCCATTGCTGGCAAGCATGCTGTCTTCATAGAAATCATCACTTATAGAGTGACTTTCTCTGCACCTATTCCACAGCTGCCTAAGAGCCTTTGTACACGACCCCTAAACTCCGCAGCAAATGGCTGCCAGCTCCGGAGCTTACAATTGTTTCCCCACCAGCTCCGGAGTTTGCAGGAAATTAAGTGCGACCACGCCCACCTAAGCGCGTCCCAGCGCACTTTTCTTGTACCTGCTCTAGGAGGGTGAAAATCCCCAGGTCCGTATTTAATCTGGTGAGTGCGGGGCTCTCCTCGCTTCTGTTTGTTGTTGTTTTTGGCTCCCGCCCCTTTAAGAGCTACTTAAGAGACTGGAATGTTGCTGTGGCAAGAGCGAGAGGCAGAACGGAGGTGAGCCTGCATTTTTTCCTCTCTTTCTTCCTCCCTCCCCTCACGCAGACAGGAGCAAGGAAGTGCGGAGGGGTGGGGACGCAGAAAGAGCAACGAACCCCCAAGATCCCTGGTCCGAATTTAAGTGGCCAGCGGATCTTAGGGGTTGTGTGAAAAGGCCCTAAGGGGTGAGGCATGCTGCTCCAGATGGCTGCCCAGTCCTCTCAAGCACCTCCATGAAGGGCAAAGCAAAATGGGTTGCTTCTATACTGCCCCAGAGCACTCAAAACACTCTCTGGGCACTTAACCATTTTTAATCATGCAGGCTACACATTACTCCCACCCCCAGCAAGCTGGGTACTCCTTTTACCAACCTTAGAGGGCTGGAAGGCTGAGTGAACCTTGATTGATGTGGGGAAAGTCTCTTTTCACATAGAGAAGACCATACACAATTCTTGGGATCCAGACCTCAATGCTGCATTCAGTGGGGCCAAACAGTGATGTAAATCTGAGCGGACCTTGCCCCCGGTCTTCTTGACGATCTAAATTCTAGAACCGTGCATGCCTAGTTAAAAAAGGGAGGGGATGAAAACAGCCTTGTTCTGTGTAGCTTCTTTAAACATACACACACACACACACCTCACACACCTTTGAAACTATGTCGCAAACCTATTATGCAGCCAGAAAAAAAAGCTGTGAACAACTCGATATACAAATGCACAAAGCAGGGTGTTGGGGTGGGGGGAGAGAGGAGAGCGGGTTTATTTTTGCAAATCTTGTCTAGTGGAAGCCGCAGTATGTGTTACTTGTAACAATAGAAACAAGATGTGCCAGACAGAGGTGTGAGGCTTAAGTTCTCCATTATTTTTGCAACTGTTGCCTGAGGAGTTTCAAGGAGAACGTAGCTAACTACGAAAAGTATTTTTGATGGTTCACTAGAACTGAGACAAGCCAGATCAGAGGCTAAAAATAAGTAAAGTGAGCAATTATGGGATTTCTCCTCCAAAATACCATGTTATCCTCAACAGCACAGGAGGGGCAAAGCTCATAATGTAGTGTTTTGAAAGGAATTGCTTGTATCCTTGCCTGGTGACATGGCTATTGTCATTTTGAGACTGTCCAAGCATTCTGTTGCTATTAAAGCAATGCGTAATCCTCACCAATGGTCAAAAACAGCAGAAAGATACTCTCTGGTCCCCCCTAGTGGCTGCTTTTGACACTGTCTACCAGAAATATTTATAAAAACGTAAGACAAAAATCAAACACCACTTTCTTTCCCAAGAATCATAAAATGACATGAAATCTGAAAAACAGTTGATGAAAAATATCATATAATGCCCCTCTGAAGCTGAAATTAACACTTAGTGCTTTATCTCCATGGACAAAATTAAAGAAGAAAATAAGAGATAAAAAGAGCAAAATTCTCTGGCACTTGAACAGTTTTGTTAAAGTGTAAGCGTTTACAGATCCACTTCTTCATATAGCTGTGATAGTTTAATAGCCATGAATGAAGAGAGAGAGTTGACAATGCAACAGATGCAAACCTTTCAACATGAAGGTCACTTCTGCACAACCTGTGATGTTTTCATAACTTTTAGGACCTGCAGATTCTAGCTCCTTCATGCATCTATTAGCTGTTATGAAGTGTTCCTTAGTAGTCCAAAGTATCTTGCCTGCTACTTTATATACCTCAAAACAACTTTTGTGACCAACACTTCCATTGTTCATCTAACCAGTTTCAGGTAATCGTGTTGCTTGTGGTTTATTCCTTCCAAGCGTCAGGGGGAGGGGAATACAATTTTCTGGCTCGCCTCTAGACCTAGGTTCGCAACATGGGTCTCCATATGTTCTTGGACTACAACTCCCAGAAACCCTGGCACAGTTCATGATGAAGGCTTTGGGGAGTCTATGAACACCTGGGGACACAGGGCTGGAAATCACTGGCCTAGAGTCCGAGATCATATAGAAGGAACTTCTATGGCAGTGGTTCTCAACCATGGGTCCCCAGATGCTCTTGGACTACAACTCCCAGAAATCCTGATCGAAACAGTTAGCGGTGAAGACTTCTGGGAGCTCTAGTCCACAAACATCTGGGGGCCTGAGTTTGGGAGTCATCGCTCTAAAGAAAATAAAAAACAGTTTTCCCAAGGAACATCACAGGGGTGACAACAAGGGTAAACTATTCCATACCTGGCACACATTGGACAGGCAGCAAGGAAATCAGGGGGCTTTAGGATGGCGCTTTAAGTGCGAGAATCACAGAAATGTTATTTTTCTCAATATATAGGGAGTTCAGGAACCTTCTCTCGGCAAACATTTCCGACACAGTGATTCCCAAGGGCAAAGAGAGGGAAGGGGGGGGGGAGAGAGTGGAAGCAAAAACGCTTTAGAAAAATGCAGCAATTCGAGGCCACCTCGTCTTCACTCCTACAAAAAAGCACCCTAAAAGCCACTCTCCCCGGTTCTTCTCTCTAGCACACTCTTAACAGAACAGAAGGCTCCACGCTTGGTTCCTTATAAAACAACTCTTTTCTGTACACACCACCGAGGAGCAGGCTTGCTCCAAACAATTTAAGCGAGCCAATGAAAGCTCGCTTAATGGAAGCATTTTCAGAAACACACTACAAGATTCTCTCTCTCTCTCTCTCTCTCTCTCTCTCTCTCTCTCTCTCTCTCTCTCTCTCTCTCTGTCCCCCACCACCAAACAGAAACAATTAAGCGTTCACTGTAATTTGCATCTGCTTTCTCTCCCGTTTCCGAAGCCATGCGCTCTGCCTTAATATTAGTCCCCCATATGCTCATCAAAAGGCCTTAATGGTGGAGGGGAAGGGACTGAGCCACACAACTCCTATTAGAGTCCATGGGAGCAATTAAAAGCTGCAGTGAAAAAATAAAACTGCATTGCGGGGAAAATTTAACAGTTCAAAGACTTCGTTTCTTAAATACATAGTCTTTCATGCGACTGCAAATTTCCACTAACACTCTTGTTTGTTTTTCTCCTCTTTTCCCTTTCCCCAGTTGCTCCCGTAACAGCACCTGCAAGGCAAAGTGTAGCTGAATGTGCGCACGCGCACACACACACGCACACACACACATGCACGCACGCACGCGCACACACACACACACACACACACACACACACACACACACACACACACACACAGACACACACAAGTACAGCCAGATCTCAGCATCTTCATCATCAGGTCTGACCTATGGTGCCTCTTTGGGGGAGGGGGGTTCTAAGTAGAGACTATTCAGACATTGTTTCCCTATCCCTTTCTTCTGGGGACAGCGTGGGTCTATGCCGCTTAGCCCCATGGCCACCCAGGCTGGCTTTTCTCCCAGGAGGTCCAGAGGAACGAACCAAACTCGCAACCTCCAGCTCTGAAGGCAGATGTACATCTCACTGAGTGATCCAGCTGGCTGCCTTAGACCGGAATATTCATAGATTGGATAACTCTCGCCCAGAATTCTCGAATGCTGGTGCGATTCTTCGGACAGCTGCTTTGCCTCTGGCCGGGTCCTTTGAAGACGCTGAGCGAACTGGAGGTGTGCGGCCACGAATTGTGCTTTTAAAGCACCAGGAGGGGATGG
This sequence comes from Phrynocephalus guinanensis, assembly GCA_037367245.1. Lineage (NCBI taxonomy): Eukaryota > Metazoa > Chordata > Lepidosauria > Squamata > Agamidae > Phrynocephalus > Phrynocephalus guinanensis. Next base: position 1,548,014 of record CM074748.1, on the reverse strand, counting down.
CTCCATTTTTGTCGGGATGCGTGCTACTGAATGAGGGTTTTGGACAGCTGATTTTGCACACTCGCCTTTCAAGGAATTAACAGCTTCCTTATCACTTGCCTCAAGAGGTGCAGGTGCTAAAATCACTAATCGTGGGATCAGAAGCAACCACTGTGAAAAGCCTGCCGCTCCTCTCTGCAAAAAAACCAGTTGCTCCCCGAGCACAAGGGAAATGTTGGAATTTGATCTCGGATTGTCAATGTCAGTGTCAGATTGATCTCGGACTGCCTGTTGTCCACGTCCCCACCACCACCACCCATGACCACCACCACTCTTGGTGTCAAACATCACCTGGGACTCATTTCTAGCCAGCAGGGTTATAATGGTTCATACATCCGGCTGGCTGCCAAGAACCACCGGCCTCTTCAAAAAGAGACAAGGTGCAGTGGCTCAGGGAATGGATTGGGGCAGAGCATCATGAAGGAGGCAGCAAGATGTCTGCAGAGACCATCTCATACCCCTCCTCCCAGCACCTCCCTGCAACCTCTGGCTAAGCCACTGAGCTACCCAGTAGTAGATCATGAAGGATCCTCATTGTTTTAGAACTGCAGCGATGGGACGCTGCAGTTCAGCCCTTGTGAAGGAGCCACAGGGGAGGATTTGGACTCCTAACCTGTGGCTCCACAGCCCTAGGGCCTTAACCACTGAGCTGTGTGATACTAAGGAAGCTTCCTCACCACGGAGACAAAAAAAAGGTGGGAGGAAGGGGACAACAATGGGTGTGAGCATGTACAAAAGTGACATCTCAAGGGTAGAGGTGAAAAATCCCAGGTGTTTTTGAAGCCATGGAATGATAAAACAGGAGGAGGCTGCATAAACATATTTTACTGCTTTGTCATAACATGCATTCATGTAGAACTTAGCATATAAACTTGTCCTATTTGGCTTATTTATGGAATCTACAGCACAATCTTACATGATTGCGGCATCAGAAGGGAATGGCAAATGCACCCAGTACCTGAGGAAAAGTGGCTCAAAACCGCCGTGCCCTGTGCCATCTAAGCTCTTGTGATTCCTAAGTACGGGGGGGGGGGGATTTGAGAATAAGCAGTTTTTCAGAGTAAACAATAAGAAGTGCTGTTTTCAGAGTAAACAATAAGAAGCAGTTTTTCAGAGTAAACAATAAGAACTGCTGGATACGGACTATGTTAGCTCTTGTTGCGAAGCTGACAACCAACTCCTGGTACATAAACGCATTTCGGACTTGAATGCTACGCATGTTTATCACATCCACAGAAACAGTGTCTTGACACTGAAATGATCATGCCTGCTCATTTCTCTCCCGACCCCACCCCTTAGGCTGCTGAACTTGGATAATACAGTAGGACCCCCGTATCCACTGATTCATTATCCACTCATTCAGTTATCCACAATTGGCAGAGGGAAAGAATTAAATAATTCAGCAGCCACAAAGCAAGCTGTTGTCACAAACAGCAGCCATAAAGCAAGCTACTGTCAGGAAACAGCAGTTTGGGGGTGGGTGGGCAGACATTCTCACTTATCCACGGTTTTCATTATCCACAGGAAGGCCTGGAACCAATCCCCACTGGATACTGAGGTCCTACTGTACTTTTAAAAGAGGTATGAAGTCTCTGCAGGCCAAAGTTAGTCTGCAGAGGTGGAGAAGCTGGTACATCCATGCCTATCCCGAGGGTCACCCCTCCAAAAACAGCAGTGCTTTCTGCTCCTGGAATGCCCTAGCAAAGTGGTCCTCAACCTTGGGTCCCCAGATGCTCTTGGATTACCACCCCCAAGAAATCCTAGTCAGCAGAGCTAGTGATGAAGGCTTCTGTGAGTTGTAGTCCAAGAACATCCCAGGACCCAACCACTGTTCTAGCAGAAGATGGTGGCTGCATGGCTGGTTTTCTGCCTTCTCATGAAAAACAGAAAGCAATAATAATGTCGCTACTCTGTAAGCCACCCAGAGTTCCTCTGGGAAGATGGGCGGGATACAAATGCAATAAATAAATAAATAAATAAATAAATAAATAAATAAATAAATAAATAAAAGTGCAGAGCTCCAAGGGACCCCTCTGGATCATGGAATCCAGCTCTTCTCAAGGATGCCCAGGGGAGAATCGAACTTCTAACCCTCTGGCTTCACCTAAACCACTGAGCTATCAAGCAGTGCTCCACAAGCAGTGAAATGGGAAGGAAGCCTTCAGCCACCTAGGCATTTATTTCCCACCTACCCCCCTCACTTGGCTTTCTACCAAATTTTCATTGCCAATTCTTCTCTTCATCAAAGGTTCCATATCTCATCTTGGTCTGGCATTTCATCCCAACCTCTGAAATAATCTAAATTCAATGGAGTTATTTCCACCTTCTTCAGAAACTCCTTTGTGAGGACTCTAGTCACTTTCAGACACTCAATCACGTCCAAAGCATGCAGTTTGACTCCTGCCAGAATTCAAAATGAAATATAATCAATACAAATCACTTGGATTTTAGACAAGGTGGGGGGAAAAACTCCATATCTCAAATGCAAATCTGACTTCCGAGTGTGAGTAACAGAGCTGACAAATTAGCAATTGTTATTATTTGCAGAAACGTGCAGTATGCCAGGTCATTCATTTGATGATGCTCTCATCACCATCGTCATCTTTGAATTCACGTCCAGCCCACTGGGGGCTCTTTCGTCTGGAAAAAAAGGTGCCTGAGGGGAGATATGATTGATACATTCAAAATTATGCAGGGCGTGAGTAAAGTAGATAGAGGGGCGCTCTTCTCCCTCTCACAAAATACCAGAACTAGGGGACATCCACTCAAACTGAGGGTTGGGAGAGTGAGAACAGATCAAAGAAAATATTTTTTTTAACCAGCGCGTTGTTAGTCCGTGGAATTCCCTGCCACAGGAGGTGGTGATGGCATCTGGCCTGAATGCCTTCAAAGGGGGATTGGACAGATTCCTGGAGGAAAAGTCCATCACAGGTTACAAACCATGATGGGGAGATGTTTCATCTCCAGGCTTAAAACCGGGGTCCTTCAAGGGCCAGATGCAGGGGAGTGGGATCAGGAGACAGAGATCTAGTCCCGTGAGCTCCCAGAGGCATTTGGTGGGACCACTGTGAGATACAGGAAGCTGGAATAGATGGGCCCTTCTTGGCCTGATCCAGCATGGCTTTTCACAAGGAGGTCCAGCAGGGGATTGAACTCCCACCCTCTGCCTCCTCGTTGACTGAGCTATTCAAGAGTTTATGTCCCTTCCAATCTCTTCTGACTTACGATGGCTCTTGTTTTTTGAGGTACTGTGAGTTGTTTAAGGAATGGTTGTCCCATTGCCACCTCCCCATGTGTTTCCACAGCTGGTGAGAGGACTCCTGAGAACAAGTCTGATGTTCTATCTGCTACATCAACAATGGCACCCAAGGCTTATTCAATGCATGGCAAGTTACTAGAGAGTACAAATCTGTCCTGCTCAACAACTAAAGTTCATTAAGAGACTTAGGCCAATGTATTCTCAAAGGCTTTCACAACCGGGATCTGATAGCTGTGGTAAGTTTTTCGGACTGTTTGGTGATGTTCTGGAAGTTTTTCTTCCTGACATTTCACCAGACTCTGTGGCCGGCATCTTCAGAGGGCAAGGAGCTCAGGGAACTAGGAGTTCTCTCTGTGCTCTGGGGCCCGTCTTAGGTCAGCCATGGCCACCAAGGCTGCTGTGAGCTTAAAGAGGGGCATCCTATGTGTTACATTGAGCTTCTCTTCCAAACCTTGGACCACAGCAATGCTACATCAAGGCCAAGGGGATCTCACAGCACAAGGATCAATGAAAGATGAAATCTGAGCACATGCCTCCAAAACCCCGCAAAAATTAGATGGCTTCACAATTTGAAGACTACTTTATTACACATCAAAACCTAATTTTGCCAAATGTATCATGTTTGGAAGGTTCCCTGTGGATAAATGCAAACTGCCAAGTATTATATCAGTGGCAAGGGGTGGGGGTGGGGGTGGGGGTAGGGAAATAAAGATTTTCAACAACAACAAAATTTATACTAAAACCGTCAGTCTCTTTTGATTGGTGAATTCATTTATTCACCAGCGATATTGTCATGCTGGGAAAATTATATTATGTATGTAAACCAACGGAGCTATCAAACATGTGTGCCATTAAAAAAAAAAGCAGAAGGCTTAATGGCTCTTAATATGCAGCTCAGTTCTTTTTATTGAGCATAACCAAAACAATCATCAAGCTCATTTTTGAAATGGGAATCTCGTCTTTAATTTCCCTGCTTCATTGGAACACCACCCTACCCCACCCAAAAACGAAGGAAGCACGGATGGGTTTATGCATGCCATTGGCCACTTCCGTTATCATGGCAAAGTCCAGCGACACATGTAAGGCTGCCGCATTTCAAAGCAAGATCAGCTTTCTGGCAACGTCACAAAGAATGCATGACTCACATTTCATACCTTAGGAAAACAAAACGAGCCAGAGCAATGGTGGCAGAAAATGGGATTTTCCCTACAAGACAGTGTGGGTTGGTGGTGGTGGTTTTTTTTTACTGCCTATCTAGCAAATTGATACTTTGGTTGGTGTACAACAAATTAAATGTGTATCATATAATAATATAAACATTAAACTGCTGTACTGCAGCCCAAACTATGTTCACAGCCCAGGATTTGATCCGAGGTTGCTGGTTCAAGGTTGATTTCGTCTTCCATCCTGGGTGGCGGGGGCAATGTGCAGGCTGCATAATTAAACTGTAAATTGCCCAGAGAGTGCTTTAAGTGCTGTGGGGTGGTACATAAGCAGAACACTTTGCTTTAGACTGTACCAGTCATGAATTGTAACCCAAAACAGGGAATAGAACAACATGCTACCATGTGCTTCATCCTCCCTCTCCCCTTCCTCCAATGTCCCAGCTATTTGGGGGCATTCTTCCTAAAAAGGCTTCCCTGAATAGTTCTGTTTTAAGGAGCTTTCTGAATATGCCAAAGGAAGATGCTTATCGTTTTTCCTGAGGGAGAGCATTAGAAAAGACATTAATATTGATATTGTCCTTGCAAAAATTAGAGGAATTAAATATATTCCATTTGCAAACAGGCAAAGAGATCCATTTTAAAAAAAAATAGAAACTAAAATCTAAAAGGCCTAAGGAGAAAGGAGTGTGTGGATAATGACCAAAATAACCAATTTAAGGATTTGACATCAGAGGGAATTAAGACACCTCAATACCACCACCTTGTGCAAGCCATAAAAACAAGAACCAAAATTCCTGCACCCAGGAAGAAGTGCTACGACCAAGGGCTGCATTGTTCTATGTCAACCCATTTCAGACTGGTGGTGATCCTATTACGAGAAAGAGACAAAAGGCACGAGGGAATGCGAGAAGAATGAACGACACACAATATCCTTCCTTTATTGCAAAGACTTCCTCGTGTCAGTGTTTTGTTTTGTTTTAAAGAAGGCATCACACGTTTGTAACACGAATGGATTTTCATGGAGACCAGAAGCTGAGGAGGTCCCCTGGGGAACCGCTGGCCACCTTTCTGCATGAAAGGAGCTCACGGCTGGTGTGTCTCAACCTCCTCATAAAAAAATTTAATTAACAATATTTTCTAGAAGGAAAAAACACAACGGAGGCTGCACCACAGAACTTAGAAGTGCTACAACACAGGGTGATGTATTAACATCTGAAGCGAACACTATCTGTCACACAGAGAGAGCACCAAACGCATCAGCATCTGTGAAGCTTCAGAAGGCGCTCCATGATAAATGAGACCCACCAGCAGGGGTGGACACAATGTGTAAGTTGCCAGCGTACAGGCCTGGCAATAGACAACTGACTCCTTTTTGTGCGCCCAAACATTTCTATCGATCATCACCTAAAATCCTATCTTGACAAGCCATGAACCAAGCCGGTTGCAAATCAGAAACCAAGAGCACCATTGTGAATTTGAATTTTTTTGCTCTTAGGTAAGAAAAAGGCAGTTACGGAATCTGGTACCTACAGGCAGCTCTAGAGAAAAGCTGTGCAATATCATCCGAACAGGTATTTTAATGGTAGGAATCAAATCGGGACCCCTTCAGAGTGTTGACACTGCTCGAAACAGCATCCTTGTTCATAGGATAGACTACAGGGAAACAGAATTATGTACAGTGGTACCTTGTATAAAGGAATTAATTCGTTCCAAATGAAATTATGTTAAGCAAATTTTTCCTTTATAAAACTTCCCATAGGAATGCATTGAAAATGGAGTAATCTCGTTTTTATGTTGTACAGGTTGTCCCCATAGGCGATTATGTTAAGCAAAAGCAAAGTGTTCTGCTTATATACCGCCCCATACCACTACAAGTAGTCTCTGGGCGGTTTACAATTTTTAATTACAGTGTGCAGGCTACACATTGCCCCCCCCCCCCCAGCAAGCTGGGTACTCATTTTACCGACCTCGGAAGGATGGAAGGCTGAGTGAACCTTGAGCCTGCTACCAGGGATTGAACCCACGTCGTGAGCACAGTTTTACCTACAGTACAGGCATTTAACCACTGCGCCACGAGGCCCTATCTCCGGAATTTTTTATGTTGTACAGATTTTATGTAATACAAGCTGTTTGTTATACAAGGGTCCACTGTATTTGTATCTTGTATCCACAAAAGAAGCATGTAGGTTGCAACCCTGGAGAGAGACCCATGCTGACTTCTTGTACACTGCAAACCTTCTACATCCCTTAGTCATCTCTGAACTTCCCTTCTAAAAGGACCAGATTCTTGGGGGGAAATAATAGCAGGATGCTGGCAAGTCTTTGGTACCAAGTACTAAGTCGGAGTATTTAGGTTCAATCCCAGGTAGCCAGCTCAAGATTCACTCAGCCTTCCATCCTTCCGAGGTCAGTAAAATGAGTACCAAGCTTGCTAGAGGGGGGGGCAATGTGCAGCCTACAGAATTACTTGTATACCTCCCAAAGAGTGCTTGAAGCACTATGGGGTGGTATATATGAAAGCACACTTTGCTTTTGCTTTGCTTTTCTGTTTAAGTCCCAAGTCTGAGCCCAAATCTTTGGCATCAAGTCCTGAGTCCCAAGTTCCCAATCCAGATCCCTATTAAAAGCAAACTTTTCCCCCCAGAAAAAAAAATGGAGAAGTAGATGGGTCCTGAGTCATGGGCTGAGTCCGAGTCGTTGTGGGAAAACCCTGAGACAAGCCTGAGACAAGTCAATGGGGCAAACCGAGGTCCTACTCACCAGCAAGTCCTGAAGTTCAAGTCCTTCTCCTTGATAAACATGCAAACGAAACCACCATGGACAGAGGAGACAGAAGCTCATTACGCAGCCACATCAAAGCCTGTGGATTCACTGAACAGGCTGGACGTTACGTGTCCAGGATTCCAACATTATGAGCCGCAGGGTTTGCTTTGGTATGACGTAAGAGAAGGTGTACAGCATTCGCACTTTTAAGAAACCTGCCTTTCACATTGACGACTGCACCCAAGCACCAGATTGCTACCAACAAGTTTGATGCATTATTTATAATGCCCGACGTGAAAAGGTTAACCAACAATATATTAGCCGCCAGTGAAACCGGTAAGGGTCTGTCACAGAGAAAGCAGTACAGGGGATCAGATTCCTCTCTCTCTCTCTCTCTCTCTCTCACTCACTCTCTCTCTCTGTATATGTGTGTGTGTGTATCTCTGTGTGTGTCTGCGTAAGGCACTTGGGCATCATCATTTGCATTTGCCAGATGGGAGCAGGCATCTCCTTCCAAGGAATCATATCCCTCAGCAGCTCTCACATTTATAATTGAATACAGCTCAAAATATCATCATTGTAGGGTGGAAAGATTAGAAGGTATCAGATGTGCCTTATGAAAGGAAGGCTGCAGAGCAAAAGTGCAAAAAAAGGGAAATAAAATAAAATAAAGGGGGGTTATTTATGGGGAGTGGGGGACAAGGGTTAGGGTCTTTCTCTTCTCTTTCCCTTGCATGGGTCTCTCTCTCTCTCTCCCTTTCTCCCTCCCTTTCTTTCTCCCTTCCTTTTTTCTTTTCTTTTTTTTTTCAAAAGAGGCAAAGCAGATGTCTTGACAACCTGTGCTGATTAAATATCTCCAAGATATTTGCCAAAGAGCCTGGGTGTATTTATTTATTTAATTTTTTAAAAAGAATAACAAAAAAAGCATGCAGGATAAGATGAAGGAGACATCAGCATTCAGCACATGCCTCTCCAAAGCATCCGTTGGGAATCCACTCTGCAGAGGCCCTGAACGGATGGACCGAGAGGCCCTTGAATCTCCAAGCCAAACTGACAGAAGGGTGCTTTTGTTTTTTTTTTTTTTTTTTTTTTGTTTTTTTTTGTTTTTTGCACAAGGATCTCTTCTTGTCCTGATGCGTTGGATCAAGTTAGACGACATGCCGGACTCAGAGAAGACTTACTCAAGTCAAGGTGTCTTAGCGTGCTGGCCAAATGTTCAGCTATGTGGGTGGTGACAGCCTAGCTCTGTCAACCTCTGTTGGCTACAGACTATCTCTGGAGGCTACAGACTAACTCTCTGGTGGCTACAGATTATCTCTGGAGGCTACAGACTAGTCCTGGTGGCTACAGACTACCTCTGGTAGCCACAGATTATCTCTGGTGGCAACAGACTAACTCTCTTGTGGTTACAGACTAGTCCCGGTGGCTACAGACTACCTCTGGTGGCCACAGATTATCTCTGGTGGCAACAGACTAACTCTGTGGTGGCTAAAGACTAACTCTCTGGTGGCTGCAGATTATCTCTGGAGGCTTCAGACTAGTCCTGATGGCTACAGGCTAGCTCTGGTGACTACACACTATCTCTGGTGACTACAGACTACCTCTGGTGGCCACAGATTATCTATGGTGGCAACAAACTAACTCTCTTGTGGCTACAGACGAGTCCTGGTGGCTACAGACTACCTCTGGTGGCCACATACTATCTCTAGTGGCCACGGACTAGCTCTCGTGGTTACAGACTAGCTCTAGTGGCTAGAGAGTAATTCTGGCCGCTACAGACTAACTCTGGTGGCTAGAGATTAACTCCGATGGCTACAGGCCACTTGTACCTGACCGGCGTCCCTACCAACATCATTTCCACACCATTTCCTGAACGTCCCCTTGTAATTTTCCTCTGAACTTCTCTTCTTACAACAGAGGTAGTGGACCCTTCCCCAATAGATCCACTGGCCACCTCCACATCTCAGAGTAGCCATCTTGAGGAGGTCAGGGGAGAGTCCTCTAGTGGGCCGTCCAGCCCTGGCCAGGACACTGTCCCAAACAGTTTGAAACAAAAAATCACAAGGAAATGACAGACCTTGAAACTGGAGAGAGAGAGAGAGAGAGAGAGAGAGAGAGAGAGAGAGAGAGAGAGAGAGAGAGAGAGAGAGAGAAACCAAACGCAAAACCATAGGAACACACAAAATATATATCCCAGAAGAACATGCAAATTCAAGAGACATATATAGAAAGACGGAAGATCAATTCCACAGGCCAGATGGCAGAGTTTATTTACATTTGAGAAAGGCAGGAATTAAAAATAAATAGTTGATGCTTCACATTTATAGCAACTCGGTTTCTCAGCCGTCTTAATAAAGAGAGTGCAGCACAAAAAGCGTCCCAGCAGGTCCAGCCCAACACAAGCCTCTGGCTGCTTCCAGCCTCCCTTGGAGCAAAGAGGCTCATTTGCGCCACATATTCCTACTGTTACAGCTGCTGAAAGCTGCCCTTTGGAGATGGTAGGAACGCGTTTGGACAAAAGTCACGGGCAAAGGGGGCCATCTCCAGTCATGAAGCTCCCCAGGGGACAGGCATCTCCTAGGCCCAGCATGAACACCCGTTCCTCCTTGGCTTCTCTTGGGAGTCCTTCATTTTTTCTAAACTCAGCCCTTTCTGACCCCTTGGAAAAGAGCCTGTTGTGCCTGCCAGCAGAGTGTTTCATATTTTAGATGTAGGCCGGGACTTTTTAATTAGCTTTGTTTGCATGGTTGCCATTCTGTTCCACATCCAAACCACCTGAACAGCACGATTTTGTTGCTTTGCCAATTCTGTACGATTAAAACGGAGGAGAGGATCGCTCTGCCTTCTGTGGTCAGGTGATATAGTCAGCTATAAATCTCAAACAGTCTGCATCATGGAAGCATTTTAAAGTGCAATATTTCAAAAAAAAGAGAGAGAGAGAGAGAGAGAGAGAGAGAGAGAGAGAGAGAGAGAGAGAGAGAGAGAGAGAGAGAGAGAGAGAGAGAGAGAATGAAATTCAACAATGATGAGTTTTGCCACTAAGAACAAACACACAGTTACAAGATTGGTGATTACGTGGGTCCGTGATGCTACAAGCCAGAAGGAACTTGGAATTATCATAAATCAGAAGCTAAATATGAGCCTACAGTGTGATATGGCCACACAAAAAGGCAAATGCTATTTTAGGCTGCATTAATAGAAGTATAAAGCGGCATGGTGGCTCAGCGGACTAAGGCTTCGAAAACTTTTGGCTGCAAAGTTGGCCCGAATCCCAGGTGCCACGCAGAGAAGCGAGCACCTGCTGTTCACCCCAACTCCTGCCAACCAAGCAGTTAGAAAGCATGTAAATGCAAGTAGATAAATAGGTACCGCCATAAAAAGCAGGAAGGTAAAACAATGTTTCCTTGCAGCCATGCCGGCCACATGGCCATGGACTTGCACAACATTGGTTCTTTGGCTTGAATATGGAGATGAGCACCGCCCCTAGAGTCGGACACGACTAGCACGCATGACGGGGGGGAATCTTTACCTTTTACCTTAATAGAAGTAGAGTCTCCAAATCCCATGAGGTGCTTCCCTCCCCTGGAGCCCTATGTCCGGTTCTGGACACCCCGAGACAAGAAAGATGCTGACCAATTGGAGCAAGTTCTGAGGAGGGCAGCAAGGACAATTAGGGGGTTGGAATCCTAGTCTTACCAGGAAAAACCGAAAGGCCAGGAAATGTTTAGCCTTGAGAAAAGGACACAGATGGGGAGAGATGAGATAGCGCCCTTCAAATCCCTGAAAGGTTTTCCTACAGAGGAAGCGCAGGATCTGTTCTGCATCATCCCAGAAGTGCAGGACACACAACCATGGGCTCCAGTTACAGGAATCCAGCTTTTGGTTGAACTTCCTAACTGTTAAAGCAGTACAACAATAGAGCCAATGACCTTGGGGAGTGGTGAGCACTCCAACCCTGGAGGCATTCAAGGGAAATTTGGACAACCGTCTGGCAGGTACCCTATGATTTGGGTTCCTGCTGGACTCCATGGCTTTGGAGGCCCCTTCCAGCTCCCAGCTTCCTGATTCTATGATTCTACTCTATTGTTGTTGTTCAGTCCTTCAGTCGTGTCCGACTCTTCGTGACCCCCATGGACCAGAGTTCACCGGGCCTTCCTATCCTCCACTGCCTCCTGGAGTTTTGTCAAATCCATATTGGTTGCATCGATGACACAGTCTAACCATCTCATTCTCTGCCGTCCCCTTTTCCTTTTGCCTTCAATCTTTCCCAACAACAGGGATTTTTCCAAGGAGTCCTCTCTCCTCATGAGGTGGCCAAAGTATTGGAGCTTCAGCTTCAAAATCCCCAGTGCCAACTTTACAATTTTCCGGCAACACTCCGGGTTGTTTTCCAAGAAGTCATGTACCAGAATGGTCTTTTCAAGGGCTCCGTCTAGCTAGGGGCTCGTCCAGCTCATCTAAGATCCTTGGCATCTCCACATGACCCAGGAGGTCCATCCAGTGGAAACCCATTTCTTGGCCACAAACGTATTCATTTATTCCATTCCCACACTGCCTTTCTCTCAGAAACTAGGAGGACCCAAAGTAGCTCACAAGACAATTAAAGAAAAACATGCAGCAGATTAAAATACAATGAAATGACAGGCATTAAAATAGAATTAAACTCTACCGTAGGATTAAAAATGCAATTAAAATAAGAACTTTTTGACTTATAGATGAGGACGGCGCATCTACTGGGATCTCACCGCTTGAGATCCTTATGTGCTGGAGATCAGTCCTAGGCTGTCAAGTCAGTTCTTTCCTTGCTCCTGTCTGCGTGAGGGGAGGGAGGAAGAAAGAGGGGGAAAATGCAGGCTCACCTCCAAAGCTGCCCGGAGCCCCGTCGTTGTCCTGATTCCTTCTCTTCTGTTTGTTTGTTTTTTGCCTCCTGCCCCAAGGGGTGGGAGGCAAAAAAAAAAAAATCCAGAAGCGAGGAGAGCCCCGCACTCACCAGATTAAATGCGGACCTGGGGATTTTCACCCTTCTAGAGCAGGTACAAGAAAAGTGCACTGGGACGTGCTTAGGTGGGCGTGGTCGCACTTAATTTCCTGCAACTCCGAAGCTGGTGGGGAAACAATTGTAAGCTCCGGAGCTGGCAGCCATTTGCTGCAGAGTTTAGGGGTCGTGTACAAAGGGCCTAAGATGGCAACCCTTTGCAGGGTGTTCTAGGTACAGAATAGGAGCAGTGACCAATTCACTTCTTCTTCTGGGGGGGTATTATCCAGGGACTGGGCAGCTTGACCAAGGTCATTCAAAGTGAGCTCTTTCTCCAGGCAGGCACAGTGGGGGAATCGAACTCACAACAACTGAGCTATCAGAAGGACAGAAGCAAGGGCCCAAACCTCACCATTCTTGGTAAGGAGTTCCAGAGCACCATGATACTATTAGAGGCCAATGACTCAGGGCTGTCTCTCAAGAACAGAGCTATGCACCTCCAAAGAGGGCCTCCCCAGGGAAAGTGTCCCCCAAGTACACCACATTTGCAGGGAAGCCTCCCATGATGGGGAAGAGTGGGTTTCAGGCATTTGAGTTATGCATCCACAAAGTGCCACACCCCCCCCCAAAGAAAGTGGCCTTTACCAACTGGTTTGGGGAAACCCAACCTCCACCAAACTTGGAAGAACTGCAGAGGAGAGTCTGCGAGAGCTTCCTTGCAAATGTAGTGTCTCTAGGTACCTGGGGGAGGGAGCCTCTTTTTTGGGGGGGGGTACCTAACCCAGACACCAGAAACCCAAGCTTACCTAAACTTCAGCAGATTGTAGAGAAGGCTCAGGTGGCGTTTCAGTGCAAATTTGGTATCTCTAGTTGCTTTGGGGGGCATTTAATAGCCCAACTAATACACAAATTAAAAATTACTAAAAATGACCAATCTGCATTCATCGGGGGTATCAATTTGCACAAATCGGTGATTTTTAAAATGAATTTTGCAATTTTCTTTTTTAATGTGTGTCCATCTTTATTTAAAATTAATACAAGTTTTCCAGGACTGCAACACTACCTGCTTCTCCTCCTACTTATACCTCCTGGGACTTCTTTGGAAAACATGTTTCGGACAGAAAAGATGAGGCAGTAAAGAACGCAAACTTTTTTTAGACCCCGCCAAAGAATGCGCACAAGAAGGGTGGAGCCTGCTTCTGCTGCTTTTCTTCTGCTCATCTGGCATCTTCAGAGGGCAAGGAGCTCAGGGAACTAAAGTGTTCTAGGAGTTCTCTCTGCACTCTGGGGTATAGAGTGAGTGAGATTGTGGGTTTTTTAAGTTGTGGGAAAAGGGGAAACTTGTCCTATGCAGGAGAATAGGTTTTAGTCATTGTATTGTGATAAAGGGATTAAGAAGCTTCACTGCAATCAGGGGTGGCAGCAATCCTCTATAGTTGATGGGTGTTGTTAGCTGTTCTATTGTGTGAACTGATCACTGGTGCTGATTGCAGTGAAACTTCTTAATCCCTCCATCACAATACAATGGCTAACACCTATTCTCCTGCATAGAACAAGTTTCCTCTTTCCCACAACTTTGAAACCCCACAGTCTCACTCACTCTATACCCCAGAGCACAGAGAGAGCTCCTAGTTCCCTGAGCTCCTTGCCCTCTGAAGATGCCAGCCACAGAGACTGGCAAAATGTCAGGAAGAAAAACTTCCAGAACACAGCCAAACAGCCCTCCCCCCCCCAAAAAAAAAACACCCTCACAACCGCTATATACAACATCTTTTAAAAAATGATGATGGGGGGGATGCACAAGACTTTTAAGCTATTTTTGGATAAGGCACCTCTATCCTGGCTGCAGGCTTAAGGAGGATATTAGGCAAAGGGAGAGGAAGAAATGATGTGTTTTGTGCATGATGTGTAACAGAAATGAGGCAAATCAAGAGTTAAGCCATCCCTCTACGTAACTTACCCTGTTATACCGAGCTTCTGCTGGGATCTCTATAAAGGGGGGGACGATTCTTGCATACCATATGTTCTGTAAATCCTCATAACACCACAGAGAAGGTGAGATGAGGATGGGATTCCGCTCTCAGATCTTGCTTTTGTATATTTAAGGCAGGCTTTGATGTTATAAAATTAAGTCCTGCCAAGCGCCAGCAGCTGTCTTCCGTGGAAGCTCCCGCGGCTTGGGGGCCACTAATCTACCCTCAGTTATTTTCGAGAGAGGACCCCTCCCTCATGACTTTTCTACTCAAACATGCCTCCCCTCTAGCTCCTCTGTGCAAGGAAAGATGCAGGGGTTTTTTTTCTGCCTGAGAATGAGCGGCAAGATTAGAGTTGAAATTAGCTGCCCTTGCCTCCTTCCTCGCCCTCTCCTCGTTAACAATAACATGTCAGAATGGACCACAAAGCAAAGAGTGCTGCTTGTACACCACCACCCCATCATGCTTAAGCCACTCCCCAGGCTGTTTAGAATTTAATTATGCAGGCTACACACTACTCTCCCCACCTCCCCACCTCCCACCTCCCTTGCAAGAAAGATGGAAGTCTGAGTGGACCTCAAGATGGCCGCCTGGGATTGAACCCAGGTTGTGAGCGGAGCGTTGGCTGCAGTACTGCAGTGGGACCACTGTGCCAGAAGGGCCCTCCTACAGAGCTTCCCTGGAAGTCAAGCCAAGGTCAAGACATTTCCCTGCCTGAGGCCAAAGACAAGACGGTTCATGGACCTCCCCCTACCCCAGTCCATGCACCCAAGACCCAAGGTCCTTGGAGAAACAGGAGAGAAGCAACAGGCCAGCCTGCACGGGACACGCCAGTCCGTTCTCCATAACCTCCCATGAGTGGGTCTGCTTCCCAGCACCAGCTGCTCAAGGGGGAACAATAGGGAAACCAGGACAGCACTTCATAAGTTCTGGCTCACCTTCTCCTTTTTTCAATGGCATCAGAGCCAAGCTCCTTAACACTCTGCCACGCAATGCAACCCAGTCTCTTAGCATGAGGTCTGCAGCCTTCTCTGTATGAAAGAAATCATGGCATGGCCCACCTTTTCTACCAACGAGGCAGACCAGGAGCCAAGAGCCTTGTGACCCCACACAGTGGTTCATCTGCAGTGCTGGAGCCCAGATTCTGCTCATGACATGGGTTCAGTTCCAGATAGCTGGCTTTAGGTTCACTCAGCCTTCCTTCATTCCAAGGCTGGTAAATTGACTATCTAGGTTGCAGCTGGGGTGGGGGGAGGGCAATGCAATGTGCAATCCTGCATAATTCAATTGTAAACTGCTCAGGTAGGCAGGCGGAAGAAGCATGCCTCCCATGATCGTCACTCTTAACAGGACAAATAAATTTGGGTGGTTCTTGGATCCTACCCTGGAGAAGACGCCTGGCTGCTTACAGCTCATGGTTTGCCCATTTGTGCAGGAGTTCTTAAAAGCATCACCTGGCATTTTCCTCCTAAGAGCAGAAATGCAGATCAGAGCGTGTTTTTATGGCTCTGTTTTAATAATAATAAGAATGTTGTTTTGAAAGGGGGAGGGGAATGGACACTCAATGCTGGAACACAAGCCGTGACAAAAGGAGGATAATGCTTGCCACATGGTTTTTTCACGCCAGGCTCAAACACTGTTTATCAGACACAAGCAGCACTGCGGCATCCTGATCATGCACGCCTGTTTTGTTCACATTTTAATGTGCCATCTTGCAGCAAATGCCTGCACAGCAAAGTAATCGCTATATATACCCTGTGTGGGTGTAAGGGGTTATTTCTAACCGTTCTCATTATACTTCATTGCCAATTTAAAATGCACTGGGGGGGATAAGAGAAAGAGAGATCTAACTGCCTTCAAAATAATTTCATCTTGATTTCTCTCTCTTCCCCCCCCACCCCTCCTAATTATTTCCAGAACCTTTCTATTATGCAATTTCTGGGGCTTCTTGAATGCCTCTTCCTTTCAAACGTTGCGAGCAAAACAAATGAGACAAACCTAAGATCCCTTCCTTTCTTCTCCTCCTTCGTCATCAACGCAGAGACAGACAAACACAGATTTGCCCCGTGGAGTCCCAAGAACTGTATGACAACAACGCTGCACCTCACATTCCATGGAGAACAAGGGTCTCAGTGGCCCTCATGATGGATGGCTAAGGACAACCTCCGTGTTGGAGAGACAGGCAGGAGATCTCTCAATGCCATTTGCAGGGAATCATAAGCAGGTGAAGACATCTGCTGGGGAATACCCTGAAGCAAAGGGTGAGCCGCTGCGTGAGACACAATGCTGGACTGGATGGGCTGTGGCCTGTTCCAGCAAGGCTCCTCTTATGTTCTTATAGCCACAAACAGCACCAGCAAGCAGCTAAACCAAGCATGTGCAAACGTCAGCCCTCCTGATGTTTTGGACCACAACTCCCAGAATTCCAAGCCTGTATTTCCAATGACAAAGCACATCTGGAGGGCTGAAGTTTGGACATGCCTGAGCTAAACTAACGGCAGGCATTCAGGGATCCCTTGCTGGACAAAACAAGGCCACTCTCTTGCCAAGAAACCTTCCAACAGACTATAACTGAACTACCATAATCATCTCAGAATGGCAGAACTAAAGGGACCCGGTGGAATCAAGGAAGCCCAAAGGGGGAATCGAACTCCCAACCTCTGACTGAAACCTAAACCACTGGCCTATCCAGCATTAGTATGTTTTGCCAGAGATGACCAAGGGTGGCCAGAGCTCTCCCTGCCATCAAATTTGTAGGGCCAGCCCCTGGGGTTTCACAGCAGAGCAGAAATAAACCTTCCAGGTATTAAGATAAAGAAATAAACGAAAGGACTAGTGCATTAACTGAAGTGGTAAATGTGATTTGTCATTTACCACTGTGAATCTATGGATTTTAATGACAGGGTCTCATTTACATTTAACGATCAGTGTACTAGAAAGATTTCTCAAGAGCTGGGGTTATTTTCCTGTCTTGGTAGGAGTATATAGAAATTTCTTCTTCACTAACATTTGACTGACTGAGTGATACATAGGAATGTGTTATTTAGTCTCTCCACTTCTCACAAGATTCAGGCAAATAGGAAATATAAATGGAGGCAGGAAGGGTAGCCCTTCCCCCTCCCTCCCCCGTAAATAGTGGCAGGAGCAGGTGGACACACAGACGGACAGACAGGGATGGACAGATGCAAGTCATATCTCTTGGAGTTTTTGTATTTTTGCTAATCTGTGGCTTTAATTATAAATACTGGGTTATTGTGTTCTCACCTCCTTGTAAAGCGCCAAAAGAATGACTGTACTAATGGGGTGGAAGAGAAAGAGTAAAAGAGAGAGAGAGAGAGAGAGAGAGAGAGAGAGAGAAGAAGGAATAGACAGGCAGGCAGGCAGGCAGGCAGAGAGACAGACAGACAGACAGACAGACAGACAGGTTGTGACCCAACAAGCTCCAAATGCAATCTTCAGAAATATTGGTTTTGTAAACCCAAATGATTCAACTTTTGAACCATTTCGAAGAACTAAGGAATGCTAGTCCACTGGGATAGTCCGTGACCTGCAGAGGTGAAAAGAACCAATGCCAAGGATGGGTTTTATTGAGGGGAATGCTGGGCATTTTTTATTTGTTCATCAACTACAAAGGAAAAACAATTGCAGGAAAAAAATACAGAAAAGAGGAAACAAGTAAAACAAATAGCAGCTGGAATTCGGACAAATAGTTACAACTGCGTTAAGTGTAATGCCGTAACTAGCCACTTTTCTTAACAAGTCCTCAATCAAATTCCTGCTCCTACAACCAAGTCAGGCCATTGGGGATTCAATCAGGGGCTCATTCATTAGCAGCCCCTTGCTGCTCTAATTTGCACCATGGCATCTATGCAGGCATAAATATTCCACTGTATTCTAACCATCAAAATGAAAAGAATAATGGACTTGGGAGGTAGAGTTAAAGAAGGGTGAGGGCGAAGACCAGGAGCAAGATCTACAGTATGGCAGCCATTCAAAAACAACACCCTGCCTTATTTTGGAGTGGAGTAAGAAACTAAGAGGCAATGGACTGCTCGATTTTTTTTTGGGGGGGGGGTGCACAACATGGACATCTAGAACCCAAATTTTACCCAACTTGCAGAGGAAAGATGGGGGATGCTTCTCTGTGATTTTGGTTTCTCTGGGTGCTGGGGAGTGGGGTTCATTTAATAGGGCGGTGGTCCCCAACCCCCGGTCCGCGGACCGGTGCCGGTCCGCGGACCGGTCGGCACCGGGCCGCCTGGGGAGGCCGGGGAGGCTCCTCCCCTTTTCCTCCGCCGCCCTCCTCCTCCTCCTCTTCTCTCCCGCGGGCGGCCGGTGGAGGAGGAAGGCTGGAGGAGTGCAGGAGGAGCCGCCGCCTTTGCCTTTGCCTTTGCCTCCCTCCTCCCCTCCCGGCCCCGGCGCCCCGCGCGGACCGCCCGGCCGCGCCGGGAAGCGCCCTCGCGGCACCGACGAGCCTCCTCCTCCTCCTCCTCCTGCTCTGGTTCCTCCTCCTCCTCCTCCTCCTCCTCCTCCCGCCGCCGCCGCCGAAGGAGCAGCAGCAGCAGCAGCGAGGGCAATTGCGGGGGGGGGGTGGCGGCGGCGGCGGCGGGACAGGGGCGATTGCGGCGGCGGCGGGAGGGCAAATGCGGCGGCGGCGGGGGGGCGATTGCGGGGGGGGTGGCGGCGGCGGCGGCGGGATGGGGGCGATTGCGGCAGGGGCGGGGGGGCAATTGCGGGGGTGGTGGCGGCGGCGGCGGCGGGACGGGGCGATTGCGGCGGCGGCGGGGGGGCAAATGCGGCGGCGGCGGCGGCGGGACAGGGGGCGATTGCGGCGGCGGCGGGGGGGGGCGATTGCGGGGGGGGTGGCGGCGGCGGCGGCGGCGGGATGGGGGCGATTGCGGCGGGGGCGGGGGGGGCAATTGCGGGGGGTGGTGGCGGCGGCGGGACGGGGGCGATGGCGGCGGCGGCGGGGGGGCAATTGCGGCGGCGGGGGGGGGGGGATTGCGGGGGGGTGGCGGCGGCGGCGGGATGGGGACGATTGTGGCGGGGGCGGGGGGGGCGATTGCGGGGGGTGGCGGCGGCGGGTCGGTGCCGCAGAGGGCGCTTCCCGGCGCGGCCGGGCGGGTGCCGGTGCAGGGCGCCGGGGCCAGGAGCCGCGCGTGGGTCTCGCTGCTGGCGCCCCTCTTGTTTCCCCGACGGCGGCGGCGGCAGCAGGAGCAAGCGGGGCGCCAGCAGCGAGACCCGCGCGCGGCTCCTGGCCCCGGCGCCGGAGGAGGAGGTGGGGGCCCGCCTGCCCAGGAGCCCCGGGTTCCCCCACCCCCACCCCGCCCGTGTGTGTGTGGGGAGTGGGCACGCCCGCCGCCCCAGGCCGGTGAGTGCCGCCGCCGCCGCCCTCGTGCCTCCCCCTCCTCCTTCCCTCCCATCCTTTGCTTTCACCCCCCCTTTTGCCTCCCCGCCGACCCCCCTTTCGCATTCTCCCCCCCTCCCCACCCCCACCCCCGGGCCACAGAAAAATTATCAAAAATTTCCCGGGCCGCGGGGACAAAAAGGTTGGGGAGCACTGTAATAGGGTTTTCAAAGCAAAAACAAACCCACAAATTGATTTGTTGATCTATTGGGGGGGGATTCATAGATCTGTCCACCCCAATGAACCACGAATGAAAGCAAATTGCCGTTTTTTCTGACTTGTGCCCATCTCTGCCCCTCCATGCTTTGAATGCCATCAATGATGCTGAGAAGGACTGGAGGTTGAAATGGAAAGAGCGACTGTGTTTGATAGTTAGGAGCTGACATGACAGATCAGCAAAAGGCAGCGTTGCCTGACTACTGCCAGATCTGAGGTGTTAAATGCTTACAATTCCTTTGAGCTCTCCTCTGTGGACAGTTCCTTTCTCAAGCTGTGGCTGCAAAATTTTTGAGTAATGAGACAAGAGGAAAAACGTCCCTGCCGTCTTCATAAGTGTTTCTGTTCTAATTGGAGGTTAAAAACCAAACATCACTAGTTCAGAAAAATCAAGCACCCTGCTCTTCTAAAAGATCCACTGCTGTTGAAACATAGGCTAACCAGGTTTGCAAAAGGTTCTTATGAAGATTTGATGTGACATTTTGTCCCAGTGCATGAGACCATACTGGTTTCGTGTGTATGCAGTCACCAGTAATTAGTGACACCTAGTCCTATATAAAGCTTTTTGGGGGGGGGGAGCATTTGTCTTTCAGACACAAGTGACTCCAAACACTGTTAAGATGATTATCCAGAAAGATTAAGCAACTCTTCCCAACAAATGCAACCTTCTGAAGCACGCTCTTCCTTGCTCACTGAAAGGATGTGAAAACATGAGAACTAGTGCACCAATTTTATTCCATTTTTGTCTGGAACTGGTTTCCCTGAATGAAGCTCTTTAAATCACTGAGGGATACAACACACTCACGCATCCAATAATTTGGAAAACTCAAGTATAAGAGTGGATCTGGGCATTTATAGATGCTTCCTGGGTTCCCATCTTGTATAAGTTTTCAAACATATTAACTCCAAGCCCAGTGGGGAAGAGAAGTTTGTCTTTATGTGGCTTCCAGCAAAAGCTGTGCCTCAAGTAACATTCAAGTTACTAAATCGTATGAAGAAGGGCTAAAAGAACTAGGCATGTTTAGCATGACCAAGAGAAGATTGAGGGAAGACATGATAGCAGTTTTCCAAGACCTGAAGGGTTGCCACAGGGAAGAGGGCATGGATTTATTCTCCATTGCACCTGAGAGTGTGACATGAACCAATGGGTGGAAACTCATCAGTGGGACAGCCAAGCTGGAAACAAGGAGGAATTTCCTGATGGTGAGAGCCATTAAGGGACAGCTTGCCTTCCGATATTGTGGTTGCCCCATCACTGGAGGTTTTCAAGAAAAGATTGGGCAGCCATCTGTCCAGGATGATATGAGGTCTCCTGTTTTGGGCAGGGGGTTGGACTAGAAGGTCCCTTCTAACCCTATGATGATTCTATGATTCTATGAAGTAGCTTTCTGTGGGGCAAAGCAAAGGAAAGATGCATTATTTTAATTTCCATTTCTCATTTAGGAGCATGCATGGATTTGTATAAATCACTGTATCTTGCGCCATCCATTTGCCAGGTTCAAACTGAAAATTATGAACCAGGGGAAAAATAATTTGCCAAAACATTTCTTAATTTCTCCCTTGGAGCTCAGACTTCTGCACTTTCTGTTCGTTATACCGTGTGTAATCCTTTGTGACTCATGGTGACCTTTTAAAACTAGATAGTTTTATACAGTAGATGGATCAAGGGAATTAGTTATTTAAAAATGGGGAGCTAATTTCAGTCAGCAAGGGTCAATTTTAATCTGAGTTCTTGTGAGTGAAGGAGAATTTTGTTTATTTTTTTGAAAATAAATTTCATTCTAGCTGGAATATTCACGGTGGCAGGTAGGAAACTGCTTCGGCAGCAGTAAAGCCATGCAGAGTGCCTCACGTTCTGAATTATATGGCAGAAGTGTAGATGGAGACCAGTATGTTGAAACTGTTAAAGCAACCAGTCTCAATCAGGAAATAACATGAATTTTGGAACATGAAGGAATAGTTTCAGCTCATCTGTGTCCTTGATGTTCTCTGATTTAAACCATCCCACTTATTTCTAGTCCAATGCAAAGCAAAATGTCTCAAAAATAAGTGTACAGAAGACCTTTGCCTTCCTATTGGTATTTGTTGTTTACTTATTGTATAAATATTGATAATTATGGCATGATCGTACGTTTGCTTGTTTGTAGTGTATATTTTGCAATGATCTGTCGATTATGCAATAAAGATTCTATTCTATTCTATTGGTAATATGAAATGAGAGCAGACATTTGAACTGTGCCTGGGTTCAAATAATAGGTTCAAGTGACATCCATTAACGGCCTCTTCCTCTGAACTCCATTTTGAAACATGCTAAAACTAAGAGATAGGGTCTCGGTTTTGGGTTGACTCACAACTACCACATTGATGTGGAAGCTGACAGCGGAATAACAAAGATTTGGGTTATTTAAAAAGGTGAGATTGTGGGCCGCCTCTGGCTGCAGCCTTCCAGCGTCAGAAGCCCAGATACCTGTCAATTAATGCTTAAGAACGAGAACTACCAGGTAGAACTGCCTGCCAGAATATTTTCTCCACATGTAGGAGAATGAAGTAGAGTGTATAGGCAGCTCTACCACAACGGCGCCTAATTGGCTCAACAAGTTTATTTCACCTTCTTGCAGAAATAGAGCGAGGATTTCGATCTAAGCAGATTTAAACGTGCCCAATTTAAGGGCATTCTCCCATTGAAAGAAATGGGGGCTGACTTTTGGCTAGATAAAATAAAATATAAAATAAATATAAATGAGTGTCTGTAAACTGAAGGACAGGGCGTGAACAACTTTGTCAGTAACCAAATTCTAGTGTGTTTGAGCTATATTCTTTCTTTTGCTTGTACCTAAACACGTTACCCTTTATGAAATAAGAGGATTGTGTCCAATCCAAGTCCACGCAAGAACCCGTTCAACAGTCCAAAGACCATGGAATTTTCCCCACCCTCCTATTTTTAATTCTTAGGGACAAACTCAGGAGCTCAACATGTTTCCCTGGGAACTGAGGGTCGAAGAACAGGGGAAAAATGGAGGAGGGGGAACCAAACACCTTACTTAAGAGTACAGTCTACGTCCAAAGACACATTGGAAAGGCCAGGCTGCGTGAGTCAGCCAATTAAAAACTCCTAAAACACCACCACAGTCTATGAAATCAGAAGAAGCAGAGGTCTTAAAATAAGTTTAATAAGTTAAATAACTGTTGGGGGGTTTCTTTCCTTTTGCACTTAAAAGTCTGCCCCTTAGGAACATCTGCATCACCCTGGGTGAGCCACAAGAAAAGACTGCAGGAAGTAGAGAGAGGGAAAAAGACAGAATGGGAAAAGAGAAGGAAAGGGTTTTTAGAAAGGTGCTGAGAACCATGCATTCTCCCCCTCTTTTTTCCCTGTGTTGTGCTCATGTGAAGGGTTTGGGGACATTGTTTTTTTTTAAAATGAAAATGGGGCTACACTAGGGACCCACACAAATGCAATTAGTTTCAAGTGCCTGGTTTTCATCCGTTACTCATTAACCCAAAAGAAAAGGTGTCAGGATCCCAGCGCTGGCATGGGAGAACAGCTGGTGGACGGACATCAGCCTTGGTTGGCATCATACTGTCTGACCTTACGGTAGCAAGGGGGGGCGGGGCAGGAAATGATTGTAGCTCTCATGGGTGCAAAGGCAGGAGCAGGCATAGATAGATAGATAGATAGATAGATAGATAGATAGATAGATAGATAGATAGATAGATAGATAGATAGATAGATAGATAGATGCACATCAATGCATTTTGAACAAAACACAGCTTTGAGCAATTCTGAAGGTCCAAGCAGCAGAAAGGAAGCCCCCCCCCCCAAGAGCTCGGCAAATGTCTGGAAGCCTCACCCCCAAACCCCTCACACCCCCCAACAAATGCTGCTGTCTCTAATTTCACAGGGCTGTCCATCCTGTTTTATTCTGTTGTACCCTAGCTGCCTAGATGCCCTAAGCGCATCCAGTCTCCCCTGATTTCAAAGGCTAAGCAGGGTCGGCCCTGGTGAGTACTTGGATGGACAACCACCAGGGAATACCAGGTGCTGTAGGTGCCTGGAGTACGAACCGGCAAGCCACTCCAGTATTCCTACCAAGAAAACTCCATGGATATGGAGTCACGAAGAGTCGGTCACGACTGTAACAACACAACACACACACACACACACACACATCCTAGCTACCAACCCCATATAGTACCATGGACAGCTCCTGCAAAGAGGAAGGTAGAAGTACTGTACAGATTTTTTTTATTTTGATTTTTGGGGTGGGGTGGGGTGGGAAGGACAGCTTTCAACACTGAAGGTGCTAAAAGAATTGTAGACCAGAGGCCCAATTCTGCCCCCCCCCCTTCAGAGTGGATTCGGAGCCCCTCCTGAAACTCCTGCCAGCTAAGCACCGCTGGGTCCCTCTTCTGCAGATCACGCTTGAGCAGATCCTCATAATGGATCCAGTCTAATGCCTTGAATGGAAGTCATGAGGAGGAAATAAAAAACTCAAACCCAAGCGTATAAGACAGCATCATCTGCATGACTCAGAAGCAGCCAAGCGTGCTCTGGAACAGACCAATGAATCAGCGGATAAAATTCTTCCGCGCCCTGTCAGCCGCAACAGCAACACCACCTTTGGAAATATAGTTGGGACTACAACCCCCATCTCATTGCTTGTGCTGGCTGGGGATGATGGGAGGGTCAGGAAAAACAATGCTTAACCCTTTTCAACCAACAAAACCAAGTAGGTTTTTGCAAAGAGGGATGGATAAAGGCAAGTGATATATTTTGCTTTTTGCTGGCCTGTTGGCTTAAGAACCTCTTCCCATGACCCATCTCTGGAATAAAGGCATTAACGGGAGGGTGTTTGCGTGGGTCGGTGGGTGGGTGCAGACAAGAGAGAGGAACACACACATCCCTTCAGCTAATGAGCTCCATTCCATATTGTCATGCTTGATTGCGTTGATTGTGTGGGCTGTTGCTGAGTCCCTTCACACAGTTAAACACTTGATGTTTTAAGTGTATTAATAGTCACAAGATTTAATATAATACATTAACCAGTTCCTGGTTGCTTTTTTTTAAAAAATCATAGTCTCCTTTCTTAGCACTCTCTGGGTGCTTCAAAGCATGTTGGAAACCAAAGAATTTGCTGATTGTCGGGATCAATATTGATACAATATAGACTGTGGGTCCTCTGATGGCAATTTTAGTGTAATGATTTTAGTGTAAGGTTTTTATTATTGTTTTAGTTATTTATTGATATTTGATGTTTTAACTGTTTTGATTCTTTGAGTGTAAGCCGCCCAGAGACCTTTGGGTAGTGGGCGGCATATAAGTTGTAAAAATAAAATAAATAAATAAATCTGCCCCACAGCGTGGCTTGCGTTGGGTTACCAAGTCATGGTGCTGCATGAGAGAAGCCGTATCTCACCATATGAGAAAATAAGATTGGCTCATACACAATGTGCCAGCTGGATAGCTCAGTGGTTTGGGAGTTCGACTCCCCCGCTGGGAGAAGAGCCAGCCTGGGTGGCCTTGGGGGCAAGCTGCACAGACCCAGGGCAAGCCCCAGAAGATGGAAATGGGGTAACCACTTCCAAGGATTCTGTACGCAGAAAAATCTAAGTTTTCTTGATCCTGAAAAAGTAGCTTTCCAGAGGCCACAAATGGTGCAGGCAAGGCCTTCTGACCTGTTTAAAAGGTGAATAGCCCTTCCAGGTGTGGCCACTCTGGTTTCTTGGTGAGACGCAGCCTGCTCTTTGGCCTTAACAGAAACGCTATGGACACGTGATGAAACTGGACTGAACGGCAGGCTTTGCAGGTCTTCTGTGCGCACGCCGCTCTTTTATTAACAGAAAGTTAATAAAATTATAAATTAACCAAGGAGGTGAAGACGGGGACTCGCCCACAGTCATATCCCTGTTCTAGGCTTGCCTTAACTTAGGTGCCTGGTTGCTCCTGGCAAATTAATATTACAACCCGGAAAACCCAGAGAAAAACGAGCGGGGACACAACGCACGGCATGCTGATTCGCAGATGCAAATCTCCGGTTCCATTTCTGACTGTGCGATTACGCAGCGCCTGATAAGGTGCAGCTAAATCTTCTGCGGAGACACCGTGGGAACATCAATCCCTCAGAAGTGCCTGCAAACACATTCTCGGCCTCTTTTCTGAGAGTGGCCTGCCAGGGTTCATTCCCACAGATAGATTGAAGCCAGAGAAAATAGCTTTCCATCATTCAGGAGATCCCGAGAAGAACTGGAGTGACTGGGCCACAGGGTCAAGGAACTCAAGCCACCACCGGTCTCTTTGACGGGGAAATAAGCCCGTCCACCTCAGCAACTGCACTGGCTTCTCAAGAGATCCATGCAGGATTGCACTAATGAGGCAGCAGCGATAAGCCTCCTGGATTTATGAAACTAAGAACAGATTTTTTAAAAATAAAAAAGGGGGGAGGAGAGTTCACCCTCAAGCTTCACCACTGCTTCTGAAGATGTTTAAAAGGCTTTGGCAAGCTTTAGATTTCAAGCTTTGCACATTACTTATGAAAACGGCAAGCGGTGGGAAGGGAAAGAGAGAAGAACTTCTGAAGGTTTTTTTAAAAAAAACATTCTCTGGGCTCTTCTACTGCCACTAGATGCTGGTGTGACTAATAATAATAATAATAAAGGGGGGGGTGAATGCCAGTAAAATAAGCTCGTCGCAAATTCTCTACTTGCTTCAAGCATCAAAGCGTTGTCCTTCCAGTGTAAACTGGACTGGACACACAACTCCTGTCACTTCTCAGCAGTGCGGGGCCGGCAGTAGCTGGCGCACCCTCAGGTTTGCAGAACGCAGAGCAGAGATGGTCCAGGAGCATGAAAAAGAGTCAACAGTACTTGTAGCACAGTGGTTCAATGCCTATGCTGCAGCGAAAGCTGTGCTCACGACGACCTGGGATTCAATCCCAGGTAGCCAGCTCAGGGTTGACTCAGCCTTCCAACCTTCTAAGGTCGGTAAAAGGAGTACCCAGCTTGCTGGAGGGGGAGGGGACAAAGTGTAGCCTGCATAATTAAACTGTGATTTTAATTATGCCCAGAGAGAGATTTAAGTGCTATGGGGTGGTATATAAGCAGAACACTTTATTTTGCTTCTACACAGCAAGTGCACTGGTTCAAAGGCAGTGATCTGTCTGGGTTCCCCTGATGTTTCTAGACTACAACTCCCAGAAGCCTTCACCACCAGCTGTGATAGCCAGGATTTCTGGGAGTTGTTGTCCAGGAACATCTGGGGAGCCAAGGTTGGGAATAAGTGCCCTACAGAGAAAAAAAAGGTGCCAAACACACACACACACACACACACACACACACACACACACACACACACACACACACACACACACACACACACACACACACACACACACACACAGAGGACCCTTGTATAACAAATGATTTGTATAACATAAAATCTGTACAACATAAAAAATTCTGGAGATAGGAGAAATGTGCTTAAGAGAATTGCCTATGTGGCGAATCCGTACAACATAGAAATGGTCATGATTAGGGATTACTTTGTTTTCAATGCATCCCTATGGGAAATTTGTATAAAGGAAAATCTGCTTAACAGTATTCCATTTGGAACAAATGAATTCCTTTATACAAAGTACCACTGTACATACATAGATACATTTTCAGTGGCAAAGCATTGCTTTGCCTCTTAAAATGAGAACAACTCAATAAAGGAGGAAAGAGAGGAAGTTTTCTGCTAACATCAAGGCTGTAGCCCTTAAAACCACTGTAGCTACCGGCTCATATAAGGATGACTTTAATTGACTGAAATGAGCCATCTGCTTGCCCTTAATGTCAGCTTTTGAGATGCTATGGGATGCTTATCAACACTCTAATTGCTCAGATAGTGTTAAGAAGAAAGAGAGCACAGCACGCCCTATTCCTGTGTTAGACAGCGTTAACCTCATCACGCATCCACACCTGGATGGACCTGATCTAGGACCTATGAGTCAAAGCCCAGGTATGGGGTCTGGGCACAAAATTTCATAGCACATGGTCAGCATTTCAGGACTCTTTGAATTTCCACCTGCTTCCTGCAGCTTGCCTCACTTCTATCCTCTTCTCTTTAGATTGTGAGTGATTAAATAAGATACCTCAAGCTTCCAGTATATATTACCCCATAGTGCTTAAGACACACTCTGGGTGGTTTACAATCCAATTATGCAAGCTACACATTGCCCCCCTAGCAAACTGGGTACTCAATTTTCCAACCCTAGAAGGTGGAAGGCTGAGTGAACCTTGAGCTGGTTACATGGGATTGAACCTGAATTCTCAGCAGAGTTTTGGCTGTAGTTTGACCCCTGTGCCACAAGGCCCTCTATGGAACCACACGGTTACTCATCAGGCAAACATTATTTCTCTCTGGCCATGAAAATGCATGCATGTAACAACAGAATGAAACTAGATTCAGTCTTCGTCATAGAAAAGCCATGTCCATTATTTCAAGGAAGGCTCCAAACATTTACTGGTTTTCTCCTCTGCTAAATATAAGGTTGTGAAACCAGCTCCTTCATATACTGTACGAACCCCTCGCACCAGAGATGTACCTTGCCCTAGCTTTCAGATGACACCTTCCAAATGACATTTTCGTTCAGCAAATGACCTTTCAAGGGCCATTACCTGGCTCATTTATGCATTTATTTATATAATCCCCCAAATTTTCTCCCAATCTGCAACCCCAAGTGGCATGAAATAAAAGCGTAGTACCCAGCGAAAAGTACACCTCGGTTCTAGCATTAGAACATGGTGGAATAAGTCAGAGTACGAAAAACAAGTGCGGAATTAAAGCCATTTATAAACCATGTCACAGCACAGCAAAAAGAGGAAGTGCCACTGAAAGGTGCTTCTGTTTAAAACCCTTTGGTTTAAAACTAAATATAATAAGGTTATTGCAGCTTTTATAAGAACAATGAGTATAAAGAGGCATCTTCCATCATTAGATAGATAGATAGATAGATAGATAGATAGATAGATAGATAGATAGATAGATAGATAGATAGATAGATAGATAGATAGATAGATAGAGATACCCATTGTTCTTATCTTTAAATGTTGTCTTTGAATGATATTCACCACCATTGTTACACTCATTGTGTAAATAAATTTAAATATTGTCCTTCAGTGTTTTAAAGCTCCCTTTGGACCTTTTCAAGGAAAAAAGTGGAGTATGTATGCATGCATGCATGCATGCATGCATGCATGCATGCAGGAAGGAAGGAAGGAAGGAAGGAAGGAAGGAAGGAATGGATGCACTAACGAATGAATAAGCAGCCTTCTTTAATAAAGGGGGCAGGTCCAAAAGGTAAGTCCCGTCGCTGTGCAACACAGTTATTCCCACACAAACACAGGTGATCCCACCAATTACCAACTTGGGCTCATGTAGATAAACGAGGATGCAGAGGCATCTCCACCACACTGAGAACACCCCTGGCCCTTACAATCACACCTAACGAGCCCTTCATTACAGGCAACCCTCTGCTCCAGAGGTGGAAGCCCCAGTGAGAGAGCCTTTACATTTCCATCACATCATGCCGTCAGGAATGAAACACCCCTGGATTCCCACTAGCAGTTCCCACTTGGTTTAGCCCAAGATTCCTGTCCCTCTCCTGGTGTTTGCTGGAAGCCTTCTTGCCAAAAAGGGCGGGAGGTGGAGCCCCGTCTCAGCGTCTGCCAGGTTACACTTTTCTCCCGAGGTGATCCACATTGGCATGTCTGTGGCATGTCTGTAAATCCCACACAACTCCCCAAATGGGGAATTGTGGGGCATGGGGTTCAAGAAATCTTTAAATCTCATCCCCTGATAAAGGTTATGAACTTGTCGAACCACAAAATTAGGAGTTTGTCAGGAGTGTGGAAGTCGGGGGTGGGGGTGGGGGGAGGACCCAGAATGGGGGTCTGTAGTCCAGCAAATCCAAAAACCCAACCTCTAGCCTTCATCTTGGGATCTCCACCCCCCACCCCACCCCACCCCAAAAAAAACCCTCCTGACATGGATAAACCTGGTCAGGATGAATTTGGGGGATTGTTCTCTTTCTTCTCTCCCCTCCTCAAGCTCTGCAGAACCAATTCCTGCTGGCCTCCAAAGCTCCACCTGCTTGGGATATTTTGGGGGGAGGGGGGTTCTGATAAAGGAACCTGTTCTTGTTTTTGAATTTTCTGCAAGAATCACATGTCCCCCCCCTTAGTAAACAGAAACTGAAAAATCTAGCTGCATTGTGGATGCTATGCCCTTCCTGAAATATCTGGCAGGACTTAGCACTCTTTCCTTCCAGAGGAAAATAGGTACTGCACGTGACTGAACTCTTTCTCCACGGTTCCTTTTAGTAACATTGTCTAGAACCATGAATGGCCTGCAAATTGCAATTACTCATCAGCAGCGGCACTTTGATTGCACCATATATCCTAATTGCAAGGCTTTGAGCCCCGGCCGCCCACTTACCTGAAGCACAAGCCCCAAGCCCCCCACGGACAATCGCCAATTACGCAGAGCTTTCCGTTTTTCCACTTCTGGCGAGCGAAACACTACTGCTTAAGTTACGATCGGATTCAGAATCAGATCACAGCAAGCTTATGTTCCAGGCAGCAACCGAAAAGAACACTTCTTTTACAAATATGAGACTGTGGCAATGTCACAGAAGGCAGTTGCATCCCCAAATACCCTTAGAAATTAACAATTGTTCCCAATGCCATCTTCTTTTCAGGCGTAACTTTGTGTTGTTGCTTCAAAGAAAACGTGTCCGTAGCAAATTATAAGGAACAGCCTTGATACACGATTGTCACTTTGTAAGTTTTCATTCTAGAGTGGTGAGAAACACACCTACGTGATACAATAAACCTACTTTGTGGCAGGGGAAGAAAATGTATCTGAAGAACATTAGAGGAGCAGAAAGTTTGTTAGAAACCCTTAGGAAAGTTTGCAGTGCATATCGACCCGGCCTGCATGATCTACTTAGGGGTTTTGTAACAATCAGTGTAACAATGTTTGGTACCCGAAACAATACAAATGGAGGAACAGGTGATAGCTTTATTGAAGGTAAAGGTAAAGGTCCCCCCTGCACATGGGTGCTAGTCGTGCCTGACTCTAGGGGCGGTGCTCATTTCTGTATTCAAGCCGAAGAGCCAGTGTTGTGCAAGTCCATGGCCACGTGCCCAGCATGGCTGCAAAGAAGCACTGTTTTACCTTCCCGCTTTTTACAGCAGTATCTATTTATCTACTTGCATTTGCATGCTTTTGAACTGCTAGGTTGGCAGGAGCTGGGGTTATCAGCAGGAGCTCACTCCGCTGCGTGGCACCCGGGATTCGAACCGCCGAGCTGCTGACTTTGCATCCAACAGTTTTCGGAGCCTGAGTCCACTGAGCCACCACGCCCCTCATCGATACCTTTATTAGATTACTTTAAAAAGTAAAAGAAAAGAAAAGCAACAACAAACCACTAGCTTATTTTGTGTGTTCTTTAACTACAAGATGGCTGATTTTTTGCAAACTCACACACACACACACACACACACACACACACACACACACACACACACACACACACACACACACACACACACACTTAAAATCAAAAGTCTCCTGAGCCCAGGAATTTCACCTGATGCCAAAACCAAGCCTTCTTTTCATCTGCTCCATGTTGTAAGGTTATCCCAAACTTTCTTCATTTCAGCATCAATGAGAAATAGCGGCAGGTTGGGGGGTGAGTAGTTGGCTGCAACTGATAAGCATTTGAAAGTCAGAATGTCGGGCAGATTGATTTAAAAACTCCCAAGCAGAGTTGGGACTACCTTGACAAAAGATTTTATTTTTTTAAAAAGCAAGGGTGATTTAAAAAAAATAAAGACTAACTGCTTGACAATGGTTTTGTCAAGCAGAGATTTGAACACTGGAATGTAAGGGGCCAGCCTTTGGTGACCACTGTGGTTACCAATGGCTAAGACACAGTACGGTTGTGTGTCCCATGTACGAAGGTACTTTGGGCTCTTGTGCAACTGAGCTGGAGAGCTTATTTTTTTCCTGACTATCTTCAGTTAGAGCCTGAGCGCTCCCCTGGATGCAACCTTAGATGACTTCCTGGTCTCTTCAAAGCCCATTCGCAAGGCACGAATCAGCAAGAACTGGCACCAGGAATGCCCGGGCCCATGTTTTTAGTAGCCCTTCAGTCTCCTGGTTTCTCTTTCACTCGCCCCACAAGGATGCAACTGTAAGAGACTTCTTGTCTTTCCAAGCTTTGAAGGCAGGATTTGGGGTATACGGTTCTTCCGCAACTCGGAGAGATCCGAAGGGCAGCTTTTTATCCTGTCCTAGAAATGGAACAAAGCACCCGTGCATGGCAGATGCATTCACTGAGCAGGTTGACTGAACAGACACGAAGGATGTCAGGCCCTACCCATGTGCTTACATAATTGCCGACAACTTCATTCTGGCTGTTTTGTCAAATATTGGTGTGGGTTGTTTCTTTTTTTATTTAAAAAAAAAGCAACATACTGGTGAGCATTGCTTCCTGCAATGTTAACCTAAATTAACTGGCAAGTCTAAAGGAAGTAGGACCCTGATTCACTTTTCCGCACAATACTACTGCTAATACATTGGACTTCAGGATGTGCATAAACAAGAGCATATTCACACAATCAATACCTGAAAAGCTTCCTTGATTCCACTCGGAACCATCACCTCTACCTCCTTTGCCTGGGTTACCATTGTCTCGGCATCCAATGCTGATCTCTACAGGCAAAGGTGTCCTCAATTCTCCAGCTGCCAGAATGTCACAGAAGGAGCTCAGCAGTCTGGGTTTCTAAAGCAGAAACACTAACAGGGACCTCGGAAGCTTTAAAACCAGGAGACAACCCTATCTTGGACTTTGGCCTCTATTTTTTTTTTTAAAAAATCACCTGCAGTGCCACAGGCCCAGAGCCAAACCAGCTGGAGTCCAACCCAATGGTTCCTGTACTTCTGATGAAAAAGCAGACAGGGGGCTCTGACATGTATTTTGCACACATCGCTTGTCCCAAATCAACCTGATAGATTGTGCTACAGAAAGGCTTTAAAAAAGAAAAACAGGGCATCTTTTGCCCACACCAAGGCACCTGTGTTCAACGGATCTGCTAGCAGGCAGCCCTCTCTCTGCCCTTAGATGGCAGCGGAACTACACTACCACGTAGCTCAAGTGGCCTCTGCAAGTACTCAAGCATCACAGTGTTAACCTTTAGGCCATCTAGGTGACTACACAGACAAGCAAGGTGGGGTGGGTGGTAGGAGAGAGGAACAGGAGGACAGAGAGCAGCTGTCCATCCAAACAGAGATGGGGTTGACCATCAAAAGCTAGGCTGGCCTGCATAAACACCCAGTTGCTCCCATGCAAACATCAAGTAGCGTGAACTACAGAATTATCTTCAGCAAGAACTAAACTTACCAATAAGACCTGGAAGCAGTTACACCATTTCCTGAATCCCCAAAAACCCATTTTTACACATGCTGTGACGAATGCTTTCTCCCTAACCACTGCAACGCATTGGGGAGTTGAGGGTACTTTTAAAATAAATAAATAATACTTGATTAAGAAAATTCAGTCTGTGCCAGTACTCTTTCACAAATCCAACATGCTCACTGCATGCATGTGTACAAGCAGTTGAGAAATTACTCCAACTCAAGATTCCCATCCTTTACTGGACAGATGGGCAACCAGATTCACTGGAGCATTTTGCATTGGGAGGGAGTTTTCAGATCACCAGTGAGGTTCTCTCTCTCCCCCCCCCCTCCAAATTCAGCCACATCAAGGGAGAGGAGGCTGTTAAATTCAAAGGATTTGTGTGTGGGGGGGGGTTGTTCCTCTAGATGTCTCCCCCCCCCATTACGGTCAGCATCCCAGGGGGATCTGTGGCTAATGATGAGGGACAGGGAGCCATGCGCCAGCCCCTCTGTCCAGCAGGGCTAAGGCCATGGGGTGGGGTGGGGGGAGGTAGTGGTGGCAGCGCTGTATAGCCTCCTCCCGTTCACAAGCTGGCCCATTTCCAAAGGCAAACCAACACACAGCCTTGACCAATTTTTTTTTAAATGCCAACAGGAGACCAAGGGAGAACCGAAAAAGAAGAAACAAAAGCAAGGCCGGCCCCGGAAACGCGTCCTGGTGGGCAGAACCGCACCTGCCGCCGCCAGACCTCTCCGGCCACGACTCAGAAATCTCCTCCGTCCAGAAGGAGGCCCCTCCTCGGGCTCCATCCGGCCGGGGGGCCTCCTTTCATCCCCCGAACGCCGCCGATGCGGCGGTGCAGCCCGGCCACTTCGGAGCGAGGGAGCCCTTCCCTGCGCCAGCGCCGCCTCCTTCCTTCCCTCCCTCCTTCCCTCCCTCCGCATGGGCTTTCTGGATGGCTTTGCCCTCCGGCCTCTCCCTCTCCGCCCCCCCCTGCCCCCCTCCCAGGGGAGCAGGCATTAAAATAGCTGCTAATTAATTATGGTAACCCCTGGCCTTCCGGGCGAGTCCACTGGAGAACCTCCCCATCAACAAAGGAAGCTGAGATTTTACCCCCTTTTTTCTCTCCTGGGGGTAGGGGAGCAGAGAGGATCGTGGCCGCCACTCAAAAAAAAAGGGGGGGACGAGTTGGAGAACGCTGCAGGTTGTGCCCCCTCCCTCTCTCTTGCGCAGCCCCCTCCGGCCCTTCCCCATCTCTCCCCCGCCCTGCCAGGCCCTTGGATTGGCACCGTTCTTGGGGAGCCCCCTCTCCTTCCTTCCCTCTCGCCCCCCCCCTCCTCTGGTCCCAGCCCTCCCCTCCCCCAGCCCTCGCCGCAGCTTGCCTGGCGTGCGCCCCCCTCGCCCCCGCCCGTGCCACTGTGCCAACAAATGCGCGCACACATACACACACAAAGGGGGAGGGGGCGAGAGAGGGAGAGACTGCAGGGCTGGAGGGGGGGGGGGTTGAACCGCATCGGCGCGCTCGGCTCCCTTGCTCCAGCCGCCGAGGGCTGTGCCAGCATCCCTCGCCGGCCTCGGCGGCTCCGCCATCCAGCGCCGGGAAAGACAAGGCCGCCGGCACAAAAGGAGCCTCGCCCGGCCTGGCCTCGCCCGCCACCGGCCCCGCTGCCTGCTCCGATCCCGCGCGCGCACACACACAAAAGAGGCCGCCTCGCCTCGCCTCCTTCGCCGCCGCCGCCGCCGGGCGCGCGTGGCCCTCGAGAGGCTTACCTGGGAGCGCCGCCGCGACGAGCCCGGACGGCCCCGGGGAGCGCCGACGGCCGAGGCCGGAGCGGGGCGGCGGCAGGGGCAGGGGCTGGCCCGGTAGCGGCTCCGGCTCCCTCTCCCTCTCCGTGCGCCCGGCGCTCCTCCAGCGCGCAGCCGGGTGGACGCGCCTGCCTCTGCCGGCAGCGCCCGCGCCTCCGCCGCCGCCGCCGCCGCCTCCTGCTGCTGCTGCTGCTGCTGCTGCTGCTGGCGCTGCAGAGGCGCCCCGCCGCCCGCCACCTCCGGCCTCCCCTCGGCCCGGGAGCCCCAGCAGCTGCGACCACAGCAGGAGCAGCAGCAGCAACGGCGGCGGCGGCAGCAGCAGCAGCAGCAGCAGCAAGGACGCGCCTGCCTCTCCTTCAGCACCCGCGGTGACGGCGGCTCCTGCCTCCTCCTGCGCCTCCTCCTCTTCCTCCTCCTCCTCCTCCTCCGCTGCCGCGGCTGCCAGGGCTTCCTCCCCGCCGCCGCCGCCGCCGCCGCCTCCTCCCTCCTCCTCCTCCTCCTCCGCCGGACGGCTCCTGCCCATTCAGGTGGTGCCTCTCGCGCCCGCCCCGCCGGGCGTCCCTGGGCCAGGCAGCCGGACGCGCGGACTCCAGGCAGCCTCGGGCACACGCTCCGGCGCGCCGCTCACACACACACACACACACACACACACACACACACACACACACACACACACACACGGATGGCTCGCTCGCTCGCTCGCTCCCCCCCCCCCGGCCCCCCGCCTCCCCTCCCTCGCCTGCTTTGAGGGAACAGCGGCGCGCTTCTTTGCGCGCCGCCACGCGCGCTCACCTGGAGAGGCGCGTCCGCCCGGAGGAGGCAAAGGATGCTCGGGCCGTTGCGCGCCGCCGCTGCCGCCGCTGCCGCCGCTCCTGCACGCACGCACACCGCGGGAAACGTTTCCCGGGTCCTTTGCGGGGGGGGGGGAGGGACCTTGGTACTGAGTCCCCGCATGCCCTTGGACTACAACGCCCAGAGGTCCCGAGCAGTACCACCGCTGGTGGGGAAGGCTTCGGGGTGTTGTAGTCCAAGGACATCTGGAGACCCAAGTGGGGGGGAATCAGTGGTTTTCAGGAAGGCTTCTTTTCCTCCCCCCCCCCCATTCCCCTGCAATGAGGTGGGGGGGGGGGCAGAAAGTTATGCCCAACACACCATGCAGGGCTGAAGTGTGTGTGTGTGTGTGTGTGTGTGTGTGTGTGTGTGTGTGTGTGTGTGTGTGTGTGTGTGTGTGTGTGTGTGTGTGTGTGTGTGTCTGTGTGTGTAGGGGGTGTGTGGTTACAGGTAATCAGTCATCAGGGTTATCCTGGCCTTTTAGCACTTCCTTCAATCAGCCTGCACAGCTTGGTCGGCTGAGAAATATTTGCGTGCCTAGAGGGACAAAGGCATGACAGGAAGGAATGCCCATTTGCCTGAATGTGGGACCTAACCATTTCCCATGGGGTCCAGGGGTTATTCCCTGATTCCTCTTCCAAGCTGATAGGAGCCAACCTCTCCCCACCCCACCCCCACCCCCCACCCAGTGTCCTTCATACAGCACACTAGGAGCAAATAGGCTGGAACCTGACAACAGAGATGGCAACACACAAGGCCCCCCCTCCCATCAATTTCCTTGCTGGTGACACTTTCTCAACATCAGATGATGAGTGTTATAGAAGAGGGGAATTTCTGGAGGATATAAAAGTGGGAAGCCCCTGCCTTCATAAATTCTAGTCTCTAGACAATGGCAACCATTGGCCAAAAAGGAAAAATATCTCTTCCTTTTTAAAATATCACAACCATCTTGCATATAGGTGAAATGGTTTTTCCAAAAAGGCAAGGAGACTGCAGAATCTCTGGAAAGCAGGAAAATCCTGCTTTAACGCATCTGAGGGCAACTATGTCTGTGAAGATTCTCAGTCATCCAGGTAAGAGTATCTTGAGGTTGAGTTTTGGCAACTGGACTCTTCTGGTGTGGTCCAAGCATGTACCTAAATACTCCAGAGGAGAGCTGACTTGTGAAACTGATCAGACGGTTGGTGCTGCTGACCAGCCCTCTGAAGGTGAACCCACAGGGTTCATAAGACAGTTGTCATCTTCTGTCTCACACAGTGATCTGGCTCTTTCCAAAAACTCCCTGCCTTACCTGAGCGATCTTTGCTGCCAATTGGAAAGACCTGACCTGGGTAGTTCACTTGGGGTGACTCTCAGAAGTGCAGTCATGGTATGTTGAGAGGCAATGCAGGTAAAGGGAATACATTAGAAATAAGGTATTCCGGACTTGCATTGCCAGTGATTTAGGTTTGCTATGTAATTAAAACTCAATGATAAATGAATTGGTGGGGTGAGGTTAAGCTGGCTCACCTATCAGTTGCACCCATTCGACAGGGCAGTTTCTCTTAGTCCCTTGAGAAAGGTTTCTCCCTAAATATATTGTCTCTTTTTCATCAGCACTGTGAGTGTCCAGTTTGCTGCCAGAAATTATATATCTCTGCACATTTTCCACTGGATGACCCCAGTGCCCTGAACTACAGCAGAGGGGATTGCCAAAATACAGTAACTGCCCCAGGAACAACAGAGTGGAACCACTGCAATTTAAAGCAGGACTGCTGTGACGGAATGGGTCCAATCATGTTGGACTCCAGCACGTGCTCTGTGTGTGTGTTGTTGTTGTTACAGTCGTTACGGACTCTCCGTGACTCCATGTCCATGGAGTTTTTTTTTTTTTTTGCAGGAATACTGGAGTGGTTTGCCAGTTCCTACTCCAGGCGCCTACAGCACCTGGTATTCCCTGGTGGTCTCCCATCCAAGTCTTAACCAGGGCCGACCCTGCTTAGCTTCCGAAATCAGGTGAGATCGGATGTACTTAGGGCATCTAGGCAGCTCTCTCCAGCACGTGCTACAGGCCCACATATAAGTGTGACATCCAACATATCGACCGCATGGTGCTGTTCGGCCATAAAAGTGGCATTTATATGTCCAAAACCTGCAGAAGACACTTCACTGGCTTTGAACATATAAATCTGCCCAGAAACAGGGCCTTCTTTGCTATGGCACCAGCTCTCTGGGACCAGGATGGAGCTGGGCCTGTTTCCATCCAGAGCAACATGGCAAAGGCTCCTGAAAGGAGTACTTTTCAGAGAGGTGTTCCTTGGCAACCCTTTCTGGAGCGGCGTTTCTTCTTCTTCTGCCCATTGTTGGTTTCTATGACCTCCCGTTCTGTGT
Organism: Phrynocephalus guinanensis; assembly: GCA_037367245.1. Classification (NCBI taxonomy): domain Eukaryota; kingdom Metazoa; phylum Chordata; class Lepidosauria; order Squamata; family Agamidae; genus Phrynocephalus; species Phrynocephalus guinanensis. The sequence goes on along the minus strand of CM074748.1, from coordinate 1,509,770 downwards.
TCTATTTGGAAGTCATATATCTTGGAGGGGTTTTTTTTGTATTTTTCTTTATAAATATTTATCTATTTATTTATTAATTCAACCTATATGCCGCCCATACTACCCAAATGTGGATATTATATTTTTACCTCCTTGTAAATCATCCAAATGATGCACTGCACTATTGAGGCAGGAAAGAGGGGGGTGAGGAAAAGAAGAAGAAGAAGAAGAAGAAGAAGAAGAAGAAGAAGAAGAAGAAGAAGAAGAAGAAGAAGAAGAAGAAGAAGAAGAAGAAGAAGAAGAAGAAGATGACAGACAGACAGACAGAGACAGACTTATAGATATAGACAGACGGATGGATGGAAGTCAGAAGGCAGCTTTTACAACTGGCCTCTGACTTCCTGCCTTTAAGAAGACTCCTTGCCTGGTGTACATCATCTAGCCAAGGATTTTAAGAATAACTTCCTGTCAAAGCACATATTTTGCCATGTTTGAACTTTTGGGACTTGCTTTGAAGAAGAGTGTGTTGCACTCGAAAGCTTGCAATGGGTTTTTTTTTTTAATTTTTATTTGTGGCCTATAAAGGTATCGCCTGTAGCCTTCTTTGTTTCTCTGCTGTAGCGTTAGAGCCATACAAATGCAAAACTATGGATAGGAAAGCTATATATCCCCAGGATCTATCAGGGCTGATTCTAGGAGGCTTTGAGACTGCCCCATATAAAGTATTCTGCTGATATACTGCCCCATACCACTTCAAGTAGTCTCTGGGCGGTTTACAGCTTTAATTGCAGTAATGCAGGCTACACATTGCCCCCTGGACCAAGTAAGCTGGGTACTCATTTTACTGACCTTGGAAGGATGGAAGGCTGAGTCAACCATGAGCCAGCTGCTACCTGGGACTGAACCCCAGGTCGTGAGCACAGTTTTACCTCCAGCACAGGCATTTAACCCCTGTGCCATGGGGCTCATATGGGAAATTTACTGCACCCAATCCACTGTGACTTTCCCTCATTCCTTTTAGAGCTGTCTAAGCTTTGCATTTATTTTAACAAAAGAGAATATCAGGCATTTCATGTGTCTAGAATCAAATCTGGAAAGAGATTCCCCTTCATATAACACACATGCAGCACACAGACAGAGAGAGAGCACACAGGGTGATGTTAGAAAGTATTTTAGCAGTTTGCAGCTGTGATGCCTCTCAATACATTTAATTTGGATGAATAGGGGTTCTGCAAATGAATAGTCATTAGACTACCTGCCCGAATCAGGAGGGACACCACGTTCATGAAGATAGATTCGAAACTAAATTAGGAACCCTTTGAAAATCACGAACAGCAAATTGATGATACAATTATTATGATGTTCCTTGAAAAGAGTTGGTGAGAGACGAGGGGAGAATCAGACGGAGAAGCAATGAAACGCAAGCTTTACATCAACACAGGTAGGGAGGTCAATGTTTCATTTGTGCCGACATCCGGTGTTGCAGTGCAGGTGAAATGAAAGGTCATGTTCTCCAATAGCGTTTACACAGGAGAAATTTAAGCTACGCAGATCGCTTTAAATTGAGCATTGGGGGTGGTGGGTGGGTGGAGGGGCTCCTCTATCATCATCATCATCATCATCACGGGGGAAAGGCCCATTATTCACCAAGAGGAAGATAAAGATATCCTTGCAAATTAGCAAAACCGAGAGAGTGATGTTACACAAGCGCCACGGGGCGACCCGAACTAAGGAAAAGCAAATTAGCCTTCTGAGCTGCCCATCCCCCCCCAGCTTAATGGAGAAGGTAAATAAATTTGATAGATCGCGAGAGGAAAGCCTTTTCCTCATTCACAAACGAAACTTTTCTGGTGTGAGCTGCAGGAACCATGCAGAATTCGGAAGGCACCTTCGGCTCCAAAAGACCATTTTTAAAAAGGGGGGAATTATTCATCAGTAAGGTTCGGATTCTGGCCCCTGGTGGGACAAGGAACTCTCTTCAAGAAGCTGGTAGCCCTGGAATTTGATGTAACCAGGACTCAACCTTTTTAAAAAAACCTTTTGGGTAGTGTGTTTGAGGAGCCTTGTATCTGAACAGGATAAACCAAGGTCAACCAAGTGGGGGAAATAATCTCTGACCTTCCAAGAGACTGATTAATAGTTTTTTTTTTGGGGGGGGCACAGCCAGCCTGAGTAGGAGAACTCTGGGAGCTGCAGTAAAAAACAAATAAAATAGAATTCAAAAAAAATATTTATTTATAATATTTTTTTACCCTGCCTTTCTCCTTTAAACAACCCAAGGCGACTTATATTATAAAAAGACAACATTTTAAATTATCTGCTCATGACTGGGGTTCAATCCCATGGAGCTGGCTGGAGGTTCACTCAGCCTTCCATCCTTTCGAGGGCAGTAAGGATACAAACATTGAATAGAATCAAACCAATGCCCTGCTAAAAACATACCCTACTTCTGAGCCAGGATTTTCACATGAAAAACCTACATGTTCCATAGGTGCTTCCAAATTCCTATGAATGAAGATGCTTTCACCCAGACTGAACGGGAATCCCGAAAGCCCAATAAATGTTCCAATGCAAGCACAGAAGGAAAAGAAAAACGCTGGCAATGGCCATGATGGTGGAAGAATCGTCATCTCAAAGAGGTGGTGTTGTGCTCTTCGGGCACTGTCTAATGCCATTAATTATCTAGATTGGGTTGCCATCTTAAACATGTCTTCCTTTCTAGATGTGCCAGAGTGGCTTTCTTCTTTCCAACTGATGTTGTCAGTTTCTAAAGGGTAAAATTCCTCAAGAACCCAGATGCTCAATTCTTGGCCTTTCAGAAGTCGTCAGAACTTTGCGAGGATGGAAGAATGGGCAACAAGGCAGGAAGGATCAAAGGGACGTTGCGAACAGATGGCTGCAGTGCCGTGGTATGGTGAGGATGGCCACGTGTCCTCCGCTTGAAGGACTGCCACAGAAAGGTTCGTTTGGCACCGGGCCCAAAGAGGGAACCGTGTCAGTCTGTTTCCAGCTGATGTAAGATGTCAAAAGCAACAGCAAAACAAGGGAAACAGAGAAGGAGCAGCACCGGCCCAGAGTTAAGATATTATTTCAGTGGGAGCGTTCTCCGTTATATGGGATGCGAGGGATCCTAATGCTCCCATAACATAAAACCGTTTTGAAATAGGATGGAAACTGTTAACAATATTGGTGGATATAAAATCCGAATTTTCACCCACTGGGATTACTGCGTGGAGTTATTTTCCTGGTTTTGCCCCACGTCTTCGTTCTGTGCTCACAGACATGTCTTAATTGCAGGAAGAAATCTGCCTTGCCAGTTATTGGCAAATTAAAAGATCTCCATCTGTGAACCAATAGTTACAAAAGGCTTCCTTCATTATGGAGATGAATAAGCTTCCGAGATGAAAACAGATGAATCAAGGTACACAGCCTGAAGAGCATTCTTCTAAATGGAATTTTCTTTCATTGATACGCCAACGAGGACTCTCTGCTTCCTCTCCTCCAGAGGATCATTTGAGTTCAATGCTGTAAATTTTGGTAGCAAGTCCTATGGTATTTCAGAAGGTGTCCCAAATGATACAGGGCATTGTAAAACACAGCATGTGTGTGTGTGTGGGGGGGGGGGGATGATGTTCCATTGTTTCTCTTCCACCATCAGCAGAGGAAGGAAGGCAGGAAGGAAGGAAGGAAGGAAGGAAGGAAGGAAGGAAGGATGGATGGATGGATGGATGGATGGATGGAGGAATACAAGACTGAATATATACAAGACTGAAGGATAGACAAGACATGGGAGGGAGGGAGGGAAGGAAGGATAGAAGGAAGGAAGGATGGATGGGTGGGTGGAAGGAAGGATTGAATATGTACAGGGAGAAGGAAGGAAGGAAGGAAGGATTGGAGACTAGAAGGGAGGGAGGGATGGAGCTGATGACGGATAGAAGGCAGGCAGGCAGGCAACCGCATCAAGATTTTGTTTGTTTCTTATATGATCAATCATCCATTTATTTTTACTTTTATGTTACTTTTATTTTAGTTTATTGTTTTAGTTATAATTTGTTTATAATTTGTTGTTTGCATTTGGGTTATTTAATTAAATGTGTTACTTTGCTATATTGCAATTTTATGTTGTAAACTGCCCAGAGCAGCCCTATGGCTAGATGGGCAGCATAAAAGTTGAATGAATGAATGAATGAATGAATGAATGAATGAATGAATGAATGAATGAATGAATGAATGAATGAAGATATTCTGGGGTTAATCTAGGAATGTTCCATGATTTGGTTCCATCAACACAACTAACAATGGGGGTGGGAGGGGGGGAAATAATACCAGAAATCCTTTAAAGTCAGCTGTCTGGTGGCACTTTAAGGCACTAAGTCATTTTATTTGGCAAATATTTTCACACACCCCTTCATCAGATGAACATCTTTGGATGCCAGTGGCCTCCCCAGGGAAAAGTAGCCTTCATTCCTGGCCCAGGATCAGCGGGCCTTGCTCTGGATGAAGTGGGCGGCGGTTTGGAGAAAGCCCCCCCCCCAAAAAAAAAGATCTTGTAAGCCTTTGAGATGCCACCAGACCCTTGTTTTTGCGACAACAGACCGGCACGGCTGCCTCTGGAAAGAGCTTGTTTGATGGTTAATTGGAACCCCCCTCCCAGGCCAAAGCATGATTACAAAGAGAAACAAAACACAACAAAAACCGCCCCCTGTCATCCTGCCCTGAGGCGTGACCCCAGCATAGCATGGAAAATGCATGCTCACCAAATGCATGGTGGACCTTTTAGGAGCCAGTGGTTGGGAGTTCGATTCCTCCACTGGGTTTCCTTGAGAGGAGTCTGGACTTGATGATCTAAGGCAGGCATGTCCAAACTTCGGCCTTCCAGATGTTTTGGACCACAACTCCCACAGTTCTTTGCCATTGGCAATCAAAGCTTAGCATTCTGGGTGCTAGGGTCCAAAACATCAGGAGGGCCAAAGTTTGGACATGCCTGATCTAGGAGGTCCCTTCCAGCTCTTCTGCAGTTCTATGATGATGACCATGATTCTGACATCCCAAACCCATTCTTCTGCCCAGCATATTTTCATTTTAAGGATGCCAATAAAAATGGCCGATAAGAGCCCAAAATGGCCTGCAAGAAATGGGAGTCTGGCATGTCTTCAGATGATTTTCAGCTGCTAGGAAAAGCCAGTTTTGTCTTCTTCCAGGCAATGTCTCTTTAATGCAGTGCATTTGGCTGCATGAGTAAGTGATGGTATTTCATCAGTAAATAAGATTCAGCCTGTCTGGGTGGCTCAGCCTGGGTGTGTGATTTCCCAGGGTGGCTTGTAAAAGTAGAACCAGCCTCGGATAACCTGCACAGTCCTGGGGTGTCCAGAGAAAGTCTCAATGCAGAATCAGCATCACAGGATGCAGGCACCTTCATTGCCATCATAATCCTCCAAGGTTGTCATGATCCACCTGAATAAACCCAAGCGAAGAGGCGCACTGGGCATGCTGTTGACATTTATTTGACGTTTCCATCTATTTTTATGCTTTCTTCCCCCTGCGTTCTTTGATCCATTTTATTGTTCACTGCCTTAGGTACTGCTTTACTGGGGAGAAAGGCAAGGCAGAAGTAAAATCAGGAAATAAATAGATAAAAATAAGTAACACAGTGAAGAGACATACACATCTATACTTTTTGCTTTGCTCATAGCATGGACGTCAGGACGGACAGGGAAGTTTATCTTTCACCTTCCCCAGAGTTGTTCACAGAAGATAGCTGAAGCATAACCATTAGATAATCATTCCCAAGGCCAGTTGTAAACTTTCCCTAAACACAGCGGCTGGAAGGGACACAATCTGGCAGATGCCCACACCGTAAAACATAGAAGTGCAACCCAAAGCCTCCTTCCAAAAGCAGCTGTGGCCAAGGTCTTCTAAGACACTCATGGAGATCCTTGCAAGGCAGGCAGGCTCTGCAGTGGAGGCAGTCCATGGGTGCACATGGTTCTGACAACCACAGATGATGCCAAATCCACACTGAGAAGCAGGCTCTGTTTTTTGTTGCGAAGTCTGCAGCAGTGGCAGTGCAGGTTACCAGTTAAGAGCATTGACGTGAGGTCAAGGAGACCCGGGTTCAAATAACCAGTCAGCCATGGACCTCAACTTTTGGTTCATTCACTCTCAGCCCAATTTATCCCACAGGGCTGTTGTGATCAGTGCAACAAAAGGCATGTGGCAGGAAGTCTTCAAAATGCAGGCTGCTTACGCGAGTTTCCAAATACAGATGCAAACCATTGTTCAGATAAAACGGTCAAAATGCATTTTGCTCGTGTAGTTCAGCCCCCACCTGGTCCTTCTCTGCTCTGTGTCCATCAGAAGGATTGGTGTCGCAGCTGCCCTATAGTATAGCTAGCTGGATGCTTCTGGGATTTGTAGTCCAGGTTGGGGAACTACCGCCAATCACACATCTTCCGTAATTTGTGACTCGTTTCCTGTTGCAGGGAACCTATAATTTGACTGGTTTTACAAATCCCCTAATTTGACTTTGGTTTCATGCACTGTTAAAATCAGGCATCCTCTGAATGCCTCGAGGTGGAACTGAAAGTAGAGCAAAAGCCTCTAATACTGCTTTCTTGATTTTGGCATCGCACCAAACTGTGGTTAGTCTAACTGGAGATAAGTAAGCCCATTCAAACCATGGTTTGTAACTGTGATTTCTTCTCCACCCGCCCAAGCTTTGCTTTGACAGTTCAGCTGTGCTTTTCTACTACAGCTAGTTAGATTTTAGGAGGCCACCTGAAGGAAACCTTTGTCTCCTGTGGCATTTAAAGAAAGCTACTCCACTTTGGCACTCATGCGGGTGGAAGGAGAAGATGATTTAAAGAAACGGAAAAAAAAACTTCAGCTGGCATTTTCTCAAGGATCCCAGAGGGATTACGTTGCCGTTCAGTTAGAAAGTGAAAGCAGGCATCTCATCTTTAAGAATGTATTAAGAAGTGAAAAAGGGAAAGTGGATTCCCCCCTCCACACACCCTGTTTCTTCTCCCCCCCACACACACTGTAGATTGCAGTTGGTAGAATAAACTATTGAAATATATATTTTTATAAACAGCTTGAATCTTAAAGCTTGACCAGATGGAAGTGGGTCTGAGAAGAACTGGATGTCATTCAGGAAGGGACGGCAGCCAAACAGACCATATAACTTACACTGACATATGCAAAAAAAAAAAAATTACAATCTTTAAATTTGACTCTTACCTAACAAATCCCAGAATTACACAAACAACTGTAAGTGTCTTTTAAGAAGTCCGAGAAGCGATGGTGTGCACGATCAAAACAAGGAACGGTCCCTGATCTTCCGTTTCACTCCAGAAACTCCTCAGGTGGCTGAATTCAAGATGTACCGTTCCATCCTTCGTCCGTTGTCTTGGTTCCATATCAACCTCTCCCCACGCCTTGCCCTGTTTTAAGGACCAGAACATTCACAGTAGCCCCCCACCCCACCCCACTTTACTGGGAAGGCTACTGAGAAGTGATTTCGTGGCATCTCTGTGCTGGCTGTTTGAAAGCTAAAGCTTTTACAAAAACAAAGCACTAGTGGAACGATTGCAAAGGGAGGTTAATGGATTTGCCGGAGTCTTCCTTCCTGCAGGAACAGAGGGACCAAAACCCAGAGGAGACAAGAGAAATAACTTACAGACAGGGAGACAGTTTGGAGAGTAACAGCCAAGGCAACCCAGATTCTTGCAGGTCCTAATCTAAGTTGGCAGGGATGCAAACCGCCCTCCATCTCCACCCCCCACCCCCACATGCTTCTTCAAACAAAAAACTGTATCCCCACCAGGGACCACAAGAACTAGCAGGCTTCTCTCTGGTGGCATCCAGGACATATCATGGCCATCAAGAGAGTGGGTGGGTGGGTGAAAAAAGCTATTTGCTCCTGCAGTTCCCCAAGCCAGTGGAATTTCAGAGTAGCTTTAACAACAGCAACTTCTCAACCTTTGGCTGGGGTCCATGTTTTGTGCTGACATTGTTCGGCTAGCTTTGCAGTAGCCTGTCCTGGTTCCTCAACTGCCTGGACAGGGGAGAAAATAATTACCTCTACCATAAAATGTGAATTAAAAATTCTTCTCTCTTTGGGTCATTGCTCAGCCCAACATCTCAGGACAGCTTCCAGAATCTTGCTCCCCCCCTTCTTCCCTAGCTAAAAGTCAAACCTGCTGCCTTTGCAAGATGTCGGTGGGCTGTCCAAATGCATGAAGCGGCAGAACCAGAGATATTGTGACATCGGTTCAAGGTGGGAACGGTTTCTGCATTTAGAAATGTTTAAAAACATTTAGGTGTTATGTTGTGAGACCACTGCGTACAGAAGCGCAAAAGCAGGGACGGAGTAAGAGGCAGAAAAGAGCTCTGGAGGCATGCCGCAAGATTCAGAGAACAATGTCTTCTGCGTTCAAGATCTGTTTGGCAGGTACTCACCGTGTCACGTGGAGACAAGAAGTGTGTGCATGCACAGAGCACCCCCCCCCCATGAACCACACTTTGCTTTAAAAAGAAGCCCCATGCCAGAGAAGCCGTAGCTGGTTGGGGGACGTACTGATCCAAAGCTGAAACACACATCGTGTGTGAATGGAGCCTAGGGGAATGGTTAGGATCTTGTACCCAATTTTTCCCCTTTAAATGTCACACACCAAAGGGTTTTTCTGAATTTCCCCATCTTTCAGACCTCCCACCTATCCATTTCTGTCTCTTCCAGCAGAAGAAAACGCTTCACACAAACCTGAGAGTTCTCAAAAGCTTAGTACTGTACAAGCTTTGTAAAACAAAGAGAAACAAGGCTGTGCAAGAGAGAAAGGGGGGGGGGAGGGAGGGAGAGGAACAGGGCCCTCATGCTCTAATCCCAGCATCACTCCAAGGCCAAGGGCGGAAGGGACCTCAACCCGAGATTCCCTCCAGATGTGGAGCACCCACTTGCATTGAGACGGAGCAACCAAGCCCAACCCTAGTTCCCGCATCTCAAGCTACAAGCCACAGGTTCCTCAGCGCCAGTGGGCCACTCTTTTCGGCCTGGGGTGTCTCCCGTCGACAACATAAGAACATAGAAACATAAGAAGAGCCATCATGCTGGATCAGGCCAAAGGCCCATCTAGTCCAGCTTCCTGTCTCTCACAGCGGCCCCACCAGATGCCTCTGGGAGCGCATGAGACTAGAGCTCTGTCTCCTGATACCACTCCCCTGCATCTGGCCCTTGAAGTACCCCGGTTTTAAGCCTGGAGATGACACATCTCCATCATGGTTTGTAACCTGGGATGGACTTTTTCCTCCAGGAATCTGTCCAATCCCCTTTTGAAGGCATCCAGGCCAGATGCCATCACCACATCCTGTGGCAGGGAGTTCCACAGACTAACAACGCGCTGGGTGAAAAAAAAAATTTCTTTTGTCTATTCTTACTCTCCCAGCGTCCCCAGCTCCCCTCACAAATGTTCTTTGTGCCATTGGACCTGGCTTTTCCGATGGTCTTCCTCCTTTTCAATTCCCCTCCCATTATATTTTGATTTAAACCCTATTTCTTATATTTTGCCCTCCTGCGCTTGATCGCCTCTTCTCTTCGCATTAGAATCTTGTTTCGTCTACACTCCTCTCCTTTATTCATTTTCCTTTTCTCTTCAAATCGGCTCCCACTTTCTCTGACAAGGCCATGTTTGAAAGGCCTCTTTTCTTCCCCTTTTTTGCCTGGTAACATACTAGTATTTTCAACTCGTGTTCATAAGAACCGACCTCTGCATTCCATGCCAAATTCTCTTCCAAAAGCCTTCCATTCTCTCGCTGAGATGCCCTTCTTAAATGTTCTCTTCTGCTTGTAAAAGACTTAATGAAATCTGGGATCAGAACACTTTATTTGAAGCTTGCTTCAAAACAATGATGCAAATAGAGATTTCACTCATGATTACTTTTCCACACAATAAAAGCAAAATCCCCTTTTCTGCTTCTCCAACCCCTCCTACCCCCCCCCCCCCCCAAGCTGCAGAGGTCAACGTTTAAGGCTGGACGAATGCCAGTGATTTTCTTGACAATTTTCTTGAAGGCCACAAAGCACGGAAAAACAGCAGCGAAGATGATGTGGAGCCAGGGATGGCTCATTTGACTTTCAAGCCCTTGAGATTCAGCCTTGCAATTGGGTGGGTGGGGGTCCACAGGCAGGCTTCTAAAGATCTGTGGTCTTTTCCTCCCATTGCAGGAGGTGGGGCGTTTGTGGAATAAGCCCACCATGGCAATGCTTCAGAAGTCTGGAAGTAGACACAAGTGAGGAGGCCAAAGCCCAAGAGGGAATCAGTTGTGTGTGTGGGGGGGGGGGGGGGGTGGCTGCAAATTCTTCTGCCATTATCTCCAGTGAGTGATTGGAGAGAAGTGATAAGGGGCCAGCTGCAACCCCAGGAAGCGGCTGCGTGGAGGTGAGGTTTGGTTTGCAGTCAGGGAAGGCACATTCTGCACCCCAAACATCTCCAAAACAGAGAGAAAAAGAATAAGTGCTCAACAGGGGACCAGAGTGGGGATAAAAGGTGCCGTCTGAGACACTCCAGTAAAGTGGTCGAGGAGAATCCTGTTGCAGTCACTATCATCATTCTCATAATGGGACATTTTATGTTATACAGCTTGGGCTGGGGCACACGACGGGTGCTCATTTTCCTCACTGGGTATTAGCAGAAACTGAAGCCCTCTGGTGCATTCTCATTCCATTTCCATAGATTGAATGCCGAAAAAAACCTGACGACGCTTGATCCAAGAATGATCACAAGGCTACTTCCTCCAGGTGGGTGAAGCACGCTATTAAGCCTTTCAGCCTCTGTTCAGAAAAAAATACATTGGCTTTCTCCTTGGCACCACTGAGGAAGCGGCTGCTATGAAAAACCATTTCAATAGCAGACCCATTTCTATTCAAGAAACAGATCATTTATTCCTGTAACAATTATTGACACATGACTTATGATAAAAACCTTCTTCTGAACCATCATTTTATGTACATCAATTTTACTGTGTGTGAAGCTGTGTGTGTGTGTGTGTGTGTGTGTGTGTGTGTGTGTGTGTGTGTGTGTGTGTGTGTGTGTGTGTGTGTGTGTGTGTGTTTGAATACTGGTTACCTATACTGTTCAAGTTGCACCAAATTATGCGGAACTGCAAGCAAAGCCTGCATGCAATTTATACTCTGATTTTCAACCGTGGCCGTTGCCGCAGGGTTTTAAAGTAGGATGGCCTTCCTTGGTATGGCATCCCTGTCAATGTGGTATGTGCTGTCACTCCAATGGTCCCCCAGCCAGCCTGGCTGTGGCTCAGCTGGAATGATGGGAGATGTAGACTCCCTTACCTTGAATGTGCCCTGTTGGGAAATGTCCAATTATCAAGGGAAGCAAATTATCTTTCTGACGAAGGGAAATCTTGACTGATGCTAAGGAAAATATGAGAAAGCCCACACCTTGGCATTTGAGCTGGAAAAATGCGACAGGTAACTTTACGTTGCCTCCCACAAATGCAAGCCACTGGCAGCTTGAAAGGCTTCTGAGCCGGGCAGAGATCTGGTTGAAAGCCCGTGCACTAAACCGAGAGAGTCTAATTCAACCAGCAGGGCAAAGCGTCTGTTCAAAATGGTGCCAAAGACACCACACGCCAAAGAATGGGCACCTTTTCTGCTTACTCACTTCATGTTACACCTGCCAGGGCTGGCACCGGCCACGGTGAGGATCACTTGCCACGTTTTGTAGAGCAGAGCTTCTACAGAAGGAACAGCCACACAACACAGGGCTTCATGATGCCTGAGACATCTAGGATTCCTTATCCATTTCCGCTGCGGAGGATCGCATGGAGTGGAGCATCTCTGTTCCACTGCTGTGGATGAGGAAGCCACAGAAGGAGCGGATACGTATAGACACCCACGCAAGGACAGGTAAAGGTACATATAGGTCTCTCGAGACAGGTGAGGACTTGAGCTCTGAGCTTCCATGTTGTTAGAGGGAAACAAGCAAACACAGAAGCGGCAATAGGAGGTATTCACCCCGAGGAATAGCTATTGATGTGATGCTTTCATCTCTTTCCTAAATTCCAGACATTCCGGAAACCTTCTATCACAAATTCTAGTTAAATAAAGGGATGCAACAGGACCACCACCACCGCACCCACGGAATCTGTACGCGCCAATTCGTTTATCCTATCTATCTATTAAAATCTTCTAAATAGTACATATTTTTAACCATGAACTTACAGGAACTGGCCAGTAGACAGAGACCATGCTATGTATTATAACATTTGTGATAATCTGCAATTTTCAGCAGGATGATCCCCTGAAGACATATGGGGTGGTGGGCCTACTGTGCTTCATTTTCTTGCCATTTTCTGTGCTAACCGAGGAAAAGACACATCCAGGTAGGGAACAAGCCAAGACCGATCCTAAATAAAAAAAGCAATTCTGAACTGTCACCAGACATTAGCAAGGTTTTGGTGCACAGATGCAACAGGAAGGTTACTCATCATCATGGTGCAGTATCTGCTGAAGAGTGAGGTGTTTTGTTTTGTTTTTAAACCAAGGTTCAATTTCAGGAACCCGACACACCACATTTTCGAACAATTTTCTTCAGCAATACTTAGCAACAGAATGGGGCACAAAAGACAGGTATTTCACACTGTGCCCATCCGTTTGAACAGAAGCCGGAATTATTTGTAAGACAATAACGTTCATAACATTTATATTGAATTTTCGTTAGAATTTAATAGAATCATTTCCTTGTGCTTTTTTTCTGGGAAGAGCAGAAAACCCAGATGGACTCTCCTTTATTGTTTTGCCTGGAGAGAGGCTCTGATCATTTTCAGACACACATCTCGTTTGTAATTTTCAGAGAGTTCTCGTGGAGAGAGAGAGAGAGAGAGAGAGAGAGAGAGAGAGAGAGAGAGAGAGAGAGAGAGAGAGAGAGAGAGAGAGAGAGAGAGAGAGAGAGAGACAGAGAGACATTTTAAAGGGACAACTGAGGGAATGTGTCATGGCAAAAGCAGAAACTCAAGACCTGAGGCCCACTCTTCTTTATAAAAGGGTAAAAATACTATCAAACCCAACAGTTTTTAAATAATGTCAACTGTTTCCCTTCTCCTGCTTAAAGCACACACTGGAGCAAACAGATGCTCGTGAAAAACATCTGTAACGCTGATGATATATAAAAAAACCTTTTGCAGCCCACCAGCAGTGCTGAAGGGAAGTATAAATATTCCACTCTGTAGCTGAAACCTTTCCCTTCTATCTGGATGACGGGGATTTACGCCATTTTACAAGGAATTCTCTGGGGCAGGGAAGTGTACATATGTTCACCAACCTATTCCCACCTATCTCAGTCAGTATCAGAGATGGTGAGAGACCTGACGTGGAATCCTTTGGTTAAGAGAAGTTACGGTGCTCCTTGGGGACATTTAAAAAAAGCCTTCTGACGAGGCCAACCAGGGGAGACGGAAATGTTTATTTCATCGAAGGTGGCGGGAAACAGCTCCAGAACTAAACGTTGTTGTTGAGCCACCGGAAAGGAAATGAGATTTTAAAAAGGGATTCCATCTCAGCAGGAGCAGTTCCCGCAGCCCTTCACGCTGTTGAGGATTTCTTCCTGGAGTTTCTTCCGCTCCTCCTCCTTGGACGAGCGGTGGCTTCGCTCCTCGTGCGGCTCGCGGGAATTTTGGCTGAGCATCCGGCTGCTCTGCGTGTGCCACATCTCGTAGTAGAGGCTGCTGGGACGGGCGAGGAGATCTAAATGCTTCCCACGCTCGGCCACTCTGCCCTGTTTGAAAGAAACGTGAAGCCAGCGATCAAACAGCGTTGGGCTCTGGGGAGCGGAAAGGGGCCTCGCCCGTGACCCAGAGGAGGAAGGCGACACATATCTAGCCCGTGCCGTTTCTACACGGAAGAAGCAGGCGGCAAAACACACACACACACACACACACACACACACTTTGGGGGCATTGTTCAGTCTAAAGGCAACCCGGCATGCTGAAGGCACTCATGGGAGAACGCTGCAAGGCACAGAAGCATAGGAAGGCTAGAGCAATCTATTTACATATGCAAGACAGGGGCTTCCGACAGCCTTTTCGCCAGGCAAAGCCCAGTCTGCACAGAACTGCCTTCTGCAGGTGGTCTATGTTATCCATCCATGGGCATTTATGCTTCAAAGTCAGATTTGCACCACTTATTCCACTTCCACCTGCAATCAGAGAGGGCCGGGGGCATGAAGGCTGTACCCCTTGACCAGTGGAAGTTTTACTTTGGCCCTGCTGCTGCTGCTGCCGCCGCCACCACCACCTTGGTTTATTCCACAGGGTTTTGAGCTTCACTTAGCAGGCAGGCATACTAGGCATTTCTTTTTGGAAGCCAAACGCAGACACGAAGACTTTCTGGAGGCTGAACTCTGTATCCCCACAAAGTCACAGCCAACCAATGAAATAACGACAGGCAAAACCAACGCAACCCCCCCCCCGAAGGTTGATTTCCAGCCTGCCGAAAGTAGGCGAGGCTAGGCAAGAGGGGAGAAACTGCTTGACTTGGTCCAGGGCAGCGGTACTCTCTGTCTTTGGTCCTTCATCCTAGTCAGAGCTAGAGGTATGCACATACTACTGCCGATCCATGTGCAATCTGCTCTCTGTACATCCTGGGACAGGAGAAGCTCTAACATAAAACAGATATGTAAAACCCAACCCTCTGCACTCCTCCCTCCCTCCTCCCCACCGGCTCATGCTACATCTTCCTCTTTTTTCTAGCGCATATTCCTTGGACTGACTCGCTGGTGACCCATTCGAGAAAGCCATCTTCCACCGAGCGGACGCCACAGTCTGTTTACGAGCGGGCTGTCTGTCAGATGTACATCAAGCAACCTCACCGTGACCGTCAGGAGGCCTTCACTGAGCAAAGGCTCACCAAGGGAACGGCCCCTGGTGGACCTCGGCATCTTCAGCTGTTCCATTGCCACTCATTAGCCAGTTAACTAAAGGCTTTTTTAAAAAAAAAAAGTCCCAGCATTTATCCTTTGCTGCTACCCATCGTTACTACACCAAGCAGTTGCATTTGGTGGTTCATGAAACAGAAAATACTGTTTTAAAAGCCCGGCAAGGATGGCCAGAGGGAACCTGTTACGGCAGTGGTGGCCAAACTTCGGCCCTCCAGATGTTTTGGACCACAACTCCCACAGTCCTTTGTCATTGGCAATACAGGCTTGGAATTCTGGGAGTTGTGGTCCAAAACATCTGGAGGGCCGAAGTTTGGCCACTACTGTGTTACGGGGAAGAGAGGCCAGCGGGGAAGCACATCCAGAAACCAACACCCCCCCATGGTTGATGCTTGTGTTGCAAGTTCCCTTCCACTTTAGCAGAAAGGTAGGATTCAAACACACACACACACACACACACACACACACACACACACACACACACACACACACACACACACACACACATTTACATAAATACAATGTCCCAGGGATGTCCAGAGGATTGCATACAAAATGTCTCATCATCGGTTACCACATCTAGCCAAAACAGAAAAGGTCCCATTGAGCCACCTTTCTTTCTGTTGAAAAGCAAAGGAAGGCATGTAGCTGAGAAGGGACAGAGCTACGGAGTGAAAAAACAAACAGGAAATCCAGCCAAGAGAAGGATACAAAAGAAGCCTCAGGCATACACCCTGCTCCAACACCAGGACGAAACCACCCGTGAAGCTAATGAATGATAATCCACTTAAAAGGCCAGTACACAGTGTTCTCCTCCTCCCTGATCCCGGGTGTACACACGGATAGGCAAACAGGCACACATGACGTACCCTCCACAGACTCTGATGAGACTGCTAAAGGCACTTCTCACCCGGAAGGTGGTGCTTACCTGATCGAGAACTATTATTTCATCGGCGTCCACCACGGTTGACAACCGGTGCGCAATGAAGATGGATGTTCTGTGTCTCACCACGTCCCTCATGGCATTCAAGATGTTCTACAAAATCAGAGGAACGTACAAGATTCAGCATAGGATGACTTCCAGGCGAAGGGAAGATGCATCTCCAAGCAGACAGTGAATGGAACAAATGCAATGGTTTATAAAGAAGAGTTGTCCTAAGATCCAGCCTCACAAACCAACACCTCTTTACATCTTGCCACTTCACCCAAGAACCTGCAGGAATTTCGGAGCTGCGTGTTGTATCTGCAACAGCAACACTTCCTGAGTAAAGATCATACTCTCTATAAAATCCTGGCTGGTGAGAGAGACCTCTCTGCTACGTTTTCAAAACCCACTTTCTGAATGGGACGAAAATGTCTGGACATGCAGTGAATAGTTTTTGCTTCTTTTATAAGACAGCACATTTTGGGGGGGGGGGGGGGGGCTTTAAGGGATCTGCTTTCCTTTACATACAAATTCCCCTTTTGTCTGCTCGGTGCAATCATAGGGGGAGAGATGTCACCATTATTATTAAGTTACTGCCTGCTTTTAAACATCCGGTTTCATTCGACAACCTTGTCATGGATTTAGCAAAAGGAACAGCACTGAGAAAGTAGAACATTTGGTAGAAAATTCACACTGGGCTGTGTGAATGGATTCCAGGGAGTGTCCTTCTGATTACTGCCCTTTGATCTTAACGACCCTCCAGAGGGGAATGTGAGCCACAGTCAACAGCCACGTAAACTCATACTAGGTGCAAAAAGATAACGGCAGAATTCTATCACGAGAAGAAACAGCTCCTGATATAGAGGAGAAGATTAGTTTAGGAAGCTGTTGCTGATATTGAAATTTTTCTACAAACCACAAGCTTCTACTATGGCAGAAACTATAGTAATGTCATGAGATCGGTGTCTGTACATCCTGATATTCTGCAGAACCATATGTGAATATCAATGGAGACCAGGCCAAAGGGTCAGGAACCCCTGAGCAGCATCTCAGCAACGACGCCACCCTGAGCGAAAAGGTTCAGCAGTTCCCATTATGCAGAAATAATTTACGGGGCCGATCTTTATGCATGTTAAGTGGCTACCCACGGCTCCGGACTGAAACGCTTTCCGCTTTCATGGGGACCAGGATAGGCAGACCCAAGTGGGGCAAAAATACAGTGGCAGAACATATTCAGTTTCTGCGTCTGATGCCGGGAAGGCCAGGCATATCCCCATGACTTCTTAGGAGCAGGCAAGAAGGCTGGGGCTCCCTTAGGAGAGAGCAAGGCATCGGTGGCAGCTCTCTTTACCTCTTCCGTAATGGAATCTAAAGAGGATGTTGCTTCGTCATAGAGGATGATGGGAGGGTTCTTTAGGATCGCCCTGGCGATTGCAATTCTCTGTTTTTCACCGCCTATAAAACAAAATACGGAACAAAATTAATGGACAGGGTTTTTTTCCCCCCACCTTGAACACTTGTACATTTTATTTGTCTACCCAGTGAACTGGTCTTCATTTAATTTATGCAAAATAATTCTACCTCACCCTTTTCTCTCAAAAGGACCCCCAAGGTGGCTCTTGGCCTTCTCAGGGCTATCGAGAACCCTCAGCTCAAGAGAAGAAGATGGGATCTGATGTACAATTGAGTAACAACTGAAATAAACTTGGCATCGAAACAGACAAGGCAAGAGGAAACCAAGCCTCACAGCTGCCTTGGGTCCTTTCTAAGAAGAAAGATGGGATTTTAAAAAAAGCATTTTAAATACATATAACAATAAGCCACATTTCACAGGTAAGCAATGTTACAGGCCTTATCCAGGTGTTTTCTGAGTGTTTAAAATAACTATGATGTGCCTTGCAAGTTACACCGAAACCCATGCCCACTGGTGGTCCAGGCATGACTTATAAACAGCATTGAGCCTGGAGGTTCACCTGCTGCACCGCAGATATGGAGTCCCATTTATAGCCAGTAGTCTAACATCAGCGATGGAGGATACCAACGTCTATGGCGTCTCAGGCTCTATTCCCCATTACTATGATGCCGGTTCCCCCCCTGTCCCTTTAAACAAAATTATTGCCCTTAATTATAACACGCAGGCTTCTTTTTAGAAATTTAAACTTCCATTCTGGATTCTGGAGGAGGCACATGTAATTAATGGCTATATATGCACCTGGCTTTCTATGCTTTCTAAGATTTGATAAGGCTTCTGTTTAATACCTTCATATTCCTGGTGAGGTGACCTCCTAACTAACACTGACTTGTTTGAGCAAACCGCTTAAGGAGGATAATAATCTCATTTCACTTTGAGCCTTAAGTGGTCGCACGGAAGCTGAGCAATAAACAGAAATTGAACTATGCACCCCAAAATGGGAAGCCTGCTTGCATTCCCGCCTTTCACAAAATGCCCTAGTCTGGAGTGCTTCACCTTTGCTACTGCTCCTATTTTTTTTTTGGGGGGGGGGGGGCGGGAATACAGAGTGCCCCCGCCTTTTCTTGGGTTCTTTACCATTATACAGATATACCACTCACGGGGGGGGGGGGGGGAGAGAGAGAGATAAATTAAAAATTCAAATGGGAAGTATCTGTCCCCATCCAGACCGACAAAGGCAATACAAAACAACATGTGGAGACAGTAAGGTCGAGGGGGATCCATTCCAAGCCACCTGCAGAGGCTGAAAATTGTGGATATAGTAAACCCACAGTAGCTGGTTCCCTCTAGTGGCTCGTTCTGGTAATGTGTCTTGAAAACATGTATTTCTGGGTTTTTTAATTTAATATTTTCAGGAAGTGGATAAGTGAAGTGAGACCGTGTATACTGATACCGTGCATCCTACTGTACTTAAACAAATGTGGTTCAAGGTCACTGCAAGTGGGCCACAGTATTTAGTGGTATAAGTGAAGTAAGAAAGCCGTACACCCATGCATTTTGCTACCTCTATGTAGGAACACAAATGATACCATTGGTCTACCTGATCCAGTAACTGGAAGCAGTGTATTTAGCTGATACCAGGACAGTGCATCCTTATACTGTACTTAAACAAATGTGGTTCAAGGTCACTGCAAGTGGGCCACAGTATTTAGTTTCTGTCCAAGGACGGTACAAACTCAATATAAGCCGTACACCCATGCATTTTGCTACCTCTATGTAGGAACACAGGAAGCTACTCTACACTTGAATGATACCATTGGTCTACCTGATCCAGTAACTGGAAGCAGCTCTCCAAGGTTTTGGGTGGCATTTCCCCCTAGCCCTATATGGTGCTCCCTGGTAGTTTCCCATTAAAATCCTAATGCCCCCCCAACCACC
Organism: Phrynocephalus guinanensis; assembly: GCA_037367245.1. Taxonomy (NCBI): domain Eukaryota; kingdom Metazoa; phylum Chordata; class Lepidosauria; order Squamata; family Agamidae; genus Phrynocephalus; species Phrynocephalus guinanensis. The sequence goes on along the minus strand of CM074748.1, from coordinate 1,490,572 downwards.
CCCAGTTTAGCTGCCAATCTAGGACCAGGACAGGTTGGGGCATGCCTTATACAGATTTTGCTGGGTGTGGCTTCCCAGTATGCATGTATGTGCCTAAGGACACCGATACACAAGCATCTCCCTTGAGCATCTCATTGTTAGGTGAGCAATCTATCAGAAACCAGGATCTTCCACCGGAAAATTCATCTACTTCCGAGAGGGTGCTCTGGCGGAACAGAAGGCAATAGACTATCCCTTAACGCAGGCATGTCTAAACTTTGGCCCTCCAGATGTTTTGGACGTGCCTGTCTCAGTGTATAATAGTGTTGTCCTCAAACCCGTGCGTGCGCCCCAGCTGTCGGCAGTCCACACCATTTGGTCTTCTTGAAATATACGGTATAGCGTGACGAGTGCCGCAGACCTGACAGCTTCACATACCTGACAGCTTCAGACCTCGCTCTCCCACTTGGGTGTTGTACCCGTTGGGCATTCTCAGGATAGCGTCGTGGATCCCGGCCACCCTGGCCACGGCATAGATGTCTTCCGCAGAGGCGCTGACATTGCCATACGAAAGGTTGTAGAAGATGGTGTTATGGAACAGGACTGGATCCTGGGGGGGGGGGGGAGAGAGAGAGACAAGGAGAATCGTTGTCCACTTCACGCCTCCAGGCAAGAGGGCTTCCAGCACGTTTTAATGAGCAGCTGTGGGGGTGGGTCTCAGAATAATTTTGCTCCACGCAAGCCAAAACGCAAAGTAAGGAAAACGGTGGAAGATATTGTGATGCCCGGAAATGATGGCGTCACTTAAGACGCGGCAGGCAAAGCCTGCAAGAATATCAAGGACACCTGTGCTCTTATCAAGATGCTGTTAAATTATCCCAACAAAATCAAGCACCAGAACAAGTGTCCTGTTGGCAACTTGAAGACTAAGACATTCATTTGACCTTTTTGTCACGCAGTAGCCATGAACACCACACTAAAATTTGTTAGTATTGAAAGTGCTATGATGTTCTCCTTTATTTTTAATCTTATTTTTTTTGGCTTTTGTTAAAGCAGGCATCTTCCTGAAAGTGTCTATATTCCAGAATGTGAAACCATAAAACTATTTTGAATACTGCTACTGTAATCTAAAGGGTTAACTACAACAAAACAGTAAAATATACAGTATCAAATCACTCAGCACTTCAAACAGAAGCTGCGATTGAGACAATAAAAAAACCAACGACACCTAAAACCTGCAACAATGTAGACTGATGAATGTGATCTGTAATGGACAGGAAAAGAGAAACAAAACAAATACAGTATAAAAATTACACTGAGGTGGGTGCCGCTGATGATTAAGGTCCTAGAGACTTGAAAAGAAAAAATAATAATATTTCCATGTTCTACATTTTTCCTAATGGCAGGGAGCAGGGACTGAATTGCACTGAGAGAGAGAAAAAGCTGAAATCCTTATATGTCCTTGAGCTCCAATGTTTGGGCCAACAAGTTTCAGTCAAAAAAACCCAAGGCTGCTCCATTCTGCAGCACCCTGTGAGGTTTCTGGATATTTCTCAACGGCAGCTCAAGGTAAAGCACTGGGTCATAAATCTAGACATTGCTGAGGCACAAGCGATCAATCCTACTAGGGCTTTTTATACAGGTACAAGTGAGATACTTGCACAAACACCAGCATTAAGGAAAGGGGTTTGAGCTCACATGGTGATGGGGAATACATTACTTAACAACAGACCCAGAGGGGCCACTTTCCAAATGCAAGATAGGTGAAAAAAGGCATTTTTCAGTATTTCATAAACATCAGTAACGTACTTGGCCAAGATCTGGAAAGAGAGCTGTTTGATCAGCCTCACAGCATGGATTAAAGGTTTCTGGCAGGCTTTTGGCCTCTTCAGCTGGGGTGTTTTAGAGGCTGCTTTCAACTGCCCCCATTTTACTAGAGGTTTCAAAAGCAATTCCTCTTTATAGACTCCTTTACCTCCCACAGAACTGGTTTCTTCTGTCTGTATTCCTTACAGCATTGAGACGCATTGTTTGGAAAGGTGGGCTAAGAAGGAATCACCAATAAATGCCAAGAGGTTTGTCTGCCTGCCTTTATGCCTGGGCATGATTTAAGAGCTCTCAGCTCAGTCCTCCATGCCTCCTGAGGTACAGGGGCTTAGCTATGTTGGCTCCCATCCTTGGGTCCCAAGATGTCCAACAGGATTTCCGGCAGTTGCAGTCCAAAAACACCTGGGGAGACCCATGGGTGGGAACCGCTGCAATACTGGGAACCCCAGCGGAGAAAGGCTCTTCCTTACGAGATCTGCTTGGGGACAGGCCTGATCTTCCCAGGACAAGCTGGAGAAGACCTTTAGGTTTTCAACTGTTACCATCGATTGTATTCAGACACTGCTTTTACAGAGTTGCTATTTCAGGTGACTGTAATATATGGACTTTATGTGATTAAGGCCTAGGATGCTCATCTCAGAATGGAATTGAACGGTGGGAAGAGTCTAAGGGTGCTTTTACACGACCTCTAAAATCCGCCTGCAACTTAAATTCGGACCAGAGATCGTGGGGGGTTTGTCGCTCTTCCTATGTTCCCACCCCTCCGCACACCCTTGTTCCTGTCTACATAAGGGGAAGGAGAAAAAAAGGAGAAAAAAATGCAGGCTCACCTCCGCTCTGCCGGTGGAAGCAGCCCCGAGCCCCCGTCATCGTGATTCCTGTCTCTTAAAGGGGCGGCGGGGACAAAAAAACAAACAGAAGGCAAGGGAGCCCGGCATTCACTGCTTTACAATGCGCATTGGAAGTTTTTTTTACCTCCTGGAGGCCAGGTACTTGAAAAGAGCGCTGGGACGCGCCTAGGTGGGTGTGGTCGTACTTAACTTTTTTTAAAGTCCGGAGCTGGTGGGAAAACATTTTAAAGCTCCGGATCTGGGAGCTCTTTGCCTCGGATTTTAGGGGTCGTGTAAAAACGCCCTAAATGAATGAAATCGAATGGAACAGTCTCAGAATACGAGCCCTTACCGATCCTTCATCAGACCTGTTTCGATACTCCCTTCCTCTGCATCCCGGCCCTCGGGCTCAGCTGCTTTATGGCCCCCACCCCACCCCACCCCACTGCTTCACTGCTCAACAACTTGTGGCTGTCTCTGCAGACTCCGACGACCAAGACCAGCTTCCAAAACTGGAGAAACCCCCCCCCCAGTACCTGAGGGACAACTCCGATGGCCTTCCTCAGGCTTTCCAAACTGATATTTCGTATGTTCTGGTCAGCAACATAAATCTCTCCCTTCTGAGGTTCAAAGAAGCGAAATAATAATCTTACAATGGTGCTTTTCCTGAATTAAAAATAAATAATACAAAACCAGAACCTGAATTATTTGGCTTGCAATTAAAAAACAAAAACAAAACAAAACATGCTTACTGTTTTTTTTGTTTTTTATTTTTAAAAAAACGAACTCAATCAATGATGCAGAATTTTGCTCATCCATGTACCCACCCTGACCCACTGCCTCCTACAATGGCCACTTTTCTTCCTGCGGGGACTTCAAAAGACACGCCATTGAGGACTTTCTGCCCTTCAAGGTATTCAAAATGCACGTTATCAAAGGCGATGGTAGCCGTCTGTGGCGTGATCTGCAGGGGCGGAGCCAGCTCTTTATCCTATTAAAAGAAAAGAGCTGGTTTACACACGGCCCAAAAGTTAGGTCGACGCATTTAAACAAGCTAAACAATGGAGGGTTTTTTTGTTTTTGAAAACAAGGGAGAACGAAAGACTGGAGCTTGGAGAGGTTAGAAAACTCTCCAGATGAAAACTACTCCCCCCCCCTTAAAGGCTTAAGAATGTCTGTTGAGATTACCTAGGAAGCGTTTGGCCCAATAAATTCTGCATCATTAATTAAAAAGGATAAAACAAGACTGCAGTGCATCCATCGTGCACTGAAAAGATCAGAAACGTTGCTTTGCCATTTGTTAACAAGTAAGTTCGGAAATGAAATATGGAAGGGACGGCCCTCACCCATCCCACAACAGAACAAAGCACAGCTCCCTACACGAAGCATTCCCTTCATTCATTCATTCATTCATTCATTCATTCATTCATTCATTCATTCATTCATTCATTCATTCATTCATTCATGAGTTGAGTGAATATCAATTCACATGGGAAGCAGTAACACCACAAGATCACCCCATTCATTCTAACATACTGGGTAACATTTTCAGACGGTTTAACGCCCAATACTCACTTTGATTTTTGTATCTACATTTAGCAGAGTGAACAGGATGTTCATGTCTATGAGGGCTTGCCTTGTCTCTCTGTATACCGTTCCCAAGAAATTAAGGGGTAAAGAAAGTTGAAACAACAATCCATTCACCATCACTAGATCGCCGACAGTCATGTTGCCTGAACAAGAAAGAAAGAAAGAAAACGGGGGGGGGGGGGGGGAGAGGAGCTGAATTAGGTTTATTTGCTAGCCATCTTTTCAGACATTTAGTTCTTTTCTTCAACATACACTGCGGAAAATTCAATGATGAACTCGTTTCCCACTCCTTACTTAAAAGCAATTAATGTTGCAATGTCCTTTTAAACTAATTTCAGTAGCTGCCTGGGTGTCGCACCCAGGAGGTTTCACTGAGTCTGTTTCATAAATTTAGGAAACCCCTGCAATAGCATCTTGGAAAAACTACTGAAAGACTAAAGACAGCAAGTCTTCTTTAAGGAATCTTCTCAAAAGAAAAAGGCAGGAGGGGCTGCAATTAAAATGGGCAGCCATCCTCCCAATTTACTCATCCCTGTCATGATGGACTTCCATACGTCTGTTCTGTCCTTTTACAAATTAGTATCCAAGTGAGTTTTTTTTTAAAAATCATGAAGACTAGAGACACAGAGGTTACCTGCAAGAATTCCCTGGCTGGCTAGTACCATAGCAGCGGTCAAACCAACGCTGAATATAGCATTTTGTCCAAAGTTGAGAAGCGCTAAGGTAGTGGTAGTCTTCAGTGAGGAATTTTCATAGACCTTCAAAAAACCATCGTATCTCTCGGCCTCATATTTTTCATTATTGAAATACTGGGGAATGGGAGGAGAAACTTGTTAGGAAACACATTTTTAGAAATATGCTGGGAAAACATCTGTAGCGATACGCTGTTTAACGTCGAGTTAATTCCTGCCTTCTTTGCCTGCCTTCTGCCCTTGGTGGGTAATGGACCAGCCCGTTATAGCTGCCCCTCCTCTCTGAGGTTTTATTCTGCTCTCCTCTAAATTCAAGAACCTTGGGCTTGGATCAGTATAGCTGAGGCTCAAATCCACGTTCCACAGTGAAGCGGTCATTTTTATGTGAAGTACACCCTAACAGCATTTTAAGTTCTTCAGCCGCATCCCCCTGAAAAGATTCCACTTTGTTTCATAGAAATACTTGAAGCAAACCCATATGAACATTCTGGGAACTCTTAAACGGGTTAGTTGTGAAACTTGCCATTCGAACAGAAGGGGACAAAAACAGGTTCCACTGAGGAAAAGTGTGTGTGTGTGTGGGGTGTTAATAGATAATGCAATCTAACAGAGTTAAAGGTCAAAGCTAAAAGCGCTAACGACTCACCTTCACCGTTTCATAATTTAGTAGCGAGTCAATGGCAGCATTACCGGCGTCGTTATCGGCTTTGTTCATTTCTACCCTAAATTTAGTTCTGAAAGACAGAAGGGGGTTGCAGGTCGTGTTGTTTGCAGCTCTACACAAATCACTTGGTCGCAACCAGCTAGAGGGGAACAGGCCTTACCTCCATTGCGTGACTCCTATTGTGAATGCTGTGTAGACTCCTAATGTCCCCAAGGTTATAAGTGCAAAGTGTGCACCACATTTATAATACTGGAGGAGGAGGAGGAGGAGGAGGAGGAGGAGAGAGAGAAAGCATCATGTCAGACAGTAATCAACAAGGGGTTTGGATCTTGGTTTTTGTTTGATTGTTTTGTGTTTGAGCTCTTCCATTTGGGTTAAGGCATCAAAGAGCCTTATCGGCTGCTGCTCCCAAACTACGGAACGCCCTCCCGCTGGAGGCCAGGCTGGGCCCCATCTCTACAGCTGATGCTGCAGCCACAGATGTAATTCAGGAACTGAATCTCAAATGCATGGATAGTCATGACTTTAAACTAAGACATGGAATCAAACGGTGGTCTTACTCTTGCTTCGTGTTCCGGTTTTGGCTTTTTTTTGCCCGGGAAAACTTTCACATCAAGCCTCTGGATGCGTTTTGGTACAACACCATTCAACCTGCTTTTTCTGGCACCATCCAATCAAAGTCAACTACAGTGGGCCCTTGTATAAGAAAGGGTTTGTATAACATAAAATCTGTACAACATAAAAAAATCCTGGAGATAGGGGAAATCTGCTTAACAGAATCGCCTATGGGGTGAATCCGTACAACACAAAAATGGGATCACTCCATTTTCAATGCATTCCTATGGGAAATTAACATAATTTCATTTGGAACAAATTAATTCCTTTATACAAGGTACCCCTGTAGTTATGAACCACATGGGTTTTCAACTGCAGAGAAAAAAGGCAATGACTAACTCCGAAGTGGAGAAGGGTTCGACACCACTTCACTTAGGGATAAACGGCAATCATTTCAGCTCTAGGAGGAGTACAAAGGGACCGCCCAATGAGGCTTCCGATCGGTATCGTCCACCGCCGCGAAGGCACACAGCCGCCCCTCGCTGCCCATTTTAGGAAGCAACCCCGTACCAAAATCCCGCTGACAAGGGATACTTCGAACAAGGTAGGCCCCAGGTTAAAGACCAAAGCACCCAGGATGAAGCTGATGCCTCGCGTCCCTCGGTCAATGGCTTTAGACAAGGCGCCCGTCTGCCGGCTCAGATGGAAACTCAAGTCCAAGTTATGTAAGTGGAGGAAGACATTCTTGGCGATTCTTCGGATGGAACTTTGGGCCACTTTCCCAAAGACGGCATTTCTAGCTTCGTTAAATAAAGCAGACGCCGCCCGGGAGATGCCATCTGGTGAAGAAAACATAAATTAGATAGAGATAGATAGATAGATAGATAGATAGATAGATAGATAGATAGATAGATAGATAGATAGATAGATAGATAGATAGATAGATAGATAGATAGATAGATAGATAGAGCAAAGCAGAGATAGATAGAGCAAGGCAGAGATAGATAGAGCAAGGCAGAGATAGATAGATAGATAGATAGATAGATAGATAGATAGATAGATAGATAGATAGATAGATAGATAGATAGATAGATAGACAGAAGAAATGTGCTTAGTTTATTGTGATCCAGCATCTTAATATTTCATAATATATACTGCTGCTGTTCATTAGGTTGCAATTTTATACATATTAGAAACTTAGACTTCATTTTGCAATATTTAAAAAGAGACCCGACTAAGCTGTTTATAGCCTGTAATTACGGCTTTTGTCCAGAACTTTTGGCACAATATATGCTTTTTATTTTTTAAAAAAATCAAATCCCCCCCCAAAAAGGGAGTTCTGGATGTCAACAAAGCAGGGAAAATTGCACAGAATAATATCCATCCCAGTTGCCTAGCGGTGCAAGCAGCAAAAGGTCATACGCGTTAACGTCCCAAATCTTTCCCGAAGAAACTCAGCACCTGTCAAGAGATTAAAGAATCACACTTACATCCAATCAGAACAGCTGTTGCCATGGTTGCAACTGTATTCGGTGCATCACTGAGGTTCAGAACATTTCCAGACATCTGGTTGAGATTGTCTACTGCATATTTAAACATGAAGGGAACCACGATATTCATGGCCTGAAAAAGCACAGAATGCAGCCATTATACTCGAGGTGCGAAAATGCTTATTTGTCAGGTTTAAGTATTTGGTCTGAAATTGTAGCTGCAACTACAAAATCCTGCTGTTAACTGCTCAGTGGGATGATGCTACAGGTTTCAGGGTGAATAGGAGTGGCAGTAAAAAGAGGCCTGTCTTGCTAGAAGCATGAGCTTTCTTTCCACGGGTGCTTCAAGAAAAGTAGCTTTTGTGACAACCCAATGGCTCATTCCTTAAAATGATGGCAAGACTGGGAAGCACAGAGGAAAAAAAGATCAAGCCAGTGTGTATTTATAGCGTTACATTATGAAGAGTCACCAGAGGCAGTTCAGAGTATTTCACGTGGAAATATTTATTGAACAAAATTAAGGCAAACTTTGCTCCTGTTTTTTTTCCTCAAAGGTTCCACTGTCGTGTTAAAAGACAAATGCTTTGCTGCTGCCTACAAGTGTAAAAACTGGCAACTGATACGATTGTTCTCCGTTACTTCCAGTCACTTGGAGACCAAAATCTCCATGCTTCAGTCCTCTCAACTTCAAACACCTGCCTCTAGTTGTAGGACCATCTGGACGACTATAGAGTCTGGCTGACAATTTATTGCACTGTAAGGACATGAAGTACGATGCCACAAGTAATGCAACGCTAGAGAACCAACTTCCATAAAATCATGACTTCTCTTGGAAGACTAGATTTAGTGATTCCCCCGGCCCAAGGTCCCCAGGTGTTCTTGGACTACAACTCCCAGAAGTCTTCATCACTATCTGTGCTAGACAGGATATCTGGAAGTTGTAGTTCATAATAAACACCTAGGGGCCCAAGGTTGGAAACACACTGGACTAGGTTAAAAAAATAAATGGGTGTCTTACAGAATCTACTCCTCAAATATTACAGAGTATCCAAAAACTATTTGAGAGGAACAGTCAGTAAAATGTACAAGGTGGTTCTAAACCAACGACACATTTCGCATAATGTTGAATCCAGTATTGGATACTGATTCTAAATCAGTGACATGTCGCTTAACACTGAATCTAATGCTGGATCTGATGTTTGGTTTCAACAAAGACCCAGAGAAGAAGCCAGATGGAACTAGAGGTAATATTTCTTCTTATAACTTGGATCAGGTTCACTCAAGGCTTCAAATAACTCACGCCAATAAAAGCAGTAAAGGTGCTAATTTTGCCACCAGCTGAACTGCTTCAAGTTACTCATGCATGTTGGGATATAAACCAACTAAATCAACAACAACAACAATAACAGTAGCTACTACTACTACTACTACTACTACTACTACTACTACTACTACTACTACTACTACTACTACTACTACCCCTACCCGGTTTCCCCAAAAATAAGACCTCCCCCAAAAACCAGCCCTAGCACGATTTCTATGCATTTGTTAAATATAAGCCCTACTCTGATAATAAGCCCTAGTGATGGGTGTGGCTATGGTTGTGTGCAGGGCTGACATTCAAGCATATTATACTTAATAAAAGTAAGACATCCCCTGAAAATAAGCCCTAGTGTGTCTTCCTGAGAAAAAATAAATATAAGACAGTGTCTTATTTTCGGGGAAACACACTACTACTACTACTACTACTACTACTACTACTACTACTACTACTACTACTACTACTACTACTACTACTACTACTACTACTACTACTACCACCAGAGCACCCACAAGTGAAACATCACTAGTCATTATCACTCTAGTAGTATCAGAAAAAACAACATATCCTCAAACCAAGCTTTGTTAGGAGAAGCTCAGTGTTTTTGAGCCTGGTTTAACCCTGCCTTGCTTCTCCCCTGAAAGCTGCTGACTGACTCCCTGTTGCTCTGTAACCATTTGGCATCCACTAGGTCACCACTACCTCTGCTTGCCCCTGAATGTGTAGTTCTGCCAGAATGATACAAAACCCCTGGAGACTTCACACACTTAAGATTCCAAAACTGCAAATCACCATATGTAAAAACAAACAAGCCGGCCGGCAATGGATGGAAAATAACTTCAGACCCAGGTCTCCAAGGAATAGGAACTGTGCAAAATAGATTTCAAAGCTTTACAGAAATATAGCACTCTGGAATCTTAAATTTCAATAAATAAAAACAAAACATTGAGCCAACTCCCTTTGGTGTTACTTGCTTAGAAGCTCATTTTTTGGTATCCTTTTGTTTTTAATAACAAAAGCACACTGCCTGGCCATCGGCTTTATGCTGTAATGACTGCCACTTAGCAAGCATAGAACAGCAATCCCTAGGAGAGCCTATTCTGGAGAAACGAAATTTACTGTAATGCAGATTGCTCTGATCTACTGCATGTTCCACCCAGTCCCTCTGCAGCCATTTTGATTTTCAAAAAGCCCTCCATGCCGTATGATTCAAGCCATGCTTAGAATAGTTGCCATTCTATTTCCCAAGTTTAGAGTTTGAACCTTCCCTTCCAGCTTTCCGCCTAAGCTGCAATTAAATTAATTGGCACCGTATCATGGCTTGGTGGGAGAACTTCCTCCCCCCCACCACCAAAGTTGTCCTCCTTGTGAAAAGTCTTTATGTAAAAAATTAAAAAGGTCTCTCTCACCCCTCAAAGGACAAACAAGGTGGCCTAATATCAGATCACATGCACGGCCAGTGTGGGTCCCCACCCCTTGCCTTCCCCTTTTCCTTCACTGTCCCCTTGAACGCGAGTTGAAGAGCACAATGTCCTAGTCTCAGTAGCAATTCTAACCTAAGAACAATGGAGGAAACACTAAAATAAGTCGTTGATGGAAGGGATCCAGCAGCTTGTATTTGGCCCCCCACTCTGCCTCACCCAGCATGTGCCCATAGAAACCCAACCTCCTGTTTGACAATACCTCTAGAAATTTGAACTTTTCCAGGGGATTAAAAGTAAGCAGATGGTACATCTCGGTGTTTTGAGACGGACTATCCACTTACTGTGAGTAGGCAAAAGCTTTACATTTCTGTTAAAAGCTGGCAGAAACGTTACAATGGCAGGCACATGGCAGAGGAGAGAGCACAGGAAGACCAAGTGGAAAGACAACAAGACTCAAATCCCTTCTCTGCGGTGGACTCAATGTGACGTGCCCTGTTGAGGAACGGGACATATAATCTTCTCAACCCTTGTAACTACGGTTAAAGGGCCGGTCTCTTTCCACCTGTGTCTCAGGGTTAAAGAAAACCATGACTTACTGTTACACAGGCTCTAGCACAGCCATTAAGCATTGTTACAGATAGTGGTGAGATAAGGAAAGGGAAAGGCCCTATCCTACCCTTTAGGGAATGAGCACATTTTTTCTGTTTGGGGTGGCGGTGGTGGTGAGATTTATAAACTAGTCATGGCAGAAACGATTTCAAAGGTGTGTGCAACAATGAAAAATTAACCACAAGGGAAAATATGAAAGCACCACCCGCGTCATCTGTGAGAATGTATCGTAGGGTGGGTTGAATTGCAACAGGAAACGATTGCTAAATACAGGAGCGCTTGGTCATCTTTTTTTTCTTAGTGTTTATCCCACTTGGTGGCAGGGTCCACTAAGTGTAAATTAGCAACCGGTATGCACCTAAAACGAAGACCTGCTGGAACACGGAAGAGCACAATGAAAAGATTTCTCCAAGTTCCTTGAGTGATGACGGACAGGATACAAACATAAAAAAAGCGTATAAGTGATATTGCCAGGAACAGGGATTTAGTAAGCTATGCACAAATGCGGTTGAATCACTATTGCCAGAGACAGAATAAGCTAAGACCTTCTGGCCTCTTGGGACTTGTTCCTAGCAGTGCCCGAAGGACAGAAAAGACAACACAGATTTTTCATCAGAAGACCCTCCCCTAAAGGTCCACCCAGCCGCCTTGAGCTAAATGAGTTTCGATATTGCATTGACTGATCCCTTGTTGATTAGGCAGATAAGACGAGCTCGCAAGGCAGGCATATCATCCATTTTAACATTCCCCTGGCATTCCCGGGGCGTGCGTTGCATTTTTTTACACTCTGCTCCCCTCCCGAAGGTAGAAAATTAACAGTCAGCGGCAACACGGATCCTGAGAAGGATGCGCCTGGCTCATAAATAATGGATGCTCAGCTCATGAGTGAAAGGCCAGAGAAGTCTGCTGACGTGACAGGAGGTGACAGCAGCTCTTATTAAACGTGTGAATGCCATCCATCTACTAGGGATACAGACGCCGCTCGATCCACAACGGAACTCAGCGGAGAGGCTTAAGCCAATTTAGACCACCAGTGTCACTGGGACTTAAGGCCAAGCCCTTCAAGCGTCAATAGATACTGTGGGCTGGCCAGTGGCTGCCGCCGTCAGGAGCGGAACCCCGTTTTCGAGACACTGAATGTTTACAGACCCCATGTTCCACAACTCAGCCGCTTGTGGCAGCTCCAAGATGGCCCGGCTTCATTTGCAAAGGAGTGAAGTGTTCATTGTTTGTATGAATCACAAGCTGGTTTGAGGTAAGGTTGCCAGACAGCCCTGCTTGGGGCAGACAGCGCTGGCGGAAGAGTTTGCCACAAGGGCTCAAGCCTCTTAGTTCAGTGTCTGTGGACAGCCTGCCCGCCTGCCCCCCTCCCCCAACACAAGAAGCCTCCGCACTGCCTCCCAGGCCCAGGGGTGAAGCTGGTCCCGACCGCTGCGAAGCATCGCGATGGAAGCAGGCCCTGCGCCACAATGAAGGCTCAACACCCCGTGCTGGACCAGGTTTGCTCACCACGAGGGAGGGAGCGTGAGAACCAGCTGAGCCACGTTCAGGGGCCTGGTCACGTTCCATCTGTACAAGGCTCGGACGTGTGTGGTTCATCCGTGGCAGGCACCGGTGGTCCATTACCGAGACCAAGAGGGAAGGCAAGAAACTGGCCCTGTTTTCAGGCTATAAGAGCGAGGGATTCATTGGTGGGTTTGGAAAAAGGCCTCAAGAACAGACCCACATCCAAGGGAAATGCTCTTAGGGGAACCTCTCCTGCTTTCTGTTTCGCGTCCATGGAACCGTTCTTACCTTGGCGCCCGCTAAAAACCCAAGCGACACGACCACTCTGGCACGGAGGTCAGGCCTATCTGTGGGCCACACATACGACAGCATCGCCCGGATGATCTTCCGGCTGTCGATTTCTTTCATCTGGGGAGAGAAGGGTTCGTGTTACGCAAGGCCACCCCAAGCGAGGCCATCCGCCATCTTCCGCTACCGGCAACGGTTTAAGAAAATGGGTTTCTGCTTTGGAAAAATATTCCGGGCTGAGCTGGGATTCGTTCTAAGGGGACAGAGCAATGCCATGCCTGGGACCAAGGAATGTACGCAGGGCGGGCTAACTCTGTGTACAATGTGACCAGTTCTTTTCAACCGAATGGCTCCAAGGTGGGGTCATCATGCATTAGGAGGCAGTTTAATGGCCAAAGGCACAATGGTGGCTTTCCTCATAAATCAAATGACTGCCCTGCCCTTGTTTTGAAGCTCAGACTAATCAGACACCTGTGGCCTGCTTCTGCCATGTTATGTGTCTTCCTACATAGTCAGGTGAATTCCAAAGACAACCAAGAAACACTAGGAACAGTGTCGTCTTCCAAAAGCTGCCGCCAACACATCATAAAATGGTTTCTCATCCCGAGTCTCTCCAATCTGTTACAACGCAACAAGATAAGAAATGACATCAACAGCAACAGGCAACTGAAGGAACCAGTACCGGACCGAGATTCAGGGATCAGCCATGGAATTATACCCTCTCTTCCCTCCCTATGGCATGCAAAGTAGGGTGAGGCCCCTAAAATAATGTTTCCTGACTCTATGACAGACTGTAAATTTTGACCGCTAATCTGAGGATATTCTAGGCTTGTGGAGTCCAGAGGCTACATCAAACATCAGACACCAAAGTGGAAGATCATGTGGATAGCTCAGTGGCTCCGTTCTCTGGCTGAGGAAGTAGGGAGTTCAATTCCCTGCCGTGTCACCTGGATGAGGACTGGACCTGAAGATCCAGAAGGTCCCTTCAGGCTCTGCTGCTCTGATGGTGATGAGGACATTTCTGTCATTAATGCCTGGGCTGACAACAGGCCTTCATGTCCAACTAGGATTACACCTGGACTGGCCAAAAGGGAGTACTGAGAAAGGAGGTGGCCCAGAGGCTCTTGGTGGGAGTGCAATATCTTGAGTTATTGCAACACCGCAGCCAGGATGGAAGCAGATGTCTCAGCAGCCGCTTGGGTTGCCCACGTGCCGAGCGAATGAGTGCCTGCCTAGGCGGTGCTGCCCAAAAGAAAGCAGAGGAGGGCACAAGGCTCTGGTGTGCTCCTGAACGGACACCACCCCTTGCGCTTCAAACCTGACACTTGACACTAGCAAAACATGCTCATCTGGTACGTCCATCTACCATTAAGAGCCCTGCATTTCAGGGGTGGGTGGGGTGGGAAGGAGAGTGCATGGAAATGTAGGATGCTACAGATGTACCTCCCAGCTGGTCCAAACATTTTTTTTGGGGGGGGGCGGCAGGGGAGGTTTTTGGAGGGAGGGAAGACAGACAATGCATGAAGGCATAGTACAGTTTCTAAGTAGACTACCTAATAATAAAATGCAGCAGTTATGTGGTACTATTTGAGCGGGCAAACACATTTCGTATCTCCACTATCCCCTTATTTCACTTCCCTTCAACTCCAAGAGGACATTAAAAAGTCTCCATCTTGAGGCAACACAAAAGCTGCAATCAAGAGGTAGGGGATTCATATGATTATATTCAGGAAATGCAGAAGATGATACTACAAGCCCAGATCCGGGGGGGGGGGGGGGAGAGAGAAATAGACAAATACAGATTCTATTCCAGTTTCCACATGCTCCCACATCTTACTCTGCTCCCACCAGAGGGGAACTGAAGTATTAAGGTATACTTATGGTTGTTGACAATCTAAAGCATTGGAGAGCAGTACCCCTTCTAAGTACCATTTATATATTCTTCGGAGAGCGTGGAATCTCTGCTAACAATTTACAAGCCTCAAGTGAGTAGCAAATAAATCTGCACTTCTCTCTCACTCCAAGAACGGAAGAAAAATTGTACTGCACATGGCTAAATCCTGTTCAGGGACACCTGCCCAGAGAGTGTCACACTTCAAGTAGATGGGGGTGGGGGGAGGAGTGTTTGGTAAGGATTGGAAAGAAAGGAAAAGTGGTGGCCAGGTAACTTGAAAGCTACGTGGAGTTGTTCAAATAACCCACCGTTCTCGGGTCACCACGGTTTATGGAACCGAGCTTTATGGAGAGAAAGAAAAAGAAAAGAAGGAAGAAGTAGACCATTCGCCACTTTCACCCCCGAGCAGTGCTTGCCCTTAGCATGGCAGTGCTGCTTCTTTTTTAATTGTTATGATCTATTACTAATAGCAGACCCTAGAAGCAAGTGGGGCAAATGCTAAGAAAAAGAAGAGGAATTTTTGCTTGGGGACTGGGACAATGAGCAGGAGGCAAATGTGACTCCGCAGCCAGCACAGGGCGGTATTATTTTGACGAAGACCCTTTGCTGGATGAAGGAAAGACACTTGGCAAGCCTCCGCATCTGCACATGCCAAAATGAGTCTCTCTCTCTCTCTCTCTCTCTCTCTCTCTCTCTCTCTCACACACACACACACACACACACACACACACACACACACACACACACACACACAGAGAGAGAGAGAGAGAGAGAGAGAGAGAGAGAGAGAGAGAGAGAGAGAGAGAGAGAGAGAGAGAGAGAGAGAAATACACACAAAGGGGAAGCAAAGGGGTGCTCAGCTCTTCCCCAGTGTTGAAGGGGAGGAGGTGGGTTGATAGCTCTCCTGCAGCTGCAAGGCCCTTCCTGCCCTCTCCCCGGTTGGAAGAGTGTTTGGCAAGGGTGGACGGGGGTCCTCCGATAGCTGTGCAAGAGGAGTCAGATTGGCAGGGAAAGACTAGCGATGCTCGTTCACACGAGCCTTTCCTGAAAGAAAGGAGCTGGTCAGGAGCTGCTGCTGGACGATGTTCAGGCTGTTTCCCCGGCAGCTCGGTCCAGCAGCCTTTGGGTGCTTTTCGAGAGAAACCACCAACTCGCCCATCTCATCTCTCCCTCAGAAAGAGTCAGCGGGAGAAAGAGGCTTGCATGCGGGGAAAGGTTTTATTCTGACAGCTCTCACGTTTAGCTCAGTCACAATTATAGACCTTGGACAACCAAGGCCTCTGTGATGAAAATCTTACGCCGATTAAACTTTCAGCCACTTCAGGGGTCTGTTGTAAGGGGAACAAAACGATCTAAACAAATAAGAGGGAGCCTCAAGGGAAAACAAAGGAGAAAGTGCAGAGAAGGGGGGGATTAACCAGGCATGGTTAATAACTAACAGAGAAGGATCAGGAGGAGGTCCTGCAAATCATTTTGAAAGTCAAAATAAACTGGTTGTTCACTGGTTGACAAGGTCCCAGTGGCTAATTTGGACACAGGAAAGAATCTTTCTCAATTCTGCTAAAACCATAAGCCGGTTTCAGCAAAAACAATAACATTGTGGGGGCTGCAGATACTGTCGTGTTGGTACAGAAACACAAGCACACACAGAGAGAGCATTTACCCCTTCCTTTGGATCTGAATGCAGTCCTCCACCTGCGTGTCCGTGCCAGCACATTCTTTTGTCTATCTGAGACCAGCCTGGAAGATTCTGCGCAAGGAATAAAATAACCATCATTGACTTATGAGCATTATGAGTTTCACAATGAAACCAATTACAGCCTAACCCTTCAGTACTTTCCGCTCCTCTCTTAAGGATGGCTTCTCTTAATTCCACTTCTATTGAAGAGGCTGATGGGGACGCACAAAGCCAACCATGAGAATTATGGCAGATCCATCCTGGGAACACCCCCACCTCCCTCTCTCCCCCCCCACCTCTCGTGTGTGTGTACGTGCCTTGTTTTAGGCACCATCTGAGCATGCAGCCTCTTCCTCATGGAAGGGAAACTCTTTCATTGAGAAACTTCAGTGAAAGGCCTGAGTGTGATGATCACATATCGCTAAATGCAACCTCTTCTGAACATCCAAGGGGGGATGACAAATCACACCACACTCAAGGCTGCTTACAAGAACTCCAGATGTAAAGTAGTTTGAGAAAGAGAGTTACAGTGGAAAAATGTGTTAAGCAATGTAGGAAAAAACACGTTTACCATGTTAAAGATTTTTTTTTTGCAACAAAAATCACATGTCCCCCAAAAAAGATGGATTATTTTTTTTCTTTTGCAGAGCCAGGAGATGAGAAATGCTTTGAACCTCATAAAGAATATCACACCAGACTGTTGTGTTAGCACGCATCAAGGTTGCTTCAAACAGAGTCACCCCCTGTGGACATGGAGTCCATAGACTACATTAAGGAGCAGGGCCCACATAGAGAGAAGAAGTGGAAGAGCAGCTGTGGGTCCCTTCCTGGAAGGGGCTTTTCCAATGGGAAGCATTAGCATCCTGAACATTTTTATAACCTGCAGCTAATTGGGAAAACAGAACTGGCTGGGATTCAAGATGCTATAAATCCCACCCCACACCTACAAACAGCGAAAACGCTCAAGCACCAGACCCTTCTATGACACATATGATCTGATCCCAAATTGCTTTCTTTCTCTGCTTTTTAAATGGAGGTCTTCCATTTTCCCGTGAAAACAGAATGCTGTGTTTAGAACATCACTTTTTAAAAGTGCAGCTAGGCTCCAAACAAAGTGCTTAACATCTCTATTATGCTAGAACGCTAAGAGCAATTTGGTAAACATCATAACAACAGAGTAAAGCACTTCCACGGACCTTAAGAAAGGCTTACAAGTGCCTCACAAAGCATTAATTCACAGCAATTCTTTGCAGAGAACATTGCTGCTTCAGCTTTGAAAGAGGAGGAGTTGGGGGGGGGGTTACAGCAGAAGATGCACAACAGAGGAAAATAATCTAACATGCCCTGAATACATATTTAGTCAGAGGCCACAAACCAAAGAATGGCAGTACTGGCTCATCAGTTAGGGCTTACGTGGGTGTGCACTGCTGCTTTAGCCACCATGAACTATCTTGCATATGAACAAACCACGATTCTCCCTTATTTCATGACTGCTTCTTTCCCACCTCCTTCCTTTGCTGCTCTATCAGGAGAGACAGCTGGGAAAACAATCCACGGGGCTGGTATTGGGCCCAATAAGAAGCCATGGTTCAAATTTCCCAAAGTTCCGGCTCTACAAAAGCCAAAACTCAACAAGAAACCACAGCATCCAATGGTGGTTTAAAGGCGAGGAAAAGAAGCAATAGCGTATGACCCTTGCCTGTAGCTGGGATTTTTCTGAGTGATCATTTTGCAAGCACTTTCTGCACAAGGCCAAGAACACTAACGTACTTGAGCCTTTAAGGCCCTAGACTATCTTAGGGGTAGAGGTCTCTGGCTGCAGAGCTACTGGTTGGGAGTTCAATCCCCACCTGGCCCCCCTTGACAAGGGCTGGACTCGTTGATCCAGAGGGTCCCCCTTCCAGAGCCGAAGTTCTACGATGATGACGACAACGAAGAAGCTTGGGATCGTTCCTTTGTTCTGCCAGAGGAGCTTCTGATAAAAGTTCTGAGCAACCAAGCCTTGGGTCTTGGTCAAAGGCAATGCCCAGAGGAAAGTCACCTTACATTGCCTCCACAAGAAGAATCAGGAGAGCATCTGGGAGCGAGAGGAAGGGAGCCAGCCTATACTCTTCTTCTTAATGGCACTGGCACACAGCCACAAAGCGGATATCTTCCCTCCTCACTTTCCCACAGCAATGCTGATTTCTGACCCGGGGTGTTTATGAGGGAGAGCCCACCCCATTTCCTTTCTTTGTCAAGGCACATTAATCAAATTACACAACCCAAAAATAAACAATTAAAACAAGACAGGAGAAATGCCAATGTTCGCCAACAGCTATTCCCAACCGCATTCAAGAGAACACTGGGCGACCCTCTGTCAAATCCGCTTTGATCTGGAGTCTGGACTCAATGATCCTATGTTACTCAGGCCCACTGCTTCCAACCAGCTCTTTGGAAGCTCCACACTGAGTCTAGCCCTCTTGCTTCTCCACCTGAGTAGCATCCCTTGTGTGCCTCCACTCCTGCAATGGTCTCCTCCTGCACCTTAGAACAAGCAGGAGGGCCTCTGGAGCCTCTGTTGTCACCTTTCATCCAACTCCATCCTAACCCACCGCCTTTTGCTTCTTCATTCCATTTGCAGGGGATGTTTTAAGACAAAGATTTGCTCCATAAATTGAAAAGCTGCAAAAGCAGATACAGATTCTCTTCTGGTCTATTCTTAAGTCCCCCAAGGAAAGTTATGGACTTGAAGCAAAATATATATGGGGAAAGCTGGAAGAGAAATCAGAGGGAAGGCTGCATTTTTGGTTCCAGAATCGTAACAGGAGGAAAAGGCTGTGCAACCTACCTTTGCAACACACAACAGCTGCCTCGAAGAGCAACGCCCTGAACTCTGCCATGCGAGTTGGTTTAATATTGGTGGAATCTGAAATGAAGAAAAACAATGACGGAGTAACTAAGAACACAAAGTCCATGATGGGAGAACACGTCAACTGTTTCACATATCAATGCCTGGTATGTTCAAAAAACATTTGCTTGGAAAAAGAAACAAAAGAAAAAGATCTTGACTTGCTGGGGGGGGGAGCAGGTGTAAAATAACTTACTGAGAGCAATTAAGATACCAAATGGCAACAGGCCTCGCTCTTTGCTCCTCATACAGTTCTGTTCCTTCATTTGGTCCTAAGTCTATTCTAACTTCACATTTTTCTTAGCTGTATCATGCCTCTTATCCTAGATAAAGCTCACTTCTTCAGCTGCGGATTTTAATGTTTCTTTTTGTATTTGCCAAGATCTCTATCTCGCCCCAGTTCATTCAGCTTTTGGTTGTGAAAAACAGATCAGAGGAAGATATCTATGAAGATTCTCAGTCATCCAGGTGAGTTTATTTGGAAGTTTGAGTCATGGCAACTGGACTTCTTTTCTTGAGCGACTGAAACGTTTCGCTGCTCATCCAGACAACTGAAACGCTTCAATTGCTCAAGAAAAGAAGTCCAGTTGCCATGACTCAACTTCCAGATCAGAGGAAAGTCAGAATGGAGGTCCTCAATGCAGGTTGCTGCAGCAAACCTGGCATAAGGTTCTTCTCCTGGGTTGAAAAAGCACCTCAAGCCAGGGAAAAGCTGGCCCATGGGGGCCATCCAAGATAAATTTGAGACCCTTTGCTAGTTGGGCGTTGGAAGAATAATAGGCTCTTAATGCTGAGATGAGCAATCTGAAGTCCCCTCCTATCAATGGGCAAAGTAACAGAGATGCGAGAACACTATCTCTGCTGGTCTAAATCCCACTGCTAGTCCCAGCTAGAAAAGACCCATTAGATCAGCTGCTGAATAGTAATGGAGTACTTTGTAAATCCCACCAAAGTAAACAGAGCTAATATTCTAAGTAGGACTAACAACTGGATTTAGGTCAGTGTTAGCCAAACGTAGTCCAACTTCTCTGAGCTGCTCATTCTCAGGGATAAGAAAACTTCTCCCTTTTAATCCTGCACTACAACAGAACATTTCAGAACCCCTGCCTCCATATAAAACTATGTTTTTAGGAAGAAAACTTTTTAGCCCAGTGGTTCTCAACCCGTGGGTCCCCAGATGTTCCTGGACTGCAACTCCCAGAAACCCCTTCCAGCCCAGCGAGTGGTGGAGGCTTCTGGGAGTTGCAGTCTAGGAACATCTGGGGACCCACAGGTTGAGAACCACTGCTTTAGCCCATATCATTGTTGCTCAGACTTCTGTTCAGCAACAGGTCTAGAGCATACTACCAATGCAAGAACTTCTGGTCCAAGAGGAATAAGACATGTTGCCACCCAAGAGCCATAATGGATGTGCTGCCCACAAACACGTATAAAGTCATCTCTTTACATTATCTGGCCCAATTCTTTCTAAGTTTGCTATAAATACAAGTGATTAACCTTTTCTTTCAGAAGCAAGGGGATGCATTAAATGCCACTAATATAATTAAGCATGAGTAAAATTAGTGGTCGTAAGTGTTCTTGAGAAGAGCCGACACCAGTGGCTCAGCCATGCATATGAATTCAGAGGCAAACCTCTGCAAGCTATCAATCAATCTTTTCTAAATAAATAACTGCAGTTGGGGTGGGTGACGGGAGGACAGAGTTAATAAGCAAATGGCAAAAAAAAAAAACGGATAAAGGGGGAGAAATGTCAAGGAGCACTACAGAAGGAAACGCACCAGAGAGAATGTTGCACACAGTAACCAACTGGCACGAGCATTTGCTTCGGAGAAGGCGCTTCATGAATACAGCAGCTTTAGGGTCACCTGGAGGTGCCATTAGCTATTCCAGCCCTGTGCACACAGTCACGACCTGTGGCAAAGAACTATTCCCTTTGGGCGCCAGGCAGAGAAGCTTGCCATGTTGGAATCTCTCTTTGGTCGCTGACCTTATTAATGTGCGGGACGCATTTGTACGTGAAGCAGGATCAGCTACTACAAATATTTGTGGGCCAATAGTGATGATAACAATGAGCTGGGGTCTTTTCTAAATAAAGAGCAGGATATACAAGGTTTTAAATCCAATAAAACAAATGAAGAGTCAGAGAAGTCAAAAGGAAGTGCTCAGCTGTCACAATCTTTGAGGAATATGCTATCGCAAGATGTGGCAAGGGCTTTAATTTTATTTCTATAGCTTTAAAATGGGGATTGAGGAATAGTTATCTTAGTTGTTAGTCTATTTTACTCTTATGTTCAGAGTTAATTCTCTGAAAACCAGCTGCGGGCAAACAATGCAAGGGGCTCCATGCAGGCTTCCCTCATGGATGTGATTGGCTACTGTGGAAAACATTTGGACTAGGAAGGCTTTTGTCCCATAGTTTTCCTCAATTCTTAAGAAAAAAGTTTCGCCCGAGAATCCTAGGATCGGCCTTGAGGTACTGATCTTCTTAGAAAGCAAATTCTCAACGCTCACTGGCTACAACTGCAGAAGGTGGCACCCTCGTTTATCTATTAATACACAGCCTCACCATCAGTCTATCAGTACCTCTCAGACAACTACAAAACACACACATATCGCCTGAACGACAGCATTTCGTGAAGTCTCCCCATGTCTTTCTTGACAAATTTCTCATCTACCCACCAATATTTCGGCATTAGTAGATAAGAATTCCTTCCTGCACAGCGCCCCAGAAAAACCTAAAACACATTGGGCACATTTGTACAGGACAAGTATCTGTAGGAACCCTGGACCCCTCTGCTTGACCACTGCTGTTGTGAGAGGAGCAAAACCATTAAGACAGGCATGTCCAAACTTCGGCCCTCCAGATGTTTTGGACTGCAACTCCCACAGTCCTTTGCCATTGGCAATCTAAGCTAAGAATTCTTGGAGTTGTGGTCCAAAACATCAGGAGGGCTGGAGTTTGGACATGCCTGCATTAAGACGTTGTGCTGGATTGTCCATGACATCATATAAGCTCAGGTGCAGCTACAGTATTACATTAGCTTGCTTCTTTCTTAATAAACCAGAGAGACTAAGTCTAAGGCCTCTTTTAGGCTTACTGTATTTGAGGATTTTATCCTGGGTCCTTAGGAAAGAAAAACAATCGGAGTACCAGCAGGTCAAAGGTTCATACAATACAGCCAAATAAACCACAGAACAGTTGGTTTGCTTAGCCATAGTATAGCAAGCAAGCAAGCAGTGTGTCAAATAAATCACGGTTCCTTCACATCTCTGGTTTACTGTGACTCTCAAGCATGTCCATCATGCACACAGAGCACACAAGTGAAGGATTCTTATTAGAACACCCTCCTGGGACTTCAAAATCAAGTCCAAAATTGTTTGGTTTCCCTTTTGGAAACTGAATTTTCCATAAATGTTAATGTATTTCACTTTTGCTTTCTAATCACACCATCCAAAACATCTCTTTGTAGTTGACTCGGCTGACGGAGCAGTCAAAAATCCAGAAGTCTATATGACTGTGAGGTAGTGTTTTCTGCTGTTATGAAAATTTAGGATTTGGTCGTATGTCAGAAGTAGTGACCACAATAACCACCAAGTACACAGATTTCAAAGGAGTCTTGTACTCTTAAACACGATTCATTCTGTACTGGGCTGTAACAGAAAGTTAGGGACAGACTCTCAATTCTTTTGCTCCTTCAATATAATTCTCAGAAGAAGAAATATTCCAGTACATAAAAGCAAACTGCACATGAAAGTGAAGTAACAATTGACGGATTCATCCTTCTAACAGGCAGAACTAACTGACAGGCTCCTACTTGAAACAGGAAAATTCCATTAGCTTTTTATCTCCTTGCACTTTGGTACAACACAGCCAGAACACTGAAACTTCCTTCTATCGCTCACATTTTTTAAAAAAATGAATGAATATGCAGGTTTATGTAATAAGATTCTTGACTAGACTTGCTTTTCTTGACTTACAGGACAAATGGATGTTCTGTCCTTTGCCGTAAAGACCTATTTGGGTGGCTGGAGATTCACATGTACTTTATGAAGAACCCTCCTCGGCAGTTTTTTCTGTTGAGGCTAGTATGCCAGACCCTAAACCTCCCGCTCCCCCATATTAAAAAGTATTTCCCCCATGAAGGTGATGGAGATTCTGCCTGGGGCAGGTGACCACTTTCCATGAGAGTTTATTTCTCTACAAGTGATGATGTATTGCCCAATTTCTCTCCAAGACAGGCTTCAAGGTGGTTCACATCATCAGTACGGACATAAAAACTAAAAATGCAATAAATAACTTCAATTTTTAAAAAAATACATACAATCAATGAAGCTTGTATCATATGAAAAGCTGCTTAAACCACTTTTTAAATCATATATTTAAAAGGGAAATATGTCCGCCTATTAGTTTTCTTTTACATATATTATGTATATATAATCACAAGGGGTAGAAATGGTTCTGGATCCCTACCTTCATCTTGCTCTTGTGTGATATCTAATTATATATTGGCTATTATGGTTTTATTTTATTGGATTGTTTATCTATTGTATTGTTTGTTAGCTTGCTATTTATTCTTTCTTTTTTTTTTTGTAAACCGCCCAGAGTAGCCGTGTAGGTAGACAGAGCAGCATATAAATTTAATAAATAAATACATAAGGGATGTCATTAATATATCTAAAAAACTTGATGTGCCTGTGTGAGAGAGAGATATATATATACACACATAAACACACACAACAATCAGTGTGTATGTGATATATTTCGTACATATACATAATTCATATATCCATATCCATACTTATATGTACAATGTGTACATATAAACATGCATATACCTGTCTAGTAGGATACTATCTATTTATCTATCTATATCAGTGTTGGCGAACCTATGGCACGGGTGCCAAAGGTGGCCCTCGGAGCCCTTTTTGTGGGCACCCGAC
Organism: Phrynocephalus guinanensis; assembly: GCA_037367245.1. NCBI lineage: Eukaryota > Metazoa > Chordata > Lepidosauria > Squamata > Agamidae > Phrynocephalus > Phrynocephalus guinanensis. The sequence continues at coordinate 1,466,394 of CM074748.1, read as the reverse complement.
ATCGCCCCTTCACAGCCACCTGGATTCAAGGTTAAATTGCTGTATTGGCACTTTGTGGAAAAAAATTAGTGGGTTCTGAATCGCAGTTTGGGCACTCGGTCTCTAAAAGGTTCATCATCACTGGTCTATATACACATCTGTGTGTTTATACATATAGGTAGATAGATATGATATAGATATACAGTACATACAAATACATACAGATGTGTGTGTGTGTGTGTGTGTGTGTGTGTGAGTGAGTGATCACACCCACACGCCTATAAATACAGGTATGTAATTTTCTCTCTGTGTGGTAAAAAGCAAAGCAAAAGCAATGTGTTCTGCTTATAGCCTGCCCCATACCACTACAAGTAGTCTCTGGGTGGTGTACAAATTTTAATTACAGTAATGCAGGCTACACATTGCCCGCCCGCCCCCAAGTAAGCTGGGTACTCATTTTACCGACCTGGGAAGGATGGAAGGCTGAGTGAACCTTGAGAGCCTTGAGTTACCTCGGATTGAACCCCCAGGTCGTGGTGAGCAGAGTTTGACCTGCAGGACAGGCCTTGAACCCCTCCGCCACCAGGCTCTGGTACATTCTAAACGCACATTATATATACAGTGGACCCTCGTATAACAAACAGCCTGTATAACATAAAATGTGTACAACATGAAAAAAATTCCGGAGAGAGGGGAAATTTGCTTCACAGAATCGCCTATGGGGAGAATCCGTACAACATAAAAATGGGATTACTCCGTTTTCAATGCATTCCTATGGGGAAATTGGTATAAAGGAACATTTTCTTAACATAATTTCATTGGGAACGAATTAATTCCTTTATACAAGGTACCACTGTATATGAAACTCACACACACACACACACACACACACACACACACACACACACTGGACCCTCGAATAACAAACAGCTAATATAACATAAAATCTGTACAACATAAAAAAATTCAGAGAGAGGGGAAATTTGCTTCACAGAATCGCCTATGGGGAGAATCCGTACAACATAAAAATGGTTGCAATTAGGGATTACTGTTTTCAATGCATTTCTATGGGAAATTGGTATAAAGGGAAATTTGCTTCACATAATTTCATTGGGAACGGATTAATTCCTTTATACAAGGTACCCCTGTATAAGAAACGGAGCCCCCCTCCCCCTCCTGCCCTGAGGCGTACCTGAGGCGACCTCGGCCGGGACGTGCCGGGAGTCCTTGCCGTTGTTGCCGCCTCCGCCTCTGCTGCCGCCCGAAGCCAGAGGTCCCGAGGCCGGCGGAGGAGGAGGAGTTGGAGGTGCCGGAGCCGGCGCTGCTGCCGGGGCCTCGGGTCCCAAGCGGAGGTGGCCTGGGTCGGGGAGCCCAACCGCCGCCTCGCCCCCGCCGGCGACCCCCTCCTCAGCGGCAGCAGCAGCAGCAGCAACGCCGCCGCCATCTTGGGCAGCAGGAAGACAGAGGGAGAGAGTAGAGGGAGGGAGAGAGAGAGAAGCCGCCGGGAGGACCGGGGAACGAGACGCCCGCGCAGAACGGCCGGCCGGAAGCGGGAAAGGAAAAGAGGGCGGGAGGAGGAGGAGGAAGTCTAGGCGGCAGGGAGGGCGGCGCACGTGCCTCCTGAGCCCCGAAGGCTCTCTCCATGGGGGGGGGGGGGGCTGCTCTTGCTGGCTGCTACTGTGGGAGCTATTCAGAAAAATAAATAATAATAATAACAGGCGCAGGACATCAAGTAGTGGCAGCAGCAGCAGCAGCAGTAGTCGTAGTTATCCCGCCTTTCTCCTTAAAAAGGACCGAAGGCGGCTGGCTGACAGTAATACACTAAGAAAAAACCGACAACAAAAGATTTTAAAAGAACACAATAGTGTTGCCTATCCTAGAAGGTTGTTGCGAAAATAAAATGAGGGAGGAGAGCCTCCCTGGACGAACAGGCTGGCAAATCGAGTTATGGTCTCTGGGTTTATCTATCTATCTATCTATCTATCTATCCCTTCTTTTGTTCCTTCATTCCTTTCTTCCTTCCTATCTATCTATCTATCCCTTCTTTTGTTCCTTCATTCCTTTCTTCCTTCCTATCTATCTATCTATCTATCTATCTATCTATCTATCTATCTATCTATCTATCTATCTATCTATCCCTTCTTTTGTTCCTTCATTCCTTCCTTCCTTCCTATCTATCTATCTATCTATCCCTTCTTTTGTTCCTTCATTCCTTTCTTCCTTCCTATCTATCTATCTATCTATCCCTTCTTTTGTTCCTTCATTCCTTTCTTCCTTCCTATCTATCTATCTATCTATCTATCTATCTATCTATCTATCTATCCCTTCCTTCCTATCTATCTATCTATCTATCTATCTATCTATCTATCTATCTATCTATCTATCTATCTATCTATCTATCTATCTATCTATCTTATCCTTTCGGCGCGCTCTGGAGGCGCCCATAAAAGAAGGAAAGGGCAAGGCACTTTATTTATTAGTTTTATGCCTTTTGTTCGCTTTCTACGTGAAACACCCTGGGAAAAGGATCGCCATTAAGTCAGAATGGGCTGGAGGGCACACAGCTCTCATTACTTCACCACCACGTTCCCATGCCAGGCCAAACTGTACGTGCATCTGCCCACGTCTCCCCCCCCCCCCTAGCGCGCGCAAAGGATCCCGGGAAGTGTAGTTTGGCGTCGGCCGAGCGCCTCCCCTCCGTCCGGTTCTGAACTACGTTTCCCAGAATTCCCAGGGCGGGAGGCGCCGGCGGGGACGGAGCGGGAGGGAGCCGCCGTGGCCTCCTTCCTCGCCTCAGAGGCCGGGCGGGGATGAGGCGGGGCGGGGGGGGGGGTTTGGTGTGCGAATAGTTGGGGGAGGGGGGGGGCTTAAAAGACACGCGTCCCCCTCCTCGGATTATCATCTCCGTGTGTCTTAAAACGACAAAAGAAACGGGCCCCCTGTCAGGCGCGGAGAGACGAGTCCAGGGCCAGCTTCCTTGGGGGCAAGCCCCGTTATGAAAAGGAAAAAGGTCATAAATAAATAAATAAACACCTTTACTTAATTTATTGGGGTGGGGTGGGTGTGGGTGAAGAAGAGCCGGGCTCCCAGGAGGAGGAGGAGGAGGAGGAGGAGGAGGAAGGGACGCGGCGTCCTGAGGGAAGCGGTTCATAACGTGAGGTAAAAATAAGCGCCTACGCGAGGGTGGGGGAAGGGGGAGGGGTGGGGAAAAAGCGCGCGCGCGCTGTGGGAGGGGAGGGGAGGGGGAAGAGAGGAGCCCAGGGGGGGGGGGGCGAGAAGAGGAGGCGGGCCTTCTTGCGCCCTCGGCCTCTGGTCGCCGGTCCCCGCCTTGAGCGACGGGCGCGGCGGCCAATGGAAGGGGGCGCGCGCGGAGGGCCAGCCCTCCCGCCAAGCAGCCAGGCAGGCAGCCAGACCGGCGGCGGCGGCGGCGTCTGAGGGAGAGAAGGAGCGCGTGGCCCGGAGGTGGCGGCGGCGGCGGCGGCGGCGGCGGCGGCGTGGGGGCGCCTGCTGGCCTCACCGGCGGCGGATGGAGAGGCGGCGGCGGAGGATGCCCTGCCACGACCAGCGGCTCGGAGGAGGTGGTGGAGGAGGCGGCGGAGGGTCGTCTTCGGCGAACGGGGCTCCCTGGCCGTCGTGGTCGGTCGCTGCTGAGGCGGCGGCGGGGGCGTCGGCGGCGGGGGCGTCGCCTGAGGGGGACCCCGGCGGCCTCCCTCCTCCCTCGCCGGAGGATCCGGAGCCTTCCCGGCAGCTGCGCTTCGCCCACGAAGAGGAGGAGGAGGAGGAGGAGGAAGAGGGACCTCACCAGGGCCTCAGCAACCCCGGGAACGGCAACGGCGGCGGCGGCATGTGTTGCTCCTCCTTAGCCGCCTCCTCCTTAGCCGCCGCCGCCACGCCGTTCAGCAACGGGTCCCCCGAGGCGGCTCCCGGGTCGTCGCCCCGCCGGCCCAGCCCGCCTCCCTCGCCTTCGCCTCCGCCGCCTTCGCCTTCGCCTTCGCCGCTCAAGCTGCTGCCCATGAACGACCAGATCCGGGAGCTGCAGACCATCATCCGCGACAAGTGAGTGAGCGAGCGAGCGAGCGAGGGGGGACGTCCGTCCGTCCGTCCTCCTCTGAGCATGGGCAGAGAGCGCCCGGTGTAGGTAGGGGGGTGGGGGTGGGGGGGGCGGGCAAGGGGAAGCGGGGCAGCACTTTATAACTTTGGATTTATAACCATCCAAAGCGGTTGTAGATCTCGGAAATAACCCCACCAGAGCTACAAAAACTGGCCCTGTTAAGGAACAAGCACCGAGACTGGGACCGTGTTTTTTGACACCTATTGTACTTAGTTTTTTCATTAAAGCTTGTATCTGTTTTAGAACACCGGTAAATTATTCTATTCTATTCTGACACCGATAAATGTTAGGTCTTTTTTTTTTTTTTTTTCATTGACGGTGCCTGTTATTTTTGAAGAGTGACAGTCACAACCATATGAAATCTAAAAGTGGAAGGGACCCTCCCTAGATCCTCCTGCTAAGGAAGGGTGGGGGTGGTGGGGAATCAAACTCCCAACCTTTGGCTTCGCAGCAGCCGGATGCCTAAACCCCTGAGCTGTGCAGCCTCCTCTTTTATTCGAATGACCACAGTGTCCATCATCCTCGTCCTCTTCCCTTGAGCCTCACAACCATCCTGTGAGGTAGGGCAAGCTGAGTAAGAAGGAAGGGCCCAAGGCTACCTCTGTGTGTGTGTGTGTGTTGTGTTGTATTGTGTCCCAGTGGGGATTTTAAAACAGACTGCCCCTCCCCCCCGCTGCAGTATATTTATTTATGTCATATTTGTGCACTATAAATAGCCGCGTAATTACATATGACAATACAGTTTGTCATGTGCACTATAAATGCCGCGTGTACATATGAGCAGTTGTTAAGTGATACTGCAGTGAAGTGGATTTCCCAATTTCCCGTTGCTTAGAAGTCCCAAGGAACTAAATCCCCGACATGTGTTCCCTTCAGCATGGGGAGGGTGTGTGTGTGTGGGGGGGTGGAGTATCCTTCCAGAGTATCCCGAGGGCTAGAGAAGGGAGAAGAAGTACCAGGAAAACTGCGAATAAGTGCAAAGACAGTTATTTGGCCATTGTAAAAGGACGTTTTGTCTTGGCTCTCTGAGGATGAGGAAAGGTAGTACATTTAGGTATACAGGTAGGGGGATGTGGAGGTGAACAAAAGAAGATGGACCCCAACGATTATCCACGGAGCTGGAGTGATGCTTTTTGTTTGAGCCGGCTCCGCATCCTTGATTGAAGAGGCACTGGGGTATATATCTCCCCATTTCTCTCCCAATCTCCCCTCCAAGCTCACTCTCACTGTGGTCCTGGCTTCTTCCCAGTCATCTCCTTCTTTTTGACATGCAAAAATGACCTGGTAACAGGTTATTCCCCTTCCTTTGCAAAGATGCAATTTTCCCCTGCCTTTTGAAGTGGGTCAGGATTAGAAGCAGGCTTCTCTTTGTGTGTATTTGTCCCCTGAGAAGAAGTGAAGAACGAGGGTGTAAATAGACCGTGGCCATGTAGCCCACCCTTAAAGTGAAATGAATAAGTAAGAGGGCAAGAGAAGCAGTGGACTGGATTCTTAGAGTTGCTGTCTTATATATCAGATTTTTCTAACATCTTAGGTTCTTTTAATCAAATGTTTAAGGCATGTGTACCTTCTTAGCAAACTGAGGAGGCTGCTTTATGCAGAGTCAGAGCCTTGGTCCGTTGGACCCAGTATTGTCTTGTCTAGTCTGACAGATGCTTTCTGTGTTGTCAGACAGGATTCCTTCCTGTCCCTGCCAGGACATTCGTGGTATTTTGTGGTGTCCTGTCCAACGACTTACCAAGTTGGAGCCTGCTTAGCATGCGGAAATGGTTCAGATTGGGTGTGCTCAGAGCAGCAGAATGGTAGGTTTGTAGAAAGAGAACAAAAATTTCCACTAACTGCATGGAACAAACAATAGTGCCTAGTATGGAGAGGACTTACATCCTGTTTACAAACACAGCACACCACAAACTAAATGACTATCCTGTCACAGTTACCTCTCAGACAGTAATGGGTAGCTCTTGCCTCTAACTGTCCAGTGTATACTCTGGCTTTTTTGTTTAATTCACCAACTCATTTGCCAAATGACAGTTGACCTACCTCTCAGGGCAAAAAATTTGTTTGTTAGCTGATTCAAGTACAGTATATTCTATTTTTTGTTCAAACACAGAGTAGCATGATAAATAAAGTGCATATCTATTAAGTAGGAATGCCATGCATGAATAGGCTTTTGGTATAAAACTTGACATACATTCTGAACCATAATGAAGTAGGCCATCTGGGAATTTCCCTGGAGAGAGTTCTGAGAATGAAGCCCAGAGTGAGCTTCTTTCCTGTCTCATTTTCATCACGACAAATTACAAACCTTTGCATTGAACAGAAGAGAACAGAAAAATTCTCTAACGTGAGTGCAATAATGGGGTGAAAATGCACATTGTTCCTTTTATGGAATAAATGTAATGCTTCCGACAATGAGTAGTAGTGTGTCAGGGATATAGTTGATCTCATCTGTGCCTTCTGGGAAATAGCATATGATAGACGTTGCATTCCCAAGTGCCTTTATTGGTCATATGACAACAATCTACTGACGTATTTTAGTGTGCATAGCATGGTGCGGTTTATAACTTTTAATGTTTTATAGACTTTCCCGTTAACAGCACTGTGATTAGCTGTTTGCTGCAAGGCAAGAAAACCTGTTCTTTGCTTTTTCTGACATCATGCATTTATTATATCCACACCCAGTGGTGCCGCTGGGTGCTGGGTGGTGCCAGTGTTTCCATTGCAAAATCTTATTCTCTTGGTCTTAAGACATTTTCCATGTTAATACTGAAAACATTTGTGGTTTTATTTGTTTGTTTGTTTGTTTCATTCTTATACTGCCCATCTTCTAGATATGTCTTTGGAGAGGCAGACTTTAAAATCCAGTGTAATGTAGTAGAACCAGCATTCTAAGTATGATCGGGGAAGAATTTTAAACGGGTACTGAAAACACAAGGTGCTTGACCAAAGAAAATTGCCTGTGGGTAGAATACAAGGATAGGCTAGGTGATACCTTTATAGGTCACTAATAAAGGTGAAACCTTTATAGGTCACTGTGGATAGAAGTACATTTCCAAGAGCTATGACTCTCACTAGCCTACTGGATTCACACGATTTGTCAGTGGACGGCAACCGGCTATCCCTACACCTGCCTCTGCAGTGGTTACAGGCAAATTCAGGGATGTGCCAGAGGTAAAAGGAAAAGAAAAGGTAATGGCCCACACTTTGAATTTACCCTGGAGAAGCACTAACAGCCAGTGATGCTGCTGTAATAAGGGAGTTCTGTTTTCCCATACATGCCAATCTGCGGTTTGGCCTGCAGCGTTTTGAATCAGCTGAAGTTCCAAAAGCAACCCCACATAGAGCATGTTGCAGTCATCCAGATGAGATGTAACTATGGCATGTGTCACTGTGGCACATCCGATATCTCAAGGGACAGGGCTCAGCTGGCACGTCAGCTTCAACTGTGCAAATGCGTCTCTGACCACTGCTGAGACTTGCACATCCAAGTTCAGTGTCATGAACACAGTCAAGCTGCCAACCTTCCTTTTCAGAGGCAACACATCCCCATCCTGTGCCGGCTGGATCCCTATCCCAGGATTTGCCTTGCATAACCATTGTCTTGTCTTGCCAATGATCGGTTGATGGCATTTTTCTTTGGAAATAGTGTATGTGCCCTCCCGCTGGAATGACTCTTATTCAGAGGCCATGGTGATGCCTTTTCCAAGAGGCCAATCTAAAATCAAGACGTCATCTTCCCTCATAAAATGTGCACACTCTTTGGTGTGTCCATTTCTTCTAGGATACTTAATGCTTGCGCTTTTAGCATAAGCTGGATCATCTTACTAAATGGTGTATTTTGCTCTTTTTCCCCAGGACAGCCAGTAGAGGTGACTTTGTATTTTCTGCAGACCGTTTGGTGAGCAAATCCTTTGCTGTGCTTTGTCTCTCATTAATAGGGGCAATTATACTGGACTGAGTTCTGTTTTTCTTTTTGCGGATAATTGCTTCCATGTTACTTGGAAATATGTTATTAGTCTTGATAGCAGCATTCTTACAGTACCCAGTGCACATTAGCTTTGAAATCAGTGGGGTTTACTGCCAGATGTCATTAGTATTTGGCTGTTATTTCACTATAATGCATGCTGATAACGTGTTGTCTTTTGAAGCATCCCTGAATCAGGACAAATGAGTAATTTATGCTCTGCCATATAGAAGACACTCTGTAGAGATTTGGACAAGAAGCATATTTGGTGGATATGCCTAAATAACCCCAATATCAGGATGGGTTTTATTTAAAAATAATAATTGATGTTTGTCTGTGATACGCAGTGTATTGGCCATTGTTCCTGCCATATCAGAACCTCCAGGGTTTTATTTATATTTATTATTTATTATATTTTTATTTATTTATTTATTATTGTGCCAGATAGAGATTGAAATCTTCATAGTTGAGGGAGAAAGCTAAATTCAGGGGCTGGCTCTCTTGCTGGGAAATCTAGAATTTGACCAAGAAGAAGGTGTTGTATTCAGAATAACTTTTGCAAGCTTGATGCGTAGTAGCTGCAGTATCTTGAGATGGGTGTTCAACCCCCTCCATTAATCTGATACACAAAAATAATGCCCTAGATGTGAACACTGATCTCAGCCTGAGTAGACCCACTGAATCACTGGCACTTACATAAGTGCTTATTTACTGTTGAACACTTGATTCCGCGGTCGTGGGCTCGTTAGGAGGAGTAATTGGATTCAAGCCAGCAGGACTGTTTCACAAATGCTATTTTGTACAATTTTGTTGGAGCTGAAAATTGTCGCAGCTCAGTCGCTCCATCAGGGAAAAAAAAGAGCTGGAAACAGAAACCTGGTGTCCAAGATGCGTACAACTAAAAGGCCAGGCTCCTTGGAGTATTGCTTTTGAATGGCATCTCTGGTTGTGGTGGGGTAAACGTGTCGTGAAATTCTGGTAGAGGCTGTTGTTACCCAAAGGGGGTGGGCGGGTGGGTGGGTGGGAACGAGTGTACAAGCTGTTCAATGTATCTGAAACGGCTCTTCTGCAGCCAATGCATATGTACAGCAAGAAAAGAAAGGACAGGATGACTTGGCACTTTGCGCAGTATAGCTGGAAAAGAATCTGTGGAAAGAGAGGCTAAATAGGGAGCCCTTGGCAAGAACAGAGAAAGACTTGGGTGTTCAGTGGTTCTTCCCCTACCCCAGTGATGGCCAACCTTTTAGAGACGGAGTGCCCAAACTGCGATTCATAACCCACTAATTTTTTTCGCAAAGTGCCAATACAGCAATTTAACCTGAATACAGGTGTCTGTGAAGGGGCGATGTCAGGTGCCCACAGAAGGGGCTCCGAGTGCCACCTTTGGCACCTGTGCCATAGGTTCACCAACACTGCCCTACCCCGTCTTCTTTCTTGTGGCCAGTATTCATCACTCAATATACAGTATGCGAGACGGGAGAGCTTAGGTGCTTTGGAATAATGTTGTCTCACTAGCACCGTTTTAACTAAAGCACACCAAATGATTTAGGAGTGTGCAGGTGATAGAATAAAGTCCACTTGGCATATTTCTGAACCGCCGGAGCAGAGGGGAGGGAACAGCTACACTGTGTGCATACTGGCATCTCTCGTCTCTTCGCCTTGTGCACTGTTGCAAATTCTTCTTCTCTTACAGATCAGGCTTGTAGTTGAAGAGGGCTTAAATCAGCTGCCATACACAGAATGCACCGTCACCACTCCAACAGGTAGGGAATAGGGAAGGCATGCCTGGGCGGCCTAGATAGTGAAGAAGGGATTTGTATGTGCCCTTAAGTTAGCCGCAGGGCAGAAGTTCTCCTAATGGAAAAACAAACAAACGCTGAAGCACTGTGGTTTTGTACCTCCAAAATTGGTTCTGGAGATAAAAGAGCATAGGACAGGCATGTGTAAGATGTGGTCCATCAGGTGAATGTCAGTGCCACAAAGGCAGTGACATCCCCAAATACAACCAAGCAGGGACATGCAGCTGGTGTTTTGCTCACCTTTGCTCTAGAGTGTTAAGTGTTCTGTGGTCAAGTTACCTAAAGGATCGCCTGGTCGGCCAGCTTTCTTAAGTCAACAACTGGTAGTTTTCTGATAGGCCTTACTGCCTAGGCCCAGGGCAACAGAGATGACGATGAGCACGTGGGACAGGGCTTCTCCGTGACAGACCCTCTCCACTTGGTGCCCTTTGCTACGTGCCCGTTAAGACATTCTTAAAAACCTATAGGTTTAAACTGGTAGTCAATACGTGTTGCAGCTTCAGTGGTTCCAAACATGGGTTCATCCCTCTTCATCTGATAACATTGTTAGGTTTATTTTTTGTTTGTTTTGTATATTTACAGTTACTTATCTCATTTTGTGTCGAGCTTCCTTGCTAGCATTCCAAAATCAGAGACACGTGTACTGAATAAATCACACTTGTTGAAAAGGACTGTAACTTATTAACGGCTTCTCTCTTTGGCCTTCCCACAGGGTACAAGTACGAGGGGGTGAAGTTTGAAAAAGGAAACTGCGGAGTCAGCATCATGAGGAGCGGTAGGTGGTTAAAATGGCTTGTGGCTGCTTTTGGTTGTTCTTTCATTGCCAGTAGAATAAATCATTGTCTCCATTAGCGGAAGGACCCATAGAACAAATGTGTAGTATGTAAGTCATGCAATTGCATTATGGGAAATACGGTAGGGAGGCTGCAAGGGGAAATGGATCTTAAAAGGACTGGTATCTCAGCTAAATATTACTTCCATGTGTCTTTTTGGCACAACCTTCTTGATGCTTGTTTGCAAAGTCCATGGCTTCATTGTCTGTCTTGTCTAACTTTAAAAAGAAGGGCAGATCCTCGGATTGGTGATATCTCACGGTTGCCACTTTCTGGAAAGCCAAGCAAATGGACATTGGTCAGGGAATGTCGGGGAAATTGGTCTGAAGTCAAGGATAGTCAAGGAAATTGTATTCAAAATACAGTATATAATTTCTAACTTGATTATTACTGCTATTTCAAAACAAAGTTTTGTAATGTGGCTTCAGAGAAACAATTTTAGATAGAACATTTATTTAATTTTCAGTGCACCTTTAAAACAAGAACAAAATATTATGCCATTTGTTAGCATTCAGAGTTTACTTGATTTGAAGTTCGTATCTTGGTATAAGATTTGGTGCAACAGCAAGCCAGATGTTGATGCAGTTAATGTTGCAAGAAGCTGATATTAAATCTCTTTGACAAATATTTTTGCATTTGAGACTTGTTGTACAGTGGAACATTTCATAGAGCACTGCATAAATGCAACATGCCATGTTCATTTTTTAAAACTTCTGGTTGTTAATAGAATGGTAGTCAGTGAAAAGGACAAATATTAGTCAGGGAAATGGATAATTAAATTTTAGTGGCAACCCCTGTATGTGTTTGAAACAAACGTGCCACGTCTGGATGTTTAACCTTTTTTCCTGTTTCCCCCCTGGAGGAGAGGCAATGGAGCAGGGATTGCGTGACTGCTGCAGGTCGATCCGAATAGGGAAGATCCTGATACAGAGCCACGAAGAGACTCAGAGAGCCAAAGTGTACTATGCCAAGTTTCCACCAGATATCCACCGGAGAAAAGTGCTTCTCATGTACCCTATACTGAGTGAGTAACTGACGGAGAGCGCACGGATAGAAGGCAGAGTCATCATTGGCTCGAAGCAAGACTTAAGGTTGCCTGGGATCCCATGTAACGCAAGGTTGTTCAAACTTTGATAGAGTGTACATTAGTTGAACTGAATCAGCCGGCAGAGGTTGGATTGCACCCGTTCTGGGGAGGTGTGGTCAATGATGTAAAACCAGTGTAATCCATTGAGAACAAAACAAGGAAAGTGGAGTGACCTTTTTTAAAAACTACCCAAAACTTGTATAATATAACGTAACGTCTGGAGGAGAGTTGCAGAGAAAACTTCCACTACTCCAGTTTTAGCGGAATAGGTGGTTGGCAGGTATTTGATTCCACCATAGAAACGGTTGGATCCTATTTAGTTCGATTCGTTGTAATAAAGTTTTCTAGAAATGCTTTGTAAGCAAATGATGGCTCCATAGTGAAACTTAAATTTCAGTCCTCCTCCTCTACTCCATGGGAGTTAATGTTTTCATTTCAATGTCTCTGTGCATGTGCAGATGGAGAGAAGGAAGCCAGTGACTTCTACATCTCCTGAAGCTATGGGGTCATTCTCCGGCAGGAGCTTCTCTCTGACACACTCCCATGCGTTTGACAGGCTTGGAAAGGCACAAGCAATGGCAGCCAATGGAGAGATGCTCTCATGGGGCAGGGAATGTGCTTTGTTTTTCTTTAGACAGGTTCAATCAACCGGCATAGACCACCACCCAGGTGGATGGGCAGAAAAGCTCCTGCCTGGCATGATTCTGACCATAACACACATCAAGTAGATAAGATAGTAGAATAAAGCTGTTTCCTTCTCTTTGCCTTCACTTGATCAGGTACGGGCAACACTGTGATCGAGGCTGTCAAGGTTCTTATCGAGCACGGAGTTCAACCCAATGTCATCATCCTGCTGAGTCTCTTCTCTACACCCCACGGTAAGTCTAGCACTGGGACCGATTAAGAGGGAACAGGGAAAAGAAGGAGGTCAGTTTCTTCAAACCCTTTCCTTCCCTTCTGAGTGAGTCAGCTTGATTCAGGTCTGGTTTGAGTTTTGCAGGTGGGCTGGGATGGGATGGGACCCTCTTGAATGGTTCAGGTCCAGCGAGGTGTGGGGAGAGCGTCTCTAACTTGCCTGCGTGCTCTTCTAAATAAACACATGCACACACATTATCCCTCCTTTATTTGAGGACGGTGTGGATGAAGAGATCAGCAGGAGGGCCCTTTCACAAATTCAGTTGTACGGTTTTCGTTAGTGGGGCTTAGTGCTGACCACCAAGCTGTGCACTCGTGATCTTGTAACTTCCTGATTACCTGAAACCATCGTGCTAGGGAAACGGTGCTTTCTGTTCAACCAAGGAAATTGAGACTGGGTGCTTCCTTGTGCCTAGAATGTATTCTGTATTGGATTAAACTGCTCAACGTCCTTGGGTTTATTTGACGAGGCATGGGAGCTTATTGACCATTTCAAATAGTCTATGTAATTAGAACATGCTGTTCACATGTTCTCTTAAGTTTTCATTACTGCAGAAAAAACTGGAATATTGTTTCTTTTTTGTTTTGTTTTTAAATGATAATCTGATACAGTATTCCCATTTCTGAGGCTGGCTGGCTTATATTCATAACGAGGCCATTGCTTGGGCTTTGATGTGTCTTCTTATTCCATAGTAGGCCCTGTGCACCGCCCTCAATTGGGAACCAAGTCCTTGCCTTCCATTTGGACATTTGGTAAATGCAGTTGGGAAAGTATATGATGGAGGGAGTAAAAGTTTTGGGTAGGAGTCAGGCTATAACTTTCCCACCGAGTCAGTGGTCCATTCAGAGGGGACAAACAGCACAGTTACCTAGAGATCAATGACTAAACAAATACTTATGGTCTGTTGCATGACCTCTCATAAAGGCTTCGAATCTTTCAGAGCTTTGTCTTTAAGGTCCGCCTTTGGTTCCTGCTATACAAAGCTCCTGATGTAAACGTCACAAGGGAGGAATTTTTGTCCTCCATCAAGACTACACCATGCTTAGGGCATATGCCTTGAAACCAGCCAGCCATAAGTAGCATGACTTGTTCCGTTGATTTCAGCGGGTCCCTTCTACGCCTGATGCGTTTGGCCTCTTAAAAGCTTTTCAAACATCCGGTTTTTGAGGGGAACCTTCCTCTGCATATCCTTTTGTCCACCGAGAAGCCTTTTCCCATTGCAAGGGAATTTGGAGTGCCTCTCTTTGCCATGGTGTGTTTGAAAACCACAGGCTGGGCCTGCTGGGCTTGGCTGTTCCCTGAGTCCGTTAAGGGTGGTCCAGGCTGTTCCTTTGTGTCACGTTTCAAGAGAGGCCCTTGAGTCTTTTCCTTGCTCAGAGACAGAGATTGCAACCGCCATTAATTGCAAGAGCTTGTTGGGAGCCAGGATTACCCCAAAGGACTTGACTAGCTACACCCAAAGAGAATGTATTCACTATTAAAATAAAATGGAAGCGGGGGTGGGGTGGGGGAAATCTCTGAAAAAACATTACACTTACAAGGATCACTCTTTCGAATATCCAGTTATATAATTGGATGAAACCTATTGTGTTCACTGAGCTTTAAAGGGTGTGTGTGTGTGTGTTTGAGAGAGAGAGAGAGAGAGAGAGACTTCCCAGAAAGAGAAAGCCCCTCAGCTATATAGGAGCAAAACAGAAGACTCAAATGCTGGCTTAAGTTATTCATTTACTTTCTTCTTTTCAAGGTGCCAAATCAATAATTCAGGAATTTCCAGATATCACAATTTTAACAACAGAAGTTCACCCGGTTGCACCCACACACTTTGGACAGAAGTATTTTGGAACGGACTGAATTACATAACCAGTGTGTTTCATTACTGTACATTACTTTACCCTTTTCTTATGTTTTGTACATTGAATCAGAGGTATCCAAGGGTGTATTTAACATCTCTTTTTTGTCTCCTTTTTTTTCTTTTGCCAAAGGTGAACATAGTTGACTTAGGCTAATTTTTTATTTAAAAGATGAAATCTTTGATTTTATGTCAAGTTTTTTATGTTGATGATGAGTTGAGAGAAATGAAGCGCAGTGGGCAATGACATACTTGTAATGATGTATCTCAAAAATTTGCTGCACTCACTCTTTTTATTTATTCTTTCATAGCCAGTTTCAGTGGCTACTTGCAACTGTAAAATAAAATAGCTGTGAAGGCATCATTGTCTGGCTGTTCTTCTGATGTACTCATTCCCTACAGTGTTTGTTGGAATTGCCTCAGAATTGACAAAGGTTCTCCTTGAAGCAATGGCAAATTTGTAATGAACGTGGGACGCTAGCCAGCGGATGCGTTGTCTGTTCCTAGGTTAGATTCTTAAACCACGGAGCAGCAATGGGCCTGTCATCAAGATGTGTAAGCACACTGGATGTAAGCGTGTACAAGACACTAAACTAACCTCCCTTGTTATCGGTTGGATGCACAAGTCCTCAGGCTGCCAATAGGATCCTGGCCTTTTTGTCTTAGAACAGGGTATACACAGCACTGCTCCTGAGCCCTTAAACACTTACATCATCAGTCCTGCAAAAAAACAGAAGGGACAGTGCTGGATGCATAGAATTATGGAACACGTGGAAGGGAGGCTTTTGAAAAGGCCCAGGTTGACTCAAATGAGATGCCCCTTTACAGCAAGCTCACAAGAATAAGCGACAAGCCTTCTTCCAGAGTCTCTCTTCCCCTCGGCCCCCCACCCCCGCCGTGCATGGTTCAGACGTCCTTTCTGCTCTGAGAAACTCCTTCCTTCTGAGCCCGCGAGTCACTCCTTCTAAATCATGTCCCTTTCTTAGACACCCAAGTGTTTTCAAACAGCCTTAATGCATCCCACCTACTCTGTTGTGGTGAAGAGGCACGCTGTATATGACAGAGATACTTCTCAACAGCAGCTGTGCACCTTGGGAGACTCAAAATGGAATGGATTTTTTTTTTTTAAAAAAAAAAAGGTGCATTGAGCCACATTTTAATGCCAAGGCTACGGTGTTTTATCCAGTCTAGTATATAGACTCAAGATGAAAAATGGATGGCCCTGTTTTTCTATTTACCTCCACAATAACTGAGTGGCTGTTTCAAAATTCTGTCTCTGTCTTCAGTCCTCTCAGTCACAGAACTCAGAAGATCTGAGGTGCTTTGGCCTGCGGTCCAAGTCAAGGCACCACCGCCCAAAGAAAGAGTACCTTCTGACTGAATGTGAGGGTTATGTGAACATGCAACGACACATTTAAAAACGAATGCGAACCTTGGTTTTAAAAATGTTTTATTGCAAAATGTTTCCATGCTTAAGGCTGCTACAAGAGCATGAACACCCACGTTTAGACAAACAAACCTGAGAGGATGAAATGCTTTCTGTAAGGTAAAGGGTCAACGAGGAATTCCAGCATTGATCAGTATGCTGAAACAGATACCTCCCAAAAAAGATAGAGGTGGCTTAGTTGCAGGAGAAAGGCTATACAGTAATTTTCTTGTAAAATATAAGGAAGAAACTGCACCTTCAAAGTCATACCAGCTAAATAGCATTGGCTTGGTTTAGACCCAATAAACATAAAGCCTCAACACAGAAATATGACAGTGAACAAAATATTTAAAAAATACAAAATTGGTGGATCTCGGTTTGCATCCATGACTGGAAGAAAAGAGACACTATGAAAAAGGCAAGAGGCCTTGGTGGGAGAAAGACTGTGCAGTAAGCTGCCACTTTTCAAGGTTTCTCAGAAAACAATATTAAAACATGCTGTTATAATACAAATACTTGGATTATCTGACCAGACCAAAAAAAACCGAGGCATGGCAAGAGACTTCAAACTGAGCTGCACAGTTGATCAGCAGCTGCAAGAATGGTGGAGGTAATTTCCAGATTTCCTCCCTAGATGAATTAAATTGTTTGAACCCTTTCAAAAAATTAAACAAAAAGTTGTCACCTGTGACTATGCTACAAGGGGAAATTATTTTTTTAAGAATTCCACAATACTGGGGTTACACCTTTTGTTTAATCCTTGGCCACCATCAATTAATGGGCTACTGGAGAGAAACCCAGACTGTATACGGCGCTTGGTACTTTCTCCCCAAAGAGGGGCAGAAAGGACTAGTGCATCGCTATTCAAGTTGGCATCACAGATATTTCACATTCTTGATCCTTTTAAGAGAAAAAAACAAAAAAGTACAAAAATTGTGCTTTCAGTTTAGGACCCCCATCTGGTAGAGCAGCCTTTCCTAGATTCTGGAAAAATAAAAACCCTTGTCATGACATGCTGTTTGCTGAATTTTCCAGGATTGAGGCATGGGAATGAGCAGATGATCAACCTATTCTGTTTTTCCCAACATTCTTGCTCTAGAGTTATCTAACATCTCATTTACAAAACGGAGTGGTGCAATGCACATTAGAAAAGGCCCACATTTCTCCTGCAGTAGTTTACAGCTCAATTTGTCAGTACTGTAATTGTGATGACTTGAAGCTGCCAGCCGGAGGGAGTACCTGGAATGTGACAAGTACAGTCTGCCATATAAGCCTGCTGTGCTGATATCCCCAACCACATTTTTCTGGGAGATGACCTGGGTGGGAACCGTCCTGCCGATGCCGTCTCTCATCATGGCAGTTGTGCGCCGTGAGGTCAGCCAGTGCTCCCCCTGATTCTCTGACACAATTCCTCAAATAGCACAACAGTCCTGCTGGAGGTGCTCAGACAGACAGGCCCACCTTGGTATCAGCCTGCGCCATGGGTGCACCACGCTCACTGGAGCCGCACAGTACTCTTAATTACAGACTCCAGGTCACTCCTTTTCGTACCATAGGTCGGCCACAGCGCTATGAAAGATTTTACAAACAAGGGTTAAAGGAACCAAACGTGCCTCCTGTCACATTGGATCCTTCAGCCCGGTGAAAACGCAACCTATGCTTTACATTTCCAAGTGAACATCTATTTTTTGTAGGAAGTATCTAAGCTGGGTGCATTTGTATGACTGCTTTTGCCCAGGTTGCTTTCACAGTTGCAAAGTCACTCAAGAGCCTCTGGTGTGTTGGAACTCCAGAGGCTATTACTACAAGCCTAGGGCGTGGTTTTAAACAAGGTTGGATCCTGTCGGATTCCTCACTGGAATAAAAGTGGGAGGCGGAAGCAGGGTCCCTTCTTCAGTCCATCTGATTAGACCTTCCAGCTGATGAAACACCCGTGTGTGTGCTTTGACTACGAAAACTACAGGGGGAGGAGGGTGGAAGCTGAATGCAACTCAAGAAGCTGGTAAGTCCTGGCAGTGGCCATCTTCATAAAGGTGCAACATATTCAAGACGTTTTCACTCAGATATGCTGCAAAGCTTTATTTCTACAGCAGCCTGTGGCCTGTCATCCCCTCACTTCCAGGGCTTTTTTTGGGCTTAGATCTTGCAGAATCTGTAAACTACTCCAGCCTTAGCTGACCACAATGAACAATCCAGATTAAGACTGAAACTTAGGGAGAGTGTTATGTTTGCTTCCAGAAGAGAAACACTTAAAACTCTATTGCCACTCTTAAGACGGTTTTTTAAAATCCACGTTCTCGTGTTTGAGATCATACAGAAAGTAGCGAACCGACGTGGCCCTGTTAGGAAGCTTGGTTTGCGACCTTCCTCGTTCATGAATGCACTGAATTCTCCTCTCTTGGCTTGTTAGGTTCCATGTTTGCTGAGGCTTTGCATGATTGCACATGAGCATTTACTTGAGTTCGGGGGGGAAATTCCCCAGCCCAGATGATTCTTGCTAGAACTCTCATTGCATTGTAATAAGCCGGCTGCTGCTTAGGTGTTTCCAAAAATACGCTCAGTTATTTTGGTTACCTGAGAATGGGGGAATTTGACTGAGGCAGGTTCTGAAATGAAAATGCATCGCTCCCCACGGCGCTCTGAGAGATCATTTACATGTCTTCTATTTGTGCCGTTACAAGCTGAACAGCTGCCCTGTCCTTCAGGGTTCTTGGCAGGGGAGAAGGAATAACAATCGGAAGCACAATTTGATGGAGGCTGCCAAGAGAAAGGGGCCAGAGCAGATGTCACCTTCTGCAGCATCTGGTCTTACACCACAAGGGTGGCCTGAAAAGAGGCCAGGGTCTCGCGGCCAGCTGCGGGGTGATCGACGTTTGGTTGGCCGGTCATGGTTTCTGACTCCCCGTTATTTAATAATGGCCACGAGAGATTGACTTCACTCCTACTGTATATCAGACTGCAAAACCAAGAACGATGAGGAATGCGTAGGAGCAAGGATGCTTTTTGTTGTTGTCTTGTTTGCAGAAAGGCTGTGACTTCCATCCTGGCGCTGCTCTGGACCTCCATTATAAGAATCATAAACATAAACCAAGTCAAGGAGATAGAAGCCACCTCTGCTATACAGCCTACGGGTGATGTGGAAAGAAGTACCAGTGGACCAAAAACAAACCAAAGCCCACTTGCATGAGCTGTAAAGTTCTGCATGGCTCTTTGCAGGTTTGTTTTAAGCCCTCCTTTGAACTGGCCCAGCCAGGGTTATGAGGTGGTGGCACCTGCCTAATTCAACCACAGCAGGAAGCTAAGATGCCAGGAAAAAGTAGGTTGTAATAAAAGCCATATCTTATCTACAATCAGCTTAGGCTGGGCATCCCTGTTCCAGTGGGATACATCAGGCGAGAGATCGACCAACACTTTAGTTCCTATTCAGCGGTGATTCGTCCTGTTGGCCCCTCCAAAGTTAGGTGCTGCCGAGTTACAGGCGGAGTGCAGTTTGAATCCTCAGCATTTATGTCTGCAATTCCTTTAGACTGTTCCCTCCCCCCCATATTTGATTCGTGTTGATTTTCAGTGCCTTTGAAACGTCTGTTCGTCTTGGAGTCAATGTGCAATGCAGGTTTTGCTGACATGTTAAATTCAAGTGGAGGTCAATTTGAACGACAGGTTAACTAACCCTGCTTGTACACACGACAGTTGCAAGGCCTGTTTCCCATCATGAACACATCAGAAAGGTGATAATACAAGCTGCCACAATCCACACACTGCGTATCATCCGGATAAAATGAAGCCCCAAGTATCTCCGCAGAAACCACGCAAGATTTAAAATACATCATTTAAATGCTTTACATGGAGTCTAGCTGCACTTCATTCTCTGGTTTCTTTCTCCCACTTTGGCATCAAAAGAGTGCCTTGGACATTTCCAGCAGAGAAGCTTAAACCATCTTCAAATGCCTTGCACAGAACTAGTGAGAATGAGGACGGAAGAAGTGGCACAAGGAATACAATAAATTCTGAGTTTTAAAAAACAGTGTAAGCCTCTCCTCTTAGCACTAAGGGCAAAACATACATTTTAAAAAATCAACACCCCAGTGTTGAAGGATAGGATGTCGAGACACGTCGGACTTGGGTTCCATGTTTGTTAGCGATTTCCTGTTGGTTTACCATCTCCACTTGTTAAAATAAAGTCATGTTCTCCAATAACTGAAGCCACTGAGAAATCTCTCAGGAAAAACATCTTACTTGGCTGGACGTGGAGATCAAAGCAGACGCCATATGCTGCCCATACGAGAGAGAGTGGATAAAAGAAGAAAATCTAGCACGTTCCAGTTTGCCTACTGCCAGGTTTGTTCAGTGTTTAGAAAAAAGCTTGATTTTATTTTTAAAGGCTGCAGCCCACAAATTCTCAGTACCATTGCTCATTTTAAGACAGCCCCATCTTCTGTCCTTTCACTGAATCCTCTTGGAGTTCACATTTGTGTAAACTGTGGTGGTTAATTGTGGGTCATTGATGGCGTGTCTGTGCGTGTTGGGGAGGGGGTACATCACAAAAGAGAAGCACCTCATCAATGAGCTCCAATTAGCAATGGTAAGTTACGCAGGTTTCCTGCCCAAACCAACAGGATTCTGACAGTGATTTAGCAACCTGTGCAATGGGACTGGGTTCCAGTTATTTTACTCCCAACCGGCTGGAGGCTCACATGATTCAACAACTGTACAGAACATTTCTTTCTACACAGAGGGGGAGCAACATGGCAGGAAAGGGGCCAGGCCAAGACCTCCCTTCCTGATACGATACAGTTCAATGTGCGGGCAAAATGCAGAAATGGGAAACATTCCCTTTTAAAATTATTATTAAGAGTTCTAGATTCCCACGACTCATGTAGCTACGATGGCTACGGGATGGATCCCGGGAGCTGCAATGCAAAACAAGGGGAAACGCTTGTCAAGAGACACAGGCAGCGATACGAGTCCTCGCCTGTACTTGCAGCCCGATCGCCACGGCAGGTCCTGGGCACACAGTAGCGGAAGTCCAAAGCCAGCGTGACGGGTGAGAAAAGTGCCTAAAACTCCTACGTTGTGCTTGTGGGTTTTGCCCACCACCGGCTTTGTGTCACTGTAGGCAGCTGCCGCAAATGTTGTGCTTTAAGGCTCCTCAGACCTTGGCACCACCTCAATGGGTGCGTGTGTGCCCTTGGAGACCCCCCAAAGGCCCGAGTTCTTAGCGAGATTCAAAGTTGGTGAGGAAGAAAATAACAAGAGACACTTGGCGGGGGGGGGGGTAGAGAGACAGCTCACGAGGGGTTGGGGAGAGTACTCACCCGGGGTTTTCTAGCCAACCCTGATACGGCAAGCCATGATTCCTGCTCAGAGCATGCCACCAGGTTGTCCGGATGGCCGATCTTGGCTGCTGAAGCGTTCTCGTTAGCGGCAAGTCAAGAACCCAAGAGACATTCGTGGTGTCAGCCGACTGACTGCCATTAAGGCATTTGGAAATGCAAATGTGTTTTGGTCCTTCCGGGAAAGACGTTTGAAAGGAAAAGAAAAATCACGGGTGGCTCCAGCCATTTCAGAGCGGCCCTGTTCCGAACCAGAAGTGAGGAGGGGGTCCTTGGAAACGTCCCCCGACACCAGCACCCCAAAGAACCGTTCCAGACTGCCAGGATTCGCATTAGGGCCCCGATGCTGCTTCTCCCTGAAAGATGTGCTCGCTCCTTTTCCTTTTTATTCCCGGCGAAGTCTGCTCCCGGAGGAAACCGATGAGAGAAGGAAGCTGAAATCCAGAGTGGGATGGGAACAGAGAAAGGCATCGTCAAAACGGATCCTGCTTCTTTGCCTTGAAGGACAAGCCGGGCAGCTTTGCATTTAACAGGCACAAGGTTTTTTTTCCAAAAAATGCAAACAGGAGATCCTAATTTGTTTGGTGGCGAACATAAGGGCTGAAGCAGGTTAGAGGCAGGGGGTGAGGAAGATGCAACAGATAATCTGAATCCACGCAAAAGAGTCCCAGGTAGCCAGGTGGGCTGACCTGGGAGTATTGCCCCCTCTTGGCCTTCCCTAAGCGACCAACGATCATTTCCTACATCCTTGAAATAAAACTCAGTTGCTTTCTTTGCTTTAGACAACGAGGATGGACTGGATCTCTCCTCCAGCTCAGAGCATCACCTGCCAAAGCCAGCATTAGGAGCTTTTCCAAATCCTTCCCTCAAAGGGGCCCCAATCCAGCCTGGTTCTTCTCCAACAAGACTTTTTTTTTACTCTCTGACTTTCCAGAGGCCTTGCCCTGGTTAGACGGGCATCAGGTCCGTAATAGCCTGCTACACAGTAAAGACAAGGGCCAAATATTCCTGACTGATCTTCATTACAGCGCCGCGTTGCCTCTGGCCAGGACCCAATCAGTGTTTGCACAAGGACTGCTTAACTTGGTGCCGCTCATTGCGACGGACGGGCAAAGGGTCAAGGAACCTCTGGGTTGTGTGCCTGAACATTAGCCCTACAGTGATACCCTATAAGTTCTATAAGGACTCAGGCTTCCAGTTTGGTTGTACACTGGTCTTGGGTTAAGCAGACAAGAACTGCTGGACAGCTCAGTGGCTTATATCTCTGGAGCCAGAGTTGGTGAGTCTGGTTCCCCGCGGGGCCTCCTTGACAAGGACTGGGCTAAATGTTCCATACAAGGATCCCTTCAGGCACCACAATTCTAAGAGCATTATATTATTAAACATGGTTGCTTATCTAAACTCTGCTAGGTCAGGTATCCACACAGAGGAAACACAAGGATCCAAACTTTCCTTAACGCTTACCAGAAAGAGCGAATTCTGTCCTGCCAGCCACTCCAAGGACGCTACGTTTCCATTTCCATAGAAAGGGTGGAACTTCGGTGGTATTCTAGATCATCGGGGAAAGAAACAAGACAAGTCAGGTGTCCAAAGATTGCCCCAAGAAGCCAGTTGTGGTAAAATGCTACTTATAGGTTAAAAGCCACTGCTGTTCTTTTTGCCAAGGGTTTACCCTCCAGATTCCTAGTCTGAAAATTAAGTTACTTACAGACATTAATCCGCACAAGCACAAATCTTTGTGGTTTTCGGGTATAGGGGTGGCACGTCCATTTATGGCGCTCCCATTTTCCCTAGACCGAGAAGCCTCCTTAGTCCTTGCCTTCCCATCAACATGGTGTCCGGATCCGCCCTTGCTTAGCCACCGAAAGCAGTTGTCATCGGCTACAGTTGGGGCAACATGGTCTCGTTCACCGTCGCCCTGCCGTCGCTCTGCGAACGTACGCCCCCCCCCCGCCTAGGAACCAATCCGCGCATCCACGCAACGTACCCTTACCGTGGCTGTCGTCGTCCGAGACGTCCTCTTCCCATTGCTCTTCATTGGCCAGCAGTGGATTCCGCGCTTCGCTCAGAGTTCGGGTGGGGAAGAAGTGACCATCGCCCTGGCTGGAGAGAGACGGAGGCAACCCATGGGCGGGAGAAGCCGGTTCAGTAGGATTCAAGACCCGTGTGTGTGCGTATGCGAGCGTGTGTGTGTGTGTGTGTGTGTGTGTGAGAGAGAGAGAAAGAGAGAATGTATGTGCAGAAAAAAAAATCCCCATTCTTTCCCTTTTTAGTTGCAGGCTTTCTGCATAGGACTGTCGTGATGGATGGCCACGGTAGCTTCCCTCACTCTGACGAGGTTCCAGCTCCCCGTGATTCCCAAGCCCCACTTCTGCTCCAGGGCTCCAGGGCCAGCTGCTCCCCACCTACCTGGATACCACAGGGAGCAGCCAGAGTTTTTTCTCCTCTCCAAACACCTGTTGGAGGTTTTTCACAAAGCCAAGGTTAAATCCATTTTTATCCGGGCCGTTCGGAAACACCGGAGCGGAGAAGGCCTCTGTGGGGAAGAACAAGTAGTGTGAAGAATGGTTTATCCTTCTTGGGGGCTGAACCCAATAGCTGAGTGCTTCCCAGGTCAAATACATATATTTTTAACGTCAGAAAGTTTTCCTTCCAGATACCTATTTCCTTCAAAGCCCCTTTCCTGAGCAATCAAACTTACAAATGAATCCTGCACTTGCCTTCGGCTGATGAATCCTGCAACCAAAGCTAATTTTCAATATGAAACTTGAGGCAAACTGTTGCCAGAAGAATCTGATGTGTTTTATCAAGTAAGGGGTGTGGGTCCCACATGTTAACCGTATCATCTGGGTTGGGCCTTAATTTGGAAGTGAAAGAAGGACGTCTAAAAACAGCCACCCTGAGCAGATTCTTTGCAAATTCAAAGGGCACATGGAACATGGCATGCTCACAAAGTCATTGGAGGTGGGAAACTGGGGTCCAAGTAGGACTGACTTTCCTGGACCCTTTGATCTGGCACAGTGCTCCCCAACCTTGGGTAGCCCAGGTGTTTTTGGACTATGACTCCCAGAAGCCCTCACTACTAGCTCTGCTGGCCAGGATGCCTGGGAGTTGCAGTCCAGGAACAACTGGGTCCCTCCTCCCCCAAAGGCAAAGAAACAGTGCTCTATAAGGATCACATAATCTGCTTCTTGCATGTTAGGAGAGAACGCCAGATCTTTGCAAACACAGGCCAGCCCCTTCAGGATCTCCCGACCTCTTGCCGTAACCAGGTGATGTTGCAGAGCCGGTGGGATATCTTACCCAACGTAGACCTGTTTTGACTGACAAGCCAGCAGTGATAGCCGAAGAGGAACAGGAGGCTTACGAAAAACATGATAGCCACAAACAGGAGGAAAAGGACGTGGAACTTGGAGCGTCCGTTGGTCAGTTCTCCCTGGCAAGGAATGCAGAAAGAGGATGAAAGCATGAGTGGGGAGGGAAAAACAGAGGGCTGTTTTAAACACATGGATCTTGCAGTGAAAGCGTCAGGACGCCTCGGAAGGCTGTGGCCAGTCTAAGTAGATGGTGGCAGTTTTTGAAGGCAAAGCCCCCTGGGGCAAGCTGAGTGGGCTTCTTTGAGGCCTCCTGCACTTGCCTTAGGGCTGGTGCTGCTCCGAGCGGGCCTCCAACGGGCTTCCCGAGAAGTGGTTTCCGGCAAACCAGAAGTTACTTTCAAAAACCAGAAGTGCCTTCCGGATCGCTGGAAACCACTTCTGGAGCCTCTGGGGCAGCGCCAGGCCTAAGGTAAGTGCAAGAGGCCCCAGACAGCCCCCCCCATCCTAACCTGACCCAGCATCTGCATATTGCAGAGTTTCCTTTATGGTGCATCGGGTCAGGTCCCTAACCCCCATGATAAGCAGGGGAATTACGGTATCCTGACAAATGCAAAGGAAGTTGTAACAGCTTCCTTATTTTGTCACTTGCACTGCTTCCTGTGATGGAGTTTCTCCAGGACAGGCCTGCTTTTTGTGTCCTCGTTTAGTCAGATCACAGCAAGCTTTGGAAAATATACAGGGGACCCACGTCAGTGATTTCCCAAGGTCTCAGGCAGGGACCTTCCCAAACGTTGCCAAATGGAGATGTCGTGAATGGGACCCGGTGCATTGTTGCCCTTGGGAGCGAAAACCTTTGCGTTTATTTCAAAACCTGGACGGACTGAAGCCCCAACGACAGTGAGATTAAAAACAAACCAACAGCCAACTATAAAATGGCACACAAAATAGCCTGGTTTCCATACTTACTGTCCAATACTTGATGAAATACTTGAAGACGGTCGTAGAAATGTACAGGCAGTACAAGAGCGAGTAGGCTAAAAACAGTAGGAAGAATTTGTAGTTCGAAAATCCAATGCAGTTGTTCACCCTAGATGGCAAAGGAATTAAACTGTAAAAAAAAGCCAGAGTAACGGAGCCGGGTGCAAAGGGTCGGAACAGATCTCCAGTGAGGAACATGTAAAACCAGAGAAAATTAGGCTCAGGAAAAAGGCAGGCAAGCAAGGCGGAAGTGCACAAAACTGTGTCTAGTGTGGACTCAGTGGTGACAGAGGAGACTACTCTCTCTCGTCCTCTCTCGTGACACTAGACTCATCCACAGAAGTGAGGGACTCAAGACAAAAACAAGCATCCCTTCATGCAGTGCAAAGAGCCACACTGTGGAACTCACTGCCACAAGGTGTACTCGGCCATGGTTCGACCCAAATAATGGACTAGTCAGGACTTGGGTACGATCCGACATGACTTTTCTTGTGTTCTTCAAGCTACTGTTTAAATGTGGCTTCTTACCTTGCCAATCAGCCCTGCCAAAAGAAAATACCCCCCAAATTGCTCATTACTGCTAGTTGTAAACATCCCCTGTATAGAAAATAACTCACCTTGTTACAATAGTCAGTGTGACATTGCTAACATAAGACTAGCCCTAAAGTGTAGCTGTTTCAAGTTTCTGTTTGCAGGGTTTTTAAATTTATTTATTTTACAACCTTGAGATCCCAAAACACTTAAATACGGACCCAGACCTGGACAGGAATTGGGCAGGCTGCCTCTTAAAGGTTAAGGGACACAATAGGACCCACCTGAGGTGTCTTCCTTTGGAGACGAACAGGATCAGGCAGCCAGACCACCTCCCTGGTGTCTATGGACCAAGCCCGCCGTGGTGTTGCTGGCTGTCTAGCAATGCTCTAACACACCAAAGCAAAGCATATACCCAGATTATTCTGGGATCCCCCTTTGCAGGTCTGCACACCCCGGGAGGTCAACGCGGATGAAAATGCCCGCGGATTCGCTGAACGTCCGATCCAAAAGCCTAAATGCTGTTCTAACTGAATGAGCCCCTCAATTCCATGACTCTAAATGCCCTTAAAATGCTTGGGTTCAAAGGCTTTCCCGGGAGAAGACATTTAAAACAGGCTGCTTGTGGGGATGCATGAAGTAGCCATCAGGAGTAGTCTTTCTCTTGGGAAAGTTGACTCACCAAGGGCAGTGATGGTCCATTTTTAAGACACACCTGCAAGAGAGAGAGAGAGAGAGAGAGAGAGAGAGAGAGAGAGAGAGAGAGAGAGAGAGAGAGAGAGAAAGGGGTCAGGATATAAGGAAGGGATGCTTCAAGAGAACAGGTGTATCAATCCAGAACCATGTTAGAGATTTTTTTAAAAAGGGGTGTTATTTATACATCAGAAGCTGCTCCCAGTTCCAAGTCTCACCTTGGCCCTGCACCCTAAGAACTAGCACCACTTCACACTTCTTTTGCAGTACACTACAGATCCCTCAGATATAGCAGAGAGGGATGCTGGAGAGGGAGGGCGGTCCACAAAGCCTATTTTATTTCCTTGAGAGTGTGGCCAAAACACAGAACATGATACTAGGCAGATGAACGCCAAGGGGTTCCCGTGGGGTGCCAGCAGGCTCCAACCTAACATCTTTTCTTCCTTCTGCGTGGGTTAGGATTACAACAACAACAACAACAACAACAACAACTCTCCAGGAAACTTACATAGCACAGACGGAACAGTGGTGGCAGCGGTCTGGTTTGATGAGCTGGCATCTGTCACAGAACCGAATGGCTGGGGAACGAGCAGACACAAAAAGGCCTTTATGAAACGAACCCAGAAGAAGTGCAGCCCCTGACTTGCTGGGAACAAGCCCCTGGTTTCTCAGGTTCACCAGAGCAGAAACACAAATGCGCAACCTGTGGACAACGAGGCCTCCCGGGCAAGGCTGCTGAGGGGAATCACAGAGGTGAGGCTTTTACATGGAACTGCGGCTGCGGCGATCTTCATCATCACCATAGCAATCCCAAGGAAAATCAGCTAAAGGGGGATCTGCAGGAGGCCAGAATCTGGGGCCAAAACCCCCTTGCGTAACTTATGGAGTCTAGGGGAAACAAGGCCACCTGCCGTGGTGGGCAGTTGCTCATTAAAAACTTCCTCGTTTGATTCTGGGCCTCGTGCCCTCTGGACGCAACGAGAAGAATGCGAAGCAACGAGGAATCGGAAGGCAGGCTCTGCAGCCGCCTGCTTCTCCCGCTGCGTCTTTTCCCTTTTTACCCCAGCATTAAGTTATGGAAGAGGACTGGGCGCCTGGGACTTACAAGTGAAAACACAGAACCCTTCCTGGCCATCCAGTGGGCCCTTTCCGGTTGGTCCCACATTTGAAACACAGTCGGGGTCCCCAAAGGATTCAACAGGCAGGAACAGGGCCTGCCAAGGGTTAGATGTCGCGTCCGTCACTTTCCTTACGAATCGAGACCGTCTTTATGGGATTTCCTCCTCCGCAAGAAAGCCGAGCAAGGTAGCCGAGAAATCCCATTAAACGAATACGATTCTCTCTCTCTCTCTCTCATTCTCTCTCTCTCTCTCTCTCTCTCTCTCTCTCTCACTCTCTCTGCACTAAGGTTCTTAAGACCCAGGGCTTGCCAGCTGTGGGGATAAGCAGCCTTGCCAGCATCGGCCCAACTCAGAGCAACTGACAAGACGGGAGCCACCCAAGCTGCCCGGCACCACTGACCTCCGTTCCCGGTTCTCGTGTACACGGGCAACTTCTGCGCCATTTCAGCCAAGATCTGCCTCTGCCCTTCCAGCCTCTCTTCATTCTCGTAGCGCTCTTTGTCCGCATAAGACATGTGGAACTAGAACCAGAAAAGCCGCTGTGAGGCTGGCCAGGCAGGAGGAAGGCTTTGCTTAGACTCTAGAACCTCTTTCTTTCTTTCTTTCTTTCTTCCTTCCTTCCTTCCTTTCTTTTCCTTCCTTCACTCCTTCCTTCAGATAACCTCAGATAAATAAATCAAGGATTCAGAGAGGTGATGGGTGAGAACAAATTTGCCGGCTGAACAGAAGAAGAAAAGGAAGAGAAAAGCAAAGGAACTCCCGAAACAAGTGACACAAATTAAATTTAAAAAGAATGCATTCAAAAGAGCAATAGCACTAGTAAAAAAAAACACCCCAACAATAATGGCCCAGGCACACCCTCCTCCCGCCATACCCCCTCACCCTTGGCCACGTTGGGAGGGGATGTACAAGGGCCCACATCCAGCCCCAACATTAGGGGGGGGGCGCAGGTCTGGGAGAAGCAGAAGTAGCGGTTTTCTGGGTTTTACCTTTTTGTCCGGTTGCTGGGGAGGAGTGAATATTGACTTCAAGTACGTCCATACAAAGAACACAAAAATCACATGGAATGCGATGAGGTAGGCCACTAAAGGGGGTGGGGTGGGGGATAATAATTTTGTATTAGAGAAGCACAATATTCTCTGTAGTTATTCAGCGCAACAGTCAGGCCAGCTCAACCTCTGGTCTGCTTTCCTGTTCTCTTCTTCAAAAGCTGATTTCAAAGTACCTTTCCTTTTTAAAAACCGATCAACCAAACTTTGAAAAAGACAAACAAAACCCCTCAAGATGTAACGAGATAAAATATCCACTCACCTTTTTCTATTTTATTGGTCACCGTCACTGGAAGAGAAAAGAAGACAAGTTTAGAATACACACAGACATCTAGTGGACTATACTTTTTTTAAAAAAAATCTAAAAACACTTTCCAGCTTAGCATGATTGAAGGTTTTTTTTCCTTCCAAACCCCCCCAAACCTTCCATTTTTATTGATCAAATATAGCTTGTAGAAGGACAGCCAAGACGGGGCCAGGCGGGCCTCCAGTGGGAGGGAGTTCCAGAGTCTGGGAGCAGCCACAGAGGAGGCCCTGTTCTCCCGTGTCCCTGCCGAGCACACCTGTGAAGGTGGAGGCACCAAGAAAAAAGGCCTTCACTGTTTTTTTTTCTGGGGGGGGGGAATAGTGCCTCAAGAACGGAGGGCCTTCCTGCCCCTTTGAACCCAGGCTCCCCTAATGCTCTGAGGGAGCAAAAACTAAAGGGTCCAAGTCCAGGCAGAAGCTGCAGTTTTTCCGGAGAGGGAAGTCCCTACAACAGCATGATGCTGTTTCCCCTGTGAACGAAATCTGCCCCTCTGTTGCGAAACAGAACCAAGCAGTTCAATTCTGCCCTATGACTTGGCTGGGACTTCCCCTTCATCAAAAGCTCTGGAAGGACAACCTCCTCCGTATGTGGGAAGCTCCTCACTCCAGACAAAAGGGAAACAACCTAAAACACTTTTGAGTTCGACACAACGCTGCCACTCTCCTATTACGTTTAGAGTTGCAAGGTTTCCTGCCTCTGTTAAACAGTTCAGGTTGTATGTTATTTTATTTTATTTACTTTTGAGTGGTCTTACCCCGCCTTTCTCCTTGAAAAAGAACCCAAAGAAGCTTACAGTAATGAGGGACAATATAAAGTCCAGTACAATTAAGACATATTCAAGTTTGAGAACAGGGAATTGAGAGGCATCTTACAGCATTAGAAGACCACATTAACGCTAAAAGAGAATGCGAGCAGTTAAGAAAAGCATATAAATTCCATGTAATCATGTACGGTAGACCATCTAAAAATTATGAGGGATGGGAACTAACAATTGATAACATAGTGTCCATGTAATCCCTTAAGGAGAGATGTAGACACAAAGTTGTAAGGGGTTATCAACACAAAGTCTGTGTAGCCCTGTATGGTAGATACATATAAAAGATACAATAGATAAAATCCATCATTCATGGAAAGCAAAGGGAAGAGGAAATGGCTTCTTACAATTCCCCGTGGGTCTGAAGAAGTGAATTATAGAACCTGCAAAGAGTCACGCTGAGATAAATCCATTAATCTTAAAAGCTGCTAGAATTGTTTTTGTTTTGATTCTGGTTTCGATCAAGACGCAAGGGCGCCTCGGCATGCACCTGGTCTGCTCTTTGCGGTGTGTGCAGCTTTATTGATTCCTCACATTTCAACGTGGAATGCTGGTAACACTCGATGAATACCCTTCATGGCTCAGCAATCAGTCCTGGGCTTCCACAAGAAACTTCAATTTGCCTCGCGTTATATGGAGGCGAGATCCCAGCAATTGAGAAAGGTGTTTTTGGCCACTTTCATCTTCTTTTGCCCCTACTCCAGCAAATGGGAAGGGCGTGCCTTGATAGGATTTATTCATATTCAATTTATTTGCTTAATTATGGGGTTTATTTATATTTAATTTAATTACAGATATTTTATTTAGTCAGAGATTTTATCTGGATTAATTCAATTATGGGGTTTTATTTAATTATGGGATTTATTTATATTTTTCCTGTTCAAAAAGGTACATGAACCTCTAAATCTGCAGGATCTTGGTTTCTCTTGGCAACAAGAGACCACGAAGCACAACTCAAAGGGAAGGCATTATCGTCTTTATAGCCATGGACCATCATTAGGAGAAGCTCTCTCTCCACCATCTCACTGGACTCTCTGAAACCCTGACAAAGACATCACAGGAATGGGGAAATGAAAAACACCAGAACTTTGTACCCACACAGCAAATTCAGGAGAGAAGCAAAAGGAGAAAGATTATTTACAAAGCGCACAAGCTTAAGTGGATCGAGCTGAATTCATCTCAGGTGTCTTAGGACACGCTCAGCAAATTTCTTCCTCCGATCCAGCCAGCATCTCCGGCTGCCGCTGAAAGGCAGCCCCACCATGACCTTGATGGCAGTAATCCAGTCTACAGCTTGCGCCACAGTCACGATTGACCATGACTGGGTAAGAGTGCTCTTGACCATGCATGAAACCCTGCCCTTTTAAGGGGCCAGTTCTGAGTCCAGGAGTAGCCCTGGTCCTTTGGGGGACTTCGCTTTAGGACACCTTAAGATACCTCCATCCAGGGAGGGCAGGACACCAATCCCATCGGCAAGGCAGCCCCTTGGCCCAAGGGATCAATTGCCCGGCCCCATATGGTCTGAGCGTCCGTCGATCAATTTGCACCCCTTGGGACCTCCCCCCCCCCGCCAAGACAGTCTTTAAAAAACACACACCCAAATATTCTAAATCAATAAGCAAATGCCCTCAAATAAGTAAAGTAAATAAGTAAGCACCATATAATAGATGAACAAAGACACGCCCAAATATAAGTAGATAATAAATAACCAATGAATAGAGGAGACCCTCTAATAAATAGAAAACAAAAATAGCAAATGAATAGATAAGACCCCGTAATAAATACATAATAAATAATACATGAATAGAGAAGAGCCTCTAATAAATAGCAGAGGCATAGATAAAAGATCTCTAATAAATCCTTAACAAATAACAAATGAATAGATAAGACCCTCTAATAAGTAAATAAATCATGAGTATATAGACCTCCCTTAAATAAATAAACAAAACACACCCTCTCTTTCCCCCCCCCCGCACCCACCCAAACCCGACCCCCAGGTGGGGGGGGGACTACAACTCCCGCCGTGCTCTCTCTCCCCCGCCTCCGCCGCCAGGGGCGCATGGGCTTTGTAGTCCAGGACCCGGCAGCACGGGGAGACCGGGCTTCTGGGCGCTGTTCCTGCGTGTCAGTGTGTGTGTGTGTGTGTGTGTGTGTGTGTGTGTGTGTGTGTGTGTGTGTGTGTGTGTGTGTGTGTGTGTGTGTGGAGGAGGAGGGACCCTTCCCCCTGTGCCCCCCCCTCTCCGCCCTTCCTCCTCCTCCTCTTCCTCTTCCTCTTCCTCTTCCTCCCTGGCCGGTTCTTCTCACCCACCGAGGCAGAGCTCGACGACGTAGGCGTAGTAGGACCAGAGGGCGACGAGGGCGATGAGGAGGACGGGCAGCCACCCGAGGACCCGCTGGCAGCAGCAGCGCAGGACCCGCCACGCCGCCATCTTCCTCCCCGCCCCCTCCCCGCCGCCGCTCGGTACTCCATTGGCCGCGCCTGGCACGGACACCCCGCCATCATCACCACCACACTCAGACACTAGGCCGGGCCAGGGGAGGGGGGGGGCGGGGCCTCGCGCTCGCTCCCTCGCTCGGCGCGCCACTCGCCAGGCCTGCCCCGGCGCCCCAGGCCGGAGAGAGGCTCCTCCTCCCAGCGGCGCTTCGGGTCCCTCGCCGGCGCCCCGCCCCTCCGCCCCTCCGCCCCTCCGCGCCGCGGGTTCGAGCCCCGGCTCCGGAGCCCCGCGCGCGCGAGACACACACAGAGAGAGAGAGAGAGAGAGAGAGAGAGAGAGAGAGAGAGAGAGAGAGAGAGAGAGAGGAAGACGGAGACAGGCTGGGCCGCCCCCCCACTCCCCTCCCCGGCTCCTCGGGTGTTCCCGACAGAAGGACACGCGATGGAGCGACTCCCTCGAGGAAGCCCCGGGGTGGAGCTTGCCCAGGCTAGGGAGGACAGGAGGTCCTGGTGGTGGTGGTGGCGCGTCCCTAAGTCCCCCCCATCAGCCAGAGGGGACGAAGTGCCTGGGAGAGTGCCAAATGGAAGAAGAGATAGCGCTGGAAGACAAGACTCCCAAGGCAGGCGGGGGAGGGGGGAGGAAGCAAAGGGACCTTTTTTGTGGGGGGGCGGCTCATTCATCGGGTCGCCAGAACGCACATGATCCCCCAACATCATCATCATCAACAACAGCAGCAGCAGCAAAATACAGGAAGGAGAGCCTTCGGGTCGGCATGGGAAACCCCTGAGGCTGCACGGAAGTGTGACTCGAACCCATGTGCCACCTTCCCTCGAAGAGGCGGCACTGGTGGTGGCCAAGAGGAACGAGTGGTTCCCTAGAAAAGAAGAGACGGAGTGAAATGCTCGCATCACGGTCGCAAAAGCACAGCCTTCTGCTGGCTAGGCTTCTCTCCCCCCCCCACCCACCCCAGTGGGGCTGCTTTGCAACACCGACCCCTCCCGCCACTAAACCGCAGCAGGTAGAGGAGGATGGGAGTTGCAGCTGGTGGCGGTGCGCCCGAGACAGAGGAAGGAGGAGGAGGAGGCTTGATCCTAAACCTAAAAGCATCATTGCACCGGCCTGGCGCTGAAGGAAAACCTGAAGCCGGGGTTGCATTCAGCGGCTGCTTGCCTCTTTGTTTCCGGAGGGGTTGGGGGGGGGGTTGGGGTTGGGGGGGTTGTCTGCAGTGAAACAGCTGCGGAAACAGCTGGAGCCGCAGCGCCCCCTCGTGACGATCCCCCTGCAAGGCGCTTCTCTAAATCTGCCCGGGACTCCTATATAGGATGGCAGTGGGGGAAAATGCAGATGGGACCATTTTCGGAGACGGGGTGGGGGGTGGGCTTGAAGGAGGAAATGAAGCCCTAAATGCATTTATTAATTGATTCGATGCAGACAGGCGCATTTTTTTGGGGGGGGGGGGGGGGCTTTCCCTCTGGGTGTGGGCTGTGCTAAATGGGCCCCCAATGCAGCTTGGTCCCCCCTCCAGAAAAACACCTGCAGACACCGGATGCAATGGAGGGAGACAAATGATGGAGCAAAGCAATGACAGGGCGATTTATCCAGGGAGTGCAGCTTTGCATTGCAGGGGAAAGGCCAGGCGCCTTGGAAGCACTTGGAGCAGAGAAGAAACGTGGAAGGCTAGGAGGCCTTGTTTTTGTTAAACTCCTCCAAAAGTGAAATCAGAAGGTTGTGCTGGAATAATCAGAGAGTCTTTTTCATTTATGGGTGTACCGCTGCTAAAGATGGAATCGGTGTATCTTTTGAGAGAATAGGACTTAATGCTTTCCCACCAAGGATCTCAAAGCCAGCTAGATGGCTGAGCTTTCAGCCCCACCCACTCCATTTCCTCTAAGAGCAACCTTGTAACTTACATTTAACCTAATATGTTGCAACTGCCCCAATATTACTGATCTGCATTCAAACTGTGCATGCATGAAATACATTTATATTGTTTCCCAATAACATAACTTACTTGGGGAAGCAGGCAATAAAAGCCAACAGCATTAAACAGAGATCCTAAATGCTATATAACTAACCACTGAATCTTAAACACCTCCTGTTTTAAAATGCAATGTCTCTTTAATTTTAACTTAATTTTTAAGCGGGCTTATGCTATTTTATGTTGCTATCAATGTTATAGACCTCCCAGCGTGACACATAGATAGATAGATAGATAGATAGATAGATAGATAGATAGATAGATAGATAGATAGATAGATAGATAGATAGATAGATAGATAGATAGATAGATAGATAGATTCAGATCTATTCCCCCTGCCCAAGAATGAACTGGATGTCTTCAGTACAATGGATGGATCGATGGATGGATGGATGGGAGGGAGGGAGGGAGGGAGGGAGGAAAACTATTTCTTTCCCTGTGGGACCCATATTTCACAACCAGAAAGTATAGGCTGAAATTGAAAGAGCACAACTAGCACCGTACCATGGCAGGTCCCGCTTTTTACTTTCCACCTACACAGTACATTATACGAATGTTCGGCAGGGCCCTGAAATGAAATAAAGGCAGTGGAATCCAGACTCCACGAGAGGGCTCTAGAATCCACTCCATCGCCCTTCACCCTAAATCCATGGTTTACAGTTAAGTAGCTAACTCCCTACCCCCCCACCCCCCCACCCCCATGTGGCTTTCTCCAGTGGGGGGAAAACATCCCATCTGTTCAATAAGGACCGTTAAATCTTTGTGCAGCACTGAGCCTTGGCATTATGCATCTCCTCAAGAAAGCTGTTGACAAAATGTTTTCCCTCTTCTTCTCTCTTGATGGTAGCATACATCTTTTTATTAGCCACCCCCAGATGTCTTGTACTGTCTCTGCTCTGCCAGCAGGGGTAAAGAAGACCCCAGGAATATGGAAATGTGGCCATTG
This sequence comes from Phrynocephalus guinanensis, assembly GCA_037367245.1. Lineage (NCBI taxonomy): Eukaryota > Metazoa > Chordata > Lepidosauria > Squamata > Agamidae > Phrynocephalus > Phrynocephalus guinanensis. Next base: position 1,430,928 of record CM074748.1, on the reverse strand, counting down.
GGAAAACATTAACCCCCCACAGTGGAGGGGTTCCCTCTCGCTTCAAGGGGGCAAAAGCTTTCCATTTGGTGTGTCCCCAAATGAACGGCTGGCCTCGCATGCTTTCTCTCCCTAGAGAAGCATGGACAAGGAGACCTGCACCTGTTGCATTTCTACCCGTCATGCTGTTTTTAAAGGTGACAGGTTTAGGTCCTCCTGTCAATGCTGCTCTGTGCCAGAGGGGAAAGATGCAGCTGTTCATGGGCTGCACAACAGGCAGGAATGCGACAGGTGCAGCTTGGCTCACCCTGGAGGTGGGGTGAACCAGCAGCAAGAAGGGCTGCTTTTGCAGGGATGCTGGAAGGGGTTGCATAAAGATAAGCCAAAATCTGAAAAGAATTAAACCCACCCACTTCCAGTATTTTTTTTTTTTTTTTTACAAAACAGGGTCTTTCTGCTTTTAAATGGGGTGTGTGTTTGTATTTGTGAAGTTATTGTGAGGGGGAGGAATAGGAGATCCTGGGCCAGGGATGCATCACTGTGATTTGAGAATTGTGAGTTGGAAGATTAATGTTGTGACCCCTCCACTGTGGGGTGTTAATGGAAGAAGCTGCACCTCTTCTGGCAGCCGTTGGCATACACAACAATCCTGCCAGGCGGGAATTGTGACGAGGCTTCAGAGGCAACTGAGGCACACTCCTGGATGGTCTGTGTTCATCCTGCCTTCGGCCTTTGTGCGTCTAAACCCAGCCAGGGCAACGGCAGGCTGAAATTCAGGGCCTTTCTCGATGACTTTTCTCCCTGCCCAAAATTCACTGGGATGAACCCACCCCACCGACCCCCTCCTTCAGCCCTGTTTATTCCTTCCTTCTGGGCTCCACACGCACCTGCTCAGTGGAGTTCCTCTGGATATGACGAGTGTTAGTATTTCCGTGATTGAAAACCGGGTTGTGGGCACAGCCAATCCACCTGCGACCTCTGCAGCTTTTTAATTTCCTGGCGGCAGCCTTCCTCGCGGGCAAGGCGTCTTTGTTTTTTTACTCTTGGTTCTTCATCAAGGACTTTTATTATTATCATCGTCATCGTTGTTATTATTATTAAGATTTTGCGAGAGCCTTCTCGCTGCACCTGGCCGAGTGAGGAGTCATGCGGGTGAGGAAGGCAATCCCTGCCCTGAGGGACCAAGCGCGGATGTTGCAGGTGGCGGCTTCTGGAAGAGAATGGGGTAGCCTGCAGAAGGGAATAGATACTCTCAGTCCTCTCCCTCCTCCCGTATTGCCAAAGTGGTCAGGGCAGGGATTACTCGTGAGAAAGTGGGGAGGGAACAAGAGAATGGGTTTGCTTTCTTATTTGCCCCTGAAAGCAAGAGGGAAAGGGGGCCAATTCATGCCACGGTGCCCCCCACCCACCCGCCCTCACTGTTTCCATCTGTGAGCTTCAAAACGGTTGATCCGTGACTGACTGCACTGCGGCAGCAATATTGGGAAAGCCAGGGTCTGCGGTAAAAAGTGACCTTCGAAACACGTTTTCGTCACGACCAGCTGGGGAAGTCTCACTCCCAGACAAGGTTGACAGCTTTGGTAGAGCTACAAGCAAGTTCGGAACGAGGGCTTGTCTGCAGCAGCAGAAGAAAGAGTGGTTTGGCATCTCAAGGGAATTGTCCCCAAAAGATTGCACGCTCCTGTCTTGTGACAATGAGGTCCGGGACAGCTCTTAAAGGAGAAGGATGGCTTATTGTAAGTAGACCTTCAAGTGGAGGAGGCCTTTTCTCCCATGCCTAACAGTGCTCTCAGGAGGCCACATGCCAGTGTGGAGAGGGTTGCCTGCAATTAGAAATGTTAAACACCCCCCCCTTTGCCCTCCCGGGAAGCCGCTTGATTTGGGAGCCCTCTGGGAGGAACGGGGGGTCCTGCTGGCCGGCCATGTCCCGTAGGTGTTGCGTGGGAATCTGGGGTTGCACCTCAAGGACCGCTGGTGGAAATATTTACTTCAGCCAGGTAAGAGTTTTGGGTATGGCACCATGCCACGGATCAAGCCCTGCTCCCGTGGGATTGGTGGCAGCACCCACTTTTGGAAGGCACAAAAGGCGGATAACTCTACTCCTTGGTATGGCTACAGGCAGCCCTGACCTTTTGTTTGGGTTTGGCTTCCATGACAAATCCTTGCTTTTGCCAGCAAGCCAAGGTGATGGGGTTCAGCAGCCAAAACGCATTCCGCCCATCTAGGGAGCAAGGTTTCCCCTGGGATGGGAGTCAATCCTTCCCAAGCAAGGCTCCCCCTCTGGTCTCCAAGTACACCCCAACACCCCAAACCTCTTTCTCCTTTCATCTTGCCACCTCACCACCTCTGACAAACCTACCCCACCCTTTGCAAGCCTCCTGTCGACAATCTCTATGCGATAAACCAGCTGCCAGCGTATGAATCTGCAACGGTAGGTTTCTGTATAAAGAAGACTACCATCTGTATGTTGTGGTGGTTTACCCCCCTCTTTTAAAAAGGCATGGCTCTGTCAATGGGGCCCCTGGGAATGGATCAGGGCTCCCCCATGAGCATTTTGTCAAGAAAACTCCCACGGTTGCAGGTGCCCGCTCCCTGCATAAATGACACCGCGAGTGTGTTTTATGTGTTCATAAGACTTGATTTATATAGTCCTCCCAGTGTACATAGTAACATAACATATAAGAGGGAGGGAAGGAAGGAAGGAGAGAGAAAAGAAGGAAAGAACATAGATTTCACCCATCCCCCATGGAGGCTGGGATCCGTATCATTCATTGGTAGAGGATATGCAATATAATGAAGGTGTCGTTTGGGGTTGAGAGAAACGGCAAAGGCATATGCCATTGTGTCCTTTTCTGACTTCTGGTGACCCCTTGAAGGGCTCCCCAGGTAAAGAGCACTCCAAAGTTGTTGAGAGGACTTTTCAGAAGGGTGGCCTGGGACTGCAGGACAGCATGTCCCCAAGGCTGCCCAGGCTGGCTCTACTCACGGGTGACCCTAAGCTCTCCACCATCTTCCCCCTGCAGAATCTGTGGTGCTAAGAGAGAATAAGATCCGGCATCACGTGGGGCTGAAAAAAAAGCAAAGAGGGAGCTCTGAATTTGACCAAAACAGGAAGTCAGTGAGTCACTAAGTCAAGGCACTTTTTAAAAGTATGTGGAAGATTGCCGTGGCATGCTCACCTGTGCGGTGGTGAGGCTTTCGCCTTCTCCTCGGGCGGTATGTGGCATTTTGAGCTGACCTTTCCGTTTCGCCTTAGGTAACCAGCAGGTGTACGGCCCTTGAAATCAGAGGCAGACTTTGACGGCTGGCCATTCTTTGTGCTTAAAGGATTTCCCTTCCATTCCAACCTGGGTAGATTCTCTGGACTTTACAAGTCAAGGCTGGGGAATCATAAAAAGGCATTCCAAAGTAAAGGAGGCAGCTTAGGAGGACCTGCCTCCCAGCAGAGAAAGAGCAAAAGGTTTTCTCCAGCAAGGCCTCTGTTGCTCCGTCTTTCCTCTGGCTTGGGCAGGGGCATGGGCCACTCTGCCACTGAGTTGCCTAAAGACGCTCGGTGATCCACATTTTTTTTTAAAAAAAATGATGCCCAGAAATAAAACTTTGGAAAAACCAAAGAGTGACTGGGATGCTCTCATGTTCCAACCAGGACCAGATGGTAAACGCTGAAGTGACCCATGGAAAGGTCTATGTTAGATGTCAGTGCAAAGAAGAGAGATGATCTTCTTGTGATTTCTCACATTCCAATTTCTCCTCTGTCTTAGCTTGCTTTCCTGCTGGGCAACACACAACTGCAAGTATAAATCGGTATGGTATGATTGAGACGTACAAAATAATGCAGGGCATGAGTAAAGTGGATAGAGGGAAGCTCTTTTCCCTCTCACAAAATACCAGAATTAGGGGACATCCACTCAAAGTGAGGGTTGGGAGAGTGAGAACAGACAAAAGATTTTTTTAACCCAGTGTGTTGTTAGTCTGTGGAACTCCCTGCCACAGGAGGTGGTGATGGCATCTGGCCTGGATGCCTTCAAAAGAGGATTGGACTGATTCCTGGAGGAAAAGTCCATCACAGGTTAGAAACCATGAGGGAGATGTGTCATCTCCAGGCTTAAAACTGGGGTACTTCAAGGGCCAAATGAGGGGGAGTGATATCAGGAGACAGATAGCTTGAGTCGTGCGCTCCCAGAGGCATCTGGCGGGGCCACAGGAAGCTAGACTAGATGGGCCTTTGGCCTGATCCAGCATGGCTCTTCTTATGTTCTTATGATATGATAACACACATTGGTCACTTCCAAACCCTCACCACTATTTGTGTGAAGAAAGGACCCCTCTGTTGATGCTGAAGAGAGCTGTTGATCTCATCTGCTGCTTTTGTTTGCAAATGTGTTTGGTTTATGCCATGGCCATAGCAGGTGGCCGGCATCAACATATGAAGTGATGTGAACACTTAAGCGCATAACAGACTTTGGTATCACGGTTGTGGGTGTTTGGTTTTTTTTGTGCTGTTTGGCAGTGTTCTGGAGGCTTTCCCTTCTTCCTCATGTTATGCCAGTCTCTACAGCCGGCATCTTCAGAGGGAACAGCTGACAAGACCCATCAACCACAGGGACAGATGATCACATTGAAATCCTTATCACAAGAAACCATTCCTCTCCTGAGCAGGAGAAAAAAAATCTCCACCCCACAGCTATATAAAAATACTCAACAAACACACACGTTACACCAGAGCACAGAGAGAATTCTAATTCCCTGAGCTCCTTGCCCTCTGGAGAGGCCGGCCACAGAGACTGGTGAAATGTTAGGAAGAAAAATCTCCAGAAAACGGCCAAACAGCTCGGAAAATCCACAACTACCAGTCAGATCCCAGTCACAAAAGCCTTCGAGAATGCAGACTCCTGTCTGATTGGCTTTTTCAGAAAGTAGCTGCAGTGAATACCAAAGTCAATCTCGCGAGCAGACCACCATGTCAGCCTTCAGCCTTGAAAGGCCTGGAATGGCCTCCATGTGAGGGAATTCTGGGATAATCGGTCAGAAGTGGGGCACGAATGTGGAATCTGAACCCCAAACCCTCGTGTCTGCCTTGAGCCTCCGTCCCAGGCGGAGAGGCCGGGGACATTTTGGCGTGGAACCCCACTTTTGTGGCTGGCTTCCACAGCCCCATTTTTTTCCTCCATGGATTCCATTCCTTCGGGTGATAATTTGAAACAATGCTCTTCCCTCGTCTGCGAAAATAAATTAAAACAAATCCTGGATCGCTGCCCGTCTTCAACCAAGTTTTTTTTAAATAATAATAATGCAAAAATGAAAGAAAGAAAAAAAGAAACGCTCCGATGCTAACTTTGTAAAATGTATGAGATCCAACTCTGTCTGAATTCCAGCACATTTTTGTAATGTTTCCATGCGACTGGATTGGGGAGACATCTCAGCAGCAAGAGGGCAAAACTCTGCAACAAGGTAATGATGTTGATGTTTGTAGTCCCTTTAACCTCGGTCTTGTCTGCGAGATTTAGCCAGTGGTGACCCAAGGGGCTTCGTTTCACCCCTACATGACCATAAGATATTCCAGCTTTAGGGGTTTTTTTTTGTTTGTTTGTTTTTTGCTTTTGGACCTTCACAGACCAAGGAGAACCCGCACCGTACAAAGGTGTGTGCGAGAGGAACGATGAGAGATTTAATGAAACCATTGGGTGCTTTTACACGACGCCTAAAATCCGAGGCAAAGGGCTCCCAGATGCGGAGCTTAAAATTCTTTTCCCACCAGCTCTGGACTTTTAAAAAAAAATTAAGTACGACCACGCCCACCTAAGTGTGTCCCAGCGCATTTTCCAAGTACCTGGTCTCCGAAGGTGAAAAATTTCTGATGCGGATTACAAAGCAGTGAGTGCCGGGCTGTCCTCACCTTCTGGTTTTTTTTCTTGTTTTGTTTTTGCCCCCGCCCCTTTAAGAGACCGAAATGCTTCGGGGCAGCTCTGGATGGCAGAGCGGAGGTGAGCCTGCATTTTTTTTCCTCCTTTTTTTTCTCCCTCCCCTCAAGCAGTCAGGAACAATGGAGTGCGGAGGGGGTGGGAACACAGGAAGAGCGACAAACCCCCAAGATTTCTGGTCCAAATTTAAGTTGCCAGTGGATCTTAGGGGTCGTGTAAAAGCTAAGCAAAATAATTAATTAATAATAATAATAATAATAATAATAATAATAATAATAATAATAATAATAATAATAATAATAATAATAATAATGATGATGATGATGATAATGATGATGATGATAATGATGATGATGATGATGATGATGACTGAGGTGTTTCATTGGGGCACATAATGCAAAAACCAACCTTCCCAAGCCCCGAGGAAGGAAGGAAAAAGAAAGAAAGAAGAAAAAGAAAAATCCAAATGCACTGCAGCAACGATGAGAACTTGTTGCATTTTTGTATTTTCCAGCCAGACGCCAGCCAAGAATAATATAACACCACCAAGCGGACTTCAAAGCCCTCGCTCCTGTGCATCCCGGCCCTGCCAATGCACACGCCAGCTAGAGGGCTACGCGCTCGGCAGCTGCGCAGTATGTTTGACAGGTTTCCCAAGCATTTGTAAAAAACATTTTCAAGGGAGACAACACTTTGGACGCTGACTCCGAAAGGCAGGCAGGCAGGCAGGCAGAGGGAGATTTAAAAAGATGCGAGGTGGGGTGGGGTGAGGTGGGGGCAGGGCGGGGGGGGGGACTTGCTTCTGGATGGAACCGTCAATGTTTTTGCTCCGTTCCTGGAAATAAGCTCCTTTGGGACTGTGTGGGAGAATCAGAACACATTAGGACTGGAAGAGAGACCAAAGTAACCTCGCTACAGAAGAGTTTATCATCAGGGTGGTGTGTGCTCTGGCATTTGAAAAAAAACAAAAAAAGACCCAGACAGACTTGATGAGGATCCAGGTTCTCTGTGAAGGAACGATGAGGAATATTGTATGTTTAAAAGTGAATCAGTCGCCTCTCTCTGTGAGTTGTGTGGCTCTTTGGCTGGAAAAAGATGAGCCCCTCAGTCCTGGGTCACTCCGGAGTCCCGTTTAGCTCAAACCATACATTGTGGGTCAGCGTTTGTATGTGAGCAGTTTTTCCTCACCTTCTTTCTTCAGGGATTGGTCATCGGGAGTTAGAAACAGAGGATTTGTCGAGGTCTAATTCTCAGGAATCAAGCGCTACGCGAGGGCCGTCAGTTTCTGGGTGATGGGTGATGGGTTCTGTGCGGGTTAGTCCTTCGACTGCCCCATCTTTGGTACCTTGAGGATGCTCTTGTACTGGCCGCTCAGAGGCCTCTGTGGGTGTGCAGTTCACTGGACATCAAAGGGAACTGCCAGCCTGGAGATTGAACCTCAAAGGTCTAATATAATGCGTGAAGCAAACTTGTAATCTGGCCATTGAAGCCCAACATCACTGGGTACAGATAGCCCAGCGGCTTAGGTCTCTGGCTGTGGAGACAGAGGTCGGGAGTTCGAGTCCCCACCGGGCCTCTTTGACAGGGAGCTGGACTGGATGACCCAGAGGGCCCCTTCCATCTCTGCAGGAGGAGGAGGAGGAGGAGGAGGATTGACACTAGCTCCAAGCCACGGGTTAGAGTTGCATATTCAAGACATGAAAGAGATGCTCAAGTAGCCAGCTCATGGTTCACTCAACCTTCCATCCTTCTGAGGTTGGTAAAATGAGTACCCAGCTTGCGGGGGGGGGGCAGTGTCTTTGCATTGCTTTTTCCATCAACCAGAGCCAGCCCTACCATTGGCCAGAGCAGGGCAGCTGAGGGCAGGGCGGCAAACGGTAAGCAAAGAAAAGATGCTAGAGGACACCAAATGCTGACAGGTCTGGGCTCCCAGGGAGATGGTTCCCTCTCCTCTCTGGGTGACCCTCAATGACGCGCCTGCGACGATCTCTGTTGGAGGACCTCCGCAGCAAGCGTGGAGGGCCACACCACTGGTCCGGTATCCCCTGCTGGTTGCTCACCCGCTTATTTATCACCAGGGCCTATTCCTCATTTATTTAGATTGATTGGGCTCCCATGTCTTCTGATTTATTTGTTGGAGGATTTATTTATTTATTTATTTATTTATTTATTTTAATACTTATATACCTACCGTCTTCCAGAACAACTCCGGGCGGTTTACAACACGATTCAAACAAACAAACAAACAAAAAAACAATGAAAGTAACAACGTGGTTTAGTAATTCTCCCGAGTAGGAAGGATTCTCTCTCTTCTGTTTCTCCCTCCTCCGCTAAAACAGACAGAGAAAGAGGGAGAGAGCCTCGCTTGCTTACGCTTCATCTCCTCTTTCACCATGTTGGCTCGTCAGCTGGAAAACTAGCAGTGCATGTGGAAAATACTTGAGGCACCAAGGGACAAACACACAATGATGTACGAACACGCTTTTTGTTTTGGGCAGAAGAAGGAGGAGGAGGAGGAGGAGAGAGAAATTGGTTGGGATCCCAAAACTTAAAAGCAGGACTGCTCTGTCTGAAGGTGGAAGTCAGAAATATATCGCTTGGAAAAGGAGAAGAAACCCCAAGGTGATATGAGGTTGTGTGTGTGTGTGTGTGTGTGTGTGTGTGTGTGTGTGTGTGTGTGTGTGTGTGTGTGTCCATGGTTGAAGGTTGGCTACCTATCTCTCAGAAGCAAAAGGGAATGTGCCGTAGTGGTTAGAGCGATGAACTAAAGCTCCAATCCTTCAATGAGTCAGGTGCGTGTTCCTCTTCCTCCTGTCCTTCCAGGCATGTCACTTTTTTTTAGCACCACATGGCTGAGGCTTCACTCATGTCAACAAACCGATACTGGCTCTCCACTGACGGATTACAAAACCAAAGCAGGCTAATTTGGCAAAGGTATATCGAGGCAAGTTATGCGTTGGCCACTTTCCCGTGCTTTTTGGATTGTCAAGGCTGCACTTGGTCAACACGACTAAAGGCAAAGATGGGAAATATAAGGTAGGAATTTGCACAATAAACTCCACAGCCCCACATCCAGTACCCTCTGTTTACGCCATGCCTTCCTGTAGCAATTAGGGATGGGCACCAAACAAAAACAAAAACAAAATGCTGTTTCGTCATTTCGTTAGCTAATGAAACAAAACAGGGAAGCAGTGTTTCGTTAGTAACGAAAGTGTTCTGCTTCTGAAAGTGTTCTGCTTCTGCTTATATACCGCCCCATACTACTACAAGTAGTCTCTGGGCAGTTTACAATTTTAATTACAGAGTGCAGGCTACACAGTGAAATGTTTTTTCGTTTGAAATGAACTGGTTCATTTTGATGAAAAATGTCTCCCCTGGGTCCTAAAGGCACCAAATTCGGTGCCTCCAGGACCCAAAGGGACCCGTTTTATAGAGTAACAAATCGATTTGTTACTGTCTCATTTCATGCAAATGTTTTTTTTTTTTAATTATTTCTAATGAAATGAAACAAAACACAATTTTTTTCAGTTTCATGCCCATCCCTAGTAGCAATCTCTGTCCCACGGCCTTTGGGATCTGCCCTATTGTAGGTAGAGATATTCTGGATTGAACCTGGGGCCGCCTTCATACAAAGGCCTGGGGGATCAACGTTTTCTTACCCTGAGATCCAACTTTCTGCCGGGCCCTTTTCTAGACTCGGCACTGATGTGTTTCAGCAAATGTTCCTAGAGATGATCATAGCTTGGCCAAACACTTTGCTTTCTGTCACCGGGATTGTTCTGTCCTGTTCAGCCATAAATATATGTGTCCTGGAATGACTCGGAAAGCTCCAAGCCAAAAGTCAATTCTGTTTTCTGGAGATCTGCAAAAACCATCTTTCATGGGGTTTTAAAAGAAGAAAAGTTGAAGAAAAGAGTGCTGCCATGTGGAAATTGCTAAAAAAAAAAAAAAAAAAAAGCAAAGCAGTCGAGCTGTACGACAACCATGAGTGCAGCAGGAATGATGTCACTCGCAGGGTCAGGTAGCCACTAGTTAAAGAGTCACTGCTAGGATCTCAGTTTGTGTGTAACTTGAAATTGAGAGAGGGACTTGTTAATTAGTGGCTACAAGACATGGGGACGAATAGAAAATGAATCACGATATTCAACAAGCATCGCTGATTTGTTTAATATTCATCCCTTCATATTCATCGGGTCCAGACGGTCTAAAATATTGACTCCTTCATATTCATTGGCCATGGACTGTCCAAAAAAAGTAAACAACAACAACAACAACCCATAAACGGATTTGTCAGTTTGTCAGTTTCATGAACCGTGAATCAAGATGGGCTGCCAAAATGTGCAAGTCTCCATACTTTGTGGCTTCTGGGCATTGCTTATAGCAATATTCTCATTGCACTGGTGGATGTACCCCACAAGATTTAGGCCATAGCAATGTGGAGGAACCGTGTGGGACCCAGAAACACACAGAGAGGGACAACGCCATTGTTGTTGAGTGTAACTTCAGATTGATTTAGTTGGGGGAAATAAAATGTAACTTGAATAACTTCACAAGTAGCTTGTTGTGACCTCTGCCTTGACTGTCAAGTCCACTTAAATAAGCAGGACACAAGACATGAACTATAAGAGTTGCTCTTACTTGAATTGATCTCAGAAACCCATTGGGAGTTATGAAGTACAGCCAAACTAGACAATATACTTATTATGGGTTTTTTGGTGTGTTTTTTGAAGAAGTGCTCCACAGCAGGTGGTGTTTCTCACCTACATGTTTTGCATTTAGTGTGCCTTTTTAAAAAATGGGTTCTTGGAAAGCACACCATCCTGTATTTCACAATCTTATGTCCAAAGTATGCCTGTTTTTTGCCTGAGAAAAATCTGACTGGTATGCCAATCCAGATTAATCATGGAAAAATAAGGATTCAGCAACCAGAAGAACCAATCTTGCACTGTTTCTTAGCAGAATCCTAGATTAGATACTTGACTCCAACAAATACAGTTGGAAGGCGACTCAGGTGTGTTATGAAAAGTTTTCCTCTAAGTGAGGGAGGTTAAGTTCATGGAAAAACTTAATTACCAGAGAGAGAGAGAGAGAGAGAGAGAGAGAGAGAGAGAGAGAGAGAGAGAGAGAGAGAGAGAAGAAGAAGAAGAAGAAGAAGAAAAGAAAAAGAGTTTAAGAAATCTTGGACGAGAGCAGAGCTGTCCAAAACAAAAGTAAAGCCAAGAGATGAATTTTCAAAGGAGGAAGATGATCAGTATTAAAATCTGGAATCTTATCCTGGCTCCCTTCCTTGAAGTGGGAGGCTCAGCCAGACTCGTATATTCTTTTGGGTTGCACACCCTTGTCGCCGGCCTGGACTAGGTTCCTCCCACCCCAGTCTCTGCATCGAAGATCCATGTCCCATGGGGAGCGTCAGTGAGCCCGTTCCTTGTGTCTCTGTGGATCCCAAGCACTGGGTACGGCGACTTGGAGAAAAAGGAGCATGGCCTTGGAGCTTTGATTCTTAAGTTGGGCAAGCAGTGAAAGAGTTTCAGTCCAACCCTGATGGCTGTTGGAAGGGAGCAGATCCTTCATCACTGAAGCCATTGGCTATTCCTCCTGTCCAGCTTTGATGGACACATTGGCCCCTTGGCTCTATGGAAGAGTCTGTAAAGGAGAGGAGAGGAGAGGAGAGGAGAGAGGAGAGAGAGAGAGAGAGAGAGAGAGAGAGAGAGAGAAGAGGATCATTGGCAAACACAGCGGTGCATCCTCATGTTGGCTTGCAGCTGAGCAAGAAGGCACCGGAGACACCTGTTCTACCTTTTCTGCCCAGAAGCATTCAAGAGGACTGGAAGGGGAAGACGTTTTGCCTTGCTAGAGATTCATGAGACCACCCCTGCCCCCTCGCCTTGAAACGTGGGGCTTCGTGGGTTCCCCAATGGCGCCGGCATTTGCTGAACTCCGCTTTCCCCTTGAGTTCTGTGTCAAACTCCAGACTGGAGTTCCTGCTCCTGGCTGCCTTTTCCCTTGCCTTGCCTGCCCTACCCTGTCTTGCTTCCTCATCCTCTTTCACCTTAGTACTTTCCACCCTGCTCTGTTGTAGCCCCTCTACAAGCCAGCATGGGAATGCCAGGAAGAGTGTTTTGACTTTGCGGACCTTGGATCCGCTGCACCCTTATTGGCCACGCAGATTGTGCCTTGCTGATTCTGATCGTGTGCCTCCTTCAGTAGCCCAAGATTCATACCAGGTGGTCGGAAGTGCCCTGTACTCTCAAAAGGTACTCTGTTCGCCTCCTCTCTCTAGACAAATCCTCCGTTTGGTTCCTCCTTGCGAGATTTGATGATTCTTTGTTTAAAACATGTCTGTCCTGCCTGTCTCCCTGGAGGAACCCAAGGCAAGATGATCAAAAAGTTACAAGGCTAGGTCCACGCTGCGATATCAGCTCATCGCGCTTCGTTCGATGACCTTGGCATGGCTCTTTTCACGGACCGGTGCTGGAAGACACCCTTGGTGGCCACTGTGCTCTATGGTTAGAATCAGAGAGCAGGGGGAACAGAATCCCCCACTGCAGGCCCCAGGGGACAGGGCTCACACGCTTTCCCATCCATCTCATCTTCATTGGGTGCTCCAGCCGCATTAAGTTTGGCCTGGTCGGTGCTCAGATCCAAGTAATGCTCAAGTAAATCATATTTGAAGATGGAAGAGACAGAGAGGGAGAGACTGAATTTTATTTCTACTGTCTTTCTTTAAAAAAAAACCCACACAATTATTACTAGCAGATGTTGGAGAAATATTTTTACAGCCACTTCTGTGGGCTCCTCGTCCCTCCATAAATAAATTTATATATAAACACGCATTTATCAAAACGGTTCCTGCAGGGCCTTTAAGAGGCTCTGTGCCCCAAAGGAGAACTAAGTCCTCATCCAAGTGTTCCCACTCGCGTCTTTCGGCCAAAGCAGGTGTCCCAAAACAGCCGGGGAAAAGCGCTAACGACAAATCCTCGTTTGGGCTACGCTGTGTCCAGAGAAGCCGTGGGCTTGGAGCGCCTGTCCTCAGCTCACACGGCAGACACACCCACCTGAACCCACAATGCGATTCCAACATATTTTGTACTTTTCAACATCGCCTTCCTTTAATATAGTCTAAAATGGAAACAAGTGGAAAAATGTAGTATTTTTGACCGAACAGCGATGCTTCCAAGACTTATTCATCCCCACACAGTGTAACAATCTGTGAAGGCAGGAACATTGTACCTTTTGGAAAAAATGACTCCATATAATTGCTCCTCATAACAATCCTTGCCCTTTCTCTTAATGATTGCGTCTCCCTTGGCATTAAAGGAAAGAAAGCCTTAACAGCCCACCTACATGTGTTACACTATTTTCTCCTCTAACTCAAACGCTTCCTTTGCCGTCCAATCATCATTCTTTCCGACTCAACCTTGCTGGCTCCGAAATCTGGCCTTAAGTCCTTGCTGACCTGCTTGCTGGTCACCCAAACCCTTTGGTGTTGAAGCATGAGAAAGTTTCAGGAAACTTTGAGGACGGAGTCATCCATCATCATGCTTGGAGCATGGGTGATCTTCTACCTGATGCCACAAGAGCATCCTTGCTGGGACAGGATGGAATGTCCCACTTTTGGCTCCCTGAATGAGCAAACAAAGGGCCTTTTTACACAACCCCTAAGATCCGCTGGCCACTTAAATTCGGACCAGAGATCTTAGGGGTTCGTCGCTCTTCCTCTGTCCCCACCCCCCTCGGCACTTCCTGGTTGCTGGCTGCCTGAGGGAGGGAGAAAAAAGAAAGAAAAGAATACCGGTTTACCTCCGTTTTGTTCCCGGCAGCATTCAGATCTCTTAAAGCTGGGGGGGGCACAACAAACAGAAGCCATGGAGAGCCCGCACTCACTATCCTGTCCATCCACAGGTTTTGGGACGTGCTAAAGTGTGCGGGGTCGCACTTAATGAAACAAACATTTTTAAAGAGAGCAATTTGTGGTCCGTGTTGGTCAAGGTTTTTTGTTTTTGTTTTGGAACATAGCAACTTTGCAAAAACCTGCAGTTCGTCCTGTGGACACTTGGCTGGAGGGATGGGATCCAACATGGAAGACCGTAAAACCAATGCACCAGTCCAGGCACATTCCTCAACGTTGAGGGTTGAATGTTTGCTCTATATTTGTTGCACCGAATCAGGCTCCTCTTCTCTCATGATCAGCTCCTCTTCTGTTTAGGGGTGTATGTGCATGAACCACGAGTCACATTATTTGAAAACTAGTTCAGGTAGACCAGGATGGACTTGGTAGGCAGAAATACACCTTGATGCAATCTTCCGTGGGGAATCGAACTCCCAGCCTCTGGCGCTGCAGCCAGAGAGAGCTAAATCCTTAAGCTATCCAGCCGCTCATACCATGTTAAGCACAAGGGAGGTTTTGTTACTTGTTTTGCTGAGTAAAGCTTCTGTCCTGCATGAAAGACTGCAGTAGGATGACTCACCATCAGCATCTTCAGCATCTTAGGACTGCGGTGTCCCACCTTGGGAGAGGGGTTTTCTAAAACAGGAGAGACACTAGATCTTCCAAAATCAACTAGTGAGTTTTGTAGCTTACCATTCATCTTGGTGGGGGTCTTTCTTTCTTTCTTTCTTTCTTTCTTTCTTTCTTTCTTTCCTTCCTTCTTTCCTTCCTTCCTTCCTTCCTTCCTTCCTTCCTTCCTTCCTTCCTTCCTTCCTTCCTTCCTTCTTTTCTGAGTCCATGTCCTCAGTGACCTCGCTGCCAGATGGCTGGTATAAAAATCCAATTAATAATAATAATAATAATAATAATAATAATAATAATAATAATAATAATAATAATAATAATAATAATAATAATAATAATAATAATAATAATAATAATTTTGTCTTCTTATTTTGCTTCGGTTTGGTTTTGGTGGGATCTCAAATCTCTTATTCCTATGACGTAATCCCAGAGAAAAACAACAACGGGCAACCTTGTAAAAATGGGGTGAACGGGGTAATACACCCAGAAAGGAACGCTAATGGCTTTACTGCTTTCTGTAGGAAGAATTCAGTTAAGAGAGGAAGCCTGGATAAAAGCAGGCAGCTATTTATATTTAATTTGCTTTCAAGTTGTGTGTATATGCGTGTGTGAGTGAGTGTGTCACTCATATGCAGGCTATAAACCATTTTAACTACCCCTGGAAAGTAGCCAGAACTACTGAAGGAAGTGTTTGACTCTTAACATCGTATTCTGTACTTTGTAGTGGGAATTGCGTAGGATGGAGGCCGAATGAAATCACTCGCAGAAAACAAAACCACACAGATTTCATCGACACTTGTGGAAAGGTGCGAGCCTTCCCTTCACAAGAGTCTCCTCAATCTGGAAGATCTAGATTTATGTGTAATTTTGTTTTTAAAGGAAGCCTTGGATCCATATGAGGAGATGCAACATAAACTTGATGGTTGTAAATTGAAGGCCACAAATCCAGAAGGGAATTACAGGAGGACAGGGTCACTCTTGAAATACCTGCGGCAAGAAAACCTCTTGTGTCCCCTGGAAGTTGAGTCATGGCTACTGGACTTCATTTTTTGAGAGATAGAAACGTTTCGCTTCTATCTCTCAAAAAAAGAAGTCCAGTAGCCATGACTCAACTTCCAGATAAACTCACCTGGATGACTGAGAATCTTCACAGACTCTTGTGTCCCCATTAACAAGGATGGTTCTCTGGAAATAGGTTTTTGAGCAGTGGAACCTGTGGCACTGAAAGCATTCCATGCGAAGGTTGTCCCATGAAATTGCTAGCATTTCAGGTGCTCCTCTGCTACATCTATCTATCTATCTATCTATCTATCTATCTATCTATCTATCTATCTATCTATCTATCTATCTATCTATCTATCTATCTATCCTACTGAGGCCACTCTGGGTGGTTCACAACAGGCAATAAAACAATAATCAACACTAAAATATGTTGTACAAATTTTATGTTATACATGCTGTTTGTTATACAAGGGTCCACTGTACTTCCAAACTCTGGACTTCATCTTGGCTTTCATTTATTATTAATTTCTGATCTCACAGCCAGGTTCTTCCTGTTTCCTTTCTTCAACCTTGTCTTTCAACCCTCCCCCCCACCTCCAAATTTTATAATGAGGCTGTTCCATCTCCACCCAAAAATAATGACCCTTCCCTGATGTAACGGCCCCTAAATATGTTCCATTAGTTCTCAGGATCCCATAAAAATGAGTGGCAATTTAAGAGTGACTAGTTGGGACCAAGAAGGAATGAGGCAGCCCCAAGTGGTGACATCTTTTCATTCCCCATTAGAGAAAAAGAAAAGTAATTATCTGGAGTATTTGGAGTTTGTTTTAGAGGCGTTTACAAGCGGAAAATAGCTCTGGAAAAAAAAAGCTTTGTATCTGTGATCACTTCTGGAAGGAGGGAGGAAAAAGGTGTAATTTGGCATCTGGTGTTTCCCAGCTCCGAGTTTCCACTGGAAGGATCCTCACGTTCCCCTGAAAGCACCCATAGCTGGAGTTTCCTTTGCGACAAGACACGCCATGGTTGCTAATGGGTCCTCAGCACAAAGGTCACAGAGCACGTGTTCTTTTTAACGACAAGGCTTAGCCGAGTATGGGAAACAGGGAGGCTTGGAAGGGATTAACAGCAGGAAGGTCCATCTGGCAGGAGCTGACGGGATGGTCATTAGACCTAACAACAAGCCAACAAGTTGGGAGAGTCCAGTTGAAAGGTTGGTTTCCTAAGTTACTAACAAAGGACACCAATAAGAAATGTATGACCTTAAACGTTAGTTAAAATGTTAGTCCGGTCTAGACTAGAACTTTGTGCAAACGAATGGAGTTAGTGTTTTAAGGACGACAGGGAGAAATTCTTCCCATTAGGTAATGAAGACAGAATACGCTGTAAAACGAAGCAAAGCAAAGCATTCTGCTTAAATACCACCCCATAGCACTTCAAGCACTCTCTGGGTGGTTTACAATTTAATTATGCCGCCCCCCCCCCGTCCCCCAGCAGTCTGGGTACTCATTTTACTGACTTCAGAAGGATGGAAGGCTGAGTCAACCATGAGCCCACTACCTGGGATTGAACCCCAGGTTGTAAGCACAGTTTTAGCTGCAGGACAGGCATTTAACTGCTGTGCCACAAGGCTCCTTGCAAGAGAGAGAGAGAGAGAGAGAGAGAGAGAGAGAGAGAGAGAGAGAGAGAGAGAGAGAGAGAGAGAGAGAGAGAGAGAGAGAGAGAGAGAGAGAGAGAGAGAGAGAAACGAGAGGGAAGAACAGTGTAATTCAACTGGAGAGTCAAAGCAATGCCAACAGTTACTGGTGGAGATTGCAAATGGCTCCCATAAGGCCTTCTCAAGTTGAGTCATGCTACCTGTTATTGAGCAATGAGGCCATGAGTCCCTCAAGGCAGGATGTGACCTATCAGCCATCCTTTCCAGCTGAAAACATGCGTTGGTTCACAATGCTCCTCTTCTGGGCAATTCAGAGCCATTCCAAAGAGTTGTAATGTAAATCATAGACGTATGTCAGTGTGAACTGGAATATAGAGTCACAGCCAACTTAGAGCATCATGAGGCCTCCGGCGCTCAAATTAAAGTATTGCGTTGTTATGTTATTGGAAGCTGAACTCTCTTAAGAAGTGAAAGGACTCCTGTTTATCCGACCACAAGTTTCTTTGGGCTTTGCTTCTAGCGAGTTGCCTTGTTTTTGCTCCATGATCGTCCACAGAAGTCAAATGCAGACTTCGTTTGAAAGTCGGACCCCGCACCCAGCACAGAATTTTGAAGGAATTGTAATCCTGAAGGGAAAACATCGTAAGAGCAGGGAAACACATGTTTCTGTTAATGTCTGATTTGACCCCAAGGCAATTCGTTCTCAAAATGGGGAAACGGGCATCTCATTGGAGGCACTGGGTGGGCGGGGGGGGGGGAGAGACAGATTGCTGTAAAGGTATACAGAGGAATACAGACCTTCCTGATCTTGGCGTGCTTTCCTCTTCTGTCTGCCAAACTTAGACTGAAATCACCTCGGAAGACAGAATGATTCATTGTCTTGAGTTTTTCTACTTCTGGGCTTCCAGAGTTCAGAATGCAAGTGCCGCTTTCTCAGATCAGATCAAAGGTATTAAATCTATTCCAGCTTTTGATCTTCAGCAACAGCCAACCAGATACTCTTGCAAAGGGCACGAACAGTTAGTTAACTGTTGGTGCGGCCAGTATTGCTCTCAGGAATGATGTGTCAACATCCCCGTCTCTAAGCTGATGTGGGGTGTGTGTATGGGGTGGGGTGGGGTGGGGAGAACTCTTGTCACTGTAGACCAGGATGGACTCAGACATTTTGGCTTTCCAGAGGGCCTCAAGGACTACCTGCTGAGCCTGGTGGAGAAGAACCCAGAGAAGAACTTGGCAGACACCCTGGGTGGCCAGAAACACAAACAAGTGGGTCCTCCATCAAATCAATCCTGAATTCTCTCTGGGGGCCAAAATGTTGGAACTGAGGCTGTCCGACTTTGGGTCCGTCACAAGAAGGCTGGACTCTCAGGAGAAGACCATCGTGCTGGGTGAGATGGAGAAAAGCAGGCAAAGAGGGAGACCATAATATAGGGAGGGGGGGGAGTTAATTTATTGTTGCTTTTGTCAGTTTCTATAAAAACGAAACCTTTCCCAACCACCTAGGAATTGACCTTCTGCTCATCCTGGTACAGACTGTGTTGAGTCGAGGGGGGGGTCTCGAGCCTGTCTCGCCATCAAGTGAGTTGCGTCCCATGTAAACTTGATGGCGCTGGGTCCTCTCCAGTCATCCCAGCTTTCGTAAGATGGAGTTACCCGCAGGTGTCCCAGGAAATGCCACAATGAACCACAAGGGCAAAAGGGGAATCGCTCGCCATCTCCTGGTTCCAAGACAGTCCGATGCATCTGCTTTCCAGGGGAGGAAAACCAACAAGAGAGGAAAGCAGGGAGGGTTAGTCAAAGGATAGGCTGGCCACCTTTTTTTGCCTTGTTTTGGAAACTTTGGTGCGTTTTCCAGAAAGCAACTTTTTCCACTTGGCCGCGAAAGGGCACAGACTGTCATTCCGGCACTCGGCGGATCGGTTTTACATGTCGTGTTGAGCATTTCTTTCCCACTCCCCGTCTTGAGGAGCGATTAGGCTCCGGTGCCTTCATCTGGGCCTTTGTCATTCCAAGGACTGCCAGGAAAAAAGTAATAACTCCTCTTAAACAGAGCATAGGTTTTAAAAGTTAATGAGAGACGTTGGAAGCCTGGCAGATTTTCAAGGCTTGGAGGGAGGGGAGAAGCCTGGCCTGACGTAAGGAAGGAGCAGAGAGGGTAGGGGGGTGGCTGGCTCCATCCCCGTTCTCCCCACCACCACCACCACCACCACCACCCTGGCCAAATGTTGGCTCTTGGCAAATCAAGGATCAGCAGGTGGGGTTTCCGGCCAAGAGTTTGCGCCAAAGACTTTGTGTCACCTGTTACTTGAAAAATGGCAAAGAGGGATTGCCAAAGGCATCGGTGGTGGTCATGGGAGGCATTGATACGTTTGGGGACATTGTAGCTACGTGCAGATGTTGATGCCTTTGAGGGAGTGATAGATAGATAGATACAGACACTGAAGAGCCAGATGTTTTGGGTCGCTTCTATGGAGTAAAGAGCTAGGGCAGATCTCTCTGGATTGCAAGTGTCAAGGATTATGGATCGCCTAAGATTCCCCCTCAAATGTGTATTCTTAGCCAGTAGTTAGTGACGGCCAAGGTCATTTGTCCCAGTCCTTTGCAATTTTGCTTAGCAGGCACCGGTTAAAGTCTCTCTTTCCTTTTTTGACTCTTCTTGAGCATAAGATGTATGCAGGGGTGCATGGAAGGCAACAGAGCTTCATTGTGCCAGTTCTTGGGAACTGCTGTTTGGTGGTTCTGAATGATGCAGACTTGAGCCTGATGCCAACAGACACTTATTTCCTGCACCCCAGATAAGAAGGGTTGGGAGGGTCAAGTGTCAGGGCATGGAAGGCAACCCACCGAGTGGCAGGACACTGAGCCCCCTCGTCCGCACTGGCTTATGGTTATTTTGGCAGGTCCCTTACCCAAGAGACCTATGATGCATGCAACCTCCTCTGCCCTCAAGGTCCATGACCAGCTGCTCCAACCCACCAATATAAACTCATCGGCTTGCTTCCATGGATCTATTGAAGAGAAGCTTATTTGTGCAAAGAAGAGGAATGTCTTTTTAAAAGAGAGAAAGAGAAATGGGTCTACATATTCATCTCAGTAGGCCCACACTCCTTTAGCCCTTTGTGAAAGAAAGTAGAAAGGACCAATGTGCTCACTGGAAGAGCTCTTAAGTACAACCTAACATTTGAGTTACTGCAAAATAGACCCCCCAGATCCCTAGCAACTGGAAAGAATGTGAGATGGAAAAAATCTGGGTTAACCTTGAAATTTACTTCCTTCTTTCCTTCCTTCTGTCCGTCCATCCGTCCGTCCATCCATCTGTCCGTCCGTCCGTCCGTCCATCCATCCATCCATCTGTCAGATCTGCTTTGATTTGGATTCTTGCCTTGAGGTTGGACTCAAGGGCTTTATAGGGCCCTTCCAACTCCATCATTCTAGGATTCCTTCCTTCCTTCCTTCCTTCCTTCCTTCCTTCCCAGCAAACAAATCCTCCCCTACCTCTGAACATCCTGAAGCAGAGGCTCCCAAACATGATGCTTCTGGGATCCAAATTCCTGCCATCTCCAGCAAGCAACATTGGCTGAGATAGTCTGGAAGAGTGAGTGTAAAACGTTACGTGTGCCACCTTTGCTCGTAAGCAGGTGCCTGATCTAAGTACTGCTGGATAACTCAGTGGTTTAGGCATCTGGCTGGGGTGCCAGGGGTTGGGAATTCCATCCCCCCCCCCCGGGGACCTCCTTGATGAGGGCTGGACTGGATAGGGGTCCTTCCAGCCCTTTGGTTCCATGATGATGATGATGATGATGATGATGATGATGATGATGATGATGATGATGATGATGATGATGATGATCTGCCCACCGGGGACCAGGACTGTCCCTATCACCTTACAAAACCAAAAATTTAAAATCTTGTGAGCCCAAAAGATGGCATTGTAAGTTTTACCGGAGTGTGCTTTTTTCTTTTTTCTGGAATGGAGATAGCCCCCATCCCAACAGACCTGGGAGCCTGCAATGCACCCAAGAATCCTCCATGATCCATGGATGTTGTTTTATCTTGCTTCATTTTCCCAGACTTTTTCTTGGTTTTTTTTTTTTTTTTTTTTTTTGGAAGGCAACCAGCAGTAAAAAACCCTCATCTGTTCCCCAGTCACCCACAGGGCGGAACTTCAACCTTTTAGATCAACACCTGCACATTCCATGGTTATCCAAGAGCAAAACAATGGGGTTTACAAGTACAAAAAAAAACATCTTCAAAGAAAATATACTTAAAAAACAAAACAAAAGAGAGAGAAAAGAGTTAGAAAAAGGAGGGAAATTAGGCTGGCATTCCTCCTACCCTCCCCCACCCAACCCGTGCGATCCAAAGCAGTGAAATGGCAACAACAGTCAGATTATGTGGTGGAATGTTATATTTCTCAAATTTTCAAAATTCCTGACTTTATTTTTAAAGGAAGCTGTTATGGAAACTTTGGCTGGCTCAAAGGCCAACGGCACCAGCCTGAGTCCGAGCCCTGTTTTGTGGTCTGTCTTTTCTTTTCTTTTCTTTTTGCACACCCTGCTATAATTGTCACCATATTTTGTTTCTAGTTTAACCAAAGGGAGGCAAGGGGAAAGAGCCGCGAAGAGCGTTGGAGATGTTAGTGTAGTAAAATAAAAGAGAACACGAGGGTTTGTTTGGGTTCTTGAACTTTTAAGTCCCATTTGAGAAGCTGGAATCGTGCTCCTTGGGTCGTTGTCTTCCATACCTCCTGCTCTGAACCTGGGCTTGGGACAAAGCACAGAACTTGGCAGATGAGCAGAATGGTCACCTCTGGTGTTCTCCAGATCAGTGGTTCCCAGCCTTGGGTCCCCAGAAGTTCTTGGACTAAAACTTCCAGAATCTTTCACTGATAGCTGTGCTGGCCAGAGTTTCGGGGAGTCGCAGTCCAAGAACATGGGGGCTACCCCAAGGTTGGGGACTGCATGCCTAGATCATAGATGGGAAAAGGCCCCTGTTGACCTTCTCAAGGGCAAACCAGGACCTACAAGCCTCATAGCTTACCACTCTGGCCCCCCACCCCCATTAAAAGGGGACGAGACCCTCCTTTCTTCTCAACTTTGCTCTTTCGACTCTTGAGGGCTTCCGTGAGCATGTCTTCGGAGGATCTGCAAAGCCACTTTGCTCAACCTCTCCTGCCCAAGTGCCTTTCACCTTGTTGAGCTAGCCCGAGAAAAACGTACAGGAATGGGTGCAGGAGAGGCCGGGGAGGGAGACACAAGGCAGCAGGTAGGATGGAGACAAGAAGCCTGTGAAAAGAAGCAGAAGGAGACAAGCTGGAAGAAGAAGGGAGAGGAGGGACAGCAGAGGAAGAAGGACAAAGGGTGGGAAGCAGACGGACAACCAGGGTGGGAAGGGTGCTGCAGATCAAGGCGGTCTCTCAATGGTCCACCCACCCACCCAGGAGCAGCCGAGGACCTGTGAAGTCCCTGGGGGCACACAGTAGCCAGTGCCATGTGGGGAAAGGGTCATGACCCACGCACAGCCCAGCTCAGAGGAGATGGATCCTATGGTGGGAAGTAGGAATGAGCTCAGGAGAGACTGTCAGCAATTTTCCAACTTCTCAAGAGAGAGAAAATATCCCAGCGTGGTGGACTTGGGAAAAGGGGTGTGTCTGTTCCCACCCATCCCACCCTGTGCTCTTCTTCTGAGCCATCCTCTGCAGGTACCTAAATATCACACCTGCAACCCAAGCCGTTGGGTCCTGCACGTTTGCAGCAAAGGAGAAGCACACATTTAAGTTTTCAAGCATTCTGGACACTTTGGAGTACCGTAAGACAGAGTCTGCTTGAGGACACACAACAGCGACAACCACGAGCTGTGCAAGTGATGGCAAGTGGTTGTGACTCAAAGTGTCTGCCTCCGGCTTGGTGCTCCCCCAGAATGAAGCAACAACGCCTTATGGTTCTTGCCATCAGCTGCTACTCTTTTTGCCCTCCCGGGGTGGCGGTTTCATGCGATACGCTCGCCGTTTCATGGGTCTGACTGGCCCGTGTTTAGTGTGCATGGTTTCAGCTTCGCAAAAAAAAGGGTCTGCGCCTAATTTGAGCCAGATGCACAGCACCCACGTCATACTTGGAGACGGACCAGCCCAGGGAGACGTGTTCGGGTGGGTGAGTTATCATTTGTTTCAGCAAACTTTTGAGAAGGAGAAAGGTGGGGTGGTATTCCCCCGCTCCCAAACACACACACACATGCACACGCACACACACACACACACACACACACACACACACACACACACACACACACACACACACACACACACACACACACACACACACACACACACACACCATGCATACCGGCAGACTTCAGAACAGATGTTTGGGCTCCTGGAATGAGTCGCTTATCCCTTCTTGTTACCGAATTCATACAGGTATTGCTAAGTCAAACAAAGTTTTGGATTACAGCACTCCTTTTCGTTCCTTTCTAAAAGGCTCCTCTCTTGTCTCCCAGGAGAAAGGTTCTGGGCCTGATGTTGAACATTAGCTGTCAAACATGCCTTGCCAATTATATTGTCCACTGGAGAAATGGCTGCCCACTCTGGGCGCCACCTTCTCTCCTGCTTTGGGAATTCCAGTGGCCTCTTTGCCTCCTCTGACCCCTCTCGGTTTGCATCCGTGGGGGCAGAGGCTGAAGGGTTGAAGGGGGAGAGAGCAACCGTGGCACCAGGTCCCAAGGACATTCATGACGGTCCACCCAGCACAGATGCCAAGACCAGGTGGTCAGTCGAAACCAAGCATTCGTGCTAAAAAGACACGAGGAGCCTCTCTGTCTCCCGTATCAGAGAGTTCACATTGTCTCTGCCCAGGCTGGTGTTCTGGGGGACAAGCTGTTCAAGAGGAGTTGGCGTGAGATGGCAGCTTCTCTTGGAGAAGTCGGTGCGTGGCACCTTGGTTTCTCAGCAAAAAACGATCCCCCTGGAACCCTAGCTGTCTGAGCAATCAGATTTACAAACAAAGACCCTGTTTAGCTCCCGAGGACCAAATGCAACACCAAATCTACAAGATACAAGAAGTTTAAAGTTAAACGTTTTGAATCAATCCAGGCCTAAGAATGAAGCCCACTGTGCGTGCCGTGAGTTCTTGACAGATCCCCGTATGCAAAATAGTGCTTAGAAAACATGTTAGGTAATAATCCCAGCCCCTAAGGATAGGGAAGCACTTTACTGAGCAGGAGAATACATGTATATCAAATTCAAATGTAGCATTCAAATCTTGAGAAATTATCTACCATCACTACTTTCTCCTCCTCCTCCTCCTCCCTTTCTTCTTCTTCTTCTTCTTCTTCTTCTCCTCCTCCTCCTCCTCCTCCTCCTCCTCCTCCTCCTCCTCCTGCTTCTGCTTCTCTGTCCATTGCACCACACCTGGCACCACGATACATAAAATCCAACCGGTTTGGAAAGCACTGCTCCAAAATGGCAACCTGTCTCATGAGAGGCCTGGAAGAGTTTGCAGTGGAGGCAAGCAGAGACGAGAACACTCTTTTCACCTCCTCTCTCATTTTAATCTTTCCCTCCTGCCCTGCGTACAAGAAGGCAGGTGGGGTTGGGGGAGAAGAACATTTGTTTCCAATATTTTATGTGGGAAACTTCGCCTGGAACCCAAAAAAAATCCTCTGGCAGGAGAGCCCACTTGTGGGGGGGGGGAGTGGTGTGATTATAATGCGATATTTGAGCCCAGTTCCACTCCAGGAAGCCATCCGAATGCTGGTCTGGCCTGGCTCGATGCCTCCACGACACCTGCCGATGTTTGTGGCTTATCGTGTGCTGCCACAACAGGTGGCCCTTCCCAACTGGGCCCCCATCTTTCCGAGGAGAAAACAGAACCCGACCAGCCGTCCGTTTCCTGCACAGCCTGCACCTTTCCTGGCAAAGGCAGTGTGATATTCCTGCCGCTTGCATCCATTTGTTGATGGCTGAGCCAGGCTGTTTTCCTGGAGCACCCAAGTCCTTGCTCCGCTCACAACGATAGGCTCTTAACCAGCAAGAGCGAGTCTCCGGAACCTTCTCCTGTCCAAAACGACCCCTTCTTCTTCTTCCAAGATGAAACAGACTCTCCACTGGCCGCCCGTGTGGGCGAACCGTCTGTTGAAGATGGCCGACAGCAAGGAGGCTAAGAATGTTCACAAACATTTTCCATTCTCATCAAGACATCCGGTCGTGACGTTTTGAAATCAACGTCTCAGTCTGGCCCGGCATGGTCTTCCTTATGTCCTTTTAGCACTCGGCACCTCCTCCGTAGAGCAGACAGATTGGCACAAAAACTAAATCTGCTTGTGTGGGTCCACATTTGAGATTTGAAATCGGCAAATGTGTTGACGACGTGCATGGTTATTCCAGGTTAGCTCCTACGGTCCCTGATTTGGAGCGAGCTGCCCTTTTTTGGTGGCTGAGGGAATCATGATTCCCCCTCCGCACACACACATCTATCTATCTATCTATCTATCTATCTATCTATCTATCTATCTATCTATCTATCTATCTATCTATCTATCTATCTATCTATCTATCTATCCCTTCCTTTCTTCCTCTCTCCTTCCCTCTCTCTTCAAAAGGAGAGTATTGGTTATCCCTATCTGTTCTGTCTGGCACTAATGATATAGGGAAATGGGTACAAACAGTCCCCTGTTTGTAGTGCAAAGTTACAAAGATTATCCTCCACATCACCTTTTAATAGCTTGAATTGCTTTAACAGCCCAAGGAGGAACCAGGCCATGTTTCTAAATGGATCAGAAAATGGCCTCTCCAACTGATGCACAGCATTCATTCTGAGGGAGAGAGGGATTGTGAGCAGAATGTGGAAACATCTCATATCACAAGGAGCGCAGGAGGGGAAGGTGCCCCTGTGGCACTGCAGGCAAATCTCTCTCATGGGCATCCGTGGGGCCGTGGTTTTGAAAACGGAGAAGTCAGCTGCCCATTGTTACCTGCCACTAAATCAGGTTTTGTCCTGGGAGGGGAGAGGTAGTGGTGCTCTGTGTTCTGGGATGGGTGAAGGAAGCCCCTTATGCTTGAACCTGGACCAAAAGATTCCAGAAGGATGGCTGGCAAGAGTGAAAAGGTTAGCCTTTTGCAGCCTCCGTGCAGCCCGAGTTGTGTTTTCCACTGGATGGAGCCAGATCACACCAAATATCTCCCAGTTCCTAGAAGGCATGTAGCCTAGTTGTCTTTCCCTCAACTTCTTTCTTTCCTTCTTTTTGTTTTAAAGAGCAGGCAAGCATGATCTGCATCCCTTCGAGAGAAAATGAATAGCTAAGGTTTACCATGATGGTGGAGATGGGTCTCCTTCCTTCAGGACAAGAGGAAGGTTTGGGAATCAGGAGATGGGTTGATCGGGATTGAACTGCTCTGCGCAGCTATGAAGACATCAAGTGATCTGGACTAAGGATGGGGGCATAAACCAGATAGATAATCGGGCTCTGTCCCTCCCTTTCTTTTTTACATGCAGATTGGTACTGTTAGGGTCTCGCTCTTCTCCACTTCACGACAGCTGGGGCCCTGCTCCACCCCTTGAGGCCAACTGCCTTTTTATTAAGAGGACACCACTCATGGATCATGATTCAGGAGCCATCCCATTTGGTATGGACAAGGGAGAGCCAAAGGAGGAAATGGTTACATTCACCACCACCACCACCACCACCACCAGGAAGATAATTCATCTCGCTGATCTCCTTCCTTCCTCTCTCTGCTTTAAAACAACAACAACAACACCCTGATAAGCAGGGATTTCCCTGTGAATGTCTTGTTGGCCACACAAAGGATGAAGCAGTTGCGTATTTGTGTTTACAAAGTCTGCTCTTTGAAGGGCATCACCCAGGAGTGTGAGCAGAGTACATACAATTACAGGGCCTGCAGACCGTCATTTGCACAGCGCTTAGCACTCCTGAAGGTGCTGACGCGTTGACAACAGGCATGAGACAGCACCCGTGAAGCCCGATGAACCTTTTTCCTGGAAATGGATCACACCCCCAGTGTTCTTCTGGTATTTGGGGAGGAGGTTCTTGGGGGAAGGAGTGTATTCAAAAATGACAGAAAGCCTGTCTTTTCGCAGAGCGATGGACACTTTCACACCACATCAGGCTGCTCACAACACAAGGAGTGTCATAGCACTCCAAGCTCCAAGATCCATCCAAGGACTTCAGGAGAGGCTGGATGGCCACCTTAGCTGAGCTGTCTTCCCTCTCACCTGCTCCAGCTCTCAGGCTGTAATGAATTGTTTGGTCCTAAAAATGGCAGGAGGCTGTTCGTTTTTCATTTAGATAATTCATACAGTCCACCTATTTCCCTGAGAAGGACTAGAATCGATCCCGAGATCACACACACACATTTATAGCAATTATTGTTCTGTGCAGAAGAGTAGATTAACTACGCAATCCAAATGTCGATAAATTTAAGATCCTATAAAAAGACAACAACAAGAAAAGTAATAACTGCATGCGTCTGTGAAGATTCTCAGTCATCCAGGTTCATTTAACTGGGAGTTGAGTCATGGCTACTGGACTTCTTTTTTGAGAGATAGAAACGTTTCGCTGTTCATCCAAACAGCTTCATCGGTCAGCTTGAAGCTGTTTGGATGAACAGCGAAACGTTTCTATCTCTCAAAAAAGAAGTCCAGTAGCCATGACTCAACTCCCAGTTAATAACTGCATGAGGACTCTATTACTTTTGTGATAACAAATAAAGAAATCACAATTGCGGGACATTTTCTCCATCTCGGTCCAATCGTCCAAGGGTGTGAGTGGGATTTTTAAAAATCAATTGTTGTGCCTATTATTTTGAGGATTCCTTTTTGTTTACTGTTTCTGTTTACTGTTTACTGTTTGTGGCATCTGTTTGATCCGCTTTGGTGTTTTTGCATACTTACTGCTCTCGGCTTGAAATATTGTCTTTTAATGTTGCAAGCTGTGTTGGGGCCTTTTTAAGGGGAAAGGAAGGGTAAAAACAGTTTAAATAAATAAATAAATAAATAAATAAATAAATAAATAAAAATAAATAAATAAATAAAAAGCTCACCCATTTTTAATATTTCAGGGACCCAATCCCGGTATTGCCGAAACTTGTTATAAGACTATTTACCATATTTTAAAATAGATGTAAACTACAGTTATAAACAGTGGTATTTCATTTTGCTACTTTTTAAAAATCTCTGTTGTATTATTAGTTTTTTAAATCACATTTTTTCACCATCTTGTAAAAGGGTGTGAATTCGATGCTGTTGGGCCACACATTCAGAATTTGTTGGAAATGATGGCTCTAGGTTATTTCTTGCAATAGCAGGAGATGTTTGTCCTGGGCTCCCTGGGTGGCTCTCAAAAGGTCTTCTACAATGAGCTTGGGGCACACCTCTGCTCAGAGGGTCGGTTCCTGTGAGGACTGCTCCTAAGGAGCTGGGATCAGGATTGCACCTTTTGACAGTGTCATCCAGTGGGATGTGTACTCGGATGTCAATCCCAGTCTCCATGCTCCAGACGATGATTACGGGCAACACAAGTGCCTTGGCCTTAGGGCAGCCAATTAACACCTTGTTATAGGCAGTTATATCGCTTCTGGCTTGAGGAAACCTTGCAAATTCAAGGCCCTGCACAGCTCTTGCAAACTCAAGAGTTGCCTCTAGCTTTCATGACAGCATCAAACCATCCTTCCAATGGCAGAAGAATCGGTTGTATCAATTCTTGACTGCCCTCCCCTTCCGGATGGGTAACTGAAGCAACGTATGCATCCCCTCGCCTAAAAATTTGAATTTCTTCAGGGCCAACAACACTCAAGTTGTGCGGTTTTTCTGTAGGCATGATTTTTCTTCTTCTTCATGTTCAACTGAAGTCCAGTGTCAGTCAGGACTTCTTATCCTTTGTTAATTTTATCTCTTTCAATGCAGGGAGTGTCTTAACCCCTACGAGACGCCCCCTGTATCAGAAAAGTTGAAGTAAGTAAAGGATATAAACTTCCCTGTGCCACCAGCTTTCTAAGGACTACAGCTCCATTTGTTAAATTTAAAAGTGGAGACAGCCGAGGGTGTAAAAAAAAGCTAATATAATCTTTTCACTCAACCCATGTTCAAAAACTTCTCTGTACAATTTTAGGAGACTCCTGAAAGATCTGGAATCTCAAAGAAACCCACACACACACAAATTGGAGCAAGATCCAAGACAAACTGAATGCTACTTTCTGTCCCATGAAGCCTGTAACTCCTCATTAGACGTAATATTAATATGCAGCACTCTTTTTATGTTTATAGCCTGTTCTTTTTAATGCTAATGAGATCTGATTTTACACACTGCAGGGGTTGAGCCAACAAAACCCGACAAATCACAAAAGAATGAAGGGCAAGGGTTTAGCCTATAAAAACGGGGCCTCGTCCAATGCGTGACAGCGAGTTTCCGACCCGTGGACAGTGCAAATGAGCTGCTAAGCAAGGAAGTATTTTTATGGACCTCCTTCACAAACATGTTATCTCTTGTTATTTGGCTTGGGATGGTTAAAAGGTTAAATGTTGGACAGGGAAACCATTCAGATTCCTGAGAGTGACCTCCCCTCTTTCATATCTGTCTGACCCAATGTTTCTCAGACTGTCATGAGCTCAGGTTTGGAAGCTCGAAAGCCGGTCTCCTGCTTTACTTGTACAAGGTCCCAGTTCGGATTTTGGCACCTCTAGGCAGAGAAGGTAAAAACCCTGCCTGAGATCCTGTGGTGTAGGAAAGACCGGGCTATTTCAAAGAAGGCTCAACCACACAAAAAAGACAATTCTAGATCAGAGCAATAAAAAAGTCAACCGAACTCCAGCTGGTTGAATGTGGAGGGGGGGGGTCACCGTATATGCAAAGTTCCTTGCAGAGGCATTTTCTGACACAGAGGATATTTGAGGGGGGGGGGGGGAATTCAGCCAGATATTATTTGGATGGCCTGAAAATTACATCTCAATGGGTTCAAACAAGCCACATCATTGTTCAGAAGAGGTTAAGTCCTTGGATGCTTATCAGGGGAGGAAAGGTGTATTTGGGCTACCCAGGTTACACAGTAGGGGGTTTAATGAACCAGACACTCTAGGGGGCAGTCTGGAGCAACATCACAGTTCAGGGGTTTGGCACTTTATTGCAAATTTGCAATCTAGCCCAAGGACTCATAGTGGTTCCTTTTTAAACAATACAGCGCTAAATGCACAAGAGCTCGTTTCTCAATTGAGTGGGGAGTTGAACGCAGGTCTTCTGAATCCTATTTGGATATCCCACCTCTGACACCGCACTGGCTCCCCGGTGCCCCACAGAAGCCCTGGTAGCATCATGCAGGGCATCCTAAAAATGTCCCTCCTTGCAAAGGGTACGTGAAGGTCTGGAGATCACTTGAGCTGCCTGGAAAATACAAGTGGTGGGAAAAAGGCAGCTCAGGGTCTTCCTGGCAAAGCAAGGATCATCCCCCCCCCCTCGGTTCTGGTCTTTCTATCATTTCCTTTTCAAAATGGATCCAAAGAAAAGGAAGCCGAGGGAACGGAAGCAACGTGACTCCCAGGAAGCCTCAAGTCAATGGGGTGTCAGGCGTTTCACTCGCATCTTGACTCACTGCCCTCCTGGTCCCATTTGAAGAACCCCAATCTCTACTTTCAAACATCCTGAATGGAAGGAAATCTGTGACAGTCCTGCCATCACATCTCCTTTCTTCTTCTTCTTCTTCTTCTTCTTCTTCTTCTTCTTCTTCTTCTTCTTCTTCTTCTTCTTCTTCTTCTTCTTCTTCTTCTTCTTCTTCTTCTTCTTCTTCTTCTTCTTCTTCTTCAAAACATTTGTTATGTTCCATCTCCCATCCCCATCCCAAATAGGTTTTGGCCTATTTGGTGGTGGTGGGGGGGGGGAGGAGATAAAAATCTTCAAGCTTACTGAGCACCACATTTTTCCCAGATTAGCCCTCTTATAATACACAACGTCATAAGGCAGGGGGTGCTTCTGAATGGGCAATTAAGAGCCCTTAACTTTGCAAAAGGCTCCCTTTGTGGATATGGACTGATCCATCTTTCTGCATTTTTTAATTTTCTTTACAGGGCATGTGCAGCTACAGGCAGTATCACTATGAGCACCTCTGCTCTTCTAAGTTTTCCAAATTTCCCTGTTTCCTGCAAGAAAACAGAGCATATAGTTTGCCTCCAGGAAAGAATTACAAACTTGTTGAGATTTCGGATGGTCCTAAACGGGTGGAGATTGCAACTCATTGAGAAGAGCATGTGGCCACTCAAAATGGCCTCCACGTATGAGGGGTGTGTGGAGAAATGAGAGGGATAACCTTTTAAGTGTTTTTTTTTGTGTGGTGCTGGGTGGTTTGATCTCCTGAAGCCTTGAAGGGTGTGTGTTTGTGCTTTGGGTTTTTCCTCTGGTGACTGTTCCTCGCTCCAGCTGCATGTAAGGAATCATGGAAAAATGGCGACCCACCCATCTCGGTGCATGAGCACCAAAGAGACCCAGGAGGATTTCAGAAGGAAGGAGAGTGCCGGATTTTTAGAAAGCCCCCCTCCCTCCATTTGAGGAGCAGAGTTGATTGTTCAGTTACCACGCAACGTCGGAAAACGGGAGCTGAGGGAGGCGGGTGTGTCGTCCTGTCGGACGGTCCCCTGTGAGCTCTTTGGATGCACAGGTTGGGCCGAAGGGTCCCCCTGAAGCCAAGAAAATATAACATAGAATTATCCTTTCCTGAAGCGGTGATTAATTGGGGTGGGTGGGTGGGTGGGGGAATCTTTAAAAGGAAGGAAACAATGCATCACTCCTCTCCAGTTCCAATTTAGGGAAACACAACAGTTGACCCTTCAGAGAGCTTTTAATGGGCCTTACCATTTATTAACTGAAAGTTGGAGAGGCTGTTTCTTATTGTCCCGGGGGTGTTTTTATGGGTCTCCATAAAACAGAGCACCAGCTCTGTTCCATTTTTTTCCCCAACGAGTAGTAAGAGGCAGCTTGTGGTCCGTCTTGCATTGAATGAGAAGGTATGGACAGCCTGATGCTGATACCACCAGGAATGGTGGTGCAGTCATGGGTGTGGCATTTTGTGAGTCTTCAGTGGCTGTCCTGAGCCAAAGACCCAGACTCTGCTCTGGAAAGCATTAGAAGGAAAGCCCGCAGAATAACAAGAACTCATGAAATCAGAAGGGGCCTCTGAGGTTATGGGTTCCAACCCCCACAAGAATCCAAATCAAAGCAGATCGGACAGGTAGTGATCCAATCTCCTCTTGGAGACCTCCACCAACAGAGACCTCAAACAGAAGCGAGGAGAGCCCCGTACTCACTATCGTTACACCGCATCAAGCAATTTTCACCCCGGAAGAGCAGGTACTTGAAAGGTGCGCTGGGACGCGCTAAAGTGGGCGTGGCCGCACTTAATTTCCTGTAAACTCCGGAGCTGGTGGTGAAACATTTTTAAGCTCTGGAGCTGGGAGCCATTTGCCCCGGAGTTTAGGGGTTGTGTATAAACGCCCATAATCACCTCCCCAAGCCATAGATCCCACTGCTGCGCTGTTCTAATAATTAAGAAGTAGATGAGTGGAACTGGTCAAAATATAAATGGCATGGATCAGTCAATCTTGAGGCATTTATATATGGAGCTTTATACTAGACTCCAAATGCCCTACGATGCAAACTGAATCAGAATAGTCACAATATACAGACATACACACATAGAAACATAAGAATCACGGAGTTGGGAGGAGCCTCTAAAGGCCATCAAGTCCACCTCCCTAGGCAAGAATCCAAATCAAAGCAGATCTGACAGGTGGTTGCCCGATTTCCTCTTGAATGCTTCTGCAGTGCCGTAGCGCTAACAAACCCTTGGGGACGCTGGTTCCACTGTTGTACTGCTCTAACAGTTGTTGTTCTTCCCACACAGCCGCTGTGTCCCTTGATGCAGGACGGGAGAAATGCCGGCTGGCTTCTCTGATTTTTTACATTATTGTCATGCCAAACTCCCAATGTGAAGGAAGCGACAGGATCCCAACCCACAAGGCGTTCAAGAAGGTTGATGAAGCAACTCGGTGGGGACCGTGGCCTGTCGTGTTTTCAGAGAGCGGTGCCTCCATCTACAGGTCTATGTTTTCGCCGCTCTTGCATGGGTGTCGAAATGAGGCTGGAGAAGGTTGCGATCCAAAGGGTAGACCTTTGCAAGAGAGAAGAAAGGGGAAGGGATTGAGGGGAAGAAGAGAAGAAGAGGGGAGGAGGAGGGTTCAATTCTCTCTCGTCCCTTTGTCTGCATCTCTCCTGCCAAACACTCGCACCCGGTCCTTTGATCCGGATCTGCTCCTTGCCAAGAGATGGCACTTGCCTTGTTTTCTTTCTAGCCCTTTATCTGGCACATCCATATAAAGGTGTTAATATAATCGCTGCTGAAAGCAATATGACTTTTCACCCCCACCGTGCTCTTAAAATCGAGAAAAAGGGATGGCAGCCAGCAGGTTCTTACGAGTACAAACACCCGGGCCTTTTTTTTACTAGTCAGGTAAAGGCCTAAATTATGTCGCTAATTAATTTTATATTTCCTCGGGCTGCCCCCCAAAAATCTGGAGCTGCTCAACATTCTCCAAACGAGCGCTTTTTAATTTTTTTTGAAAAAACAACTTTTTTTTTCATTTTTTGGCCAAGAATTCAGGTATGCTGTTAAACAGCAAAGCCAACAAAATAGCTGAGCTCATGCTTCCTGTAAAATGTGCATGCACGCACAGGCATGGGTAGCAAATAAATAAGCCCTCGTTTCAAATTCGAAACAGGCACATATTTAAGATTAAGAGGGGTGAGGGGGGTAGGGGTGGGGGTAAGCAAGATTCTGTATCCGTAGCAACCTAGCAGGAGTGATTAAACACAAGGAAAATTGATTTTTTTCCCCAGCATCCGTTTTTTGTGCATTGGAAGGCGCAGGGTCGAGGGTCGGTGGGTGGGAAGAAGGCTCTGAGAAAGACCCCAGTCGGTCCTGCTCGCGGGAAAGTCGAGGGAAGCGCGCCTGTCCAAAAGAAAACATGGGCTTAAAGAAGAGAAGAGAAGAACTGAAAACAACAACACATCCTTCATGCGTGTGCCTTATCCAGCCACACCGCAAACACATACCAAAGAAGCGGGTTCACATGTGATTCTCATTTTCTGCCCCCGTAATTAAAAACATGGGAACGGGGTCCAAGTTACAAATAGATCTCCTGAATCCCAGTCTGCCCTGTTTGGGATGGAATGGAAAATGCCGGGGAAGTCAGCCAGGGAATCCGATCAAGAGAAAGAGCGTGCGCGCACCCTGCCAGAGGGTCTGTTGGCGTCCAACGTCATGGCATGGAGGGAGACCGAGGAAGGCACCCCACCCTCCACCCCCACCCCCCACCCCGTGCAGCCAGAACATGGCGAGTATACATCCATTGATTGCATGGGTTTCCTGGCCTTGCATCCAAATAGCTCAACATCCTGGACAAGATTCTGCCGTGCCTGTTTTATACCTGTACCACAATAAGAACATAAGAACATAAGAAGAACAGTCCGTCCAGTCCAGCATTCCGTCTCACACAGCGGTGGCTCACCATTTGCTTCAGAAGATTCCCAAGCAGATGTCTTCCCCTGCTTACGATTCCCCGCAAATGGCATTGAGAGATCTCCTGCCTCTCTCTCCAACCCGGAGGTTGTCCTGAGGCACCCAGAATGAGAGCCACTGAGATCCTTGTTCTCCATGAACTTGTCCGGTCCTTTCTTAAAGCTGTCGAGGCTGACAGCTGTCACACCACTTCTTCTGGCAGGGAGTTCCATAGACCAGTGATCCCTCTGGGGGCAAAAAGGACTCTGGAAGGAGGCTGGTATGGGAAGATCTCATGCTTATTTTCACAGAGGAGTAGGGAGTCGAACCTTCAAGGCCTTAACTGGCCATTTTGGATCTGCAGCCCCATTGACGGGGGTCACGGGAGAGTGGCATAAAGATGGTAAGCAGTGCCTGGATATTTGTGTTGGTTCCATGCTGGGCGTCCCTGTTTCCTTTGGCTCCCCTTGGAGGTCTGGGCCATGGGGTTATCACAGTGACACGCTGCCCTGTAATCACACATAATGGCACCTCTTTGTGTATGCTCAACAGGACTGGTGTAATATCCACCTGTTACACACACTGGCTATTCTTCAATGCACCTTTCCCTTAAAATAAACACATGCACAGGACACACAAATTATTAAACGGTCAGGGTTTGCCCTGGATGTGCAAATTCCCAAAGGTTTGTTTTGTGTTTGTTGTTGTTGTTTTGTTTTAGGGGGAAAGGTACAGAGGAAGCACTATCTGCACATGAGAAGCCAAATATCCAACCCCAGCCTGTATCTCCTAAATTGCAATATTTTTCAAACGAGAAACCTTTAATTGTTTTAGAGGCTCTGCCGATTACAGCCATGTTGCTTTTGGAAAGGAATCAAACCCATTAAAATTTAATACCGCCGTAATTCTAAATGTGTGAATTTCTCTAGCTGAAGAGACCAGCTCAAGCTCGTGGTGCCTTTGGGCTCTCTCAGGTTTGTGCCACCTTATAACTTCATATTACGGCAGTTCTTAAAATTTGGTGGAAAATATAAGGGAAATGAAACCCTTATGGCCTCCCTGCGGTAAAACATTATCCATCCAGTCAACTTAAGCTCCTGATTTTTGTAAACCACTTTTTTCTTGTTAAAATAATACCCCATTTAAGTCAGCTTCTCTGCTCCACCTCCTCCTCCACCACCACCCCGAAGGGGGGGGATAAAACCCAAACCAGAATAAAATTATCAAGGAGGTGAGCTTTAATTTAGACCCCAAAATACAAAACAGTTCCAAGCTCAGAAAATGCAGAGGTGATGCACAGAAAAATATCTCTGCAGATCTTTGCTCTAAACATGCTTTGATTTGAAAATAGGATTTTGTACGGCACGTAGGATGGGTCCCTTTCTTTGGATAAACAGAATAAATCTGGGGTGTTTCCAGCATTTCTGGAGTGACATCAGGGCAGAGCAAAGAATTTAGTGCCAGACTGTGATTAGAGATGGGCACAAATTAAAAGACGAATCACAAAATGCATTCAAAATTTCTAATTCATTCATTCGTATTTGTCAAATGTAATGATCCTTAATATATTAATATGAATTGACAACTTTTTAGTGACTTTTGATTTGCCAGTTCATGTCATTCCCTTTGCGGAGTGCTTGTCTCTATCATTTTCCCCATGGGGACCCACTTGGTGGGTGGATAATTCAGATGCCCCAGACCCAAACTTCACCAAACGTGCCAAGATTGTAGAGGAGAGGCCATTGGAGCTTCTCTGAGATTTTGGTGTCTCTGGGCTTCTGGGAAGCCGTTTTATAGAGTGGTTCGGTTCGTGCCCATCTCTCTTTGCAAGCCTCACGGCTCAGGCATGGGACCTCAAAGGAAGTGTGTGCTTAAGGAGGAACAGGAACCAGACAGAGAAATAATTCACATCCTGGATCTATTGTGGCATGATCCAGTAAGAGCTTGCAATTTCTCGGCTCACAAGAGAACACAACCAGGCCAACCCTGCTTCTGGCCAAGCTGGACCTTCTTGGGCCAGAAGCAGGACTTACTTACTTACTTACTTACTTACTTACTTACTTACTTACTTACTTACTTACTTACTTACTTACTTACTTACAAGACTGGGCAGAGATTCTACCCTCAGCAAATTGACCACTTTTGGTGTCATCAGACGCGATTCTTTACACCCATCTGGATGCAGGACCAAACAGCTCTGTGATATCTTTCAAACACAACTCTCTGCACAGCCAAGGTCCACAACCTCAGGACTGCCTAAGCCCAGGGCGTTGTTGTTGTTGTTGTTGTTGTTGTTGTTGTTGTTGTTGCTGCTGCTGCTGCTGCTGCTGCTGCTGCGAATCCGATCCATTCCCATTGTCCCATTTATACTGGGTCAAGACTTACGGGTCCATTGAAGGAAACCAACCAGACGGCAAAGAACGGGCTGGAAGCTCACCAAAAGCAGACAACCCTCCAAAGTCTCGGCACCACGATGAGCAAGAGCTCAGCTCTGGGTCTACTACAGGGTGTGCGCGGGCGTCTGCACAGCAGGCAGGCAGGCAGGCAGGCAGGCAGGAGAGGCGGCCCATGCGCGCCGGAACGAGATCCTAGCAAGAGACAGTTTTGAGCCAGCGTTCGGATCATTAGCCTCCTTTATTAGCCTGTCTCGAGCGCTAAAGGCAATACAGGTGCAGGGAAGGAATTCCTTGTTATGGGAATCCAGACTTCAGGGAATACTTAAAAAAAAAAAAGGTTTCCGAACAGGTTGAGAAATTGCTGAGCTATGCAGACAGGAAAAGCCGGGCTGGGAACCACTGGTCCCGTCTGGAAGCCTGCATGCTTTCATCATCATCATCATCATCATCATCATCATCATCATCATCATCATCATCATCATCATCATCATCATCATCATCATCCATCCCCACCACCCGAGGCCTGTTGCTTAGCATCGCGGATTGCGCAGGGTGGGACCTATGTATAGATCGGTGGGCGATTTGGCGAGTCGGCCTCTGCATTGGCACCATCGCTTCCAAGGGGACTGCTCTCACTCTGATTCACCCAATCGCCACTGATGCAATACGGGACTACTCGAGTGGGCTTGGCCAGGCTTAACAACAGGATCTGGCTTGCTCCAAATTCCTCTCCTTGCTCTGAAATCCTGCCCCTTTGTATCCAAGGCACAGGTATTTCCAACTATCCTGGTTGCCTCTTCGGGCCTAAAGTCAGGCATCCTCATGGGTGATTCAGACCCATTGGCTTTACAAAAGCATCGCCGCTCCTTCGAGAGGAAAACTACTTAAAACAGTGAACGGCCTTTTGGGACTGGGCGCTTGATATGGGATGGGCAGGGACCTCACTGGTACGTCAATGGAAGCACATAGGTGAGAGGAATTGGCCCAAAAATATCTACACAGGCTATCTTTGAGGTATTTATATGTGGGTTTTTTGTACTAGGCTCCAAATGCTCTGTATGTAATGTAAACTGAATCAGAATAGTCACAATATACAAATAGGCAGACACAGAAACATAGAATCATTGAGTCCACACACACACACACACACACACACACACACACACACACACACACACACACACACACACACACACACCACTCAAGGCAGGAATGCCCATCAAAGCAGACCTTACAGGTGGTTGTCCAAATTTCCCTTGAATACCTCCAGTATTGAAACACTCATCGCCTCCCAAGGTAGCTGGTTCCGTTGTCACACTGCTCGAACAGTTAAGAAGTCTTTTCTGAGTTTCAGTCAAAATCTGGCTAATTGTGCCTCGCGTCCATGGTTGCCTGTCCTGCAGTCTGGGGTGATCAAGGGATGCAGCCCTTCCTTTGCAGGATTACCTTTCATTTATTCCGATCTCCCCCTGGTCTTCTTTTCTGGTTGCCCTCCTCTGAACGTGTTCCGATTTGGCTGCATCGTTCTTGAAGGGCAGCGTTCAGATCGGGACTCAGTGCCCTGGTACGGCCTAACCAGTACTGAACTAGTATCTCATAGGTTTTTGAGACAGTACCTCTGGGCAATGGGCCCCCAAATACTGTTTGCCTTTTTTGCCATCATTCAAAACAATAAGCAAATAACACAAACGGGGAGCCATTAAAACCAGCACTGTTAAAATGTCTTTCCGAGGTTTCAGACGCCACCCACGGAAATTCCCAAGTGAGTAGAACTGTCCCCAAACCCAACACCTGCAAGGTTTGCTTAATTTTTTGCTGAGGCGTCTGCGCCCGAACATCCCAGGGCACAGTATCCTCTCTGTATTTCTTGACAGGCTCAATACTTACAGGAAGCCCAGCCCAGGCCAGTCCCTAAGAGCTGTGCATTGCTAACAAGAGAGGGTGAAAGGAAGACAGCACAGAAACACTGAGCTCATTGTGGCAAGTATAACAGAACATCGGCAAGGAAGCAAACAGACTTCAAAGCGGGAGGTGGTGTCGAGTCCCTTTTCCAATAAAGGTTGTGTTTATTACCGGGGATGTTTTCAGAATGAAAGGGAACACCCTTGAAATGTCGGCTGCACGGAACTGTAAATGCCCCCAGGTTATGAAGGAAATGATCTGACATCATACAGAAGACTATTTTCAGAGTTTTTCTCACCCAAAGGAGCCGAACAGATGTTCAGGAGTCGGGAATCAGGCACACACTTCCTAGCAAAATACAACAGGGAGCTCCAGTCTCTTAAAGCTCAGAGAGGTTTGGTTTTCTTAAAGTGAGCCTGAAGGGGAAGATGTTGCGAGAACCTTTATTTTCACAAGTTCCTTTTCTCTTGGTATGTCTTTTGCCTGGGAATTGCTCAGATCATTCATTGTTTTCTCTAGAGTTGATTGACTGATTGATTGATTAATCAATCGATCGATCAATATGCCACCTTTTTTCAAGGCAGCTTACGTAATTAAAAACACAATATTAAAAGATAAACACAATAAATCATTGAGTGATTAAGGATGAATTAATAAGTATATTGTTGCAAAAATAGGTTACAGGCGATACCTTCATAGGCCACTATTAAAAATAAAAAAGAAACATTGCCAGCTTGGTGAAAGATGTTCTTCATCAGGAGGTGACTTTTAAAGTCCTTAGTTAGATGATGTTCTTAAAATCCATGGCTCGGCGATGTTGTAGCCAGCAGGACAGGAGTCTTGTTGGAGGCAAGAAGGGCAGTTGTAAAAGGCTGTTTCTTAAGTCACACTCCCATTCTTCAAACAAAGAAACATGGATCATATACCACCCCCTCCCTTACCCAGTATATTATAAAGGGTATGGAAAAGTTACATCAGTTTGATTCCATTTCAACAGGTGTGGCTCTGTCCAGGTGAATCCTAAGAATGGTGGGTTTTTAGGAGATACCAGGTGTTGGAGGACAGCTTTGCAGGCATAAGAACCTTAAGAACGTAAGAAGAGCCCTGCTGGATCAAGCCAAAGGCCCATCTAGTCCAGCTTCCTGTATCTCACAGTGGCCCCACCAGATGCATTTGGGAGCAGATGAGACTAGATCTCTGTCTCCTGACACCACTCCCTTGCATCTGGCCCTTGAAGTACCCTGGTTTTAAGCCTGGAGATGATACATCTTCTCTATCATGGTTTGTAACCTGTGATGGGCTTTTCCTCCAGGAATCTGTCCAATCCCCTTTTGAAGGCATCCAGGCCAGATGCCATCACCACATCCTGTGGCAGGGAGTTCCACAGACTAACAACAGCTCAGACAATCTCAATCACATCAAGCTGACTTCTCTCTAGAAATGAGAAGTGAAGCAGCTGACTCACTGGGTGAGGCGCTATCAGGAGGAGGAGAGGGGGAGTCAGTAGGAAAAGAGGAGACCCTATTGTAAGATGGATTTACTCAGGGAAGGAAGTCACTCCCTTGTGTTTGCAAGACCCTGACCTGCTCAAGGCAGCAGCTCTTGGCTGCTAAGTCACTTCTAGTTCACGGCCACCCTATGCGTTAGAGATTTCCCGAAGATCCTACCCCTTTCCCGTGCTGCCCATTGTGAAATGCCTATCGACTGCAGCGTGGAAAAGTTACTTTTTTTCCAAGCACACAGCCCTGTGCAATCCTTTTCTCGACTCTTGATATGCACGCTGCCCTTTTGCCTCCTCCTTTCGTAGCTCTGGGTGCGGAGGGAGAAAAGAAATCCATTTGTGGCTCTGGACGCCTTGCAAGGTCGCTGGATGGAAAATAGCAGAGCAAGGCCGGCATCCTCTTTCCTTTTGGCTGGGAAAAAGAGAGCCCACAATTGGCACAGAAAGACTTGGCTTCCACTCCAGGTGGGTCCAAGCGGACACCAGCACCGGCTCCTCCGGTCACTGGCTGGCCTTGAACCGGTTGCTTCGAGCGATGGATTTTCTGCTGGAAGGAGCCAGCCAAGGGGTTGTTGGCCAGGAGTGCTGTTGCTCTCAGCTGGAGGGAAGGGGAAAGAATGACACGGAGGAGAGAGAGAGTCGGTCAAACGTGGGTCAGCGTCTCCCGACCTTGACCTCCTCCTCCTGGCTTCATCCCACCACCCTTGCCAAGAGGATTTGGACCCGGGCGCCCAAGAGCCCTGCTGAGCCGGGCTTGGCCGGAATACGAAGCTGCAAGGCCTTTGGGTTGCCCTGCAAGACAATCTTAGGACTGTGCAGTTCAGGCTGTCCGATCCAGGGAGCTCCACCTCGCAGGGTCGTTGTCCTTAGAGGGACTAGAGAGACAAGTGAGCCACTCTGGGAGCAGGGGAGGAGAGATGCAGTGAAAATTTAAAAAATAAGGGACAAAGCTTGAAAAAGCCTGAAAAATAACTGCACATGTCTTCCATTTTGGAATATCTGGAGACACCCTGGCACGAAAGGATCTTTGTGGAGGGAGGAGTGTCAGGTGGAGACTGATTGATCGATCGATCGATCAATCAATCAATCCCGACCTTCTGCCATCTAATAAAGAACTGTAGGGAAAGTCTCAAAAACAAACTCTATGCCCACTTTCTGAGTGGCCTGTTAAGAGAAAAGCATGTGCCCTGCCTGTTAGGATGCTCTCCCCTCTAGACACACAATTGTGTCAAAGCTCTGTGCCTGAGCAGTCAGACTTGCAGACAAAGTCTATCCCCAGAGCTGGTCACAAAACAGATGCCAGATTATCTGCAATGGGATGTGCGAGGCAAGCTCACAATAAGATGGACAGATGTCTTTTACCTTCAAGGCAGAACTGCTTCTAATGACCAGCTTACTAGGTCCCCCCCCCCCTTTTAGGATGCAAGGGTTAGGGGTGAGCTTGCTCATTCCACCCACACCTCTTTCTAAATTCTCACCATCCAGCCTGTTTTTGCTCCAAAAGCAACATCAGTGAATTATCTGAAAGAGCTTCTCTAATCAAGACAGTGCAGCTTCCCTGGCCCTGGAAGAAGCTGGTTTGAGAGCTGACAAACGATGGAGCAAAAAGACAAATTTTGTTGCTTCCGGGAGCCACCAGGTTGCTTTGCAACCACACTGAATTTCTGCTCTGCAGGCGTTCTTGACAGCCCTGCTCCTGTCTTGCAAAGGAATAAAACAAATTAAAAGAACACGAAACATGGATTTTCTGGATCCGGAAGGGGGAAAGGCAGAGAGCTGCCCAAATCTGCTAAAGTGTGTGCTGCCGTTTATGCCAAATAAAACCTGTCTGCTATAAAGCTGCCAGAAGCTTCTGCCGATGTTGCTGGAAACAAGAATACCTTGGGTGGGAACAACCAATGGCCCGAAGAAGTTCTTAATCATTAGAGCAACATGACAATGGGACCCATGGCTTGGGGAGGTGAGATGGGTTCTCCACTGCGGGAGGCATTCGAAATTGGACCCCTGTCTTCTAAATCTGCTTTGACTTGGATTCCCTGCCGTGAGCAGTGGGTTGGACACGACTGGCTTTTAGAGGCCCCTTCCAACTCCACGATTCTAGGAATCTACGTATCCTTGATAGACCCTTTAGTTTTGTAAGCAATGCTGCTGGAACATCTCAGGTTTCCTTTTGATGGAGAGAAACAACTTTTTGGATGATAATTGTGTGCCGCCAAGTCAACTCTGAGTGATGCCAACCTTTTCCAGGGTTTTCATGGTAGAAAGTATTTAGAAGAAGTGGTTCCCCCTTCCGTTCTTTAGGGTGGGGAAGTAGGGGGACCCCCTGGGGCTGTGCCATTTCATGCCCAAGTCCTCCCCTCCCCCCGGGCTGTGTCTTCTCCCAGGAGACCTTTCCGGGTTGGATCAAACTCCCGACCTCTGGCTCCGCCACTGGAGACATAACTCACGGCGCTTTCCAAAGCATCATCTCAAAGCCCAGCCAGTCCGAACTTGGATTTATCTTCTCCTCTCATTGATGGGTCTCTCAGCAAACAGTATGGAAAGTCTAAATGCAACCAGC
Source organism: Phrynocephalus guinanensis (assembly GCA_037367245.1). Classification (NCBI taxonomy): domain Eukaryota; kingdom Metazoa; phylum Chordata; class Lepidosauria; order Squamata; family Agamidae; genus Phrynocephalus; species Phrynocephalus guinanensis. The sequence continues at coordinate 1,387,953 of CM074748.1, read as the reverse complement.
AGGGAGACGGGGGAGGGGAGGGATCGTAGCCTTGATGTGCTAAGTGGAATCTGAATATTAATAAATCACATGCAATTTTTGGTTCTTTGGTTTGGTTTTTCTTTTCTTATTTTTTTTTAAAATCTCTCAAGGAGCTGCTTGCTTCCAATACAAAAGCAGTTCCACTCAGCCCTCCCTGTGCCAAACCCAACAAGAGCCTGAGCTGGGAAATCATGTCCCTGACATACCCTCTGTCCAAAAAAATAAAAGGGTTTATAAAAGCAGCACAAGAAAATGCTTGCCCATTCTTCCACCCACCCAGAGAAGAAAAAAAGGGGGGGGGACTAGGGATGTTTAGCATGAGAAGAGGAGACCTTCCAAAATGATCTCCAGCAAGAAAAAAAAAATACTGAATACTGAAAATATACGTTCCGTGGGGAGAAGGGGAAATGAGCCGTGCTTTTTGACGTTGGGCACTTGCTGTGTTCTTTTGGTGGCCATGTACCTTGCAGGACTGGGCTCCAGTGCAAGACAAGGGGAGCTCCCACACCCAGCAAGCAAGGGGGCACATATTGCGTCGTTCGGGTGGTCTCATTGCTGCTTCCAGTGAAACCTTAGGAGAACCTGAACCCTAAGATCGTGCCCTGAACGGTGGGGTTCTGCTGTTACTCACCCCCATCGCAGCTGCCTCTACAAGCAGGAGACAGGACTAGGCGCCTACTGTAAATTTTATCTATATTTTAAAGTGTCGATGCTTTAGTTTATTACCTTGAACTACTGGGTCTGTTAACAGTCAGCTGTGGGTTGGAGGAATTGTAAATCATTTGTTGCCTTGTTTTGATATTTCTGGGTCATCTCATGCTGGCTGCCATTCCAAAGTGAAAGAACAGCTTGCTCAGGAGGGAACAGGGAGTTTGTCCCACCAGGAAGAGTTCTTCCACACAAGAGAGGCCAAAAGCAGACAAATCAAGACGGTGGGGCTGCTGTGGTGTGTTGTGGATAGAATGACAGTCTCATCAACTGGCACTTGGAGTCTCAGTTATTCACTCTGAGACATTAGTAGGAGAAAGAATAAAAGGTTACATTACTCACAGTTTAACAGACCATACAGCACACGAAGTGCCAGCTGATGAGAGGGAAAAAGGATGGAGTAATTTGGAGAACCTTATGCCATTCTGTTCTGCGAGTCCTTGCACTTCCACACAGCTGGAGGGATTTAACCCACCGTTTAACACTCTGCAACACATACAGGGCATCAGGATAACAACACTGTAGTGTCTGATAACTCCAGAGCTGTAGACGGCACCATTTGGACACATGGGAATGTGCTGCTAGCAGCCTTGCACCAGTGGATTGGATCACACCTCTCTAAAAGTGAATTGGTCTGCGTTCTATATTTTGACATCTTGGATTAAAGCCTGCATCCTAAATCAGCCCTTAGATCCCGCGGGTGTCTGCCAATCATTCTGGACGCTTCTTCTTTCAAGTGGAATCAGAAAGCAACATTGATAAGGAATGTCATGTTGCCAAGCCAAAAGCCCAGCAGAACCAAGAGGCAGGGAGGGAGAACATTGCAATGAAGCCGGGTGTTCTCTGTTCCACATTTTTATGCTCGCAGGACCTAAGATGGATGCTGTGACTCTGAAGTCAAATCCGAGATCTCCAGTTATCAGTTTGGCAAAGGCTGCTTTAAAAAAAATTAGGGGACCTGCAAAACTGACTGATAGAAAGTTCAGGACAGATCAGAGAAATGATCTCACCTTAGTGGCATTTCCCTGCCCTGAGCCAAATGTTTTCTGGCTTGTCATGTCCCCTTAATGGTTGAGCCGAAAAATGCCAGTTTTTCCCCCCTTTCCTTTCTTTTTCCTAATCTGTTCGCCTTGGCAAGGCATGGTGCCTTTGACTAATTTGCGTGGGCGAGAGAGCAGATGGAGGTGAAAAGGCAGGTGGGGTCCGTGGGTGGGTGGGTGGTGGGTGGAAGGAGGAGGAGGGAGGGGGCCTCTTACCCATGGAGGCTGTGAGCTACCCGTTGGCCTCTGGCGTGGCTTCCACTGGGTCTATTTCAGGACATGGTTCAGCCAACACGCCATGGCATCATGAGCAAGTGTTGGGGAATCTCTCAACCTCTCAACCAGGGTGGATATTCAGTCAACCAAGAGGCGGTAGGAAGAGACGGTGGCAGGGCCTATGTTGTGACATGCATACCCATCTGTTCCTTTTTCCTCATCAACTGATCCTTAAAGGTCCCAGTAACTCATTCTGAGGCACTAGTAGCAGGAGAAATAATAAAAGGTTACATTACTTACAATTAAAGGGATCAAACAGCACACTGACAAAACACGACTGCTTATGGCAAACATCAGCAGATTAAAGAGAGGGGAAGAGCACTGAGGAGAGAAGTGAGGCCCTCTTTGAATCCATAGGCGAGGAAGGAACAATTGGTTATTTATTTATTTATTTATTTTTCACACTTATATACCGCACCTATTTCCCACATAGGGGACTCAGGGCGGTTTACAACAGTAAAAGTAAAACATGTAAAATCAATAAAAACAGCTGTGGGAGAGATAGTCATGCCAGCCCAGAGAGGTTCCCCCCTCCCCCCAGCTACAACTTCTCCAGGATGCATGCAAGATTGTAAAGACTTTGTCAGGATGAGGTTTGGAAGGGTTGTAACTGGACTGGACTGCCACTGACAAAAAGCCAACCCACCCCCTCACCTCAGATCTATCCTTAGGATCTTCTACACGCATGTTCTGTTGTCTTGGGGAATATTTTCCTCCCAGGCCTGCCAAGCGTCCGGTGGACAAAGCTTTTGAAAGGTGAACGATCCATAAACATTTATGGTGGGATGGCAGTCCTTCTGGAGCAGAACACGAAAAAAACACACGTGGGTTCCCTGGCAGCGCCAGCCGCTTTATGCCGCTTAGCTGCCTCCTGCATTTTGAGGTGCTTTGGGTGTGTGTTGTTGTTGTTGTTGTTGTTGTTGTTGTTGCTTTTTAAACGCTCTCCAAATTAGATTCATGACATGGTCAGAGCCATCTGGTAGCGTCTGTGCCCTGGCCTTCACCTGGAGTTTGACCAGACGAGGGGAGACAATCCAAATTGGATTACCATCGATGCCAAGGACATAATTCCATCTCCAGAAATACCTCAAATGATTTCAGACTTTCCTTTTTTTCTTTTCCTCCCCCTCCTCTTCTTTTTGCTTTATTCTGGGCACACACTGACCCAAATGGCAAACCATGCTTTCTGGACTGCACGAAGCTCCCAGGCATCAATCAAAACTTTCCACGAATTCCTGTTGATCCTGGAGCTGCGCGTTTACAGAGCAGGACGGGTTCAGGGGGACGGATACAATAGACTGCTGGCCGGGCTCCGCGGCTTTCCACCGAGAGGCTGCTTGTGGCTCAGCCAACGCCAACAGTGCAAATGTGGAAACAAGCAGATGGGGGAAGATAATGCAAAGGGTTGCAAATCAGCAGCAGCCGCAGCAGCAGCGGCAGCAGCCCATCAACCCAGGACCGCATGTCTGCAGAAGCAGGCACCTGATCGGCCGAGACCTCAGAAGTGTTCCCATTGCCTTTGGTGGTTGATTTTTTTCATTTCGCCCCTAGGGAGGTCTGTTGGATGGGGCAGATGTTCTGAACAGCTGTATTTTTTTTTAAAAAAAAGCTTAAAGCTTTGGGAAAGGTCATGCCTTCTCTCAGCCAACCTCCTTCCCAGCGTCTGCCATATCAGAAAAATAATGGCTGTCATCTCTGGAAATGTAATAGGATGACCAGGCATTTTCCTAGTCAAGTGCAGCCTTTTATTTATATTCAATTATATGCTGCATTTTCTCCTGTAGAGGACCCAGAACGGCTCACAGCAACCAAAATGATATCACCACCAACTATTTTAAAGAAAAAAACACTCTATTGGTAGTTCAGGGGTTGAGGCATCTGCCGGTAGAACCAGAGGGTTGGGACTTTGATTCCCTGCTGGGCCTCCACAAATAGGCGTGAGCACACTTTGCTCACATTATATATACTGTACTGTACTGTATAGATGATGATGATGATGATGATGATGATGATGATGATGATGATGATTCCTTGTTTTCAGTTCCAGAGCTGTAATCATTTATTCGGCCACTAGATGGAGCTCTGACATACAGCTGCTGGCAAGACCCCTCTCCCCCCCCCCATTTGGGGGGCTTTGCCCTCCACTCCCTCTCCACATTGTCATCCTATTGCACAGCTATTACACTTCCAAAGGCATCTATAAGCTAGGGTGGTGATGTCATTCGCTTGGCATGGCCTTCCATCCTTCCACCACATTTTAAAAGGCGTCCAAGAAATAAAAGTTAAAGAGCACACACACACACACACACACACACACACACACACAATTAGGAAAGATAACTCTTAAAACAGAGTCATTATCATTGTCAAAACACCCAGTACTGATTCTAGGAGTAAAAGTCTGCAACATACCGATCAGACTTTGGAGAAATCCCCTTTTGAGGTTTTAAAGAAAAAGGGCTTGCTTTCAATCAGAACTGTAAAGTGTTAAAACAATAATACAGGTATATCCCCCATTTCTGGTATTGATTCTGTTTTTCCTGTTTGTGTCTGTTGTCACATTCATGTTAAACCCTCTAGCCCAGGGGTTCTTCAACCTGTGGGTCCCCAGATGTTCCTGAACTACAATTCCCAGAAATCCCTTCCAGCACAGCGAGTGGTGGAGGCTTCTGGGAGTTGCTGTCCAGGAACATCTGGGGACCCTCAGGTTGAGAACCACTGGTCTAGTCTCTACTGTCACAGAATGCTCTTTGGGATATGTTTCTGTAGAATTTACATCTGTGAGGAAATTAATTAAGCATTATTATGCACATTCTCATCATTTCCATCATTTGATATTGCATCTGCCCCTCTGTCTGCATACACTTCATGTGTTTTTCTTAGGTACGTTTCATTAATCTAGTCTTGATTTGCCATTGCAACTTTATTTTAGTTTGTGAGCTTAATGGGGTATTATTATTATTATTATTATTATTATTATTATTATTATTATTATTATTATTATTATTATTATTATTATTATTATTATTATTATTATTGGTAGGTTTCCAAAATTTCTGAAGTTTCATTTAAGTACAGAACTCTAACACATAGGATTTATTATGTAAGCTCTCTAGGCAGGACTTTTATCCTTGAATGTGGGCTAGGTTAGTTTTAACAGATAAAGTAAATAAATGGAATTTACCAAGAACAAGTTTTTAAAGAAAGGTTAATGCATTCTAGATAGAGAAAACAGAGAAATAATAGAATTAAACAGATAAAAATAATGACTAGGTGTTACATTAGGGCCCTGCTATCTGCAAGATCACTATCCGCTGATTCACTTATCCGCAGACTGAAAATATTACAAATATTAAACAAAAAAATCCCCTGGAGTGGAGAGACATATTTTGAAGGATGAAGTCATTGGAATGGGCCATGAGAGGGCACCAGAGACTGCATTTGCTATCAAAACAGTGTTTGCTATAATCTGCATTTTTCAGCATCAGCGGAGGGCTTAGAAGAACCCATCTCCTGGGAATACAGGGGTCCTCCTTCCCTTGTCACATGAGGAAAAGAAAACAGCAGCACATGCCTTGTCGTTTTTTTCCAAAGGAATTTCATTGCACATGTGTTGCTGAAATAAAAGCTAGTGGGGCCAGCCTCCTGTGGCCCCTTGTGAGCTGTGACTTCCAACTTTGACCTCATTCCTGCAAAGAAGGGATGGCGGTGAAAGATAACCCTTCTGGATTGACCCCTTCTCGATGTGTGCTGCAGCATAACGGCCACCATCCCACCCAGGGTGGCTGCATCGGGCGCCATGTCCGGGGATAATGGGCCTTGTAATTCAAGATCCTGGGCACGTGAGAGAGAAGTGAAGGCCAAGAGTCTTGCTTTCACTCCTCTCTCATCCCCCAGCTTTCCGTAACGCCGCTGGGTCACTTGGTGTGGATTAGCAGCGCTGCCTGTGGCTTCACCGCACCCACCCACCCCCTCTGGAAGAAAAGGGGGACAGCAGCTGTTCTCCCCATAGCCTGTGTGGGGTCTGATGAGACATTCGCTCTCTGGCCCCCAGGAATTTCTCCCACCGGACAAAAATTGGGTCCATGGATGCAAGGACAACCCAAAACATGTGCGACAGAGGGCAGCTGGAGAAAAAGCAGGAGCAACAAGGCTGGGTTGAATCTTACACACACACACACACACACACACACAGGATTCTCTTCCAGCTGTGCCCCCCCCACACACACCTCATTGAGAGGGGAGAGGTAATTACAGGGAAACAAAATCTCCACCGTGGCCTCAAGCCAGAGAGCAAGTAGCCTCTTCTAGAGTGGAGTTGGCATCAGGGCAAAGTGTTTGTCAGAGAGACTGGTCAGGGACTTGGTTAAGGGAGTGAGGGGCTGCTTATATATAGCAAAGTGTTCTGCTTATACACTGCCCCATACCACTTCAAGAAGTCTCTGGGCGGCTTACAGTTTAATTACAGTAATGCAGGCTACACATTGCCCCCCCCCGCCCCAAGTAAGCTGGGTACTCATTTTACTGACCTCGGAAGGATGGAAGGCTGAGTTAACCATGAGCCGGCTACCTGGGATTGAACCCCAGGTCGTGAGCACAGTTTTACCTGCAGCACAGGCATTTAACCACTGCGCCACAGGGCACTTATAAGTGTTAAGAATAAGTTTCGATACACAACGTGAGAGAAGTCATTGATTTATGTATTGATTCAGTTACTTCAATAAAACTTCATGCGTGTTTTTGAAACGTTGACATCGGTGTCGGTCCCACTTCTTATGAATAGGAATATTAAAGATAGTGAATGGTGGCAGCAACCTAAAGAAGAAGGTGTTGTCGCAAAAGTCTTAAGTGTTAAAGACAACCGATCTGTTTCTTGGTGAAACAGGAACCTCAGAGACAGATGTGTTGCCCTTTCTTTTGCTGTCTTTCCAACAAGACTCCCAGCTTCCCTTTGGAGTATGACTGCGGGGGGGGGGGGTGAGCAGTAGCCTGGCCTCTGGAAGGATGGGGTAAACCTTTGAATGAATGGATGGATGGATGGATGGATGGATGAATGAATGAATGAATAAATAAATAAATAAATAAATAAACTTAATGAAAGTTAGTTGGCCACAAGCCAGATGAAGTGTGTGTGTGTGGGGGGGAAATAATTTTCTGGTGCTTTCAGCTTGTGAACGGTTCGAGGAAACCCCTTCCAAAACATTGGAGGAGGAAGACAGAAACATGCCTCCCCTTTATTGCAGTTATTATTAGTTCAAGCCAAACAGCATAGGAGGGATTTTCTGTTAAACTTCATGAGGCCATTTTCTTCTGTCTACACACACACACACACACACACACACACACACACACACACACACACATTCCCCCCCCCCCCCCAATCTTGCCTCTCAATCAGAGGGGGGGGGGGCAAATCCCACTTCAGCCTCTAACAACCCCCCCCCCCAAGCCAATCAGCCTTTCACACCAATTAAGCTTATTGACACCAGATTGGATGCATTCCTTCCGGATGACGGAAAGGTTTTCTCAGAGCAAACAACCCCCTCGAACAAGAGACTTCGAGGAATACAATCCTCAAGAAACACCTTTCGAAAGGCAGCCCAGAGGTGTGAGAAGGGCTCCCAAGCAGGCACCTTGCAAACGGAGATGGGCGGGATACGAAGCGTTGCGTGATACACTTGCACAAAAGAAACATATGCACACACACACAATTATAGATGTGAGTGCAGGGCACAAGCCATTATGACTGCACACAGAGCTCCCTCCCCTTGTGAGGTCACGGAAGTGGGGCTAGCGAGCTGTGGGTGGAGGACCCTTGAGGGAGGAAAGGGGGTGAGGTGTGTGTGTGTGGTGGTGGGGGGGGGGGAGAGGATGCTTGTCTCCTTGTGGCAAGATTTCTCTGTGCAGGATTCGGGAAACCTCAGGGGGTTGTCAAGCTTTGCAAGATTATTACAATTCCTATGTATGTAGCTTTCCTATTTAGGGTTCCCCTAAAGAAAAGAATACTAAGTAGGAGTGTTGCAATGCCTGTGCAGGATAGTACCTTTCTTGAGCAGAATCCACTGGAAAAGCCATCAAATCTGCACAGGATTTGGTCCCTTCCTTCCTTCCTTCCTTCCTTCCTTCCTTCCTTCCTTCCTTCCTTCCTTCCTTCCTTCCTTCCTTCCTTCCATTATATCCCAAGGATGGGTATTTCACAGGGATGCATTCACGTTCCACCGCTACGTGCTCCAACCGGCTTTCTGGAGATGTTTTCCAAGAGAACAGATTCCCCAAATCCCAATATCGCCTCTTGTGAAGTATCTGATAGAAAGCAAAACCAGAATTTTCCGCCCGTAAAGACATCATCGACACCCTCCCCTGCCAGAACATCGACCTTCTCAAAGGAGGAATGTGGGATGATGCAGGCGAGTCATGATGGAGGACTCCACCAACCAACATGGAAGAAAGCGGTCATGGCCAAAAAAAGGAATGTAAGGCTTATCAAGGGACAAGGAAGACGAGTCAGACTGGAAAACAATGGCTGGTCCGGGTGGGCGTCGGCAACAATGGAAAGCTGGGCGGGGCACCTCTGGGACTCACCAGATGTGGTCTGACGGCCCCTCTCGTCATTCCTCACCTTCGGCCGGCCGTGTCCACCAACAGTCCAGACTGGTGACACCAGATGTGTATTAAGCAAAGAAAGACGGTGAACACCCCAACTGTCCGAGAGAGAGGCTGTGAAACGGAAAGTTTTCTGACCCTACATTCCATCATATCTCCTATACTGTTGGGGTCTTTTGCAATCTCGCATGCTGCCTACAGCAGGCCCTTTCCAGGCCAGGGTGACTGTCATTCCATCCATCCCTGACCCATTGTTCCTTTCTGCCCCGTCTCTCTCTGCTCTGTTTTTTCTTTCCCTCTGTTTTGGCAGTCAGTGACTCAGTCGACGCCTGTTGCTTAACGCACTCATGTTTGTCAGTTTGCTGTTTAATGTGTTCAATTGTAAGCAATGATGCCTTCTAATCTTTCTGCTCCTGATGTCTCAGAGCGAGTTACTGAGACTGTAAGTGCCAATTGATGAGGGGGAAAGGGGTACGTTACTCTGGTGAACTTCTTCTCACTATTCTACTCTGTGAATCCCAGCACGTGGGCTGCAATAGCTGGAGGAAGTGAGCCAAACTTCAAAACCCAGCCACATATACCAGACACAGGCACCTGGCAGAGGTGATCCATGCACACCCTATGGACCGATACGAAACAGGGGCCACATTCTCAGTAGGCTGATGGTGTACCTCAGTCATGCCAGAGGCTGTCCTTTGGGAGATGGGATGAGGGACAAGGAAAGAGACTCTTGACAGAATGTGATGATGGAAGATGCCTTCAGGTATCTTCTGGGTAGCGGCAGCGTCCTGTCGGCTGACCCTTCCGCTCCAGAAGCCCTACAGGATGGCTTCAGAGGAAGAAGAAGCATGTTGGGCATCCCCCCCCAAAAAAAAAGCGTGAAAGAGGCAGGTGTGGGGTGTCCCATCAACACAGGGGATGTTAGGGCTTCCTGTGAGTTGCAGGGCCACCGCCGGACAGTATGGTGAATCCTTGCAGAGCTTTGTCTGCCCTTCTCTTCCTCTTCTGAATCTTTCCTCCAGATCAGAGACAAGACCGGTGGCAACGGTCGGACCTGGGAGAGATTGCATTTGGCTCTCCGAAAGGCTGGTTCATCTCCACTTTGCCTTCTCCTCAGATCCTTGCTTCCTCTCCCCACATGACCAAACATTTGGCCCACAGCTTTCTGCTGCCCATGGCTGCCTCCTCCACCACCCCCGTCCACCCGGCCTTCTTCGCCATGAAAAAGAATTCCAAATGTCATCCCAACAGGAACACACCTGCTGCCTGAAATTACGAAACTTAGATGTTGTCTCGCAAAATTCTCCGGCAGTTCTTTTGGACCCATTTATTGCCTGTTCGGAGCAGAGCTGCCTTTCGTCTCCTGGGTTGCACATCCCTCCATTCTCCTTTGCTTCTTTACAAAGTGTAGAAAACTCTACCCAAAAAGCGTCTTTCCTCCATTGATCCCAGAGGAAGGATTCAGCACTTCCAAAATATTCAGCATCCTGGGAAGAAGGAGGACACAGGATGGGACCCCTGTGGTGCTCCAGAAACTGCTGGACGGGTCAAGGGTTTTGGTGTCCAGCCAAAATTGGGAGTTTGATTCCCCACCGTGCCTTTGGCACCTGCTCTGAGGATCTTGAAACCCAAACTTACAAATTTGTTCCCAGTGAGTGGAAATGGACTACAGGGTGGTACCACTAGGGCCTACCCTTGCCTTCTGCAAAAGGCATGACTTAAGACCACTGACATCCTTGTCTGCGGAAGCAGGTGCCAAACCGGTAACAAACACAGGGCATTTTGAGCTTTTGGAGAAGTGCCCGTGGACCCAACGGGGTTTGTGAGTGCCAGCAGGGCAGCATCTTCCATGCCACTAATGGGTTCCCCTTCTGAGCGTCGTCTGTCGGCTTCAGCCATCTGGCAGTGGGTGGCCCAGCCAAGTCCACCCTCGGCGTACAGCTGGCACGCAGCAGATGCGCCCTCTCGGGCTCCACCAACCAACCGTATGCCTCCGGCATCAGATGTTTGGTGGAAACAGGTGCCAACTCCTGATATTTTGAAGGGACCGACCAACCTGCCACGGTCATTTTTAGAAACACCGCCATAGAACCGAGAAGGAGGAAGGAGGAAGGAGAAAAGATCGAGGCTTTGGCAAGCTTCAGGCCAGTTTGCCAACTTATGCCAAATGTTTTCCCTTTGTGCTTTGCTTTGTCGAATTCCAAGACGACGGCTCCTGATCCTTTTCCTCTGCTTTGATGTACTGGCCGGGATTAGGGAGGGTTGGGACACCTAAACCAAAGCAAACAGATCTATAGGGGTTTCCCAGTTTCAGGAGCAAATTACATGGAAATGAAGCTTTATTCTGATGTAGCTGGTTTTTATTTTTAATGAAAGGCAGGCTTGGAGGGCTGCCCTTCAGGTTCTATGGAGATGCTCTCACCATAAGAAGAAAAGACCCAGCAGGGAGAAATCTTGTAAACTAGACAGTGTCTCCTCTCCACCCTTTGGTTCTTCAAACCTTTTGGGAAAAGACTCATTGCAGAAGGGCAGAGGCCAGCGACAGCAGGAGGTCATGTCAGGAACATCTGAAGGGTCAAAAGCTAAATCCCAATGGTGACAAAGTCCAGTGGTTAGAGTCTGCCAAGGGTGACATGAAGGAACCAGCAAGAATGAAAGGTGGAAGAGAAAGCCTTCTCAGATGTTGTACAGATTCGTGCAGTTTGTGGTCTTGTTAACCAGAATACAAAGGGTGTTGTTTGCATTCCTGCCAGTGGGGAAGCCCCCAGAAGTGGTTGTGACTTCTTCTTCTTCTTCTTCTTCTTCTTCTTCTTCTTCTTCTTCTTATTATTATTATTATTATTATTATTATTATTATTATTATTATTATTATTATTATTATTATTATTATTATTATTATTATTTCTTTCCTTCCTCCCTTGAATTACATAAAACTGACCCAATGTCTACTTTCTGGACTGTTGTGCAGACTGGGACTTAAGATCCAAGCATTCTCCTCCCCAGTATTCTTGATTTTTCCCTTCTGATATTGTCATTTTCCCTCCCCCCCCCCCCCCCCGACCCCAATACAGCATCCGTGCTCCGTGATCCTTGTCTGGTAACAACACCAACATAACCCTGAGGACTGCAGTGCTGGAAGGGAGCCCTGGGGATCATTTAGTTTCACTCCGGTCAAGGAGGCTCGGAGGAAGTGGGGGTTCAAACTCCCAACCTCTGACTCCATAGCCAGAGGCCCCAACCCTTGTGGTGTCCAGCAATAAGCTCAGTGGCCCTTTAGTCATCCTTACAGTGAATGCCTTGACATTTTTAAAAATGCCGTTCATCACGACTAGCTTAAGTCTTATTGCTTTCAATGGGCTGACTCAAAGCATGATTAACTCTAGCTCCAGCCCATTCAGAAGTCTGATTCAAGCCTTTGTGACTCCTAGCATGCTTATTTTATGGCCTGCCTGTACCCCGGACACAGGTTTCCTTGCTACATAACTGTGCTCAGAAGGCTTGCGTGGACAAGGCAAAGCAAAGGGAGGGAACACACTCCTTGTGGTGTCATCAATAAATGTGTCCTTCTGCCAACGGAGATTGGCTCCCTCGCACTCCTTCACATGTCCAAAAGCCAGTGGCCCCCTTCCCATGCCAAAGTAACTGAGCCCATGTCTCCTGGAAGAGCATCCCAGCCAGAGAAGTGGCAGATCCATCTGTCCAGGATTGGACCCGGGGCTGATTTAAGAAGAATTCAATCTGAAATGTTATAAGAATCGTTCTCAGCATTGCCAGCCAAAGTTTGATGGCTTCTAAATGGTTCCGACCTTTGATTTGGAACAGAAGGAATCCGCAGGAAACATGAACGAGCTTCTCTTACTGCAGTTTTGTTAAGTGTTGTAAAAACGGAGTAAGGAATCTTTGCAGACTAAAAGGCTTTTTTTTTTTTTTTTTAGTTATTCAAAATGGGGTGGATCTGTTTGTGAATTCGGAACTGGCGCTCCTTTCTTTTGCTAGGAGATAAGATGGAAATTCCTCTACTATTCTTCACAACAAACAAACAAACAAACAAACAAACAAACAACAACTGCCTTTAAATGGCAACGCTGGAAGGGGGCCTGTGGATCATGGAGTCCCGTCCTTATGAAGGAAGCACCACAGTGGAATCATCTCGCTCCCAGCCTCTGGCACCACTGCCAGAGACCTAAACCGTGGAGCTCCCAGTAAGTCCATTAAGGATCATCATCCTCACCACCATCATCTTAAAACTGTAAAGAACCCTATGGATCAAGTCCAACTCCTGTCAAAGACGGCCAGTGCATGTGCAGAAAAATGTATGCTCTCCATCTTAAGAGAGGTAGAAGTGTGGACCTCTCTGCAAAGCGGCGGTGGCGGCAGCTGGGGGGGGGATACTGAAGTGTGATCCTGAACACTGTCTCTGCAGCCGGGTGTCCCCTAAACTCTGCTCTGTCAGTCCAGCAGATCACAGGCTCTTTGGCAGGGCGCTTCTCTTTCCGATGCTGCTTCTGCCCTTCCTGTTTGTAGCCGAGGCTTCGGTTTCCCTGTGTCTTGGTAGCAATCGACGGGAGGCCCACTTGCAGACATAAGTCAATGTTTTCTTAACCTCCACCTGCCCTCCTGGAAGCAGGCTCATCCCCCCCGCAGCTGTGCACTGAATGGGAGGCGCAGGGGAGGTTGCTCCGTGGTTCCACCGGTGGGAACTCCACCAACGCTCGCAGAGTGCTCCCTAGTGGATTGATGCAAGAATCCCGTTTAGGTGAATCCCTCCTCCTCCTCCTCGCTGGTCTTTCCCTTCTCAGGAAAAAGGGCGGCCGATGAGTTTTCCACTAGAAGAATCCGGGTCCAACCAAACAGCAAGCGTTGGCTCCGTTGGCCATCCTAGATATAAATATGATGGTACAATATATTCCCTCACCGCCCAGAGTTCCTCTGGGGAAGTTGGGCAGCATATTAATGGAAATAATAAATAAATAAATAAATAAATAAATAAATTTCAGGACTACCCATAAGGATTTGGTGCATAGTCTGGGGAAGATGAATGATTATTGAGAAAGAGAGAGAGAGAGAGAGAGAGAGAGAGAGAGAGAGAGAGAGAGAGAGAGAGAGAAGAGAGAGAGAGAGAGAACGAACTTTTTATGGCACCTTGACGACTACCTGCTGTATTTTAGCATGAGCTTTCAAGAAATGAGTCCCCTTGCTCAGACATGAAAAGAAGATGATAGGACCGACCTATTTAGACTTTGCTCAACGACTGGTTAGGGGGACAGATATAACGGGGAAAGTGACAACGGTCCGTTAGCTGAGGCTGTGAATAATTCTAATTATCTGTGAGTGCCCAAGAATAAGAATAACATTGTTGACACAGGTGCTCACTCCTGTGGAAGGACAAGCGGGCTTGATAAAGGAGATCGCAGACCTCGGTCAGCACTTAATCCTTTTCACTGCACAGGATGGTTTCCTTCGGCTGCATCTTTCATCTGAGATGCCTGCCCACGTTGATACAGCCACTTCTTTGAAGGCAATTTAAAAAAATATGAGTGTTGATCTGTCATGTGTGCATCTAGGTTTTTTTTTTTAATTCCTGTTGTGGCAACAGCTAATCTTACACATTCCTGCACTGGAAAACTCTTATTTATTTATTTATTTATTTATTTATTTATTTATTTATTTATTTATTTATGTTTATACCACCCTTCTTCCCAAAAGAACTCCGGGCGGTTAACAACAATAGAAAATAAAAGCAGATCACAGACTCCGAAATGCTTCGTTTTCTTCACAGGAGTGAAGAAGACATGGCTTACCGTGGCCTTCCATATCTTGCTGAACATTTATGCCCGTTCATCCTTCGCAAGCACCGTCAACTGTGAACGCTGGTGGGGGGTCGCAGTGTCCAAGATGCATTTAAGACAGGCAGCAACATCAGCATGGGGAACAGCATGCCATTGAATGAAAACGTGATGGGAAGGGGCTTGCTTTTCCGTGTATTTATTTCACCGGCCTCACTCTTTGATTGCAGTTGATTTCCTAGAATCCTAGAATCATGAAGTTGGAAAGGGTATCAAAGGCCATCGAGTCCAATCCCCTGCTCAAAGCAGGAATCCTAACCCAGGCATGTCCAGACTTTGGCCCTCCTGATGTTTTGGACCACAACTCCTAGAATTCCAAGCCTGTATTTCCAATGGCAAAGGACTGTGGGAGTTGTGGTCCAAAACATCTGGAGGACAGAAGTTTGGACATGCCTGTCCTAACCAAAGCAGAGGGTGGCCCAAATTCCCCTTCAAGATGTCCAGCACTGGAGCATTCACCACCCTTAGAGGCCATGGGTTCCATTGTCATGCTATTCTAACAGTCAGGATGTTCTTCCTGATATTCAGCCTAAATTTGGTTGTGTGTCCTGCATCCTGGGCTGATGAAGAGCAGATCTTGTCCCTCCTCTGTAGAACTGCCTTTCAAGTCTTTGAAAAGTGCTGTCTGGTCTCATATCACGTTTGAGTTCAGTTATATCCGTTTTGCGAGCATAACCGGAATCATGTAAGGAAAAGTGGAAGCTATTTAAAAGGATAGTGTGTAGGTAGTAACCAAGGGAGGACAGTGACCCCTCTCTCCGTGTGGCAAACCTGAGGGTCCGCACAACGTTGAACAAGGCCTGACTGGAAGGTGCTGATGGACCTGTGTCAGGAGGACTCCACCAAGAAGGAGCATCTATGCTGCTGGTAACCCAGTCTCAAGGGGACCATCCAGGACCTGGGACAGCTCCTTCTGCCAATGCCCAGGGGGAGGTGACGTTTCAGCATTAAGGATCCAAGCTCAGCTGAGATCCTGGATGGCACTGCCTTTGCTCCACAGCAAAGGGGTTGCACAACCTTTGCATCACCTTGATTCTAGCAGTACTTAATTTTAAAAACCATATTTCCAGATGAAGGTCCCTTCACCCAAATTAGGCATAGGCAGCAATAACAAGGCATGCATACAGATACCGAAACACTTCTCTCCAGGAGACGTAAGGTGTTATAGTTTCAGAAGAGGCCTCAGGTGCCTGTGTGGTTTGCAAGATGCCAAAGCGACAGTCCTGTGCAGATTCTCTGAGCTTCAGGATGGTCACCTGGCCACCACCCTCTAGCTCTCTTGCACTGGATTACATCTTTTCTTTGCACAAGCAATATCCTTGCAATATCCTTGCTCACACCAATCTGCATCCTACCTAACAGGGAAGATTTCACATTCTTTCTCATGGACTGCTGGGTGGTTGGAGTTAGGTTGGTTTGGTTCGGTGGCTGTGCCTCCTTGACAGGGGATGGGCTCGATGTCCAGAGGGTCTCTCCCAACTCTGTACATTAGTTCCAAGATGGTGCTGACGGTGATGTTGATGTTGATCACAATGGGTTCTTCTGTTCCACAGGCATTATCAACAGGGCTGGAAAATGGACTTATTTGCAGGTACATCTGCATGCAAGCACCTTTTGACTTATTTGTGTGAATTGCAGTGTAAATTTATGGTGCTACATAAATGATGGCTTGTTTTGTTTAATAATAATTACCTTGCTGGAGCGCAATACCCTTCAGGCTTCCTGACTTTAATTTCCTTCAAAAGCAACCTCAGTCTCTTAAGCCTTCCTTCCTAAATGGCCTCTGTTTTTAATTACTAGGTGTTTTTTTTTAAAGGAAACCAAATTAGAACTTAACAAGCACCCAATCTCCTAAGAGAGGACTTTTCGTTATTCTGATGGTGAACTATATTAACAACCTGAATTACACAGAGTTTCAGTAGGCTGAGAAATAAATGCCAAATCAGCAAAATAATGTCAATGAGAAACTTTTGTTCTTCTTAGAGTGAATACCTTTATTTTGTGCTAATTCTGGGCATAAAGATGTTTGGGCTTCAAACAATACAGTTTTCTTCCCAAAACTAACTCAGCACAGAAACTGGAAGCTGATAATCAGATGATCTAAAAATTAGGGTTTAAAAATTAGAGCTGGACTAGAAAGAAGGCTGATCGCCGCAGAATTGACGCTTTTGAGCTGTGGTGCTGGAGGAGAGTCTTGAGAGTCCCCTGGACTGCAAGGAGATCAAACCTATCCATCCTGAAAGAAATCAACCCTGAATGTTCACTGGAAGGACAGATTTTGAAGCGGAGGCTCCAGTACTTTGGCCACCTCATGAGGAGAGAGGAGTCCTTGGAAAAGTCCCTGATGTTGTTGGGAAAGATTGACGGCAAAAGGAAAAGGGGATGGCAGAGAATGAGATGGTTAGACTGTGTCATCGATGCAACCAACATGGATTTGACCAAACTCCAGGAGGTAGTGGAAGACAGAAAGGCCTGGCAAGCTCTGGCCCATGGGGTCACAAAGAGTCGGACACGACTGAACAACTGAGCAACAACAAAAATTAGTGCTATGGACCCATAGCTGTCCATGGCCAGAACATGTGCATCTTTAAACTGACCAACATGTTTTGATTGCTATCAATACTCCACAGTGGCGACGTGCAACTGTTTTGTACACACAGCCCACTATGTAGCGTTCAGCTTTGATTGAAAGTGCCTTCAGTGGGGCAAATACCCATGCAACTATAAATTTGGCTTTACTTTTATTCATGCCTGCAAAAGTGCAGAAAGGTGACCTTATCTTTCCCTGGTAATAAATTTCCCCCCTTGCACAGGGTGTTGACTAAGGGGCTTTTAGGAGCGTCCTAGGTTGAGCTTTCAAAGGGATAACCAAGAGGTCACCTCCGAGATAAATTCCATTATTTGCTAAAATGATTTGTGGGCCAACAGCCCATGGCTTTGAAAATGGACCTCGTTCAGTTCTGGAGGAGACTTGGGTCTTCTAAAATTTCAAGAAGAAAAAGGGGAAAGCCCTGACCCTCAATAAAACTAATTTCGACATGAGCAGGGTCACTCCCTCGGGTGCATCATCATTTGGAAAACAGGCCTGACCAAAAGCATTACCTCTTGACCTAGAGTGATTTACGAGAAGGAGAAGAAGCAAAATAGAGCGGGTATGGCAGTCCTCTGCATTGCAAAGTTTGGCCTCAGGATTCGTAGAGTTCAATATTCTCCATTGTGGTCTGCCATTGTTTAAAGCCTCCATGAAACCACTAAGAAGTAATGACAACCCAAGCGTTTAGAAGGCGGTGTCCTCCGTAGCATGGCACTACTGGGATATTTTCCTCTTTAGCTCCATCAGGAAATACAGTACTAGCAATCATCCTAGCCCAGGAGATTAGGATATTGTCCTTTAAAGAGACTTACATTGGAAATTCATGGTCTTCTCCCATAGCGATGGTTGGATCCAGTTTAACAGTCTTGGCAGATAGGGTAAGAGTTTTGTCTGGAGAAGCAGGTTCTCTGTAGATGTCCCAGTAGCACTGTAAATGCTCAGTTAAGGGCCGTTAGCTTCACAAAACACCCGCTTATTTGCTGACACAGGCTGATCCATTCTGTGCCGTTTTGGGCTCCCCTGGGTTGTCTGGATGTTGAGTCATGGCCACTGGACTTCTTTTCTCATGAGATTGAAACATTTCACTACTCATCCAAGTAGCTTTGTCCATCCGGATAACCTCATCTGGATGACTGAGAATCTTCACAGTCATATCCTCTAGGATGCTTTTGGGGTGCGTCCCCTTACAGGATGCCTCTTCACAATAATTGCTCTCCGCTTTGAATATTGTCTTTAATGTTTATTGGGAACTGTTGTATACTCATCATCGCCAACGCTGTATATTGCCCTTAAGTGTTGTAAGCTCCCTTGTTGGGATTTTTCCAAGGAGAAGGATGGGGCAAAATTATTTTAAATAAATAAATGCATGCATAACATTTTCAAATTCACTCCACTCCTCTTATTCACATACGAGATTTGCTTTTAATTAGAATTCTGCCGGTAAGTTGGAGATTATGATCCAGAAACGCTACCCTTCCAGTTGTCTAGTTGTGGTCAACAACCTTGTCCAGCGATCCTGAATATATCTCCATTGGGGTGTGATGAAACTGAAAAAGATGCCACGCACCCACGTTGGCCACATCTGTGACCCAGATGTTGTATGTAGCATGAGCACACGCCTACCGCCACAGCACGCTTGATGCTGCCCGAGACTGGGTTGAATACAGAGGTGGGTTCCTTCCCCTACATGCGAGGCGCATGGTGTCACATCAAAGCGAAAACGTCTAGGAATTATTGCCCTCTGAAGTCATTTAATTATGATGAAGTGAAATGAACAGTACTGTAAGTGCTACTTTATACCCTCGTGAATTAAAGAATGAGAGTGAGTGGAGGTGAGTAAGATTTACAGCCAAAATTCATGCAACTTTACAGTAATTTCATGACACATTTACTACCAGGCTGGGCCTGCCATTTCTTGAAATAATCAGACGTAGCCAAACAGTATGATATGGCTACTTAGACTAAAATGTGGACAGAAGAGATGGATTCCTGAGCGAATTACATACTGGAAGGCTTCTTTTTCTACTATTTAAAAAAAATGAAAAACAAGATCAGCTACAAAATTGACCTTTGGGGATGGTTTGGATGAATGGTTTGGCTGGTAAGATGAACCAGCAAGGATACCTCCTGAAACCAAAGTAACCTAACCTGTCTCTGCTTCTCTGTTAAAGAGTTGAACCTGATGCCTGTCTGAAATGTTTTGGGTTTTTCCAACGAGCGTCGTCTTCCAGGGCAAACATGGAGGCAACCTTGAAATCTAAGGATTTATAAAACAGATACCTCAGGGCATCTGATACTCCTATTTTCTAGTGAGGTGGGTATCCAGATGATTATCCACTGGCTCTCCTGGGAGAAGGGCCAGTCTGGGTGGCCTTGGCAGCAAGCTGCACAGTAGTCCCAGGGCAACCCCATAAGATGGGAAGGGTCCTGACAGTCTTCTCTGCCTGGAACACCCTGGAAAGGTTGACCATACGTCAGAACTGACTTGATTGAATGTAGTTATTGTGTGTGTTGGGTCATTACAGTCGTGACCGACGCTTTGTGACCCCATGTCCATGGAGTTTTCTTGGCAGGCATACTGGTGTGGTTTGCCAGTTCCTACTCCAAGTGCCTACAGCACCTGGTATTCCCTGGTGGGCTCCCATCCAAGGACTAATCAGGGCCGACCCTGCTTAGGAGGCATCTAGGCAGCTGCATGAAGTTATTATTATTATGCAAAGCAGGAAGCAAGCACAATTAACCCCAAATCATAAAATTTTGACCAAAACCCAAAGCTTCTGTTAAATTTTCGGCATAACATGTATACAGTTCCAATTTTTGCAGCTCTGCTGGTGTTGTTGCTATTTTCAAAAACACCAGGCATGATCAATCCAAATATATATACTGTATATACTCGAGTATAAGCCTAGTTTTTCAGCCCTAATTTTGGGCTGAAAAAAGGGGGTCCTTGGCTTATATGCGGGTCAGTACTTTTAGTCACTGAGGCAAGTGCTTGGGTCAGTGGCTAAAAGTCATTTTAAACATTGTGCGCCACTTCTCCTGACCAACCCCCCAATGTTTAAAAGACTTTTTAAAAGGTCATTTTAAAACAATGTTTAAAATGACTTTTAGCCACCAACTCAAGCAAAGTGTTCTGCTTATATACCGCCCCATACCACTACAAGTAGTCTCTGGGCGGTTTACAATTTTGATTACAGTGTGCAGGCTACACATTCCCCCCCCCCCAGCAAGCTGGGTACTCATTTTACCAACCTCGGAAGGATGGAAGGCTGAGTGAACCTTGAGCCTGCTACCGGGGATTGAACCCACGTCGTGAGCACAGTTTTACCTACAGTACAGGCATTTAACCACTGCGCTTTCCTCAGTGGCTAAAAGTCATTTTAAACATCACACACACACCCAGCTCACAAAGGAGGAGTTGCCAGGCCCTGCTGCATTTCCCACCCTAGGCTTATACTTGAGTCAATACATTTCCCCATTTTGGGGGGTTTAAATTAGGGGCCCCGGTTTATACTTGGGTCGACATACTCGAGTATGTACGGTGTGTGTGTGTGTGTGTGTGTGTGTGTGTGTGTGTGTGTGTGTGTGTGTGTGTGTGTGTGTGTGTGTGTGTATAAAAGCATTGATTAGATTTATAAATCAGATACAAGTTTAACCCAAAACCTACATATCTGTTTAACATTGGCGCTGTATCTATGGTGTGCCTAATAATGCTGGGGGTGGGAGGGTGGGATTGTAGCTCTGATGATGTTCTGTCTGAGAGATGTTGATGAAGAAAAAGAGGAAGAATCAGGCCTGGAAACAGACAGATTTTCCCCCCATTTCTATAATTCTAGGATTATAATGGCAGCCTCTTCCACTGGTATTTGCCTTCCAAGTGCCCAAACCTAGCCACTGTCCCCAAAGAAAAATCTTTGGCGTGCGAAGGCACTCTCCCAACATAAAGAGAGACATGGAAAAAGGCAACCAGGGTGGAAGCCATCAAAACTGAAAAACAATCCTGCCGCCAAACAATACAGCGAAAGTTTAGTCTGCTAAGAACAAGAGGCATTCCCTTGCCCTTCCGTCCATATGTGGGGACTGCCGCTACCCTCCCCATGAAGGTCTTACAATGAAAAAACCCTACAGCCGCCTCTCCCCCCCCCCCCCGCCCGCCCCCTTGGTTATCATAATCTACCGCCTCTTTCTTCACACCCTTCATTAGACTTGATCTTCTCGCTCATCAAGCAAAGCCAAAAATGATTTCCATGCCATGCTTTGTGTTGCTGAAATTACAGTAAGTCCGTCCGCTAATGAGTCCTGCTTTAACAGGTCTGCGGCTGTAGAGTATCAACACAAGCACAGCTGGGGAAATAAAAGCCGTGTAAATGTAAATAGCTGAAAAGATAGGTAAAAGTCTGGGCTCCCATCCAAGAGCGCTAAACCCTAGACAGCCAACATCTGGTTCAGGGTGGACTCCTCCTCAGCATGCGCGAAGGAGAGGAAGAGAAGAGAAAAGGGAGGGAGGGAGGGGGAAGGAAGGAAGGAAGGAAGGAAGGAACGAAGGAAGGAACGAAGGAACGAAGGAAGGAAGGAAGGAAGGAACGAACGAACGAACGAAGGAACGAAGGAACGAAGGAAGGAAGGAGCTAATGGTGGATAGAAGGAAGGAAGGAAGGAAGAAGTTGATAATGGATAAAAGGAAGGAAGGAAGGAAGGAAGGAAGGAAGGAAGGAAGGAAGGAAGGAGCTAATGGTGGATAGAAGGAAGGAAGGAAGAAGTTGATAATGGATAAAAGGAAGGGAGGGAGAAAGGAAAGAGCTGATATGGAAGGAAGGAAGGAACGAATGAACGAACAAACAAACAAACAAAGGAGCTAATGGTGGATAGAAGGAAGGAAGGAAGAAGTTGATAATGGATAAAAGGAAGGGAAGGAGGAAGGAAAGAGCTGAGAAGGAAGGAAGGAAGGAAGGAAGGAAGGAAGGAAGGAAGGAAGGAAGGAAGGAAGGAAGGAAGGAAGGACATTCTGAACCAGAGAAATGGTAGCTTTAAGAAAAGCATCCTAAGGACCAAGTCACATATTATTTTTCAACTTTCCACTAAGAATGTGATGTGCCTCCAGTAAGGTAGGTCAGGTTTTAGGGTTGCCAGCTCAGCAGTTTAACGTTCCCAGAGACGTTGAGGCCAAGCTCTGGTAGAAGGAGTGAGGTCCTTGTGGGATCTCTTGATAGGAAGACACAAATAGTGACATGGGATGGGTCTTTGTGCTGGTACAGAGGCTGAGCAGAAAGTGGGTGCAACACACATGCAAACTCCTTTGTGTTGGGAAAGGGAAAGTGAGTGCCAGCAGCACCCAAGGATGGGTACCTGGGAGGCATCTCATGTCCCAAAATAACCAAACTTCCATCATCTCCATCATTGCTTGCTCAGAGGTGCATCATCACTTGATCTGAAGACTCAGAGTGCGATTAGGCTGCAGTGGCTTCCTTCCTTCCTTCCTTCCTTCCTTCCTTCCTTCCTTCCTTCCTTCCTTCCTTCCTTCCTTCCTTCTATCCATCATCAGCATCCTTCCTTCCTTCCTTCCTTCCTTCCTTCCTTCCTTCCTTCCTTCCTTCCTTCCTTCCTTCCTTCCTTCCTTCCTTCCTGGGCCAACTCTATAAACTGAAGGTGTTTAAGAGGTGGTGCCATTTATTTCCCTGCTGCTGTCAAGGCAACTTGCCTCCAGATGTGGTCCCGCCAAGATTTCGATCCCTGGTTGGGGGGGGGGATGTACTCCTTGCCCTGTCCTGCTTGCAGCTCTGAGAGTGCTGGTGATGGGAAGGGAGGGAGGTTTTCCCCATCTGCATCATGATCCTTATCTCGGTCAAAATGCCGAACACATTTCTGAATGAGGAAAAGACTCCTGTATTGACATCATAGGGCAGGATTCCCCTCCCTTTTATCCACTCTGCTGGAGCCTAAATGCTGAACACCCTTTTCCATGGAATGTTAGGGGTGGTCACTCCCCAGGTATCTTTGGACTCCAACTCCCATCTGGTCTTGCCGGGACATGCAGTGCTTGGGAAGTACCGGATTAGCAAATCAAGAACCTCTGGTGATTGATTGGTGATCAATAACATCAGCAAGACCAGGGATAGAAAGGGACCTTATTTTAACCGACTGTGGGTCTTTGAAGCCTCCTGGTTTTTGGTTTGGAGGTTTTTGAATTTGCTCAAGTGGTTTTTTTTTGTATCATCCAATTATTCTAAAGGACCCACTACTATAAAACGTCTGGAGAGAATAATCCACCCCAAAAGATGGTTTGTTGGGTGGGGTGGGGAAATCCATCCCATAAATGTTTCACCAAGAGCCTTAAAGACTAGCCACTGTATCCAGGCATACATTTTTCACAGAGCAGAGGTTTGGATTGGGACCGTGAGTGTTCTCGCACAAGGAAGAGGAGGAGAAAATGTTAGCAGTGAGGCCAGAGGGAACTGCTCCAAGCAATGTTTCCACCTTGAAAAATATAATTGAGTCTGGTGGGTTTGGATTTTTAATCCCTCTCTGACTTTTCACCCCACCTTCCTCTCTTTCTTTACCTTTTAATGCAAATGAGATCAAACAAGCCAAAGGCATAAGGTGCAACACTAGTGGAAACACCACCAGCATCGCTGCCCTGCTTTCCCATCCAGGCTGCTTTTGAGTTTCTAAAGCAAGCGGCTAGAGAGAGGAGCAGACAGACACTACAGCTGGCAAGGAAGCAACTGCCCTCCCTGTCCGACTCCATCTCTCAGACCGCTCCGGCTTTTCACCACCTGGACGCCCGTTCGCAAAGGATGACTTCATCATTTATTCTCTTACCTTTCCGTGCTCAGCTTTAACACATGACCTGCTCAGTCAAATATGTGCGGGCTCCATCTCCGAGTCCTCTCCCATTACAAAGGCATGCATAACATTTCATATCACTTGCACACAGGTGGTCCTCTGTTGTTACCCAAGGGCCAAGCAACCTCGAGCCCGTCTGCTCCAGCCTTTCGAGGCGCAGGCCATCTGAGTCTCAAACGATGCAAGAAGGTGAACGGCAATGGCAGATGCCAAGCTAGGCTATACATTTCAAAGATGGTGCTAATTTATTTATTTGCCTTGTGCAGACTGAATCCATCTGTCCGGGACAAATTATCAACTTCAGACCTTCCAAGAATTAGCCTCTCTCTCTCTCTCTCTCTCTCTCTCTCTAAATTTCTAAAATTGTTCACATATGTATAGAAGAGCCACAGCAAGTTATATTTTTTTTTCAAAAGGTCAATTTCTTTCAAGCTCTTCCACTCCATAAAGTTTTACGAGCGCCCATGTCTGAGGAAGAAAGAGGTAGGGCTTGGGAAGGGGGAAATAATCAGATGCTCTTTTTTGTTCCTCGTTTATTTTCAGAATACGGAGCAGCCCAGAATGCATCGTCTCTTCCGTTCGCCGCTCTGGTTTTTCTCTTCAGTGAAAATATTTCCTGTCCTAAAAAGAGGTCACGACAAAGAGTTTCGTACGCAGTCATCTGTTCGTGCATAGCTTTCGGAGCTGGGGAAGTGGGTTGGGAATTCTTCCGCTCCAAAATTTAAAGGTTAAAAAGTGAAAGTCGGAATGCAGATAACCAGACACTTTTCTGCAAGGTCGGCTCTTCCATTAATATTGTCGTGTGAGAGCATGATTGCACACCAAGCCAGAGACAGTGGTGCCTGGTACCACACAGTCGGGTTGTATGCTTTGCGTTTCTCTCTAGACTTTATAGGCACGGCATGGAGCTTGAACCAAAAGTAATTCCCATAGGACCATGGTTAGGAGATTTAGACTTGAACTTGCATTGCAGGCAACACGTCGTTGGAAGAGAGCATTTCTTAAGTTGCAAAAGCCATCTGGTTGTCACAACACAAGCTTTCCGCCACCTTCTTTGCTTGTAAATTAACATCTGAGCAATCTGCAATCCCTTTCAAAGCTTGAGTTGCACATCCTTTATAGGGTAATACTAAAGACTATGACTTCTACATGAAGGTCATGTGCCAACCAGGACCAAATGTGCCTATGAGGTCACCGCTCTGCTGAAAATCTGAATTGCCCCCAGCAGTGTTTCAGGGGAATAAGGCAGCCTGCAGTCAGATCTCTTTCGGTGTTCCCCAGACCTGCCTCCTCTGTTCCCTGGGAACCTGGCTTTCGTTCAAGCCAAACCTGTCTATGCCGTTGACTTGTTTAGGTTCACATTTATTGTGTGTGGGGGGGGTGCCTTTTAAATCACCCCACTTGCTGCTCCCCACGAATCCAGCCCCCCATATTGCCTCCAGCCACATCCCCTCACCTTCTTCTGAAAGGCAAGCCCTCTGTGTAAATTCCTCACATTCCACCGGTGACTTTGCTTATATAACCTTAAACTCCATTGCCTCCCTCTCCTTAACTGGGTGACCTGCAAGATTCCCTTGGTTGAACTACAGGCTGCCCTTAACACTGTCCGTCTGGAAGATCCATCTTCCCTTCCATCGGTTCAGACCAATTGCTTCCTAACCCACAAGCAGTTCCTCTTAACAGACCTTGCCTGCTTTAGTCAGAGTAGGTGTGTGAGATCTGCAGCTAGAGGGGACCCTGTTTCTTACCCTTTTTTGCGGGGGGTGGGTGGGAAGAGACATTTAGAAATCCATCATGTAACATAGAGATGGGTCTGGGACCAACCAGGTGACGGACATGTCCCTCCTAGTCTGCTGTGCCGAAACTTCCACTTTGAGGTTTCTCAGACCCTTTGTACATGACCCCTAAACTCGCCTGCAAATGGCTCCCAGCTCCGGAGCTTAAAATTGTTTCCCCACCAGCTCCAGAGTTTACAGATAATTAAGTGCGACCACGCCCACCTAAGCGCGTCCCAGCGCACTTTTCAGGTACCTGCTCTCTGGAGGTGAAAATTCCTGATGCGGATATAACGTAGTGACTGCCCGGCTCTCCTTGCTTCTGTTTGTTCTTTTTTTGCCCCCTGCCCCTTTAAGACATCTGAATGCAATGCTGGGATGGCAGAACGGAGGTGAGCGGCATTCTTTTCTTCCTTTTTTTCTCCCTCCCCTCACGCAGCCAGCAGCCAGGGGTGCGGAGGGGGTGGGAACGCAGGAACAGCGACAAACCCCTAAGATCTCTGGTCTGAATTTAAGTGGCCAGCGGATCTTAGGGGTCGTGTGAAAAGGCTCACAGATGGCCTAAATCCTGTTAGTCACCTTCCCTGCACACAACAGCGAATGCTGACACCTTAATTCACACATGTCCAAACTTCGGCCCTCCAGATGTTTTGGACCACAACTCCCACAGCCCTTTGCCATTGGAAATTACAGGCTTGGAATTCTGAGAGCTGTCGTCCAAAATATCAGGAGGGCGGAAGTTTGGACATGCCTGCCTTAATGCGTGGCAATGTATATTAACACTTCCATTAATCCAAATGGAATTTGAGCATCCCTTTCTTGAATGTAGTGGAGGGAGCAATGGTAGTCCATGCAGGAGGAAGGTGAAGATCCGGTGGGAAACAAGTCAATGAGGAAAGCATCGCAACCAACTGCAATGTCATAAAGGATCCTCTCTGGGTTCCCAGTATATCCCCAACAAGTGTAGACTGCCTGTGTAGACTCTAGAGGATGTCAACAGAGCCAGAGCTGAGCAGAAAGCAGAAAGACTGCCATATCTAGAGCCATCCACCACTGAAACTCCATGGTTTGACCTATGTTAGTATATTTATCCCACAGGATTCCAGCCAATGGATTGAGAAGTTCTATGCCATCTCAAAGGGTATCCCTTTGGTTGCACACACTCGATCAGCTGCCTTTCCCACAGTATACCAGCAGCCACTCATGACCTAAGGAAGGCAAACTCACATTTCGAGAGATATTAATTCCCCCCACTCCCAAACTCCATTTCAGCACCTTCACAAAGACCTCATTCAGAGAAGCGTGGAGGGAATGTGTTCGCAGCTAGGTGGCAATTAAGGGACTGGCTAGGGATCTTTTACCACAATATGATCAAGGTAATTTTGAAATAATTCATGCAAGCGTGAGACAATGAGATATCTTTTGGAAGGAGTCATGCATCCATCGCCCAGTCTCCCATAGCACTCCAATGTCCACTATCCCATAATTTCCAGAGGACTGGGCCCTAGGCAAGCCATTCCCCTCTTGGCATTACCGCCACAGAACATCATAAAAAAAGATCAAATGCACTCCCATCTCTGGCACAAGTGATGCTTTGCTATTGGTTTTCCCTAATTAACGCTTCTTTCCTGTATGAAAGACTGCACTCAACGACCTCTGCCTAAGAGAGTCAAGAAGGGACTCATCATCATCATCATCATCATCATCATCATCATCATCTTAGAGCTGCAGAATTGAAGGGACCCTGTGGATCATCAAGTCCAACGCCCGGTCAAGGAGTCGCCATGACCTCTGGATGAGCTGCCCAGCATTTCAAAGTAATTCAGTCCCGGTTTGATGTTTCCATTTCCTTTTCCATTTCTCTTCATCGCTTTTCCCTTTCAGTTCTTTTTTCGGCCTTTTCTTCCTGAAGAAATGCTTGGCTACATTCATCTCTCCACAACCTCCCAGTAGAATCTGAAAAACAGCCATGGGAACGAGACACCTTACAAATGGGATGTCCTTTCTCACCTTCCTGACCACTGTGTTCTCCTCTGCCTCTGTCAGCGTACACAACACGGATGTTTTGCTCATAATACAGCCTCTGCGTTAGACCCAAAATCTAGACCTAGAAAGGATTGCCCGGTTTTCTGCGCCTGCAGTAGGGGAGAGAGCCTTCTTCTCTGACCAAGCCCAAAGGGCCTACCTCTTGCGATGAACCTGAAGAATTCATTCTACTCTTTCACACAAGGTAAGAGCTGATGCCTCATCTTCTCCTCACGCCTTGAGGCCAAATGGAAAAGCATCACTACATCAGTGGCCTCCAACGGCTGGTCCAGGAACTCAATATTCTTCCTTTAACCACACAATAGGCACTTTTGACCTTTGTAAAGATGACAGCAAACCAACAAGACATCTTGGGTCCTTTTAAGAGGAAAGGTGAGGTTCCATTTTTAAAAAAATTCAACCTGTGGTTTCACTTCCGCACTAATGAAATTGTCAAATTAATTTCTGGAACATCATGAACAAAACGCTCATTTCCCTTCCAGTTCCAAATGTTTTTCTAAAACACACAGCACTTAGAAAACAATACAGACCTTCCTGCCTTCACGAGAGCCAAAAGGACCTTCACAGAAACCACCGCGGAGAGAGAGAGAGAAATATTTTTTTAAAAAAAAATCATTGCAGGCAGTAACGGTTTCAATCAAGAACCTTCTGGTAGGTTTGAATTTAATTTAAAGCTACAAAATACATCATTTGACACCGTTTCAAATTCTGACCCAACCTTTACTGGAAATTTCAGTAGCAAAACAATGTCAGTTCCCCGGGGGTAAGCCTTCCTTGTCTACATTCCAGCCAACGCTGTTAATCATCTGGCAGCTTATGAATGTTCATTTCGCTTAAATAAAGAACGTTCCAGAAGATCGTAGTATTTGATGGGAAAGCATTTGTAGAGCTGACGGACCTTCACGAATCTGGCAGAAACAGTCGCTGTCAAATTTATGAGGGCCAAACATGTGATTCCCCCCCCCCCATCCCCAAATCTTTAAATTATGGTAAAATGCTTTTCTTCCCAGGAGGCTCCATCTTATGCTCTTTCTCTGCACACCCGGTATTTCAGAACCACCAGCCAAAAGAATGCTAAATGGAGCTTGGTTGCCCCGTCGCACGGTTATCCACAATAAACACAATGGTATGCAATGCATATTCACGTTCAGCTGTCCTGTCTTTTCACTGATCCTGGCTCGTGAAAGTGGCTAGGATCTGATCTGCGTGGTTTGTTTTGTCTCACTTTTTTTGCATTTCTTCTGCAGATTATCATCTGTTTTTCCAAAACCTATATTTCCTCTACCCCTTAGTGGCCAAGGACCAGCCAAAATTGCTGTGTCACTAGCCAGGTTGCCACTGCGCTGCTGCCGGACGCGGGGACAGAAAACTGACAGTGCCAGAGAAATTCAAAAATGTTGGGCCACAAATCAATGCATGGACATGCCTGCCAAGGGCATACTTCTGCTTCAGATGTGCCTGTTATATGCTTCCATTTGGGACGTTGGTCAGCTTTAAGAAGCAGGAAATGTAAGAAGAGCAGACCTCTGGATATTCCGAAGACAACCAATGTATCAGCTCACATGTATGGTGCATGAACATCCACACACTCACAGGCGGTCGTGCGCTGACATTCTGTACCACCCAGTGCCTGCACAACTCTCGGCCTGATGAGCACCATAAATCAGAAAGCCTCTTTGGCTCCAGTGAGGCTTCCATTACCACCCCTGCTCTGGACAACGTCTCCCGAGCCATCCAATATATCAGAGTCGCCCACTTGGGATTTCTAATCCTCTGATATATGTTACATCCTCCAATGCTTTGTTGAATATTTCCCCTTCCACTTCTTGGCGGCCAGAGGAGCGAGATACAGATGAATAACACAGACAGCCATGGTCACAAAAAGCTCCCTATTATTATTAAATTTTCACACAGCAGACTATGCTGGATTTTGTATTACCAATCACTAGTTGAACGCTTCCCAAGCATTTAGGACTATGTGATGTAACGGCGAATTATGTGAGCAGATCCCAGTAAGGTGGCCTTCTGCAGCTGACTGATGGTGACTTTGTCAACTCCACCTTCTTCTTCTTCTTCTTCTTCTTCTTCTTCTTCTTCTTCTTCTTATTATTATTATTATTATTATTATTATTATTATTATTATTATTATTATTATTATTATTATTATCATTATTATTATTATTATTATTATTATTATTATTATTATTCATTCATTCATTCATTCATTCATTCATTGGCATCCTTCAGTCTCGAAAGACTATGGTATCATGCCTGGAATAGAGATCCTAAAAACAACACCTAGTGTGACTAAATAGACCAATTCAGGAATGATGATGATGATGATGATGATGATGATGATGATGATGATGATGATGATGATGATTGTGTTACATCTATCACCCATTCTCCCAAAGCTCCCCAATGCTCAATATGCTGTAACTTTTAAAGAACCAGGCCCCACACAAGCCATCCTGTCTTGGATTTATTTATTTATTTATTTATTTATTTATTTATTTATTTATTTATTTATCTATCTATCATGTTTATGAAACATCATTAAAAATCAAGTTCACTCCCATCTCTGGCTCAAGTCAGGTTTCACTCTTTGCTTCCCCCACTTAAAGCTTCTTTCTTGAGTGAAATAATGCACTCAAAGACCTCTGCCTGACAGAATCAAGAAGGAACTTATCATCGTCGTCACCATCATCATCACCATCATCATCACCACCACCACCACCACCATCATCATCATCATCATCATCATCAACCTAGACCTGCAGAGCCGGAAGGGACCTTGGGGGTCATCCATTCCAGCCCTTGCCAAGGAGGCCTCGTGTGGGGATTCAAACTCCCACCCTCTGGCGGCACATCCAGATCGCTAAACCATAGAGCGATCCAGCCAGCCGAACCCCTGAACCCTAATTTGGATTCTTCACACCGTCATCCTCATCTTAAACATGCAGAGCTGCTCTCCAGGAGGTCTGGGGGTGGGTGGGGTGGAACTCCTGCCCTCTGGCTGCGCCGCCGGATGCCTCAGCCACTGAGCGATCCAGCCATTCTAAGGGCCTGCCTTGGCAAATGCTCTTCCTCCACCCACCGTCCCTTTTTTATTTTTGATTTGGGGGGGTTGCCCACGAGGAGGGAGAAAGAGGTGGCGGAGGGCTCCTTCTCCATTTCACGCAGTCCCTGAGTTCAAACGCTGGTGCTAGAGCCTGAAATTCAAAGAGCGCCGTGGCACTCCAGCCAGCGGGGTTGGGTTATCCAGCACTATTAGGAAGATAACCATCTTTTAAAATAATATTTGTTAACTAGACAAATAACCTGGCTGTTATTCCAAGACTTTCTATCTTTGCTATGCCTGTCAGTGCTAATTTCTCTCTTTCTTGGGGGAAAAAAGCAAAGCAAAGCAAAGAAACCCAGATGACGGGGCATTGAATTTCATGTAATTGTGAGTGACCCTGATGTGGCATAGCAGAGGGCTACAGGCAGAAATGGAAACTTTTTTTTCTGAACTAGGAGGGTAACACGGGCCGTTGGCCTTCATATATGGAGCACATTTTTTTGACACGTTGAACTCTCATGTTCCAAATTATCACTGGAATTTTATGAAACTGCTTCACAACCAAGAATTGGAAGGTCAGTTTAGAAGGCTAGCCAATACTGGCCAACACTGGCCACATCGCTCCAGGCTGGTTCTAGAAGCTGTTGCCCCCCCCCAAAAAAAGTAACTTTAGCCTCATGGGCTCACATTTCCTTTCTGAGCTGCATTTAACTTTAAGCGAAAGTTAAGTTGTGCAATGGCTCAATGAAGGAATCCATTTTAATAAACAAAATCATTTTTGATATTGGGTGGGTGGGTGGGTGGGTATGTGAATGGATGGATGGAAGGATGGATGGATGGATGGATGGATGGATGGATAGATGGATGGACGGATGGACGGACGGACGGATGGATGGATGGATGGATGGACGGATGGATGGATGGGTAGCATGAAAAAGTCCTTCCACCATTTTTTTCATCCTCCACAATCCAAACAGTGCATCAATATTTTTATTTATTTTGAAAAGCCACTCTGGGTGGTTTACAATAAAGCATAAAAATATTAAAATATTAAATAAAAATAAAAATGTTATTATTTTTAATAAAATATAACAACTGATGTGTACCTTTGACACCTATTACCTCAACAGTCAATAAAGAATTGATGCAGAGACTTTTTGATCTATCCTTGTAGATAAATCATGCTTTTATGGGGAATAACTAAGCTGAAACCAACCAGGCTCTTTCTTAGCTGGCCTTTTTGGCTAGCATAACTGTTGGACTCCATCCTTTGTCATGACAATAAATAAGAATTCCTTTGACACCCCATCAACCACCTGCTTTGGCCATTTAAAATGGCTTTGCAATTAACAGTTTATTGACTTGTGTAATGAATTTTAGAGCCGTGCATGAAGTTACTAGATGAAAAAGCGGCTGTCTAGCCACATTATGTCAGAGGGAGAAACGGCAAAAAAGCCCTGAATGAGTTTGATGCTATAAATATATTTTTGCATTTGCTCTCCGGTTCCTACGTCCTGATGACTAGAGACAGATACCAAGATCCAGAAGAGAACTCTATGGTAACAACAAAAATAGGAGGCACCAAGGACTGGAGAGACCGAAAAAAGCTGCCTGGAATTTGCTACAGAAAGTTCCAGCACTTCGTTTTTCCATGGGAGGTCTCTGATATAGTGCTAAGTCACATGAATCGCTACCTAGTGAAGGCTTTGAGATCTCCTCTATACAAGCCTTGGGAAGCTTCAGAATTCCAGGTCACCTCCCAAAGAAAGGAAGGGCCAGCTGCCTCTGAGTACTCCCTGCCCAGCAAAAAAGAAAAAAGAAAAAGAAAAGAAAAGAAAAGAAAAGAAAAGAAAAGAAAGGGATTACCATGAGTCAGAATAAACTTGACAACATACATAAACATACATGCAGGGATTGAACATACATGCAGGGGCGTGGTATCAGGAGACAGAGATCTAGTCTCGTGCGCTCCCAGACTCATCTGGTGGGGCCACTGTGAGATACAGGAAGCTGGACTAGATGGGCCCTGGGCCTGATCCACCAGGGCTCTTCTTATGTTCCCATGTTCTTAATTATTATTATTTGAGATGGCTGGGTGGGTCAGTGGTTCTAGGTCTCTGGCTGCCGGAGTCAGAGCTAGGGGGTTCAGTTTCGCCGCTGGGTCTCCTGGGAGAAGATCCAGCCTGGGTGGCCTTGGGAAACCTTCACGTTGGTCCCAGGACGCCCCAAGAGAAGAAGGGAATGGGAGGCCAGCACTGAGTGTTCTCTGCCTAGAAAACCCTGGAAAGGGCTGTCATCACCATCATCCACTTCTTTTTCATCATCATGGCCATCTTAGAGGTGCAAAGCTGGAAACTGGTCGATCATGGGGTCCTGTCCTTTGTCCAGGAAGAACAGCGAGGGATTGAACTCCCAACCGCTGGGCCCTCAGCCAGAGACCTCCATCCCTGAACTACTTAGAATTGACTTGCTAGCACTCCACTGGTTGTTGTTGTTGTTGTTGTTGTTGTTGTTGTTGTTGGTGGTGGTGGTGGTGGTGTTGCAGAAGGATTGAACAACCTGCTCCTTTGGCCTGTTTTTGATGGCCTTGTACATCCTTGAAAGCTCCCAAGGAAATCTAAATTTTAAGAATTTTGAAATTCTAAGTAACTCTGACGCTCCCCATCCGTTGTCCTCTGGGATTTCTGAAGCTGGAACGTAGAAAGAGGAAAATAAGGAAAGCCTGGCAAACGAAAAGGCCATCATCACTTTGAAGTCAGCTGGGAAAAGAGGAGGCTGAAGGGAGGCCAAACCTGTTAAAACCTCCAGAGCCCCCCCCCCCCCGCATTTGATGACATTTGAAGGGGGTACAATTTATTCTCATTATTACTACTGTGTGTGTTGGGGGGGAGGTTGACACTCAAGGTATCTGCAAATATTGTGTTGGTGGGGTTCTTGGTTATTTTTTTTTTATTTTGGGTTTTCTTTTTTTAATAGCCGGATACGACAAAGGTCACTCTTATTCTCGGCTAAACCAAGAAATTTTTTTATTTTAATTTTCCTTTGAAGTCTAAATATAGTCTCCAGTGGAATGCTCCATTGTAACGCAAATAAAACGGCCAAAAGAGCCAATAGAATCTGAACAGCACAATCTCGAGATCCAGGTCTGGTCTGGAAACATATTATATTTTAACAAGTTATGTTGCAGTGGAAAAGTTCTCTGTTGCCACAAAACTTTTAGTACGTTTGGAACAGATGTTTTGAAATATATAAGGAAACAGATCATTGTAAAAAGAAAAGCAAAGCAAAAAGGGACATCAAACACTTTCACTTCACGACCGTCCAAAGCATCTTAGAATAGAAAGGACGACGTGGACTCAATCCAGGCAGTCCCACATCTGCTTCTAAACCAACCGGACCCCTTTTAATTTTATTATTATTATTACTATTGTTTTATGATGATTATTATTTAATTCCTCCAGGAATGTTGGAGAGTGAACAGTGCCCTCAAAGGACTCCGTGCTCTTAAGTGTGCTAATTTGTATACTTGCTGGCAAGGGTCTTCTCCAGCCTACCCAGAAAATAGCAGGAGGCCCCTGGGAGTGCCAAGATTAAATTTCCTTTCCGCTCGCCAGTGGATGGTCTTTCCAAGGAAGGGTCATCGTTCCTGACAGGGCCCGGATCAACGGATGGCTCAAGCCGGGGTCGGCCCTGTGGCTTAGGAAGAAAGTGTTTTATTCCCACTGAGAACCTTTGAACTTTTCCCGAGCCGTCTCTCTCCAAAGGGTATCCACCAGCCTTCAGGTCAGTTCCTCCAGAAGAGGCCAAAGTGTCTTTTTTCCTCAACGTAACCTGCTTGCATTGGGTACCATTCTAATTGTAAGGTGCCTTCCCTGACAAGGAAGCAAGAAGCAGCTCAAGTAGTGCAGTAACATGCATCAAATAATGATGCTGCCTTACACCTGCATGTGTGATTTTTTTTTAAAAAGGAGTAGTTTAACCATTTCTACCTGCCAGAATCACTCGGTCAAGTCAGGCAGGCTATCTGCAGGTACCGACCCCGAGGGACGCCCGGAAAACATCAACAAGGAAAAGAGCCTTCTCGGTGGTTGCACCTCATCTGTGGAACGAGGTTCCCCAAGAGATTCACCTGGCGCCCTCACTACAAGCCTTCAAGAAACTGCTGAAAACCTGGCTTTATAGGTTGGCCTTCCCTGAATATTCTGATTCAACCAACTTATATAAACAGGACGCTGTCATTTTGCCCGCCTTATGAAAATTTTCTATTGGTTTTTTTTATTTGTTCTTATTTTGAATTGTTAAAGCATTTTGATTTTTTGTATTTGTGCTTATTTGTTTATTTGTTCCTTTTATTGTTATGATTTGATTATTTTTATTTTTATTTTAAGTTGTTTAATCTGTTTTTATATTTTGTATATGTTTTGTAAACCGCCCAGAGTAGCTTTTTTTGCTAGATGGTTGCGGTATATAAATCAAATCAAATCAAATCAAATCAAATCAAATCAAATCAAATAAATAAATAAATAAATAAATAAATACCTTGCTGTGGCCTTCCATGGCTGAGCGGCACTTTGAACCCAGGTCCCTAGGCTGCCACCTTGATGCTGCATCCACTTCACACTGGCTTCGCAGGGACAATGAGATATTTTTAAAACGCAGCACTCTCGAATCATCTCCCAAGCTCTCGGTCAGTTCCAGCGTACCGCCTTTGATCGTTAAAGCTTTATACAAGCTGTAATACCTTCTGGCCATATGAAGAGACCACTGTACCTCCTTTGGGAAATGGGAGCGGTATATAAATACAAAAATAAATAAATAAATAAATAAATAAATAAATAAATAAATAAATAAATAAGGGTGTACTTCTCCACCCTTACCAGGGGCAGCCAGTTCAATCCACAGGTGAAGGAGAAAGAGACGCATGTCACGAGGACGTTGCTAATAAATAATAATAACCGCGTGCTGTCAAGTCAATGCTGACTTCTGGTGACCCTTTCCAGGGTGTTCCAAGTAAAGAACAGTTAGAAATGGTTTATCGTTCCCTTCTTTTGGGGTTGCCCTGGGACAATGCAGCTTGCCCAAGGTCACACAGGTTGGGTCTTCTCCCAGGGGCCCCATGGGGGAATTGAACTCCCAGCCTCTGGACCTGCGGACAGAGGCCAGGCACAAGCTAAATTCTAGTCAAAGAAAAAAAGGAGGAAAGGAACTTGAGCTTACCTGCTGTTTTCAAGCCCCCCCCAAAGGCTGAAATTATCAGGATTGCAAAATGTGCGCCCAGCGAAACAAAACAAAATGCATTCACGCCCAAAAGACGGCACATTTCATCAGCTATCGGGACAGATCAGGTCACAGTTGGGGCCAAAGGCTGTTCTTTTCTCTCTCTCTCTCTTTCCCCCTTTCTTTCTTTCTTTCTTTCTTTTTAAAACTCATAATAATGATTAATATGATGGCAACACCCTGCATTTTCAGGGTAAAAAAAACACAGTCTTTTCCCAAACGCATGACTCAGACTTCTCACTCCCAGATATCTGTGAGATTCCCTGGCAAGGGTTGCGGGTCCTTTGTGGAGCGTCCCAAGACCGTCCCAAAAAGCTGTCAAATCTTTCAGTGCTTCATGGGAGGAAAAGAACCAACACAATCCCACACCTGTCGCTGCCCTTTCACGAAAACCGCTGGGAGCCTGCGGCCGAGAATATGCGCCTCGTACTTTCCAACGGGCTGTCCAATTTTTTCAATCGTCCTGACCAAGAATGTGATAGACACAATGTTCTCAGCAATTAAACACACACACACACATCTCTCTCTCTCTCTCTCTCTCTCTCTCACACACACACACACACACACACACACACACACACAGAGAGAGAGAAACAGGGGATTTGATCCAAGGACTTGGGAAATTAAAGTGAAATGCCCCACGTCCAGAGCTGCAGAACCTAAAAACACATATGTAAGCAAAGAAAAACGTATAGAAAGAATTCAAAAATTGGAACAACTGCCTAGTCAAGGAGAAGGCTTCCATCCCACTATCCCAATAAAAGAATCTAGAACGATCCCCCATTAACGCAGAAGGATACAAATGGTGGCAATGAAGCAAGCTGGGCCTGAAAATAAAAAAGGATATGTAACTAGGGATGGGCACAAAACGCTAAAATGGCATTTCGTTTCATTCTTCATTTCTCCCCCTCCCATTTCATTTAATATGAAATGAATTTTTTTTTAAATCCGTGTTTCGTTTGTTTCATTTTGCTTTTTGCTTTTCTTGGGCCGACCAGCCGGCCCATGGGCTGGGTTGGCATGTTTTATTTTTTAAAATATATATATATATATTATCATGCTGACCAGCTCATCTGCAGGCTGGGTCAGCACTTTTTTTTTTTTACCTGTGGTGGCGTTATACAGAGGAAATGTGAAACACTTCGTTTTAACGGGAAAATGACTGTTTTGTTTCGTCTGTAACGAAATGCTGCTTCATCATTTTGTTTCATTGTGTTCTATAACGAAATGCCAAAACAACATTTTGTTTTTTGTTTTGTGCCCCTCCCTATACATAACTTTGGAAATGAGAGGAGAACTTCGACACTGAACAGGGAAGGGTCCCAATTTTGACAGGGATGGGGTGGGATTTGGGGATTTCTC
Source organism: Phrynocephalus guinanensis (assembly GCA_037367245.1). Lineage (NCBI taxonomy): Eukaryota > Metazoa > Chordata > Lepidosauria > Squamata > Agamidae > Phrynocephalus > Phrynocephalus guinanensis. The sequence goes on along the minus strand of CM074748.1, from coordinate 1,350,502 downwards.
CTTCCGGTTCTAAAAGCCACTCTCTGGATTCCCACAAAATTGTGGAGAAATATCTCTTTCTAAATCTGGCCCTTAGTGGGTCAGGGGCAGTCACTCCTTTATGGTAAATGGAGAGGCAGTAAAACTCAGAGGAGATCGAAAGACTGAGGAATGGGTAAGAAACCTAGGAAAGACACCAAGACCACTCAAAGATTCAAAAAAACAAAAAGCCAGGCCAGAGGAACAGTGGGAGTCTTGCATGGAGAAAAAAAAAGCAGTGGAAAACCAGAGTGCAGAAATAACTAGTTGATTCTGGGAAGCTACCGATATAACTGGAAGTTGCTGACTGGCTTCTCACCTCAAGTGACTACCTAGATACTTTGAAAAGTTTCTTTTTAAAGGCATTTTAAAGACACTTTCCCTGGAAATTTTTCAGGTATTCAGGTCATCTTGGTATCCATCCTTTAGTGGCATGGAAACCTATTTTGGGGGGGGGTGTCTCCCATGTTTTCGTGCATGCTTCCTCAAACAGATCCAGAGAACGTGCTGTTTAGTTCTTGTTAAAAATATTTCCAAGGTGCAGTATCGGAGTTGGCCACCTGTGGGCCCCATAGAGCGTTGCCCAGAGTTTTCAAAACTACTGGTAACACCCAGTGGTTCATTCCACAAATTGCTTTTTGGGCAGTGAGAACAACCATAATGACCAGGACAGCCCAGATGAAACGAGGAACTATGGGTTTTTGCTCCCCTCCACTGTCTCATTTTAGAAGGAACCAGAAAACTCCAACCAGGATGCCTAACCTTCAGTCCTAATTTACCCAAGGATTGGCCCCAAGGGTTGAGGTTGGAGGGAGGTTGTGAGTAAGGACTCTTGGGTGTTCCCCCCCCTACCTCTGGCCCCAAAGGGTCTTCGATTCACCTAGCTCCTCTTTTCTAATTTTTGTATGCTTTAAAGAGGAAAGACCGGTGATTGCCGCACCTTCTGTAGACTGGGAGGAAGGCTTTGTTATCCCAAACAGTGTTATGGCAATCTCTCAGATTTTCTGGGGCCCCGTCTGAGCCGCGAGGTTTCAAAACAAAATTCAGAAGAGAAGCTGTTTTAAGGCCAGCCAAGTCATGATACCGTATTTAATCTTCCCCAGTGGTGAGCTCATCTCGCTTTACCAAACAAATACTCTAATCAAGAAAACCCTTTCTCCGAGGGCGGTTGAGGCTGACGTGTGTTCTCTTCCCCCTCCTCCACTGTCTTCTATGGCATATCATAAAACCAATAGCGAAATTGCATTAACCTCCATGAAGCACGGCAGGCAAAAAGAATGGGAAACAATCAAGACTCCAGGTTTTACTTGCTTTCTACTGAGCAAGCCACACCTGGGAGAGTCTCCCCAGATGAATAATTCTCAATGTGCAACCATGGAAAACAGATCTTTCCTTGTTTTCTGCCGGAGAGCCCTTCAGCGGACTGGCCAAAATCCTGTCCCTTTTGGCGTAGCATAAAATGACAGCCTGAGGATGCCTGAAGAGTGGTTATTATGCCCGGGAGGGTGGGTGTCTGCATTTGGCTGACCGATCATGCCAACGATTGTGCCCTTGACGGCGCAGCCAATCGCACATCCGAGCCTGCCAAATTGCTTGCTGAATGTGACTAGGATTGGGTGCTTGGTGCGCACACCGCGTCCAGTTTGCAGGCGTAGCTCTGATGGCCTTAGAGCCCCCTTCCAGCTCCATGGTTTTATGATTCTTCTCACACCCGTTTGCACAGAAATCAAATGAGCCTTGTGGCGCAGTGGTTAAATGCCTGTCCTGCAGGTAAAACTGTGCTCACGACTACCAGGGGTTCAATCCCAGGTAGCCGGCTCAAGGTTCACTCAGCCTTCCATCCTTCCGAGGTCGGTAAAAGGAGTACCCAGCTTGCTGGGGTGGGGTGGGGGCAATGTGTAGCCTGCATTACTGTGATTAAAACTGTAAACCGCCCAGGGACTACTTGAAGTGCTATGGGGCAGTCTATAAGCAGAACACTTTGCTTTGCTTTGCTTTTGCCCACTTTGGGGGTGGGGTTGGCCTTTGGCAGCACAAGCCATGGGCTTGGTCAGGCTTTTCCCTTTCTGATCACCTTCTGCCCTGCCCCACAACCAAGGAGGGAGGGTCACATTTCTCAGGTTGCAGAATCTCGTAAGGGATGGCCCCTGTTGGGCTTTTCTTCAGCTCCTGAAAAAATAGGAGGCACACTGCATTTCATCACCTTTCACCAGCTCACCTTTGAAACGCAGAGGGGGGGGGGTTGGCGGCGGCTAGGGAGGCGTTCAGGGGGAGAAGCAATTAGCAGGGCTTCCCAAGGAATGATCCGGCCCCAAGCAGGTGCCTCAAAAGTAAACCTCATTCCCAGCAGGCCTCTGTCCATTCCCAGCAGTCACGTTGCGATAATTTATGGGAGTCTTTCACCAGCATCAAGCTTAACACGGGGCCTAATTTACAGCCGCTTTGTCACTCCTTTTAACTAAAGAAAGGTGAAGGGTCCAACCAGGCTGCTTCTCCTGAACATGCCTTTTTAAACCACCACCACCCCTTTCAAATATAAATAATAACGAGAACAAACCAGTAGTCTGACATTTACCTTTTTGGTAAAGAAGGATTAAGTACAGTATATATAAACTGCGTTGTAATAAATGCAGGCGAACTTAATTTTTTTAAAAATAAGGATGACTTTGTTATACTTTCATTATTTTAACACCAGATTGCAATCTAGCTGCTGTTCCAAGGTGTTGGGGATCCAGTGATCATGGTTTGGGTTTTTTGTTTTTTGTTTTGTTTTTTGTTTTTTGTGTTGTTGTTTTTTGCCGCTTGGATGTTTGGTTTTCTCCTCATCTTTAAAAGTTTGTTTCCCCATTTTGTTCCACAATTATTTTTAGATTTTAAAAACAACTCCCTAAAGAATTTCGACATGGTCTTACCTTTCTAGTACTCAGCTATTTGGATATATGTTTGTCTGTTTATTATTTATACACACGGACCCCTCCTAGGGACAGATCACGAATAAAATCAGATTCGAAGCAGGAACCGTGATCTTGAGGTTGGTCTCCCAATATCAACAGATCCCTAAAGGAATTGCATACTGTATATCGGTGCTGCAGTTATCAGCCGGAATCCAGGAACTGGACGCAAGGAGAGTTAGCCCATGGAATCTAAGGGGGGGGGAGGATTCAGCTTCTTCACAGGTTTCGTTGATTCAATGGGTTCACTCTAGCTGCAACTGGCTGCCCGATTTCAGCCATTCTGAAATCACAGCCTCGGGCCAGAAACTGATGCACCTACAATCTTGTGTAACGGCAACTGCACAAGGATCCCCCCCCCTCTCCTTCTTGGTCCCTGTTTGCACAACTGGGAGCCATTCACCCAACCAGGAACACAACCAGGCGCCTGGGAAGCAAAGAATCCTTGTGTGCGCACCTGTGCATGTCTCGCCTTGAATGTTGAGCGTTTGAAGCGTCCGTTTTCGTAAGCCATTCTCAGGAGAACAGATCTGAGGAGGCACAATCCATACAGGTGACTGGACACAATCCCTACAGGTGACTGGACCTAGTAGGACTATGATGTAAACATTATTAGGGGGAAATTATTATTTCTCTCCCCATAGAACCTGCAGAGAACATATCCTAAGGGCCATACCAAGGATGAGAGAGGAACAGAGCCCTACAGGCTGGTGTTAAGCTTTGCTAGTGTAATAAATCTGCCCGTCCACCCACCCTCCCCCTCCCCCTCCCCCTAGGGTTATGGAGAAGGTGGCCGGCTCCTTCCCGGGCTCACCTTTCCTCCCTCTGATACAGTTAGTGCTCCTTGGCTTTCTACGCCTATTGCGCTGGTCTCCTGCCCTCCATCCATCAGCCACACAGGGACCGGGAGGGCTTGCCTTTCTTCTTCTGAGCCACGCTGATTTATGGCCCCCCTCTCGGCCACCCACTGTGCTCCCGTAAACCATGGGGAGACATTCCACCTCGATAAAGGTGGCAAGCATCCATTAGAGATGCTCTCAAGCTGCCTCGGTCCCAAGGCAAGACCGGCCGGCTATAAATCCCCTCCCACAGAGTGTGCCACCTCATCGCCCGGGTTTCCCATCCCCTCTGAAACCTCCTAAGCTCCTCTCCACTGCCTCCGTCTCTCTTCGCTCCTTCTCGTGTTCTGCCGAGGGGAGGGAAAGAGGGTCCAACCTTCGGCAGCACCGCCAGCCAGCGAGTGTTTGGTTAATGAAGGTCCTTGGCTGCAGCAACAAAGGGATTTGCAAAGTCATTCGTAGAAATGCCCACCGACGCATCTTTCTCCCTTAGACAACTTTCATAAGGAACAGAGGAGGGGAGGAATAAGTGAGGAACAATGCCATGACCTGCCGCAAAAGAGGAGGAGCAGGGCTACCTCTGGAGGCAAAAAAAAAAAAAAGAGTTGAGGCTCAGGATGTCCCTACTTTAGAGAAGGCAGGATTCTCTGGAAAGGACCCATCGTGCCAGGAAAGGTGAGAGGCACCAGGGAAAGAGGAAGACTCCATACAGAGGCAGACTCACACTCTGAAGGAAGCCACGGGCTCAAGTCTGCAAGGGCTGAGCAGGGCGTCTGAAGGCAGGCTATATCAGATCTGGATGCAACCAAGATCTGTTGTGTCTGGAGATCCTAAATCTGCCAACGAGCTGACGCTCAGAATTCCCACAGGACCAGAAAATATCCTGGCAGTCTCTGGATGTCAATCTGCCCAGATGAGGAAAAAAATGTCAGCCTGGGCTAACTGGTGCCCTCTGAGCATTTCCTTCTAGGTCTCTCCTGTCCTCAAACCCCAAACCTTTGGCGAGGTTTCGACAGGTCAACAGAGACCCCCCGCAGCTGGCACACTCAATGGCCTGTTTGGAAAGTTCAGAGAGCGCGCATGACGTCACGGGCATGACACACGGGCCCTTTGCTAATCGCATTATATGCTGTTTAACTTAACACTGTGAAGCTGTGTCTGATAACACTGTAAAAGACCATTTTATTGTAAATTAGATTATCCAAACCTTCTGGACGTTTAGGTCAGATCTTGTGGGAGGTCTTTTCTCAGCTGCCTTTTCTTAAGACCCTCCATGCATCAGCTGGCCTCTCTCCCATTTGAATCAGGTTTCCTTTAAGATACAACCCCAGAAGATAAATAAAAAGCCGTTCGGCCATTATCTGTGTCTTTAGCTCAGCAAGGCTCATCGCTTATATATGACCAGAGAGTGGCATGTGCCTTCTCTCTCTCTCTCTCTCTCTCTCTCTCTCTCTCTCTCTCTCTCTCTCTCTCTCTCTCTCAGTGGATTTTGTGTCCTCTCTCTAAGTACTGGAGTTTGTTACCCTATCCTTGTGGGGTAATCTATACTTTAAAACCTGCCTGTTCCATTAGCTAGGTCCAGGATGGATGTGAGAACATATCAGAGGTTATTCCTCACCTGGGTCTTCCACCAAAAACAGCACACAGGGATGCTCCCGCTGCATTCTCCTCCTCCTCCTCCTGTGTAGGAATCCTCTCCATGGAGTGTGATGATATAACATCCTTATGGGAGAAGTCCCCCCACCCCCAGCAACCGCCGCCCCAGTCTCCTGAGCCATACCGTTAGCCTAAACCTTGGGTGCCCTTGGTGGAAAAACTGATGCCCTGAGGACATCACATTGTGTGCACCATTTTGCCAGATGTTTTCATCTGCATTCCTGTGGCAACCTGGCCGGCTGGCCTGATTCTAAGTCCAACAGACTAAGCCAAGTCCTGCAGTGCAAGTTGAGCCAGTAGAAGTGGCCACACACCCTCTGATGAAGGCACCCTTGCTTGATTCCCTATCTCGTGCTGGTCAGGAGGTTTGGCACAGGACTGGGAATCCAAGCAGGTGGCAATCTGCCACTGGGAGATCCTTCCTTTCCTTTCTGCTGGCATATCTGCACAACAGGATTCCAAGCACTGACTTTGGCAGGAGAGGCACAAGGACCTCTTGTATAGTTATATCGGAGGTATCGGTGCCTCGCCTGGACGAGAGCTCGTCCACGATTGAGGAGGTGGAACCAAGTACCACTGTTTGCCTTCTGAGGGCTTCCAACAACCTCGGTCCTTTGCTGAGACAACATCTTCCCATGGCTCAGCCACCAGAGTGTACCAAGAACTGTCCAGGGTGCTGAAGATTTTGCTCATTGGCCCCAATCCCAAGTTAACCAGGTGTTGTTGGACTTCAGCTCCCAGAAACCTTCCCCACTAGCTGAGCTGGTCAGGACTTCTGGGAGTTTTAGTCCAAGAACATCTGGGTACCCAAGACTGGAGACCACCGCCCTAGAAGTGGCTTCTGTATGACCTGAGACTCTTGGCCAATGGTTCCTCACCTTAGGTTCCCAGGTGTTCTTGGACTCCAACTCCCAGAAGCCTTCACCACTACTTGTGTTGGTCAGGACCTCTGAGAACTGCAGTCCAAAAATGTCTGATGACCCAAGACTGGGGACTACTGCCCCAGAAGTTGTTCCAGTATGCATTGGCTTGGCATGTTATATCAGTGTGGCTTATGTAACTAAACCAGACTTGCTGTATTGTGATCTGTTCTGACCTCATGTAACTGGTCTGCCTGCCTGCCTGCCTATCTGTGCTTGCCAGCATAACACAGTCAGTGCGGCCACAAATTGCCACATGTTAAGACATCGATGCAGGCATCTGCTGTGCCATTTATGAACCTGCCTTGGGTGTCAGGATCACCAGGGTAGGCCTTTCTCTTAGTCTCTCCATCCTCACAGATGTACTTGGTGGGGACATGGCAGAGCAGGGCCTCCTCTGTGGGTGGTCCCAGCCTCTGGAACTCCCTCCCACTGGAGGCCCAATTTTACCATCCATGCGCAAGCAGGCCAAGACCTTTCCTCTTCAGGCAAGCTTTGTTTCAGCGGATGCCAGCCATATCATTTCAACAACCCTATTTTTGTTTTAAACTCTGTCCTAATAATTATTTTTATTTGACATTTTTGATAGAATGCAAATTCAATAAAGATTGTCTTAGTACAGTGTTTCCATAACTGACTGCTTTACTGTTCTGCTTTTTTATTGATGTAAAAAAAAAACTTTGGAATAAATGAGTGCTGAGTCTGCCTTCTCAAGGTGCACAGCATTCCCCTCAAGATTTACACTGATAGTGTTATCCAGGGTGAAACCACAGGAGCATTTGGGTGACCTGCAGCTTAGACCTCAAGGCACGCTGTGACCTTCCCCAAGGAGCTGCAGAAGCTTAACGAAGAAATTGGGTAGGGATGAGCAGTAGAAATAAAAGGCAGTAAAACCAAGCGCATGCATGTGTTGGTGGTGGGGGACCTCTCCTCCTTATGCCACCACCCAGCTGACATTTCCAGAGCAGATCAGCTGTCATTCCCCCAACCCAAACCCAAATGGCCGAATCTGTAAAAAAATGAACTAAAAAAAAAACATCTGTCATGGTGGCGGTTTAAAAAAGAAGATGATGAAACTCCCACTGGCCAAAGGAACTCTCTGCTTTTGTTTTCGATTAGACCGGTGCAGGGGTGTGTGGACTTGGTTTTACTCGAAGGCCATAGACGCCCGGTGCCTTTGCATTTCAGGAAAACCTTCATTCATCTTTCTGTGGATTTTGGCTTCAGGACGGAAGCCAAATCCGCTGGCCTCCTTCCAAACCACAGCAAAGTTATAGCAATGTTCTCAAGCCCACTACAACTCCATCTTTCCCTCTTAAAAAAAAAAGGCACCGTTGCTTATTTCTTCGCAAAATGATTTCTGTGTAATAAAAAAGAAAGGGGAAAAAAAAGAAAAAATAAAGGTATCAAGTGCATCATAAAAGGTTTTTTTTATTGCTGCTTAAAATATAATTTGCTTATGATCTCTCCTCTGAAAGGAAACGGCAGCCTAGAAATTATTGCTGATAATCCACCCTGGGTCACTGCTCTCCAAAAGGTCCTGCCCACAAGTTCACCGTTTGGCTGTTGGAATCTCAAGCTAGTGGCTTCTTTTAGGGGTTTGGGAGGTCTCCTGTTGGGCCTCCCACCTTCCCCGGTATTATGGTCTTTTTCAGGGAATCTGATGCTCCCCAAGATAGACTCAGCTCCAACATTTTAACCCCCAAAGATTGTTCAGGCTCAGTTGGATGGGTCTAGGGCCAGGCCCAAAACTGGACCAGGAATGGGAGGGTGGAGACCCCCTGGAAGGCGTTGGTGCCAAGTGGAAATGTGAAGAATCCCTGGTGGGGGGAAAAAAAACCACCCTGATGGGCTCTTGGAGGAAAACTGCTGCTCCTTGGCCGTGCTTGACCACTGCCCTGGTTTCTGTGCGTTTGGTGCATCTGGCAGGGTGGTGGACCTTTTGATGCAGTCTCACCGGTGGCACGGATAAGGCCAAGACCTGAACCTTTCCTTTGCAGAAGTATTTCACAAAACCTGTTCTGCCCTTTTCAGCGTGGCTGCTGCAGCAATTGCGCTGGATGTCATTTCAAGGGCATGGGGGGGGGACCCTGCTCCACCTGGCCTTCCAAGGATGCTCCCCTGGCAGCCTCACCTGTGGTCCAGCGATGCTCCAGAGGCAGGCGGGAAGGAGGAACCATGCTTGGAGAGACGAGGCCCAGGGGAAGGCCGAGGGGGCGTCTGGCCCAGGAGCCTGGGGCGCGCGCGGGGGGGGGTGTCTGGTAGCCCCCCACGGCCACTCGCCCCACACCTGTAGGCGGGCCGGTTCAACCCCTAAGCAACAGCGCCGCCTAGCGCCTCCGGGTGGGAAAGGAAGACACCCCACCGCTTCCCTGGAAGGGCTCTTTTTGGGAAGCTTTGGCAGGTCGCGGGTGGTGGTGGTGGTGATGGAGGAGGAGGAGGAGGAGGGCGCGCGCTCCCGTGGCCTCGACGTTGGCTTCCAGGGCTGTCTCGCACACACACACACACACACACACACACACACACACACACCCTTCCCAGGTCCCCTTTCCTCCTCGCAGTCCTCCCCCCCCCCACGACCCCCGCCAGCCCCCTGGCCGACTCGCGTCTGTCTGCGGGCAGCTGCCGTCGGAGATACAGTGTCAGGGAGCGAAAGGCGGGCGGAGGGAGAACCAGAGCGAGCGAGGAAACACCTGTTCCCGACAGGAGGAGGAGGAGGAAAAAGAGGGGGGGAAGCCCCGCCAGTTTCCCCAGCCCCCCCTCCAGCCCTCCCCCCGCCAGCCCATTTTTGCCTGCCCCCCCCCCCTCCCCAGCCCGCCTCACAGTCCTCCAGATGCTCCCGGGAGCGCCTGGGAAAACTCCCAACAACAAGCCTGGTGAAAAAGAAACGCAGTCCCCCCCCCCACAACCCCCCCCGCCGCCGCCGCCGCCTTCCCTTCCCCTTCCTCGGGTTTCCTTCTTCCCAGCAGCTCATAAACGCCGTGGGTTTCCCACACGCCCCAAAACCCCAAAAACACCCAGCGAAGGGGGCGGGGGGGGCGGGAGAGAGGCCTCTTGGCATCAGAGCTTGGGGAGGAGAGCTTGGACTACAAATCCCTCCATGCTTGGCCGGGCAAAGATGAGCCTTGTAGTCCAGAAGGGTGGGCTTAAGCATCTATCTATCTATCTATCTATCTATCTATCTATCTATCTATCTATCTATCTATCTATCTATCTATCTATCTATCTATCTATCTCCAGTTGGTTTACTGCTCTGGGTTTACTAGACCAAAGGTTTGGTTTTCTTTTCCTCGGGAAACTCTCCCCACGATTCTGGATTGTCTGGCTTGGTAGGGGTGGGGTAGGGAACAAAGGGGGGGTTCCTGCAAGACGCCCCCCACCACCACCCCCGGCTCTCCCCGCTGCCCAGCTGGCTTGGCCAGTTCGGGTCCAGGGTGCAAGAAGCCACTTGCTGGAACCCTGCCGGCCTTTTTTGGGAAGGGCGCATTTACGGGGAGGTTCCCCCCCCATCGTCTCTTCCCAATCAGGGCTGCCTGTGTAGAGCTCCCCTGCCTGCCTGCCCCAGGAAAAGCCCTCGGCCCAAGGAAAACTTGGGCAGAGTTGAAAAGAGAGAAGGCGGTGCTTCGCGCAGCCCTTGCGCCTTCCGGGACCTGCCGTCCCAATCTCGGGCAGCGCTTCTGGCATGTTGGCGATTGGCGAGGCTTTCCCCTCGGATCCCGTTTGGTCGCGGGGTGGGGGGGGGGGGGGGGGGGGGTGGGGAATCAGCGATCCTTCTCTTCCCTCTCTCGCTCCGGCTGCCTTCCCGGAGGGGGGATCGAGGCCAAGGCGAGGCGGGGTTTGGACCCGGCCAAAGGGGGGATGCCCGTGAGGTGGGGCTTGCACGCGAAGGGCCGGGCTGCCCAGGCGCAGGGAGGCGGGCGGGCGGGCGGGCGGGGGTCTGGAGGGGGGGGCGGTGGCGGCGGGCGGTATATAAGGTCCCCCCGCCTGGGCCGGCCCGGCAGATCCCGCCGCGATGGCAGGCCGGCGGCAGGCGCGGCGGAGGCGTCGAGGGGCCCGGCGGAGGCGGAGGCGGGCGGCAGGCGCGCAGAGCAGGGGGCGCGTGGCCCGACGGGGCCAGCCGGCGCGGGCTGCCTGAAGGAGGAGGAAGAGGAGGAAGAGGAAGAAGAGGAAGAAGGAGCCGAGAGCGGGTGGGGGGGACCCGGCCGCGATCGCCCGCCGGGCGCCCTGCCCGCCACTTCGGACCGGCGGCCATGGCCGACCTGGGCGGCTACCTGGGCTCGCTGGACCTGGACTGGCACGGGTTCTCCTCCTCCTCCTCGTCGTCGTCGTCGTCTCTTGGGAACGCGGCGCTGGCCGACGCGCCGGGCTTCCTGAACGAGCGCCTGGGCCAGATCGAGGGCCGCCTCCAGCGGGGCTCGCCCACCGACTTCGCCCACCTCAAGGGCATCCTCCGGCGGCGCCAGCTCTACTGCCGCACCGGCTTCCACCTGGAGATCTTCCCCAACGGGACGGTGCACGGCACGCGCCAGGATCACAGCCGATTCGGTGAGAGCCCGGGCACCGGGGAGAAGCCAGGAAGGGGGGGGAGGGAAGAGGAGGAGGAGGAGGAAGAAGAAGAAGAAGGGCCGCCGGATCCCCATCCCCATCCCCAACCCCCCATCCCCGAGAGCAGCAGGAGAGGTGGGGAGGGCGCACAGCCGCTGCGCGTGGGCACTCGTGGAGCGGCCCCTGGCGAGCGGGCATGGGGTGTGGGGTGTGGGGGGGGGGTGCGGGTGAGGAGGGAGGGATGGCGACCCGTCTAGCCTTCGCACACACACACACACACACACACACACACACCCTCGAATCCCTGCCTTCCCACTTCGGTCACCTTCCGAGCCGCGCGCTCGCCTCTCTCGGCCAGGTTGGTTCCCCCACCACCCTCGCCAAAAACAGACCTGGGGTGGGGTGGGGTGGGGGGAGATCTCTCTTCCCCTCGATGTGCCCCTTTCCCACTCCTCGCGGGGCTCTTCCTCCCGCTCCGCCCCCCGTCCCCCCCCCCTTCTCCAAGAAAACCGAGTCCCGAGGGGCAGGTGCTTTCTGGACCCATCCTCGCCTCTACCTCCGCCACCATCCAGGACTCCTCACGCCCTTCACGCCAGGCATCCTGAGCGGACGCCACGGAGGGCTCTGTGTGTGTGCGTGCGTGTGCGCGCGCGTGCGTGTGTGTTGGTGCGCATCTCCGCGCAGCCCTGCCAGGCTCTTGGGGTCCGTCCATTTCCGACTCTCCCGCGGGTAAAAAAATAAAAACTCCGCTCGCAGGTGGACCGGAGTGGCGGGGCGGGGCGGGGAGGAGGCGCGCGAAATCCTTGCAAAAAGGGATCTGGGGAGGTTCCGATCCTGAAGCTAAAGCGGCATGCCAGAGACGGGGCGTCCCTCTGCCTTCTCCGGCCCGGGTTATTAAGACATTCCCCAGGAGGCTAGAGGGGCGAAAGGAGAAGCCGGCGCCTGCCTTCCCCAAGACCAAGGAGGAGCCTTGCATGTTTAAGAGATTGAAAACCCTTCTTCTTTTGGGGGGGGGGGTTTGGCTTTCTCTGCCCCCACTCAGCATCCCTCCTTAAAGCTGTGATCGTTTACTTACCAGAAAGCCTCCTTGAACGTTTGAGTAGATCTCTGAAGGATTGTGCCATAAATGCTTTAAAAAAAAAACCTGAAAGGAAAACCACCAAGAACAGGTGCAGAACTTGGAAACGGCTGGGTAAAACAGGTGGGAAATGTCCTTAGCGCTTGGATGAATTTCACAAGTGAAATGTTCAGCTTTCAGGATCAGGACTGTGCCGTCAGGGAGAAGGGATGGCCTTTTTAGAACATAGGTGTGCCTGAGACTTGGAGGCGGTGGGGGGGTAGCCTGCTGAGCTTGTGGGAATCTGATTGCAGTTCTCTGCAGAGCAGACATGTTGGAAGGCCGGGCAGAAGTTGGCTCCGGGACCAGCCTGTTGGTGGGTTTGGGATGACCCACCTCAGATCAGTTTGCATCAGTTGATGTTTTGTCTTCGGGGGCTCCTGGGTTGTTTGGACATTTGTTTTAAAGGTCTGAAGGAAGTGGCCAGGTCCCCTCAAACTACCGGGATCACGTTTTCCTGGTGCAGGAGATGTTAAAGAGTTGGCTTCCCATGGTCAACCCCCACCCCCCACCCCTTGTTGAAGCGGGGATTTGAACCCAGGGGCTCTTGGGTTCTGCTGTGACTCCTATTTTGCCACAGCCCTGCCTCTGGGTAAAGAAAGGGGAGAAAGCAGAAAAGAAAGTGCACTTACAGGCAGTCCTAAATTTGATTTCTTGAGAGTAAGTCCTGCTTTATTTATTATTTTATTTAGAGTATTTTTGCCCCACCTTTCTCCTTGGAAAAGGGCCGAAGGCAGCTTACAGTAAGAAGGGATAACAGTCCAGTACAATCAAGACATGTTCAAGTATTTAGGTTAGATGGACCTGTCACCTGAGGAAGCAGCTCCTGCAGTGGTGGTGGTGGTGGGAGAGAGATGCCCTTGTGTTAAAAGTGTTTTGGGGGACCTCCAAGGCCTTGGATCCATGAGGGGGGGGGCTTCTCCAGAGGAGACCTGTTGAACTGGCGGCCCTAAGCACATCTGATCCCACCTGCTTTCGGAAGCTAAGCAGGGTCAGCCCTGGTTAGTACTTGGATGGGAGACCACCAGGGAATACCAGGTGCTGTAGGTGCCTGGAGGAGGAACTGGCAAACTACACCGGTATGCCTGCCATGAAAACTCCATGGACATGGGGTCACGAAGAGTCGGTCACAACTATAATGACGCAACACACAACACACATCACCTCCCTCTCCAGCCCCTGATTCTATGGGGCCTGGTCTAGAGTCAGAAAAAAAAGGGCTTGTGCATTCTCCCTTGCATCATCATCATCATCATCCACCATGAAAGTCAGCAGCCACAGCACAAAGACAGCTGCCAATGTGTCTGTCCACTAGATCAGCGAGAAAGGCCCTCCCCGCACACATGAGGGTTCAAGTCCTCATCGGTGCAGGCACTGAATGATTGCGGGCCCTTCCCCCTGAAGAGGTGGGTCCTTCCTCTTCCATCAGTCTGACAAGGAACTCGCTGCCACCACCCCCACCATCATCCCCACCCCCAAAAAGGAGTGTAGTTGGAAAGGATGCTGCTGCTCTGCCAACATCCAAGGCAGAAACAGACCTGTGGGAGCGGGGGGGGGGGGTGGATTCTAAACAATCTTTCCCCATTCCAAAGGAGTATATTTGATGGCCAAGTGAAAGCCTTTTTCTTTCTTTCTTTCTTTCTTTCTTTCTTTCTTTCTTTCTTTCTTTCTTTCTTTCTTTCTCAAGGCAAAGTCCTTCTTGCCTGCACGCTTTGGCAGAAAAGCTGCAACCTGCCCCCCCCCCAACTTTGCATCGCACAGGAGGCAAAGAGTTAACCGCCCGGGTGCCCTCCATAAACCCAAGCGTTCGCATTCCATACGCGTTCCAGCTGTTGGCATCCACTGATGTAAAGGAGAGCAGGCTTCTGATATAAAATATTATAGATTTCTGCTACAGGCTGCTCCCACAGGCAGTATAAAATAAGTAGTTATTTGCGGTAATTGGAGGTCAGAGCTCAGGGAGGGGGGGCGGAGGAGGGGCAAGAAGGCAGTCGGGGGGGGGGGGGAACCTCAGGTGCAAACGGAGGCAAAAACGTGAGATGGGGCAGGGCAAGGGAAGAAAGATGGACTACTGTTCCCAACATGCTGGGCGGGGTGTGCCGGGAGGTGTAGTCCGAAGCTGAATGCTGCTCACTCCCAGATGCTTCCCTTTGCGTTCAGCACTCGTGAAGGTTTAAGTCCCAAAGTTAGTAGCAGGAGATGCAAGGAGGCTTCCTATTTCACTCCTGTGCCAACTCTTTCGGAAACTTGATGCTTTCAGACATTGAATCAGGAATACAAGTACTTTCCCCGCATCCTGATTCGCAGCATGCCACGAAGGAGGGTGGTAGAGTCTCCTTCTTTGGAGGTTTTCAAGCAGAGGCTGGATGGCCATCTGCCGGGAGTCCTGTGATGGGGGTTCCTGCATGGCAAGGGGGTTGGACTAGACGGCCCTGGAGGTCTCTTCCAACTCTAGGATTCTATTGGAGATGAATCCAGCTCACCTGTTTCCAGACAAGCCAAGCTAGGAAAACTCAGGCAACCTTGTGCAAAGTATGCCCTTTGAGGGGACTACAACTCCCATCGGACATAGCTGGTGCAGCCAGCAGTGAGCAATGCTGGGAAGCACAGTACCACTACACCTGGAGTGAGCTTTGTGAAGCAGAGGTAGCCAGTGAGTCCTGCTTTAGGGCAGCGGTTCCGTGCCTTGGGTCTCCAGAAGTTTCTGAATTGTAGCACAGCTGGTGGCAAAGGCTCCTGAGAGCTGCAGCCCAAGAACATCTGGAGAGCCAAGGCTGGGAACCCTGGCTTCATTTGGAGAGAGTTGGTTCTAAGCCTTCAGAAAAGAAAAGGGGAAAAGCAGCTGCCCTCGGAGGCCGTGCCGGGTGGAGATCCGATCCATGTTCTTTTCTCCAGAAAAGTGGGCTTCTGAAAGTAAAGCCCCGGAGAGTTAGGAGTTCAGGTCTTACAAGGGGCAGGGGGGACCATTAATACTTTGAGAAGGCATTGAACACTTGTTTTGCCTGAAGGGTGCCTGAAAAGAGCCTCGGAGAGAGGTGAGCCAAGGATACCGAAGGTCCAGATGCTGGAGAACCGACAGGACCTCAGCTAGCAATTTCTGAACCTGATCTCCATCCCAGGGTTGTTGTTATGAGGAGGAAGTGGGGCAGAGGAGAGCTAGAGGCTCCCACCTTGAGCTCTCAGCCTTCACCTGCCCCTTCTGGTCTCTGAGTGCTGCAGGAGGCAAACTCAGAGATTTTTTTTAAAAGCTCTCCCTTAAAAGAAAAGGAAAAAAGATCAGCCTGCCCAGCCAGCGGGGCCACTGGGTGGGCTATTCTGGAGCTAAGCAAACAAACAAAAAGGAACGTTCCTCATGGTTGGGTGGACAGGTTGCGTTCCGCCCTGTTTCGTGGAAGGCAAAAGTGGAAGGATGCACCGGAGCTTTGCAGAATTGCGCCCATTTTCACAGAGGGAGGGAATGAGGCTGCTTAGTGAGTTTTGCAGCCGAGATTCAGCTTGGCCGGTGGACTTCTTGGCTCCAGAAGCTTTTGCGGCTTCAGCTCAGAAAGTGCCAAGGTCACCAAACCAATTTTAGAAAGCCGCTCTGAGGAGCAAATAATTTTCTTCAAGAAACAGAGGCTTTAGATCAGGGAAGCGGATTGTGAACCCTAGCCTCCAGAACCTTCCAAGAATGAATTCCCCTTTAGAGTCATTGCAGCCTTAGAGTGAAGGCTCCATTTCTCTCTGTTAGGCTCAAACAGGTGTTCCCCTCCACCCTTCTCTCTTCACAACCAACCCTACCAGGTAGGACAAGCTCAGAGGGAGTTGTTTCTTACGTCCACCCAATAAAATCCATGGCTCGGTAAGAGCAAAGGCCCTCTGAACCCACCAAAGGCTCCCTGTCCAGTGCTCTAACCATTATACTGCACTCTCTTCACTCCCCCACCCCCCAATGTGTGTGTGGGAAGACAGCTTTGCTCCCTCCTTCTCAGGGTGGACGTTCAGAAGGAGAATTCAAGAGAGGCCTGGAGCCAAATGGTGCCGTGGAGCTCAGCTGCTCTTAAAATGTTCCAGCGATGCTTTTTTCCAGGCCTGTCACGCCCCCCCCCAACCTGCAGAAACAGAGGCCGGCGCAAACAGGGTTGGGGGTCCCTCCCCCCTGAAAAAAACCCCATGCAGCTCTCTTTGCTGCTGCCGATCCACTGAGTTTGGGCACCCTCCCCCCCCAACGCACCTGTTTCCAAGCAGTTGTTTTGCAGGCTTTGGGGGAGGGCAGAAGGCTTTGGGGGAGAGGGAGGCAAGTTGAACTGAAAATTTAGATTTGCACATATTCGCACAGCCCCCCCCCACTCCCTCCTTTGCCCCTGGATATGGTTGTATGAGAAGAGACAGGTGCAGGCAGCTGAAGTAATCTTTAAACAATTGTTTTAGCAATATAACAATGGCTGGCAAGCTGCCGGCGCTTGATGGAGGTTCAAAGATAACTCCGCATTTTCAGACCTCAGAAATTCCAGGCGAATCTCACCCGAATGCGATCTGGGGAGACTCAAAAAAGAGAAATAAATGGAACAAATATCTCTCTGCCATGGAGGAAAAGGACGGGGACTGGAAAAACAAATCATGTTTGGCCAGGACGCAGCCTGTTGGAGTGGGGAAGTGAATATTTTGGTCCTCTCCCAATCACCGCTCCCAGCGCCGGTCATGGGTAGATCCAGGAGGGTTCACAGATCAAGCGGACGAGATTGTGGCAAAAAAAGGGGGGAGCTTCTCTGCACCTTGTGAGGGGAGCCCCACCTTGCATTATGCTGGACCCCCTCTTTTATCTCTCTTCAAGGAGCTCTCCTCCGAAGGCACCTCCCGAAAACCAAATAAATCTGTAGGCAGCGGTTCAAGAAGGAGTGCATTTTAAGACCTGCCCTTCTGGGCGATGGAGACGCAGAAATACACGCTGCAACCCAGCTGGGCTGAAAGTAGCAAAACCTTATTAGGTTTGCAAGGCTGATGGGTTAACAATTAGCAGGATTAACAATGAGCAAAGAGTCCCTGGTTGATCCTGCAAGGCCTTCTTTAAAAAGGTGTCCGAAGTTGCTGAGAGGTGACATGTTCCAAGATGTGGCATGCCTCCGTTTTCACACACGGGATTTTGCCTCTAAATCTAAGACACCCATACACACTCCCTGTGCTCAATAGGTACTACTGGCTTTTTTTGTAATGTTTGTTTTAGTCAAATGAGCCCCCCCCCCCGCTTTTTTTTTCATTTTGCAGATTTAATCATTTAAACATAATTTGGTTCTCTAGGCAAGCTTCCCGTAACTTACTTCTCAATGAACATGGCTACTTTTGTGCTCAGATATTTCTTTAATCAGTGACAGTGCTGATCCTTTGTTACCACACCTTTGTACAATTTGCTTTTATTATTGCTTTATTTTTATTTTTCATAACTCTGAGACCATATATATATATATATATATCCAGTGTTATGTCAGCCTCACCTTTTGGAAAAGGAATTTCTCCAGGTGTGGGACCAAGACTGTGATGAAGTGGCACATTTTTTTCTCCCCCATAAAAATCTAATTCTGCAAGGTGCCTTGATGGATTAATAAAACCGACAAGGTTCTGTTGCTTTTGTCATTATCTCTGGCAATTGACCTGCCATTAGACATACTTGAAAATTAATACAGTAGCCATGTTGGCCACAGAGAAAGATCTCAAACCTACAATCTTAGGCCAACGGGGGGGGGGGGTTCAGGAGAACGGGCGCTTTTACATGACCCCTAAAATCTGAGGCAAGAGCAAACGTTTGGGATCTTAAGGTCAGTTTATCAGGCAGGATGTTATAAAAACTAGGCAGGTACAGAAATTGAGGTTAGGGGACACTTAGTCTTAAAGCCATGCAGACCCCATGTTGTCTTGTGGAAATGCAAGGTCTGCTGATTGCCATCCCATTGGGTAGGTTGGTTGATGGCATGGGATTTAAGGAGCAGGAAATGTAGTTTTGGAGACAGGCAATTGGAGGTAACCAGGTGTTCAGGGAGAAAGAACCGCAGCCTCTCAGAACAGACAGACAGACAGACAGACAGAAAGAAAGAAAGAAAGAAAGAAAGAAAGAAAGAAAGAAAGAAAGAAAGAAAGAAATTTTAATGGAATTTCCCCCCATTTACAGAGGCAGGTGTATTCCCTAAGGAGATTTTGTACTGCCTCTGGCTTTATTCTCTGAAGTTGCAGAAGTGCTTGAGGCCTTTGAAGCAGAGGTAGATGGTAGTTTATTTGTCATGGACACTAGCCAATCGGGTGACTAAGGAGCCAAGCAATCTCTTTTAGACCACATGCATTGTGAGCTCTCTCTCCTCACAGGTCAACTCTTGGAGCCAGGAGCATAAAAACATTGTCCAGGCAGCCCTAGATATTTTGCTGCGTAAGGCAGAGCCACAAACGACATGCCCCCATTGACCCAGAATCCAATTGTGTAGAACTTCAAGCCGGGCCAGTTGTTTTGGCACAGAGAGTAGGAAAGCCGGTGAGCCTTGTTTTCCCAGTCCTGGCAGTAAAACTGTAAGACGGATTAAGTGGAAGGGTAGTTTGCTCCCCGGTTCTTCTGCCCAACAGTAGGGCCGGCCCTGCATGAAAGAAACCACTGGCTTCTGCATCATCATTGGCCTTCAAGGGGATTAAGCAGGACCTGGGCAGCCACCACTTGTATGGTGGTGACAGGTGGTGGCAAGGCGAGAAGCATTCCGTCATTGGCTGGTTCGAATTGTAGCTGAGACCTCAGTCTTCTTGGCCCTTTGGGTGAGGCACAGAAGGCTTCCTTCCCAAGGAGCTGAAGAGGCAAGTGGGTGTTCCTCTTTCCTCCGTAGATGTTGAGAGTCATCAAGCAGTAGCAGAGTCTTCCGAGGAACCTCGGAGAAACTTGCAGCTGCCCAAAGGCACGTGTGGGGTGGAACCCAACCGGGGGGGGGGGGTCTCTGCAGGGATCCTGAAGAATGGAAAGTTCTAGATGCTCTATAAATAAATTGGGTGGCTCTTGGGTTGTTCTCGGAGCACTTGCTCTCCCTGACCTGTTTCCTTGCTCGTTTGCAATATCACTTTTCCATCCAGGTGGAGTGGCTATTTCTCTGTCTCGGGATACACAAGCCTTTGGAATTTCCTAAGGTGCGCCAAGGGCTGCCTCCAGAAAGGGAACCCCCAATATTGGACCTGTTGGCTAGGACTGATAGGTCCCCGAGGCTGACATCTGCCGGGCTGCATTTCCCTTCCTTAGAGAAGCGCAACTGAAGTGTGGGATGCCCGTTTGACCTTCTCTGACCTTCCCTGAACACCCCGGGTGGGTCGGGTGGGTCTTCCTCCCATGCTTCCACCTCTGCTAGGTCCAGGGCTGTCCCACGTGGTCCCCGAGGATTGGAAGAGGTCATGGGACAGCAGTTCCCAACCTGGCATCGCCAGATGTTCTTGAACTGCAACTCCCAGAAATCCTGGCCGGCACATCTAATAGTGGCAAAAGCTTTTGGGAGTTGTAGTCCACGAACATCAGGGAACCCAAGGCCAGGAAGCACTCTGGTGGGATCCGAGAGAACCAAATTCCGGTGGAGACTGAATCTGTCACTAGATTGCTGTCAGAACAATAAGACATTGGCAGACGATGAGAACTGAATGCTGCGGATCGATGGAAGGGGCTCTGTCTGGGAAGTGGAAGAGTAGAGGATCGCTGACCCCGCAACCAGAGGCAGGGCAAGGAGCTCCTCCTGAAGATTTCACAGGAGGCCTTTGTCCCAGGTGGCTCCACACGTTCCCCCTTGGGAGAAAGAAATGAAGGAACAGTTGGCTGCGATTTCCTGTTTTTTCCTCGGAGGTTTCGTGCCCAAGGCGCGCGCAGGCGAGAGCGAGCGAGAGATGAGCAAGGGCTTGTGGTGCTCCTCATCTCTTGCTCTGCCTCGACTCCTCTGTCCCAGGCATGGTGGGCCAACGCTTTGCTTCCCACCTCTTCTCTTTCCCAGGGAGGCATCAGTGTGGCAGAATCCACGTTATTTTCCTGCATAACATTCATTCCGCCAACACTGGTGACAACTTCTCAAGAGCTTTTGCGCCTGCCACAGAAGCAGGCATGATCCCTGCCCTTCATGGTTACGTTCCTTCCTTCCGGGAGACCCCCTTTTCTTAGAGAAAAGGATTTCCGCTTGGGAGCAGTCCCAGCGACAGCCCTTGGGACAGAAAAGAGCTGTACCAGTGACTTAGCCAAGCATGAAATCTGGACTATTTAAGAATGGCGCTGTTTACTATAATGATCCTCCCACCCCCTGTCCAGAGCAAGAGTGCTTGCCTTCTTGAAATGACTCGTTATTTTTAATCTTGGTGTGCTTTTGTTATTAATTTTTTAAAAGGAATTCTGGAGTTCATCAGCTTGGCCGTAGGACTCGTGAGCATCCGTGGGGTGGATTCGGGACTTTACCTTGGCATGAATGACAGAGGAGAGCTATACGGATCGGTAAGTATGAACCTTAACTGCATGTGTGGAACAGCCCATATTTTGCATCATGTGGATGCCATGATGACGGTTTCATCCTCCAGGGTGAGGCCTCAAAACGGCCCACGTGGCCTTGTCTTTCAGGGCCATCGTGTGGGTGTGGGAAGATGTCTGGAGAACAGATCCATAACTAAGCACAGATCTGTTATACTGAGAAAAAGGGATAAGCCACAAATCCTTGAGAAGGGATGAGATGAAAGACTTGTAAAAGTTGCAGCCAGATTCCTGGGGGTGCTTGGCGCATGCATCAATCAAACTTGTGTAAGCTGCTGCCATGAATTCCCCGCTCACTTTTGAAGGTGCTGGCTGCAACACTAGTTGTGTGCCTGATTACAGCTCACAACACAACCAGCACCTCATTCACCAGTAGCAATGTGCCAATGTGAGAGATGCAGTGCCATTTGCGGGGAGGTACAAATTTTGGAAATTCACCCTCGTATGAGGTGTGTGATCTGAGACCCAGGTTCTACCCTCAGGTTCAGCCAGGGGGATCTCAAGGTTGCTGGTGCAGCAGTAATGCGTTGGCCGCCGAGCGTTCCAGGACGTAGCTATATTAAGGCTCTGAAGGCAGGGCGTCGGTCCCACTTCGGGATATGAACTCACTCTAGGGTTATGTTGCTCTTTGGAATACGGTGTCTCAGGATCATTTTGCTTACTTTTCGGCCCTGAGAATTCTTTACAACGAAACCACTGCTGCTGTCGGTTCCAGCCGCCTGTGTTCCGCTTGAGGTCGACCAGGCACTTCCTAATGTCGCGAGGAGCCCTTCTTCTGAGCTGTTTTCATTTCAGTTTGCAGCCGGAAGCTCTCACGATCAAATGTTCCTCTTTTGTAAAAGCAATCCTCTGCAGAGAAAACGAAAGCTCGAGGAGGGAAACGCAAGCGTAACCTCCACCGTTACATGCAAGCTTTCTGTGTGTAGGGATTTTGCGCAGGAGGTTATTTTTAGGGTTCAGTCAATTGTCCACTTGGAAGTGATGGAGCTCAACGCAAGCACCCTTACAAGCATGTGGTGTCTGCCAATGATGACACTGAGCACCTATGTAAATGCTCTTTATTCAATGAGTCTACTCTGGTTGGGACAAGGAATGGGATGTCAGCTGCAAGCATTCTATTAGTATCTCCTTTTGCAGAAGAGATGTGAGTAGAATGTCTGATGCCTCTCAGGAGAACGCTGCCCTGCTCCCTCCCCACCCAGGGTCCTTCAAGGGGATTTAGCTATCAAAAATAAACAAAAAAGTGACCAAAATGCAAAGAAAAGTACACTCCCAGACATACCATTCTTGGCCACTTTTGTGCTGGGGGAAACCTGCACAGCACGCTCAGCTACGTTCAAATTACGAGTGGGAGACGGAGTCTCAGGAGGGGTAAAAGCAGAAAACAATCTTTATTCCCTGTAAAATCATTTAATTCTCATCAGTCTGGAGCTGCTACAGACCAAAGAAGAAAAGAAGCACACTCCTCCTGAAGAAGGCCCCGCCGAAATGCGTTCATTCAGCAAGCGCTTTAAAAAATGATTTAAACGGGGAATAAAAATTGTTTCCTATTCTTATACATCCCGAGACTCCGTCTCCCACTTGTATTTTGACTTCAGTGGATGTACCCATTCTTTTTACTTTACACTCAGCTACATGACAGACCAACACGCTGCACCTCTGCAGGGGAACCGTGCACGTGGCCAAGCCAGGATTCTGCCCGAAGTGACAAATCACTTCTTGAGAGCAGAACGCAGGCAGTTTGGGTTGGGCTGGGTGGACCCAGGAGAGATGTTCATGAGATGCAGAGAGGCTGTAAGGTCCTCCTTCACATGTCTTCCTTCTCTCTTTTCTGCTCCCCTGTTCCTGCCGCCTGGCCTCGCAGAAGAAACTCACCCGAGAGTGCGTCTTCCGAGAGCAGTTTGAAGAAAACTGGTACAACACCTACGCCTCGACCCTGTACAAACACTCGGACTCCGAGAGACAGTATTATGTGGCTTTGAACAGGGACGGCTCCCCCCGGGAAGGATACAGGACTAAGAGGCACCAAAAATTCACTCATTTCTTACCAAGGCCTGTGGAGGCAGCTAAGACACCAGCATCGTACCGGGATCTCTTACACTACAGGTGATGCTTTTGGAAGCTGAGCAGCCAGTGTACATATATATTGGGATCACAAGGTTTTTTCCCCCCTCTCCTGTTTTTCTTTTTTGCTGGAACACTGCATGACAAAGTCATTCCATCCTTGTCAAACCGAGACAACAGAGAGAGGAGCATGTAAGAGCATTTCCCTTAAAGGGTGCATTAAGGCCCTGTGTACTCTGCGAGACGGGCTAGCGAAGGAGGCCTGATCCTGATCCGCCTGGGTTTCTTCGGGAGTTTTCTTCACCTGGTGGGCTAGGAAGTATCCAAACGACCACCGACAGAGGGGACATGGTTTCGGATCGGAGATGACAACCACCAGCGTTGCTGAAGGATCTTCCTCCACACAACTGGAACAACAAGGCCAAGGTCCCCAGAAATGAATTGGGCATCGTTGGCAAGCTTGGAGCCGTAGTTACCTATGAAAGGGGGGGGGTCTTTAGGAGGGTGCAGCTGTCCTGTTGGCTACTTGTTTTTCCTTTTGGCGGCCCTGATAGACTTGCTGGAGGTTGCTAAGCCCAAAAACTTGACCGTTGCCTTGCGCTCACAGACTTCCGTGGTGAGAAAAGGGACCAGAAGGCAGAAACTATCCAAATCAAATCAGACACCTGGCAATCTCTGGTCCTGAGGAGGAGGGCAGGTGTGGATGTGAGGGCATAATGCATGGACGTGTGCGCATGGCATGCATGCAGGCGTCTTTCCTGGTGTTGGGAGCATAAGAGCAGAAAAAAAAAACAGATCGAGGAGCTAGCCTTTTAAAGATGTAAACATGGTAAGGACAAATCTATTTATAAAGTGCATATGATATTTATTTTATATATTTATTTATTTCAAAATTCTATTTTATTTTTTAAAAAGAGAGATATTATGGCCCAAGTTACTGGAATAGGAACAAAGGGAAAAGTGGGTTTTAAGAGCTTATTGGCAATAAAATTGTCTTTATATGTTGTGGATTGGCTTGCTGATTTATTCCAGTCACCATCCTTTTTTGAATTCCCATTAAAATGGGATGGAATGCACTTACATGTCAGGAATGAAGAAACATCTCTTGTGGGAGATGAAGAATTTCTCTATCAAGGCTAAAGGGAGAATTACTGAAAGGCAAAACCTAGTTTAATGTCACAGCCCTTCCCCGTTTTGGCTACAACCTCAAACTTCCCAGGACTTCTTGGTTTATGCTTACTAAGCAAATGCAGCTTCTCCTGCACTTGGTCTCTCCATCTGCAACACTACGATGTCAAGTGAATGGTATGCGTTTGCTCTTCAGAGAAGGGCTCGTCGTGATTCCCACCCTTGAGTGATTTCCAGAAAACCACGGCCTCAAATTGAGGTTTTCACTTCCAGCGAGAGTAGAGCCTCCTTCCCTGGGAACTTGGCCCGTCAGCACTTAGGGAACCTCCGTTGAGTCTGGCGTGTGTTGATTGAGGAGCAGTTGGCTTTAGCCCTACCAAAATGGCCACACGATGCTCCTGTTCCCCCCAGAGCTGCTGATTTGTTTCGGCAGCCCATCTGGTGGTCATCTCTTGGGACATCACAGTGCCTCACCCCAGAGAGGAGATGATGGTGGCCTCGGACCCTTGACCCTCCCATCCATTCCCCTTGGGTATCCTTGATCTGGGAGCTCAATTCTTTTCAAATAAGAAACTCCAGATCTCTGTTTACCACCCAAGAGCCTCGTGACACAGTGGCTAAAATGCTGTACTGCAGCTATAACTGGGCTCCCGAACCTGGGCTTCAATCCCAGGTAGCCAGCTCAAGGTTCACTCAGCCTTCCATCCTTCCAAAATCGATAAAAGGAGCACCCAGCTGGCGGAGTGTCTGTGGGGGAATGTACCCTGCATGATTAATTGTAAACCATCCAGAGAGTGCTATAGGGCATTATCTAAGCAGCAGTCTTTGCTTTTCTTTTTTTGCTTTGCTAGTCCAGAGTAAGAAGGGAACCAGGAGGAATACACCAGCCAGGAGAGGCAGGCCCATTGAGGATGGACATGTCCTCATCCTTCCCACGCCAGGGCTTCTGAAAAACATCTGCCATGGCTGACTAATGGAGAAGGCTTCCAGTCATTGGAAACCCTTGGCTTTCATCCAAATGATGTAAACCCCTTGCAGAGGTCTTAACAGTTCTTAAATGCCCTTGGTGTCTTTTTAAAAACATCACTCCGGGAAGTGAAGGCGTCAAACCCGGGTCCCAGAGTTGGTTTGTTTCTACTGCAATTCCCAGAAGGATGCAGCCACCGCGACCAACAGGCAGGAAACCAACTTCTTCCAAATTGTGCTAGACATGTTGCAGTTCTCCATGGAGTAATGGCAGACTCTGCCCGGTGTTAGGAAGACCAAGGACGACGCACCTGCCATGTAGGGCTGGGTATCCTGTGGGCCTCGGGAGGTCCTGGTTTTTAAGACCCTTGGCTTGCCTTCTCCCCACAGACCTCACACAACACGATCCCAATGGGTGCAGACTGGCTGGCTGATTAAACACTCTCCACCGTTCCTCACAACTGACTTGACCAACTAGGGTCGATGGGTGCCAAGAAAGACCAGGATTTTTGGGACAGCCTTAAGCGGTCAGCTCCATCTGAACATGCAGCCACATCCAAGAGGCTTTCAACATTTCCAACTTTCTCTGAGTGTTAGGGTCACTGAAAGGGAGTGTGCTACTGTGTGTACATTATGCTATGGAAGCTCGAGGTGGACCATCTGGTTGAACACCATGGGGGCAGACAGACGCTTGGACGAGATAGGCTTTAGGTTTCATCCAGAAGGTCTTGTCCTATGTTTAAGACTGTTCCCAATCCGTTGGTTGATTTAGCAAGGACAAGCCATATCACGGCTGTCAGGTTAGTTTAGTAAAGCAGGGCTACAGAGGTCTTAGGCATTTTGGTCACTTTATTAAATGAGATATTAAATAGTTTTAAATTTCAACTACCAAACAGCACTTTGAATGGTGAAAACACAGATAGCATACTGTCCATACTTGGATGCTTCTCTTTTAAAAACACGTTTCCAGTCCTTAATATGTATTTTACAAAAAAGCCTTATAAAGAAGTGACATCTTTTCTACAGTACTTTTATGATAATTTCATATGCAACTGGAAAAAAGCCATCTAAACAGAAACAAAGGGCCAAGTCTTCACAGCTGTATGCTTTCAGCAGCCAAAGCTGGTCAAGGGACTGAAACAGTACTATACAACTGGGACAAAAAAGCATGTACACTATCACAATACTAAGTAAAAAGAAAACGCTTTACATCCAAAGGAAGAAACAGGTTACAAAATGTGGAGATCTTAGCAGGCAAAACTGTATTACAAGCAACATTTTTCTTTTTTTTTAATTCCATCATCTTATATAAGCAGTTTCAACTAGGTAAAACATCTAAAACAAATATAAAAATGAGATTTTATGGATGCCATTTCCGGTCTTTAAATATTGGTTAAAGCTTGAAGTTATACTCAAAAGCACGCTATTATGCAGCTATAATGTCAAGTGAGAAATACATATGCAAAATGGTCCGACATTTATTTGCTTCAATGCTTCTTTTTATGTCTCTTAAGACATCACTGTAAGCGTTAGCTTGTCTCTTCTGCTGTGGGTGAAGCAAAATGAGTCTTCAAAAATGTTGCCTAAAACTTCCACGCCTGTCTCTTTTAGTTGTAAAAAAAATGCCACTCAGATTCCGAGCTATCGTTCAGAAAGTAGAGGAATGTCCTGGGTTGTGAAATTCACCTTCAAACATTTGTGTCTTATTTAATCTTCTGGTACGAACCACCACCTCTGGGGTTTTCCCTTTCTTGCCAAACTGAATAAATGTATTAAATTATACCAGTGTGTGTGTGAACAGGAGTAAAGCATATGCTTCACATCCCGTCGCACCCACACGCACGCACGTACACACACACAAGCTAAAACAAGTCATGATTTAAATGTGCCACAAAATAGACCAAAGCAGGTTCCCACCAATCTTCAACCAAAGATCAATCGTTTCAAAATGACTTTCTATCTCCCCTGCATTATCAGCTATATGGTCAGAGAGATTCCTTTCAACTCAGCAGGGAAAAGCAAAATGTTCTTCCAAAATGATTCAGGGAGTCAAACCTGTTCACTCTCTATATATATATTGACGAGGCTTGCTTTTTCTGGAACCCATTTCCTCACTCAGATTTCTTCCTAGCTTCAGAATGCTCTCGACCCTTTCTTAGTCTTCTTCCAACACTTCAAAGCAAAGGTACCCATCGCTTTGTTTTTATGCCAACATTTAAAAAAAAAAACCACAAACACAAACAAAAACCCCAACCTCATTCTGGAAACATCAGGGACGTTAACAAATAATCTATGAGCCCCTTCTGTGTCCTTTTAATAGAAGGAAATGGACGACTCGCTCGTTTGCACACCCTGAAGGAGCTGTGAATGAAGCTTAATGGGCTGGAGTTTTGCTTCCGACTCAAGATTCAAACTAAAAGCTGTTTATTTATTTATTTGTGATTTATTTGTTCCCACCCAACCCTGCACTTTCCTTTTCTGAAAACCATGAAGAGAACATGGGGCAACCAGAGACACTTGTCCATAAAAGGAGGAAACACTCCACAATTCTGTCCGTATTGCAAACTGTGCACGCGCATTCCTTCATTATGTCGAGAAAGCGATTATTTCGGCTAGTCTTGGGCTGTTTACTGAGCGGGAAGGGGAGAAGGGTTCAATTCCCAGCCACCGCCACCTTCTCTCAGCCCCAAAATATCAGGAATTCATACCTCTCTCTGCGCCACCCCCACCCCTGACCCCACCCCACCCCACTGCCGGCAACAGGACGAGGTGCTAGCACTGGCCATCAGGGAGTCCACAGAGATGTGCTCAGCCTCGGAATCAGCACAGGATGAAAGGACATGAATAAAAAGGTTGCTGGACATTTATTCCATCACGAAGATGAAACAGAAGTGGCAGAAGGCTAGAGAGAAAACAGCATCTTCTCGGGCTGTAACTTAAGGCTGCAGTCACAGTTTCCAGAAAAAACTGCACGGCTTGGGGCGTTTCAGAGCAGTAGTACATAATAATATTGCACTCAGTTCTGTTTCAAGATTGTATTCGGTTGCTACTCTTTTATCACAAACAATCGGGAGCAGATGAGGTCTCCAGCGTCAGTCCTGTCCAGACTTAAAATTTCACCTTTTGTGAAGGAATATAAAATGTTCCACTCTTTTGAGGAATCAACTGTAACCAAGAACTCAGCTGGGTATGACAGAAATATACAGACCTGTGATCTCTTTCCCAAGCTTCTCTCACTGGATGGCTATTAACAGCAAAGGGAGGCGGCGTTTGGACAGGAAACCGGTGCAGCACCCTTACAAGTTATGAAAGGACCTGTTTTCACTGAAAACAACTTGTTATCTCCTGTACTGACACGTGTAAGAAGACACTAGGCAACATTGCTGACAAATAAGAATGGAAAACATCACTAAAACGAAACACTGGGAACTAATGGGGGTTTGGGTTGGGTTTAGGGAATCGCCCAAACTATTTATACAGTTGAGTTCGGTTAAGTCATTGATTCCTAAAAAAATAAAAAAAGTTCTCTCTCTCTCTCTTTCTGTCTCTTTCTCTCTCTGATTTTAACAATCCTTTAAACGTTTAGTGCAAAAATCACATTTAATTCCCTTGGGACGGTCCTGGGTTCTTGCCGCTCAGTGCAGGGGGTGCCCGCTGCAAAGGGGGTGGGTGCATCGCGCCAGCAGCAGCAGCAGCTTGATACATTCCTCTCATATCTATCTGCTGGAAGTTGGAAGGATTCATGATTAAACCGGGCGGCTTTGGCATCATCAGACTCATGGCGGCTTGCTGGTAGGACAGCTGCTGCTGCTGCTGGGTGTACTGCTGCTGGAGCCGTCGGTTCATCAGGATCCTCTGGACGCAGCCGATCAGCTGTGAGATGAGGAGGAGGAGGAGGAGGAGGAAGAAGAAGAAGAAGAGGAAGGGAGGGGAGGGGAGCTGTTAGACCCGTCTCCATAACGCCTTCCCCTTCAGACACGGCCTCCCCGACCAAAGGATTTCGAACCCCCAACCTCATCCTTGCAGCACGGCCATCGCTGTGCAGCACCATTTGCAACCTGTCCTTGTAGACACCCCATGGGAAGCCATCCCTTCCGGGGCTGCAGACCCCTGAAGACTTGCCTGGGGCACTGCAGGCCGCCTTTCTTGGGGTTGCCGAAGGGACAGGGATCCCCCGGTGAAATGGCACCCACAGGTCGGTTCCTGCCTGCTTTCCTGAGGTGCCACCCTCTTGAGGCATCTACCGGGAGATGCCAAAGAAATGTTTTGTGGCAAACACCAAAGGGGGCGGGGGGACCCCCCCCCATGTATGTCCAGCCTCCTTGGAAAGTTTCTGCTTTCCCAGGACAACATGAAATTGCGCTGACCTCCAAGGTGCGAACTAACGGGCCGTGAGCAGACGTTAAGTCCTTGGAGCTGAGGAAGCAAGGTTTTCTAGAAAAAATGTGATTTTTTTTCTGGCATGGAAACCACCTGGGAAGTCTAGCACCGGGAAATTTCAATCCCATTCCTCGTTCTGTTTGATCCACAAAGGCTTCTTAGACCTGTTCCTGAAATCACAAGGGTTCATTCCCATCCCTAGCAATGAGATCGGCGGGTGCCCGCACATGTCCATGCCTCATAGCAACTTCCGGCCTCAGAATAAAAAGGCCACGGCGGGGAGGCCAAGATCCCCAGGCTCCACTTGCCACATGTTTAAGCCCTCCTCCCCAAACATTAATCCTCGCAGCAGTGCTTCAAGGCCGGGTGCCTGAACCACCACCACCCCCTGCATTATTCCCACGCTACGATGAAAGGCCAGAGGGCTGAAAATGTTAAGCAGGATGCGTGCCTCAGGACCTTTATCATCAAGTCCACAGCAGCAAAAAGGTGTTTGCGTGTGACCTAGTTCACTGCTCACTCCACCTCCTGTCCCAATGCTCGACTGCCTGACTGGTTGATAAAGCTACGGGACTTCCTGTCTCGGTGAGAAAGGTGCAGTTCCCACCCAGGTAGGACGGAAACAGTCACGAGACGGACACCTGGCTAGTCACTGCCACCTCACAGGGATGGTGTCAGGCTCAGAGGGGGCACCCAAGAGAGGAAGCTTCTGGGAGAAGCCCCGAGGTCCACAGGTCCTCCTTGAAGGTGCGCGTGCGTGCGTGCGTGCGTGCGCGCGCGCGCACACACACACACACACACACACACACACACACACACACACACACACACACACACACACGAGACGTGGCGCGACGCCCGAGCGGCAGCGGAGGTCCTTACCATTTGCTGTTTGGTGAGGACGTCATTATAGATGGCCTCCCGGCGCTTGACGTCCAGCTCCTGGCTGGCTTGCCGGCTGAGGGCCAGTGCCTGGACTTGGGATTCTGTGAGGGTGAGGTTCTCCTTCCACTGCCAAAGAAAAGATGGCCACGGTCTGAGAGAGCCTGTCCCCCCACGGGGTCTCTCTTCCTCTTGGGGAAGGAAGCCCGGGGCATGGCCCAGCATGGCCAACTACGGAGAGGTAGAAGAGCCCCCCCCCCCCCAATGGCCCCGTTCAGCACCACCAGCTTGGGGCACTTGGGTGTTTCCTTCCATGGGCTCCTTCTGCCTTCCATGGATTCTTACTGGCTGCCCGTGTCGGCAGGCCCTCTTCAAAGTGGGCTGAAACACTGTGTCCGCTGCCCCTTGGGGTTTCCCGCAGAAGAAGCTCTTTCTGTACCCCTCTGAGGTCCTGGCCGCCTCCAGCAGCAGCAGAAGACCATAAGAAGAGCCATCATGTTGGGTCAGGCCAAGAAGGGCCCATCTAGTCCAGCTCCCTGTATCTCACAGGGGCCCCACCAGATGCCTCTGGGAACGTATCTCTGTCTCCTGATACCACTCCCCTGCATCTGGCCCTTGAAGGACCCCGGTTTTAAGCCTGGAGATGACACAGATCTCCATCATGGTTTGTAACCTGTTATAGACTTTTTCCTCCAGGAATCTGTCCAATCTCCTTTTGAAGGCATCCAGGCCAGATGCCACCACCACCTCTTGTGGCAATGTTGGCTCTTCCACTTTAAAAAAAAAAAGGCTGCATGGCTCAGGGAGGGAAGGCGAGAGGGGGGAAAATGGAAACGGCCAAGGGCTCAGGGTCCCAGCGGAGGAGCCCTCCACGTAGGGTACAAATGGAAAACGTCACCTTCCCTGTGCTCTGGGTAACCCCGCATTTGCTAAAAGGAAATGAAAGCCACCCGAGAGCAATAATAATAATAATAATAACTAAAACCACGCAGGGGCAACTTCCTCCTGTCCTTGTGGCAAAACGGGAAACCTTTCACAAGGCCACTGCTTGGTCATGGATGGGATGGGATGGCAGCCTCGCCTCTTGGGTGGCATTTGCAACAAACAGGCCTCCGTCACCCACCGAAACCAGTGTGGTAACTGGCAGAGGTGTGAACCGGCCGACTTTGTGATCCACCAACATCATCATGGAATGAAGTAGCTACTCTGGTTTCATCTACTGAGCCTCAGTTTGTCCCACTTTGGCTAAAACTGCGTTGTCGACAAGATTCTCTGTCTCCTGTGACAACTGGGTTGTTATACGCAACTCTAACCAAAGACCAGCAATGAGGAGGTTCTGTTGTTGACCTTCTATGGGGTGACGGGGTTAAGGGTGAGGTCCAGCATTTCTGTGCCAGGAACAAAACCCAAATCCCCTAAATGCAATTTCTAGCCAGGCAGGTATATGTATTGTTTTTTATTTCTTGGAAATCTACTCAACTTCAGAACAAAAGCCGTCAGTGTTCATCATTCGTTTACTTACAATACTAGAAATGATGTCTTCCAGGGGCTGGATTCGTGCTCCGGTCACATTGTTTGTGGCTTCTACCACTTTTTCTCTGCCTTGATTAATGAGGTCCTGGAAGAATTGTTAAAAGCAGAAGACTGAGGAGCGATGCTTCGAATTGCCCGCCAAGTACCACAAAATCCCAGCTTTGTTTTGCCTCTCCACGCCGTGACGTGAAGCACAGGATGGAGGTTTGCACATTTAAAAGGAGGCCACGTAACAGAAAGCATGACACATGGCATGGCTCTGTTGAGAAGGTCAGGCACGTGACCAACACGGGAGGCCCCCTTTATCCATGAGATCAATAGCCACTGATTCACTCATCCACCGTTAGGAGATATTTTTAAAAATCCCCAAACCTCATGCTTAGAACAGATCCCCTGCTGATCTAGGGGCCTGGGCATAATTCATCGGAGAGGTAAGTCTGTTCCCCGGGTGTTTCATTAACAGGGATACCCGGGAATTTACCACTGACATTGCTCAGCTTAAGAATGATTATTTTTCGCCCCACCCCCCACCCCAACTCCTGCCCTGGCCTTTGGGGCTCCTCCTACCCACCTCCAGCTGCTGATTACTCATGGAGGACAAGGCCTGCAGGTTGAAGGGGATGTACTGAGCATGGGAGTTGTAGCCGGGGTTGTAGGCATTTCCTGCCACCGGCATGTTGAAACGCATCGTCAGGCCCTGGAAAAGAGAGGAGAGAGAGAGAGAGAGAGAAGGTGCATTTGAGCATTCCAACTGGGAGGAGTTAGAACATCGGCAGGCAGCCTGATCCATTCAACGTCAGAGGACACCCAGCCCGGTGGTGTGGAGGGGACTATCAGTAAATGCCTGAACGTGGCATCCATCCAAACCCTACTTTTGAAAACAAACCCTAATTTTTGCTCGCCTGTGTTTTGTGTGGGATTTCTTCCCCAGAGAGTTCACCTACAGCAACATTTCTCCACCAGTTTGTGGGCAACAAAGAGCAGAACGGGGGCGAAAATAAATAAATAAATACACCCTCACTTCTAACAACCGCATCCCAGAATAACCACTTCAAAACGGACACTTCTTGGTCTCGGGCCTGATTATGTCTGGAGACGTGTGTCCATGCTGGAAGCTGAAGGATGGCGTTTTCTGAGAAATGGGTCTCATCCCAGGATGCCAAACAAGCGGGGGGTGGGGGGTGGCAAGGTTTGGGCGGGGGGGGGGGGCTTCAGATACTGGTGTACCACCTGCACAAACCCAGCTGGCTTGCTGACGTTTAGGGATGAGTGGGTATCTATTGCAACCCCACCTGCCCTGATATTAAAATTGGGGGGAGGGAGGAGAGGGAACAAAGCAAACTGTGCTGCTCGTATAACATCTCGTAGCGCTTAAAACACCCTCTGAGCAGTTTACAATTTAATAATGCAGGCCACACCACCATCCCCGGGAGGGAGCTGGGTACGCACTTCACTGACCTCGGAAGGATGGGAGGCCGAGTGAACCTCAAGCCGGCTACCTGGGATTGAACCTGCCTCCTGAGGAGAGTTTGGGCTGCAGCAGGGCAGTTTAACCACTGCACCAGGAGGTGCTTGATGGAGAGCACGCTTTGGGTCCACCTGACTTTGAGGAGGTGGTATGCTCACCTTTTTCTCGGCTTCATATTCGGCCCAAGCAGCCTTCCTCTCCTCTTCAGTCAGCTCTTCTTCCTCTTTGTGGTCCAGGAGGGAATCGTGCTCGTGATAACCCACAATGTGCTCTTTATGGATCTGGAGGAGTTCGGCTAGGACTGTATCCTGGCAGATAAAGAAAGCACCAGTGTTCTGCTTAGACGCCGCCCCAGAGTGTTTGGGAAAAAAGAGACCACCACCGCCACCACCACCCCGAGGCCAGGGGTACAAGGAAGATGCACTGAGTCGTGCTTCCGGGGTGGTGGTGGTGGTGGTCACACTTTATTTTGCTTAAAGTGCGATGGACGTGGGGGAACAATTTTAAGACCCACATCTCAGAGCACTTTTTAGAGCAACAAAGTGGACGTGGGGTAACGGCCATAGAAGTGTGAAAGGGCAGGCGGGATATATAAGTAGGAAATTGCAGCTCTGGTGGAGCTCAATCTCCAGGCAAGCAAATGGCTTGGTCATCATTCTCAGATGTTAAAAGGAAAATATGCCACAAAAGGTACCTTTAAGACACACCTACAAA
Source organism: Phrynocephalus guinanensis (assembly GCA_037367245.1). NCBI lineage: Eukaryota > Metazoa > Chordata > Lepidosauria > Squamata > Agamidae > Phrynocephalus > Phrynocephalus guinanensis. The sequence continues at coordinate 1,316,827 of CM074748.1, read as the reverse complement.
GCGGCAAGTCAAGGGTACTCGGAGTGTGTGTGTGGTGGTGGTGGGGGGGGGGAGACCGCAGGAAACAAATAAGGCTGCAAAGGAGGGCCGGATTCATAAAATTAAATTAGCACAACGAGCATTCTCCTACAGTCTACGTAGCAGCACTTAAAGGACCGGGGAGTTCCTTAACATGCATGTGCCGTAGTTCCTATGGCAACGATACTGTTGAATACAGTGCAATTTGATCCCCATACACCACGCCAACCCAGTCATCAAAATGTGGTTCAAATTATAGCATACTGGGTAGATCTGCCTTCCCTTTGTCTGAAATGCAATTTGTATTCAATAAAGGTCAAATCATGAAAGGGTAAAAACACCACTTTCATGAGAAAAGGGGGGGGGGAAGAACCCGGCCGTCTCAACAATTCCAAATATGTATTCACTGAAAAGGGTTGCACAGAGATTTTGTTGTAAAACACCAATTATTTTTTTGCCACAGGGAGGACTGTTAGTGTTTAGACTGTTGCAGCTGCCTCTGTCACCTCACGCCTTGGTCATTTTAGAAGTTATTAGACAAGTTACAGAACCAGCGCCGAAGACAATCTGAGTGAAAATGGCAACAGTACGAATCAAAAAGAAAATACAAATTAGTGTAACTTTTTAAATGAATCTATAAGTTCTCTACAAAAAAAGAAAGAGAGATGTGTGACATCCTTTAATGGATGCATAACAGCTCAGTGGTTTAGAAGCCAGAGGTAGGGAATTGGATTCTAACTGGGTCTCCAGGGAGAATAGCCAGCTTGTGTGGTGTTGGCCAACCTGCACAATCCCAGGGCAACGCCCAGAAAGAAGAAGGGAAGGAGGTACCACTTCAGAGGCACTCCCTCCCTGAAAAGGATCGCCATAAGTCAGGACTGAGTCGGTGGCACATGATTATTGACACAAAGCCTTCACTTTGGTCAACAACTGTTTTGCCCCATGTATAACCAAACTTTAAAAGCTTCCATACAGATTATATTATCTAGGCACAGAATCCAAACTGCCACGAGTCAAGAAGTCAGCACTGGCATGAGCTGCCGTGCATCTATGGGCGACGTGAGAGGTGCGTGACAGTGAATGCCTACTCCCGCTTCTCCACAAGGGGCTACTTGCTGCTGAAATACGCTGCCATGCCTGCTGGAAAGGAAGGCTCGTCCCTTCAGCCAAGAGGGTGACGGGTGAGAGATCTCCTTAGAAAAACCCTACCCAATCCATTTTTTATTTCTTTTTAAAAAAATGTGTAGAAAGATGGGTGTAGTGGCCATGGAGAGCCAAGGGCCCTTGCTCTCCACTGCCGGTTAATAAAAGCACCTGCAGACAGGGTAGCTGCGTTGGGAGCCTCTGTCAAGCGCTTCAAGGAGATGGCCGTCCCACCGGACACCCACCCCACCCACCCACCCACCCGAGGCAGTAGCCTGGTGGCTCTTTGCTTACTTTGGGCAGCATCGGGGTATCCCTTTTCTTCTTCTTTTCTGAGTTAGGGTCATCCAGTAAGTCTGGCTCAAAGGTGTAGAGCTCGGTGAGTTCGTTCATGGTAAAGTGGCGTTCCACCTGCTGCTGGTCCACCACCCGGAAGGACAGCGACTGCTTCGTTACTTGCCGATCGTAGATCTTGTCTTCCATGGTTCCCTTTTTTGGAAACCAAGCGACACAGACCGATGAATGTCCAGAGAAACCGCTGCCACGTCTCTAGGGGCCAGGAGGGCCTTCGCTTCCACCGACTCATCCTTCCAGGGCAAAGGAAAGCCCCCCCCCCGACAATCACGCCCTGATCGGGCCCGGCCATGTTTGAGGCAGCAGGGGTGGGTGGGGTGGGGGGAGCGGATGGCAGAAAAGTCCCAGGGACTTCCGGATGTGGGCGCAAGGGTTGGTGTTGATAAAGAGCAAGGCGCTCCACACCATTCCTCCGACTGGCTACTCGAGTCGTGGGACCCACGGCCGAGCCGGGACTTCGGTCGTACCAACCATTCAGGGTTTTGTTTTGTTTCCGGTGACTCAACTCGGGACCCACCTGCCCCCTCCCTTTTGTGGGGGCGGGGGCAGGGGGGGGGGAGGGAGGGAGGAATGTCATTTTTAATAGGGGTCTTGACTCGGATCCAAAGACCTGCCAACAACTCTGCTACTATCCCACTTCTAAACTCAGCTTAGAAGTGTTGGCACTGTTTTTTTAAGGCCTACAGCAGGGGTCCTCAACCTAAGGCCCCGGGCCCGGATGCGGCCCCCCAAGGCCCTGAATTCGGCCCCCGGGACCAATTGCAACCCCCCCCACTTACCCCCTGTTTTGTGAGCAAGCCAGCCTCCGCAGCTGCTTTTGGACTGTGATCCAGCCCCCAGTGGTGTCTGGGTGGTGGTAGACCGGCCCGCTGGTTGAAAACTTTGAGGACCCCTGGCCTACAGCTTCTCCGAAGGACCACTTGTGTTCCTATGAACGGACCCGAATCTCTCACCCCCCTTGGCTGGTCCAGCAGTAAAACCGAGGGCTGCAGCTGGCGAGGGGCGCTCAGGGAGGCTCCCTTGGGACAACATCACAGCTGCGTCCCTCTCTTCCACCAAGCCCTCCCTCTTCCGTAAACACCACCTGACCGCAGCAGGGAAGGTGTCCTCTTAGATGGACTAAGCCCCCACCACCACCACCACACCCGGGAGATTATGGAAAACACCAACCCTCCGTTTTTTACTTACCTGAGCCAAGAACCGGTAAACAAACACTGCCTTGTTTTGCCCAAAACGATAAACCCTAAATATACTCTGAATATCGTAGGAAGGATTCCAAGAAGCATCAAAAATAATCACTCTATTGGCGGCCACCAGATTTATGCCAAGGGATCCCGCTTTGGTGGAGATAATAAACAAACGGCCTCTGGGAAAAAAAAAAGCAAAATAAAATTTAAGCCAACTCAAACTCATTCCGTATTCAACGGAAGAGCCAGTGATCAGAACTCCGGACCGTCAGAAATAAAACACAAGTATTATCTTCAGCGGATCTATTTATAATAGTTTTCAGAGCAAAACTTGTTCAACCGAGCTCTCCAACATGTCATTATCAGGCCTATACACACGGGGCTCAATCTTGTATCAGGCTGCCCGAAGCTCTATTTTAACTGTGAGATACCGGGACAAATTTAAAGCCACACGTAACCACTGAAGGGAGGTGGAGCGCTGAGGAAAGCCATGGATTGTCCAGCAAGGGCCAAGACATCTGAAGAAGCAGGTGAAATGCAATGCGAAAGAAGACATTCAAAGAGACCAAGGAGATGGGTATCAGTCTTCTCAGCCACTGAGCCAACTGGTGTGAACGGTTCTCGAGCTACGAGGTGGCCAGGACGGGTCGTGGCCTGGAAGGAAAGATCCCACAAGGGATAAATCGACAGAATCGTGTACATGTTGTGGTGGGGAAAAGACCACTGCCGCCCGCCAAGGGGCTCTCAGCAGCCAAAGGAAACAGGTTTGCTCCCTGCCTTTCCAGAGGCCAGGATTTGCAGCCAGCAGGCGGGCGGGCAGAAGACCAATAAAAGCCATGTCCTCAAGGGAAGAGTGGCACGCAAGGAGAGGCGTTAACCACTCCACTCTAGACAGCTGTCCTTCCATGAGGCCTCCAGCCTCCCAAATCCTTTCCAACTCTATTAGGAGTCCAGAGTTGTTTGCACTGCATTCTCCCACTGGGGGGGGGGGGACTGCTTTCCTGACTTCAGTAGGTCCAAAGTATGTCAACAGGGATTGTTAAATACCTAATGGTGCCTTTTTTTTCTTAACTATTCTGAAAAATATTGTGTCATTATTACTGGTGTGTCAGAGCATCTTTTCAAGCTAGCTGGAGACAAATCTAACAAACCTGGCTTTTGTTTCAAATTTAAAAAAGGGAGTACTGTGGATGCAGGGAGGTTTCCCCGGTGCAAGAAATGAGGGAAAGAAGATACACCAAGAGCCACCACTATGCTTCACTTATAATGTAGATTTAGCAGTTTTCTTGAACCCCTCCCTCAAAGGCAGAAGGAAAAGGGGGCTGAGATCTTTATTTGTTCTCAGAAATTGAGCAAATCTACACAACATGTGCTGAGAAAAGCAAGCGTGTCACATCAAAGGTCCAGCACATGGGGTGATACAAACCTTATAACCCATGAACTCTGCAGGAAGCCTCTCACATAATGACAGGACCCCTCTCTTAAATGAGATCCTAATGTCAAAGCGCATTTCCCCTCATTAAGAATGGAAGTGGCTAATCGTGGTCACAGCAGGGCCGAAAAACAGGGGAAGAGAAAGGAAGGGGAAGAAATGGCCCAGATGAAAAGAGTCCAGAAATTTTATGGATGCAGCTGGAATGGCAGGAGAAGGGCTAGACTTTGTGACAGGACTGCCTTCGGACCCGATCTTGTGTTTGTCTGTCACAAAGAAATGGAAGGGAGAGTACCGGGGGGGGGGGGGGGGGGAGAAAAGGCAGAAGAGCTTCCGTTTTAAAAATTAGACATGTAAGGAATGGTTTTTCCAGTACCAAAGGGGCGTGGTGGCTCAGCGGGCTAGAGCTGCAAAGTTGGCAGCTCGGCGGTTCGAAACCCAGGTGCCATGCAGCAGAGTGAGCTCCTGCTGTTCACCCCAGCTCCTGCTAGTTGTCAATGCAAGTAGATAAATAGGTACCGCCATTAAAACAGCAGGAAGGTAAACAGTGTTCCGTGTGCAGAAATGCGTTTGGCCATGCCGGCCACATGGACACGGACTTGCACAACACTGGCTCTTTGGCTTGGAAATGGAGATGAGCACCGCCCTTAGGGTCGGACACGACTACCAGAGATGTGTAGTGGGGGGAACCTTTACCTTTTACCTTTACCAGTTCCACTCACCCGGGGACTTTCAGTGGCTGATTAAGGATCCGAACCCCATTTGCCAGAATCCTAGTCCGTTGCTCTACCCACGACTACACCACATGGGGAACTGATTGTCTTACACATCTGCTGATGAGCTACATTATCATGGTTGGAAAAGATATTCCTTTTCAAGTCTACCAAGAAAGATTTGAGCATTTGGGCGACAGGGATCAGCATACCAAAAAGGGGGAACTAATTACCTGACATTAGTGACATCATTAAATTCCTCCGCCCACTTCTTTCTTGACTGAGGTGTAGTAGACCCATCCAATCGGTAATAATCAATGTTTCTGAACCATTTCCCTTCACCTGGGGATTTAAAGGGAGGATAGTCATACATCACTCTGAATATTGCCATCTCACCATCTCAAATATGTTTTAATGTACTGATGAAGGGCTGGACCCCAAGGTGCCAGGGTGAGGACAGACATTTACGGTTTGTGATGACTGCCCCCTTACTTATGAACCTACCAAGCCACTGCCCGTATCACCAGAAGGCACGACTCCTTGGAAAAGGCAATAAAACTCAGGAGAGCTGAAGGCAACAGGAAAATAAGAACGCGAGATGGTTTGGCTCAGTATGAGCAGTGCCTGACCAACGACATGAGTCTTTGGAGATCACAAATTCATTTGAGCAAGCAACTTGACATCAATTTTAAAAAAAAAACTCAGTCTGGAGCAGATTTCCCTAAGGGTGGGAAATGGAAGAAGGAGCCAAGATCTGCTTACGGAAATCAGGATCCAACCTCAAGAGAGCAAGCTACTTGAAGATGGTGAAGATCAGAGAAACAAGAGGAAACTGATTGAACAACACAGGTTCCTTCTTTAGATTTCAAACATGGGGATAAATATGTGGGTGGGTGGAGCACTGCGTCAGACATCTGCTCACCATATCCCCAAAAATGCGGCTTCATTTAAAAGACCATCAATAACTTTTGAGAAAATTAAGAAAAGTGGATTTCCCCAAGAAGCATTCGAGTGCGTGTTTTGAAGTCAGAAAGATCACTGCAGCAATCTTGCAAGTGTTCATCAAGAAAGCCTAGCAGCTTGATACGTTGCTTTTAAAAATTGTTTTCTTATTATCCCCCCCCCCCGCCGCCACACACACACCCTTTCATTACTGTACTGGTACAGGAAGGGAAACTCAAAAGGGACTGGGGCATGTGGGGGGTCTGCCACCAGTTATGCATCTGGTGAGCCCGGAAAGGCCTCCAACTTAATACTTGGCCTGACACAAAAGTTAATTTGGGGGATTTGTTGACTGGTTGGGTCTCTCCCTGCAGCAATGAAGTCAGGTTTTTCGCTGACCTTTGTACAACTGCTCGTGCCCGTTTCCTTTCATCGATACAGTGGGGATAAGAATCTATCTCAGTTTGTTTTTTGGGGGGGGGTGTTTTAGGCAGGATTATGTTAGCCCAGTTTAACTCCACAAGGCCAAACTGATGGTTCCATTTCCAAAACGTTCAGGTTTTTATCCTTGGGGCGGCTAAGGAAAGCCACTTGAGGTGAACAAAAAGAGACAATTGTTCAGATCTTCTAACGCAACACGTCTGTGCTCACCTTTATATATCACAGGGTCTCCTTCGCCTCTTTCCCGGCTGGCTAACTCCAGAAAATCTTCTATCAAATCCAGGGAGATCAGAGACTGGCTGAACACTAAGCTGAAGGTGGAGAAAGTTTGGACAGTTTTCAGATCTGAACACATTTAACTGACCTATTAGGGATCCTTTAATCCACCACCACCAGCACCACCACCAATCATTGCAGAGATAAGAAGACACAAAGATCGATCGAAACAAACCCACTCTTAAAAAGCCAGTTTTGCTGGTAAGGGTGGAACGCTAGGTGTCCTCTGAGGGAAGAAGTACAAACACACACCTACGGCTGAAAAGAAACCCAAGCCCCCAAGTGCTCTAGGCTGAGGGGGCTTAAGACCTTCCAGTTGGGTAGAAGGGACTTACACTTTGTCCCCAAGCTCCTCGGCCATGCGAAGAATTTCAAAAAGCAGCACCATTTTCCCAGAATGCTCCAGCACTTCGGCGTCGGCATCGGTCACAAAATCTTTGTACCAGTCTGGAGCTGGGCTGCCCGGGTTAGAAGAGGAAGTGGTCTTACCTGGAAGGGAAAACACAAAGGAGACACACACACAGAGAGGAAGCAGGTGAGAAGACAGAGTCCATCCCAAACCTGAGAGTTTTACAAATAAAGCAGAAACACAGGCGCTCCACATATGACCTGGCCCGTCACCCAAAGGTTGGTGTTTCCCCCGCCCCCCCCCACCCCAGCAAAAGATTAAAGGGATTTACAAACAATTGCCTGAATGCTCCTTTGCACTGCTGATGTAATGTGAGTTGCAATTTTAAATCTGGTCTGAATGTATCCGCGGGGGGGGGGGGGGAGTGAGGTCATTTTCTGTCCTCCTTTTGATACAGTGGCATTCCGACACACACCTAAATACATCGACATCATCCACATGCCAGGTCCTATGAGGACACAACACCCATCAGCGCTGGGGAGGGACCAGTTGGATGTTAAAGGTGACAGGAGATCCTGTCTTAGCGGCACCTGGACGGCCGCGGGGTCCCTTGCTACGACTGCGAAGGCCAAGCTTTCCCGTGTGCGCTGCCAAGGCTGCACATGCGCACTGCCCTCCACTCAAGCCCCCGTGTTACCTTCTTCCACCTTCATGTTAGCAGGGGGGTTGTTTGCCGTATCCTCTGCGTTCCCTTCTCCGCCCCCTCGGGATCTCGAATTCCAGACTTTGATGACTTCCACATCGTTGTCGCTTTCGCTTTCGCTGGAGCTGCTGTCTTTCTTTGACTTTTTGCCCTTGGTTTTCTTCTTCCTATAAAGCCAATCATCACGAAGAAGAACAGCCTGCTGGCACCCTGTTATGGCTTCGACTGCGCTTGCGCTGCAGAGCGTGGTGTGCTAATTCTGAGCAAATAGGTTTATCATTTGCAAGCCCCACTCAACTTACTTAGTATATTCATCGGAACTTAAGCTTACAGATGTTTCCTCAGAATCGGAGGCAATGAAGTCGTCAAGGCTGTCTTCATCAAAATAGCCCTGAAAAACAAACAAACCCCAAGTAGATGCTTCTGTAGGGGACATTTTGTTAGATCCAGTCACCCTTTCTTTCTAAGATTCCTTTGTTTATCTGAATGACACTGGGAGTCAACTGCTATTTTTGTTACCAACAGTGTACCTTCTCACCCCACCCCCTCCACTCCATTAGCTAGTGACCCTAAAGCAAACATGTTTTCCATTCATTCAGTGGAATCCTGCAGCACCTGCCTTGTTTCACTGATCATGTATGGGGACCAACCTAAGTGATTTACCTTATTTTCTTTACTAATGTAGTCCAGTTGCAAGCACCAAGGATGAGTCCAGATTCTACTCAACATCTGAAAATCCTGAAAGAGTTTAGCTCCGGCTTTGCCTCTGCCGCCTTCGCTGCTGTTCCCGACACCTGAGAATTGAGTTCCAAAGTTAAGCTAAAATGCTCATGCTTCAAATGCTAGCCATGCAGCATTAAGTTTTGCAAAATACACGGATCTCCCCATCTTTCTCCTTTGGATCAGTCATCTTCTACTACGTAATGTTACTAAAATTAATCCTTCCCTTTGTCTTTCACATTTGATAGCCTGTAACATCTCTCAACATGTGCCATACATGGAACCAAGTGGCTGCTTTGCCGTATCTACTTGAATGGAAACCCGGTTTTACTTATTTATTTTATTTAAAATATTTTTACCCTCTGTTCTCCTTAAAACAAACCCAAGATAGCTTATCACACTGAAAGACAATATTTCAAGCTGAAAAAAAGTATGCAATGGTTTACATCATTAAAAGACAATATTTAAAGCTAAGAACAAGGAGTATACAGCAGCAGCTAACATCACTGAAAAACAATATCAAACTAAAACAGCAAATATTAAAAAGGAGGAGGAGGAGGAGGAAGGAGGAGGAGGAGACTCTGAGAGATGGCAAATACAAGTAGTACTAAAGACCCAGTCAGAGCAGGAATGCATAACAATCCACCTAAGAAACTTGAGATCCCTGGACTATGTTCCAGCAGCTGCAGGTTAAAGCAACACTTACTAAGGTAGGGCTGCATGCCCTTGCAGGTCTCAACCATTGAATCTAACTGGACTTGCACCAGTGATGGCTCTATCAAGCCTCATTATAGCGAGGGAGGGAGGGAGACAAGAAAGAGAGAGGGGGGACTTTGTCTCTAATATTTATTATCCACTTGCTGGGGTAAACAGCTATGCGACCAACACATATAAACTCATGGGATTTTCATAAACAAGACTGTGCTGAAATGTGATGCCCAGGGGTACACCTGATGTAGTTAGACAAATACCCAACGGACAGGAGTGGGTAATAATCGCCCTCTTAGAATGGCAGAGCTGGAAAGGCCCTTACGGACCATCAAGTCCAGCCCTGGTCAAGGAGGCCTGGTGGGGAAACTGCCAGGGCAACTTAGTTCGCCGAACGGCAGCACCCAAGACAAAGGCTTTCCAGTGCTTAAAGAAAAGCATCTGACTCGCCACCACTTGAAGGACCACATGACAAGTAGCATCACTGGCCCAAGAGGGAGGAAGCATCCAACAGCCATGCTATGCAATGGGTGTCTTACCTGTTAAGTGGTCCAAATAGTACTGATACAGTTTACACTGAAGGGGAGTCATTCTAACAGCTAGAACGTACTCGTATTTCGGTGGCAGGAACTTGGTTAAGGCTGTATAATCTTTCCTCTGCAATTGAATTTTTAAGAAGGACAGTGAAGCACTTTCATACAGCAAGACGATTCACAAAAGGAACGTGAGCAATATGGTGCAAGGCAGCGTAGAGGAAACCTTCATGTGGGACTTAAAAGAGGTAAACAGTTGTAGATGCAAAGGATTTGAAAGCCTCCCGCTGCAAAGGAACGTACCTGGACGCAGCCGGCTAACATCTCGTACAAAATGTGGGCGCGCTTCTTCATCACTCTGACATCAGCCAGGGTCGAGTCTGCGCACTGACCATTCTGGATGGGATTTATAAATCGATTCCGGAACTCCTTTATCGATCCGAGCAAATTCTCCTTGATAAAGTTGACCATGCAGTGATCTGAGGAAGCAGAAATGAATCTTTAGCCTTCTGCGGAAGGCAGGGGGTGGATAGAGGCCGGTAGGGACAGAGGGTGGCCAGCCTTTGTGAAATGAAGGGAACATCTGGCTGAAGCCGGCACCGAGGCCGCAGTGGCTGCAGCCTTCCGGCCTCAAGGTCTGACGTGAGGACGCCCTGCCGCCTACTGCTTTCCAGCATCCTGTCAGTCACCAGATCCGTAGGCAGGAAGTAATCCCCAAAGCTCTGACATCCAGCCCTCTGAGGAGCAGGAGCAGGAGCAAGTGCCGTGCCCAAGGAAACAACCTCATTAAGACACAGGGCACTTGCCCGGAACGGGAAACAGAGGAGGGAGGGACAGACCCAAGCCACACAGTCAACTGGCAACTTTATGTTCAGTTCAAGCCAACTCGAGAGACAGAACATATCCAAGAAGAATTCAAACCTATTTTGGGAGGGTGGTGATGGTGGTAAATCATATACTATAAGCAAATAAACTCTGAAAGTATTTAAAGAGAAGCAAAGTAAATGCTAAAGAGATGTTATTTCCACATTAGAGATGCTATCAAGAGATGCTACTTCCACCTTAACACAGCGGTTAAATTTTATTTGAATGAAACATACAGATCTTCCGGCTTCTACCGACACCACCGGCCTGTACAGTGCTTACATTCAATGAGATTGTTTTGCAACGGGGTTCCTGTAAGAATGATCCTCCTCCTGGACTTGATAGAATTCATTGCTTTAGAAACAGCCGAAGCTTCATTTTTCAACACGTGTCCTTCATCACATATGACAAAATCAGGGCCTGGTATCCAAAAAGAAAAACAGCAGGTTGAATTTCACTGACCGGCTGTACCAAGGCAGTGCATGTCGCAGACTCTGCCATATAGAAATGTGTGACTCCCACTTGCCACTTGTTCCAAAAACACCATCAGAAAGATTGTGAGTTTATTTTATTTTATTAATTTTAGCATTGACTCTGGGCGTTTTACACGACCCCTAAAATCCGAGGCAAAGAGCTCCCAGATCCGGAGCTTAAAAATGTTTTCCCACCAGCTCCGGACTTTAAAAAAAATTAAGTATGACCACGCCCACCTAAGCGCGTCCCAGCGCCCTTTTCAAGTACCTGGCCTCCAGGAGGTAAAAAAATCTTCCGATGCGCATTGTAAAGCTGTGAATGCCGGGCTCCCTCGCCTTCTGTTTGGGTTTTTTTGTCCCTGCCGCCCCTTTAAGAGACAGGAATCACGACGACAGGGGCTCGGGGCTGCTTCCACCGGCAGAGCGGAGGTGAGCCTGCATTTTTTCTCACGCAGACAGGAACAATGGAGTGCGGAGGGGTGGGGACACAGGAAGAGCGACAAACCCCCCATGATCTCTGGTCCGAATTTAAGTTGCAGGCGGATTTTAGAGGTCGTGTAAAAGCGCCCTCCGTCTCTCATCTCAGGGTGCGTCTCTCATAATATGGCCCAAGAGATCACAAAAATAGGAACCTAAGTGACCACTGGGAGTTTGTTTCTTCAAAAGCTAGCTGGGATCGAGTTTTTATGCCACCTCCCAGCAAACACTTCTTGAAAAATGTGAGCACATTTTTTCATCACTCTGGGATGAGTCAGGGTCAATTCTGCACACTGCCACACCTAGTTTGATATGCGGAGTGAGGAGATTTCAAGACACGGGTCCCAAAACTTGAAATTTCATACCCATTCCTTTGGGGGTGGGGAATGTTCCACAAAGAGGTTAAGAAGAAGATACTGAACCTCAATGCATCTTCATAGACAATTGCAATGCTGCCACCTACTGGTCCCTGGAAATCAAGTCAAACAGGGTTGGTAGACGAAAATTCATTTACTGTATTATTTCTCTTTCTCAAAACTCCACAGCTATGTTGGAGGAAGAGAAGATTTCTAAAATGGCCCTAGAAGTAAAAAGGGGGTGGAGCCATTTGACCAGAAAAACAAATGCAAAACTGGGTTAGGTGATACCTTTATAAGTCACTAAGAAAACAAACAAAAAAATGCAAGCTGAGCTTTCAATGGCAAGCCATCTTCATCAAAGCATTGTTCCACTAGTACAATCTTGGCAAAAAGATGTAGTTTGCCAGGCGTTGAGATTCTTCATTGCCAGAAGAGCACCTGGCTGAGATCATCTGGCCGCGACGAATCTCAACACCTGGCAAACGACATCATTTGCCAAGAATGTACTTTTGGTCCAATGGTTTTTGATAAAGGTATCTTGCCATCAAAAGCTCAGCCTGTATTTTTCTGTTTTATTAGTGACCTGTAAAGGTTATCACCTAGCCTTGTTTTAAACCCCTGCAAGTGACGACGAAGCCTCTTCTCTTGCAGGGGGAAAGGGTCTCCTGGAGCTCTGATGTCATCTGTCTTTGTTCTGGCTTACCAGGATCCACTAGTGCTTTGATATAAATATCCTTCAGCTTCCTGCTCTTCACATTCCTCCCTTGAGCCAGGTTACGGTACATCTCGTACCCGATGATCATGACGCCTCCCTTGTCTTGCCACTTCTGCAGCATGTAGCCCCTCTCCTGAGGGCGTTTCACCGTCGCCAGTTCATTGACCTTGTGGGAAGGGGGGGGGGGGAGAGAACAGGGGAGAAATTAATGCACGCTTAGAAGCAGCAGCAGCGTTTGCAATGTGCATACCTGAGGAATCAACCTCCTGTTCTATAAGCATTTCTCGCTTTGTGTCTCTGGTGGGTTGGAAATGCAAGTGCTCTCTGTGAGCCCAGGCCGGCCGATACCTCCAGTTTCTCGTCGTCTTCTAAGCCTTCTTGCCATTTCTCGAATTCATTCAGCCAGTTCAGAGCCGTGTTCAGCGGGCAAACCACCAGGGCGGTTCTGAAGTCCAGTTTCTCACACAGCAGAATGGTATGAAGGAAACTTACTACCTTCAAGAGAGGAAAGAAACCAAACAAGTCAGTGTTGGAATACCCCTCTCTGCATGTTTAAAGCGGCAGGAGGACCTCCGTATCCACGGGATCACTATCCACAGCTCCACTTATCCAGGGTTTGCTGCAGCCCTCTTAACAACACACACAAGCGCCCCCTGGTGGCCTCTGTCTCACACTCCTGTAGGTAGGGTTCTCTCATATCTGCGGATTCAGGGCTCCCCAGCAGAAGGTGGAACTGATCCTCTATGGATACGAGGATCCTACTGGACCAACAAACCTCCTCCTCTTTTTCTTTTTTAAGAGGGCATGTAATAATTAATACAGGGCAGGGCAAACTAGTCATATTAAATATTACAGTATTTTTCCATGTATAAGACTATATTTTTATCTAAAAGTGTTAGACTAAAAATTGAGGGCTATCTTATACACGGAAGTTAGCCGAGGAGAGAACCACACTTGCAAAATTGTAATTTTGGGTTGGAAAAGTGGGGGCAACTTATACATGGGGGCGTCTTAAAGACGGAGAAAAAACTGTACTTGTTTTTGTGTAGATAGAAGCAGGTGATGCCTTTATAGGACCACTGAAAAAATTAAGTACATAGCCAGCTTTGGATGGCAACCCATCTTCATCAGGCTGTGTCATGGCCTGGTGGTATCAGCAGGGATCAGGCTGCCTTTCACTGACTTCTTTTATGCAAAGCCAGTCCTTTGCTTGGCTCGTTCATTTGCTGCACACATGGAAAATACCAGACTGGACAGTTGATATTCCCTTTCTACGGTTTATCACCCTGCCCTGGCTTTTTCATGTCAGATGAAGCACAGATGTAGTGTGTTCATCCATCTGGCTATGTACAACTCTAGCACTGTATAACATTTCATTTATTAGACGTATACCCTGCCCATCTGGCCACCAAAAACGGAGTGCATGGTGTCACATCGGCTAAGGGGATTGGAGGAAAGCTAGCAAGAAAGGAAACCTCTGTCTCCTGACGCAGTCAAGGGTTTTCTAAGCCACTGTTTCAAGAGCAAAAATATCACTCAGTTTCTGGATACAACCCTCCTAACCTTTTCCTCTCAAGATTGGGCTTCTTCTATAAAGCTGCAGCATTCTACCTCTGAAGGGTGCCTTTTGTTTGATATCAAATAAATATATTTTTTTTAAAAATGCAACCATGTCCTCCAACGCCACATGGCTCCTATAAGGAACAAAGGCTGCTCTGTTGCCTTGGAAACTACTGCTTGTGCTATGAACGGGGCTGAGTAGGCAATTCATTCTCTGAACACGCCCGCAACGTTTTAGGGCTCCCCCCCCACACACTTCAATTTCCAGGACGACGACGGCCAGGCTACAAGCGTTGTCCGGTAGTACCCGTCTAGTAAACGCCGTCAGCTATTTTTAAAAGCAGGCTTGTGGCTGAAGGATAAGTTCCCCCCCCCTTTCAACGTTGGCTAAATTGGCTGGATTTGCTGGGAGGCACCGAGAGCGGCAGTTCCACCTATTGGTTTAAGATCAGGGCTGAGACCCGCTTGTTCTAAGGCAGTGCTCTGCCACCCGTCTAAAAGAATGTTTGGCTCTTAAGACGCCTGAATGGTACCTTCCGGAGAACGCCCATTTTCTCTCTGCCAAGCAAGGACAGGCCTACGTTGCCGTGGGCTTGCCTCCCCGTGTTGCTGAAGGAATGGATGGCGAAGGCAGCTGGGGCAAGCCTTGGCAGACGGAGGATCTCACGGAACTGAGGAAGTGCACCTTCCCGGTCCAGGCAGAAAGCTCACGGGGTGATGCTCTCAGGCAACCCATTCTCTTAAAGAGTCCTTGTGAAGGGGCGGGAACCCCACCCCCCCCCCCCATGCAAAGCGCTAGAGCATCGGGAAGAAAGGATGGGCTGGGCTGTGACACTTGGGTATAAAAGGGATCTGGTGCTGTTATTATACCCACAACCCACCTGGTGTGACGATGCTAAGAAGGGCCAGGGAGGGATGCCTGGAAGTTGGGCAATGCCTTTCCCAGCCCAGGTGGTTCCCATTTTGGTTTTGCTTTCGTTTTTCTTTCTGTCGGGTAGAAACCATAGGAGGCCTGGCGCACTGCCTCCCTGCCTACCAGTGCTTGAAACATACCTGGAGAGTCTTTCCCAGACCCATACAATGGGCAAGGATGCATCCGGAGCCGGCGGATTTCCTGGTTTTCTTCACAGATTCACAACAGCAATCCCACATAAACTGAACACCTGGAAAAAACAGGGTTAAAATAGCTTTGGAAACCCACGGCCATCAACCATCAACGGCCAATACTTGGGCTCTGGGTTTATGAAAGCCAGGACGGAGCGCTCTCTATCCCGGCACTGTTCAACATCTTGCGTTTATAAGAGCCAGGTTCTTGTCCGGAGACCTTACCGTCGACTTGATGCGGCTTCAGTTTCGTAACGATGCCGCTGTGGACCTGCACGATAGGTTCTTTCGTTTCCTCGTCTTCATCTAAAACCAGCTTGGTGGTAATGGGGCATTTCGTAGGCGTATCCTCTAGTTCGATGACCTGGAAAGAGATCTTTTGGAAAGTGCTTCGAGTTGCTGGGGAGACCGCACAACAATTGCGAAACACAAAGGATCACACGTGGAACCAAAACCCAAGTCAACTTTTCTGAGACCAGATCTTTTTCACCTTTGCCACAAGATGGCTACACTTCCAGTACAGCATCTCAGGACTGTGGGAGACCATACACACAGTCACCAGGCAAAGATTTTGCTTGGTTCCAGAAATCACCGGAAAGGACTTGATCTCCTTCCTTCAAAGAGGTGCAGAATGGTGCCCCCTAATTGAAAACACAGATGTTTGCAGTGTGCTGTAAAAGCCTCTTGACATGTATAATCATTTCTGCAAATGCCAGCAAAATTCCATGATTATAAGGTAAACCTTGTCTGACACATTTAGCTGAAGATGTGTAATAGGGTTCGGGTTTGGGTTCGGGTTAGGTGACTGATTAGATAAAGATTCTTCATGAACAGCAAAAATTTAGAAGAGAACACAAGACTCAAGATGAAAACTTTCCTCCTTTTTAGGAGCATAATAGAAGTTGACCCATCCTTTTCAGATGGACTGAACTGACCCTAAAAGCTTAATGGGGTTTGCTTAAAACTGAAAACTTTAATAGGACAATTTAAAAAAAAAAGACCCAGGAGTCGCTTGCAACATTGTTTTCCAAATGGTTTCTACTATTGCAACAGCAATTTTCAGTGTATATTATATCATATGTTTAAAAAAAACTACTCAAAAATATTTTACACAGAAACAAAGCACTGAAGACTAATTACTAAGCAGTAACGACCAAAATCTGCAACAGGGATAAATGGTGAAGAATTTAGGACCTCAAAAATCGTAGCTCCTTTCAGGTACTAATGGACGACATCTCCTTTGGCACAGGACAAAATGTTTTTTATTATAGTTTCCTCTCCATATTTCCAAAGCATGCACCTGCAACCTCACGGGCGAATCTTTAGCAATCCCCCTAAGCTACAGGCATTGGGGAACACGAAGCAGATCCATCCACCCCAAGAGGCACTAAGCATGGGACCAAGCAAGAGCAAAAACTTTCCTACTTTCTTGGAGCATTCTGCATTTGAAGAAAGGTAGGCCAATATCAGACTGAAAAGATCTACAAAAAATTAATGAGTTGAGCTTCCAAGTAAAAGCTTTAAAAACCTCTGATCCCGTTAGAAGATCAGGCTTTTGTCACGGATACCCGTCATGCCATCTTCAGGATATCAGAAACAACAATGGCTGACAAAACATTGCGAATAAATCATACCTCTCGTAGCTTTTCTCTCTCACGCTCCCTCTCTGCGATCCGCTTTCTTCTCTCCTCTTCTTCCTTGAGTGCATTTTGCGTCTCTGTTCTGAGTTTATCATCTTTAATAATCTTCCTTATCTTTTTCCTGCCTTTCCCGGGAGATTTCGAATCATCATCGTTGTCCTCGTCCTCAGACTTACTCTGTTAAAAATAAACAAATGAACAAGAAAATTAATGTTGAAAAATCTGCAACCTTCCTCAATCTTTCGGAATAAAGTTAAATAAAAATGGGGAAAGATGTTCAATGAAAAGACTTTCATTCAAATAATTGGCTAAAATAGCTAGCTTACTTGATTTAGATGGTGTCAAATATTTATTTATTTATTTATTTATTTATTTATTTATTTATTTGAGTATGTTTACCCTACCTTTCGCCTTGAAAAAAAGGACCCAAGGCTGCTTACAATAATGAGGGACAATATACAGTCCAGTACAATTAAGACATGTTCAAGTTTAAGAACAGGGAATTGAGGGGCATCTTATAGCATTATAAGGCAACATTAAAGCTAAAAGAGAATGCAAGTAGTTAAAGAAAAGAATATAAATTCCATGTAATCAAGCATGCTAGACCATCTAAAAGTAATGAGGGATGGAAAGTAGCATTGATAACATCGTGTCAATGCAGTCACACAAGAAGAGATATAAACACAAAGTTATAAGTGGTTATAAACACAAAGTCTGTGTAGCCATGTATGGTAGATTCATATAACAAATACAATAGGTAGTCCCTCATTCTTTGAAAGCATGCCGGAAGAGAAAGGTCTTTGCAGGTTTCTGGAAGGACAACAGAGATGGGGCAGTCCTGACCACCAGTGGGAGGGAGTTCCGGAGTCTGGGAGCAGCAGCCAAGAAGGCCCTTTCATGTGTTCCCACAAGATGTACCTGTGGGGGTGGTGGAATGGACAGAAAGGCCTCTCCTGATGACCTTAACACCCGAGCCGGTTCATACTGTGAGATTTGGTCTTTGAGGTAGCTTGGACCAAGATCATATAGTGCTTTGTAGGTCAAGGTCAGCAGTTTGAATTGTGCCCGATAGCTGATTGGCAGCCAGTGGAGCTGCTTTAGTAGGGGCGTAATGTGATCTTTGTAACCCGTCCCAGGCAGCAATCTGGCTGCTGCATTTTGGACCCGTTGAAGTTTCCTGAGAATTTCACGGCACACATGGCAAGAGGAGGCGAATGAAGTGGGTAGTAAGGCCTCAAAGATCACAAGAGCACAGCTGGTCTCCTACTGTATGTTTCTATAGGGCTACGGGCACTTCCCCTGCAAGGAACCTAAAGGCAACACCCCATCACTTCACCACCAATGCTGCAATATTAAATGCTTCTGAAATCCTCAAGCATTGGGGACCAAAATAAAAAAAAGTCAGGATGAAAAGGAAGAGGCACAATGCAGGTGAAACAAGAACAAAAAAAAAGTCTTAAAACAAAAATAGGAACTCTTGAGGCACCCACAAACAGAACTTGGAATAGAGTATGGAACTCCCTCCCACTGGAGGCCTGTCTGGCCCCGTCTTTGTTGTCCCTCCACAAGCAGAGAAAGACCTTTGTTTTCTCCAGGCAGGCTTCCCCCTGGGTGATGATGGGCTGCCTAACATGAGTTCTGAAACAGATGGTTGTTGGGTCTTGCTGCTTTATGTGGGCTTTGGCCTTGCTTATGTCTTTTAACATGGCACATGCTCAATATATATTGTTGCCAGCTTTTAATACTCTAGTACAGTGGTTCTCCACCTGGGGGTCCCCAGATGTTCCTAGACTGCAACTCCCAGAAGCCTCCACCACTCGCTGTGCTGGAAGGGGTTTCTGGGAGTTGCAGTCCAGGAACCTCTGGGGACCCACTGGTTGAGAACCACTGATCTAGTATCTTTAAACAAAGTAAGCCGCCTTGAGTCTTTTTAAAACAGAAAAACAGGGCAAATATATTTTATGAGAGGAAGGAAGGCAGGAAGGCAGTTTTCAAAGGGCTATCAGAGAAATCTAGTCAAAATAAGTATAATCTTTAAATTAGTTTCAGATGATCAAGTCTTGTCAAATAATGGTAACATTTCAAGGCTGACATAAACTGGGGACTTGCATTAGTCCAATTTTAGTTAGGACTTTTTCCTCGTTGGCTCAACTGACACACCCTCAGCTCCTTGCTGCTGGGAAGTTCCTCCCCCTGAGTCTAAAGCCCCCCCTGGAATTCACGGAAGCCCCCTGGGTTCTTTGAGCTAAGCAAATACCTTGTTGTTTTCACTAGAGGAATCCTCCTGAACTTTGATGCGCCTTCTTTTCTTTTTCTGCTTGTAGCTCCGCTGATTTTCTTCTAATTCAGCTTTCTTGGCAGATCTGAATAAATGGAAGAAAGTTTCCATTCAATCACAGTAAATTGGGTGCCACCTGAACCGCCCACACAGCGTAACATTTCCTAGCCCTTGGAGAGTCACTATAAGAACGGTGACATGAAACACGTTGTTGTGTTCTTCTGTCACAGTTTTTACCCCTTGCTTCCTAAATCTGCCCTTAACAGACTCATTGTCTCAAGAAAAGAGGAAATAAACTGAGAACCACCAGAGAACAAAACAGTACCTTGTCCTGGGCCGCTGGTCATCTTCAGATTCACTGACGTCTTCGCTGACTTCTGACTCATCGGATTCGCTTGGATCCGAATTCTCTGAATCTTCACTGCTCACTTTAGATGCAAGGAACAAAAACAGCCACAAAACAGCCCTTGCAGTTAAATCAACCCCATGCGTTTAGCAATACAGTACTTTCATACACAGCCAGCAGAATCAAGAAGCTCTTCATCTGAGCAAGCAGAAGGACCCGTCCATCTAACCTTGAGGGCTGCTAACTTCTGAACCTCATGTGGCCAGAGTGGGTTGACTTTTTCGTGGCTCTCTGTCAGAGGCCCTGGATTTGGTCAGCCTACAGCTTCAGTACTGCCTCAAGGAGAAGGTTAAGAGAGTCAGCATTGCCGTTTTCAGGACTAAGATTCAGAGGCTGAAGAGGTCCGCCACGTGGTGAGGGCCACCTGCTCAACCACTTTGCTGCTGGTACCAAATACTGCAACTCAGGGAGACGGGCCATCCTCCTTTTTCCCGGCTTGGAGAAAGACCGGGGACACTAATCAGAGGGACTTCCTTCTCTAACCTTTCCTCTACCTGTTTGTGAAATGAGGTATCAGTGGCTAGGGAAACGGCAGAGGAGCAGGGGAGGGATCCTTCCCTTAGAGAGAGTTTTCTACCCTGGAGCACCTTGGATTATGGAAGTGGCAGCATGATTTCTAAGCAGTGGTCTAAAGGCTTGCATGGGTTCTGTAGGATTCTCTGCTCCACACAACAAACTCCCTTCCCACCCCTTCTCGTAAGAGATTTCTCTATCTCCCCCCAGCTTCGTAACCAGTCAAGGAAACTAGGTCAAAAGAGCTCTGGAGAATGCAAACGTCCCACCATTGTGATCAACGATGGTAATTTTAAAAGTGAATTACAATCAAAGATCCAACCAAATCAGAATTTAGTTCTCTCAGCCCAGGGAGGCTTTGGGTTTGCAGAAATACGACATGCTCATGAACATGTCTCAACACATAGAGAGACCTCATGTCGTTTTTAAGATCTCGGCTTCTCCCTCTGAAGCTGTAAGAAACAGAATCTGTCCTGGAGTGAGGTCTTCCATCTCTGAGCGACGTGGGGCAACTCCGTCATCCTACCTACAGAGGCTACGATCGGGCATTACCTACTGCTAACGAGCGCCTCCATTGGTTGTCTCAATTGGTTCTTTCCACCTGGAGACGGAGAGGAAGAAAGACGGAGAGGTTTTGTACCTTTCCTCCTATTTCGACGCTTCGCTTCTTTTGCGTCTTTAGATTTCCCCTTCTTTTCATCCTCAGACTCTCCATCGCTCATGGTCAACTTGTGTCTTAACAATCGGTGTCGATACCTCGGCTTCTTCGCCTCTTCAACCTCTGAATCGGAGTCAAATATATCATCCTCTTCGTTCTCATCTACAACAAAAAAAAAAAAAACCCCCCCCCATAAAACAATAAGCTGCCTTTGCTCTCTCCCAAGACAGGGAGTTTATGATGATTTAACACATCATCAAACTCCTCAACATGTGGGTTTAAGTTAAAAATGTATTTCTGTTTGCCCCCCCCCCCGTTTCTCTCTCACGCACACAAACCAACAAACAAATACACCCCTTATTTTTTCAGTTTGCAAGATATGACAATTTATCCCAACATAAAACATTCGGGATTATAACACACAGGGAAGCAAGCAATCTTTCATCTGTTTCTGCTACAAAATCAGCATGAAAGTAAATAAGTGACATTTAAGGGAACACTCCAGGATTTTGACGTGAAGGCTTTGGTGCTCAACAAGGTGGCTACTAAAGATGGGCTCGAATCGCTGCTTCAGGGGCTGGATGAGCAGGTCTTTGGGGCTTCCTAGCCCTGCCTCCTCTGGCAGGGGCCCACTCACAGGGAGTGCCTGGAGGAGGCGGGGCAGGAAAACTGGGGCGCTGCTGCGCTCAGGGGCTGGATGAGCAGGTCTTTGGGGCTTCCTAGCCCTGCATGGAAGGAAAAAACTGGGGCGCTGCCTGCGAGTGGGCACCTGCCGGAGGAGGCGGGGCTAGGAAGCATCAAATACCTGTTCAGCCACTAAAACAGGGGTGTCCAAACTTTTTGCAAGGAGGCCCAGATTTGTTGAGGTGAAAATGTGTGTGTGTGTGGGGGGGCAACCATCCAGCTGCATTTGGCCCCCAGGCTGGACTTTGGACAAGCCTCTATGACATGCAAGGAGGTGGGGGGGGCGCGGAGATGCTGCAGCCACGGAGCCAGGAGCAGGTAGGCTGGGTGGGTTGCTGCGGGGACAGACAGAGGCAGGGAGGGCAGGCAAAACATAAAACTGCAAGCTGACATCTCTATCCAGCACGGGGAGGGGCCAGCTGGCAAGGATGCATGACAGGCTAAGACGGTGGAGAGAAGAGGCTGCGGGCCACTCGGAATTTGAAAACGGGCCACGTATGGCCCCCACGCCTACACTAAACAAACCAGGACGAACATGCAGTTCATGCCCATGTCTCATGGTTCTGATGGGCCTGTGGCTATTCTAGCAATCATCTCTCCAGCAACTACTGGAGTTCAGCATTAGCAAGTTCCCATTTTTTTAATCACAAAGGATGCGCTGCTCTTTTGTCTTTTCTGCACTGTTTTGGACGGGAAAGGAACGGTGCCACTATGGGGTGCTCACCATCATTGTCTGTATTTTTCGTTTTCTGTCCCTTCTTCTTCTTCTTCTTCTTCTTCTCGTCCTCGGACTCTTCATCAGAAGAGGCATCGTCCTCTGAGGAAAGATTGGCTTTGATCTCTTCTAAAAGCATTTTCTTGGCAATTCTTGGGAGCAAAACAAAAAAGGCGTATTCCATTGGTTCACCAATTAAAAACCAGCAAATGATAAAAGGCAACTGTACAACTGTTAACGCAAGATAACACAAGTCCAAGAGTTTAAGAGGTAAGCAAGACTCCCATGAGTGGCTTGACAAACCATGTTCAGGGTGGGAGCAAAAATCTGCCTTATCAATTTGATGTGAGAAGGAGGGTGATCATCCCACGCTATGTCAATTAATGTATCCATATTCCACAGGGCAGTCTTCCCCACCCTCCTCTGGGCAGTGATGATGGGCAGCTGTCACTCAACACATTTGAAGGACACCCAGTTTAGATCTCTTTTTAAAAGACTGTATCTGTTGTTGATAACATTCTGTGGCATCAGAGGTTCCCAACCTGGGGTAACTGAGTTCCCACATGTCTAACCCACCAGCGGTGCTGGGTGAGATTTCTGGGAGCCGCTGTCCAAAACAGCCGTGGTTACCCAAGGTTGGCCACCCCTGTGTGATGTGGTTCATCTGCCTCTTTTTTTTTCATGCCACCTTCTCTGCATGCCACGTTTCCAGAATAATATCAGGATTCAACATCTTGGGGGCCACTTCCTGCGTTATGCTCTGCAAAGCAAACCGCCATGCAACTTCACAAACTGTATTCAAAGGCTGGGTCGCTTCTCAACGGCAAACATTCCCTGTGTTATCTAATATGGGTTTGGAGATGTGCTGTTTTTATTGTTGCTTTTAACCCCACTTTTGAAAAACCATGAACTCTTCACAAGGACACTGGACTTTTTTCTGATGGAAGAACTATCTTCCAAGTCGACGTGGTTTTTCTAGCAAAGTCTGAACAGATTCAGTGCTTGTTTGTGTGTGCGCGCGCATGCGTGCGTGCATGCTTAAAATCTACATTTCTGTCGCTATTCAAAGGAGAAAGCTGCAAAAGATATAATGGACACAAGTCACATTTAAAATACAGCGCAAGTGAGACTCGCTGAATTCTAAACAAAGACCCTCATTTGTGAAGACTGGTTCAAAATACAACTTTCATCGATCAGTTGTGTCTAAGAGCTAGAGTTAGATTATCAGGAAAGAGGCTCACCATTCTGTCTACCCCTGATTGAAAGCCTGTCCAGTGTAGGCACGCTTTGTGGTACCATGCACAATGAACTGACACAACCAGCTCTGGTACAGGAAGACACGGGATTCAGTAGAGCACTCGACAGCTAACCCTTCCTGACATGGGAAAAGTTGCCCATTCTTAAAATGACAGCAATGCAAACTGTTAGTTCTCACAGAGGACAACAGCCAATGCCTTTTTCATGAGTGACTCTTTTGCTCTCATTCTAGGCCAAACCAGAGAGGTCAAAATGACCAACAGTGGTATGAGGAGAAATTAAGAATGTCTCGTTCCACCTGACAGTAGGACTGCTCTCAAGAGGGTGGCTGACGGTTGGAAGTGCCCCTTAATGGCAGAAAAGCTTGATTAAGACTTCTCAAAACTATGGCCATGCATCATACACTGTATTCACGCAACTAGGGAACATATTATTTATTTGTATACTTATTTAAATTATTTTTATCCCACATTTCTCCTTAAAAAGGATCCAAGGCTGTATATATTAACCTATATGTACATGGTGGCCAGCTGAGACACACTATGATTCACAACTCTGGTCTGTTTTATTGTTGTTAATGTTGTTAACATCCTCTTCCTGTCCTTTGACCTTCCCAAAGGTCTCTGGCTGGAAGATGCTAAAGCAAGCAGAGGTATAAGCCTGGTCCTGAGTGGGAATTGTAAATACAGTACTGCATTCTTCTCAACAGCTGGTACACGCATGGGGGGGACTAGTGCAGGCGGAAATAAAGGTACAGCTCAGAGAGAGAAACAAAATTCATAGCTATCCAACATAACAGAGACATGTGGAAAGGGACTGGTGCAGTTTGTCTAGTTATCTTCTAAATATTTATACAATTGAAGTTCAAAGGAAAGGACTTGGGAAAGTTAACAGATGTTCCCCCCCCCAAAGCACTAAGGAAGTAAATCTATTGACAGGTCTGCTGTGTTTTGATCATTTCCTAAGTATTTTATATGTATACAGCATTTCAAACATGTAGCCAGGGGCTTCTGTGCCTCCTCCTCAAGTTTGTATGACCTTCGGGGGTGTCCTGGCACAGGAATGAGATTGGCCTGGGCCAATGGGTTTCATCCCGTGAGTAACAAGCATGGAAAATGCTAACTTGACACCAATCCCTTATGGATCTTTCGTTTTTCCACAGGCATAACCATTTCATCAAACTAAGGGGTAAGCATAGCAATAAGGGGGGGGGAGAGCAACCAAGCAAACCAACACAATGACATTCATTTTAAAGGGAAAGTTACTTGAACATCATTTGTCACACAGTGAGTTTCAAATTCACCAGAAACAACAATACTTTCCCCTGATCTCCCAATATTTTCGTTGTCCTAAGCAAACAGCAAACATAGGAGATTTGAACCCATTAGGGCAGGATGTCGAATTGATGAGTTATAATCCATTTCATAGGGAACAAAGTGGTGCTGACACAGGTTGGGCATGAAAAAGAATTATGATAAAGGAAGCAATAATGACCCTGAGGCTAATGGGAATCCAGAATCTTATTAAGGTCCTCTCTCTGTTTTTACTTAATGTAGAGATATTCACTGGGGGTGGGTAGGGGTGGAATAACATTCTATTTTACCCAAAAAGCACCTAAATAACTTCAATTTACCTGTAAACCTAGTCTACTTAGAAGAAACCAACAACTGGCATACAATCTAGACAGATATAGCCTGTTGAGAACTGGACGTGTGACTTCTATTTGTAATCTACAATTTTGCTTATTTTTCCCCTCATTAATATCGCTTATCATGGCATCCATCTTTGTTTATCTCATTCACAGCAATGAAAAGGGCAGCATTTCATTTCTTTTGATTATGTTGCCACCTCTTCCTCTGTGGTTTCAGCTGCAAAGCTCAATAGAAACAGGTCTGCTGCTTTATTACTATGGAGCAAGGAAGGCATTTGGGTCAAGAAATTGGTCAGCATGTGAATATGAATCGCACCCGGTCAAGACTATGGAAAATCTTGAATAATCTTGTGTAAAACTACCAGGATACATTCTGACTCTGTAATCTAGAAGCATGTTTACATTGGGCGACCTCTACGCTGGCCTCAAAGCAGGAGACAGACAGACAGAGACAGAGACATAGAGAGAGAGAGAGAGAGAGAGAGAGAGAGAGAGAGAGAGAGAGAGAGAGAGAGAGAGAGAGAGAGAGAGAGATAACTGGGAGGATGTATTAATGAGATGCTTCATTTTAACTCATTTATGGCATCTTAACGTATTTTAGCTTTAAACGAGGAGAATCACAGAAACGTTAAACTGAATGTGGAGAAGACCTAAATATGAATGGAAGTCTCTTAATAAATTGTTCCCTATTATATCTTAGAAGGCAAAAAAGGTGTTTTATATTTCTTAAAATTAAATGCTTGCACGAGAAACATGTTTTACAAAAATTTATTGCATCCATCAAATACTTCAAAGGCATTGTGCATGAATACACGATGAATCTCTTTATGAACAAAAATTAACTCCAAGCATAGTAAAACAGCACTATTTATAAGTTCAGACAAACCAATAAGAAACAAATACACACCACAATGAAATACAGCACTGTCTGTTATATTAAGATCCACTATAATATTGCACTTTGGCAAAAGATGTTTTTTTTTAAACATTTTAATAGAAGCATGTTAAAATAATTTTCTTCAGAGAAAGAAAGCTCTTGGCACCACCGTCCCAGTGGCAACACAATTACCGGTCTCTAGCATCCCTCTTTGGCCTGAAAAGAAGTCAGTACTGTATGTTGCCCCAAAAGCAAGCAAGAAATTCAATGGGAAGCTTAAGTGCCTTGACTTGAAAGTTTGGGACTGGTGTAACAGGCAAAAATCACTGACCATTCAACAGGAGTCCGCCTGGCAAGGAGTCCCTTGGGAAGCAGGAAAGCATTCAGCTCATCAATGAGATGGAGAATTTACTGAAAATCAACTCCTCCATTAGCTGCTCTCCAATGCTGGATCCTAGCAAGCAGGCCTTAAGAACTCTCTGATGCACATGGTCAGTGAAAAAAAATGACTTAATGGCAGTCTCCTGATACAAAATGAAGCCTTTCCATCTGACACAGAATACAGGTCAACTTGCATATCGGGCGAGTCAATTTTCTAAGGAACACCAACTCTAAGAGAGGTAGATTGATTCCTTCCTGGATTTTACAGTAATTCAGAGGCATCCCCACTGAAAAGCATTCCAGGACATTTTATTTACTAAATAAAATCATTCTTTAAGATGAGGACATGACTTAAGGAATCATTGCTAAGGATTAAGAAATAAACTGAAGGATAATTTTCCGAGTAAAACACCTATCACTAGCCTATGCATTAGAAACCTAATTAAAGAAGGAAGCAATGTGTGAATCTTTAAAAGAAAGATTCTTCCCCAAAGGTATGCTTATCATCCCATCCCGTCAACTACTCTAAGTGATTATTAAAGTTCACAATTAAACAACTGATTAAACACTGTTTGGCTAAACCCAGAAAAAGCTAAATTAGCAGCATTTTTATTTGTACCCCCTTTCAATGGGGAGAACAAGCGTCAAAGTTATATATTGAGGTACATACAAAAAGGGGGGGGGGTTCTTTCTCTGTTTATGGAGGTAAAAACAAATTAAGTTGATAACAAACCATTCTTATCCTCACAAAGCCAATTGCACATGTTGTCAAAAATATATCATTTCTAAAATACTGTACCGCTTGGTAACCAACATTATGCATAGCTGCACTTTGCTGGTTCTCTAAGAGTATCACCTTGCATGAGTTTACTCAAAAGGAAACCCCACTGTGTTCAGTGAGGTCCATTTCAAAGTCAGTCTGTACAGGATTGCAGCCTAAGTGCAACAACTGACCCCCCCAACCCCCGTTTATTATTTGCATGTATTACATGTATTACATGTAATACAATTTCTGTTGCTGTTGTTCTTGGGAGATTCCTGAAGCCTGAAAAACCAAGAACTTAACTCTCAAGACACTTTGAACATTACATTTTAATGCAAAGTATATGGTTATGCATATGTTTAGTTTAACATGCAACTCTAGCCCAAATAATAAAAGCCTCACTCAAAACAACTGAACCAGGCAGAAAATTAAGTTGCCACATGGCAATGCCAACCAGGCATTGGTTTTTTTTTGGGAAAATAAGTGAGAATACTCTGGGAGGAGTATTGGGAGGCCCAATTCTCGGCCTGCTTTCTAATCAGGGTTTCAGAAAAACAACAACTTGAATAGCCGATGAAAAGATATCCAACTCAAAAACAAAGCTTCTGTCATAATACTCGCTAATAATACGAATCGCTATGAGAGACGTATCACCTGCGAGCCCGCCATAAATATCAAATCGCTCTATTAAGTGCTTCTAAATGTACAATTTACACAGAATGTGCATTTTACATGGAAACTTAAAACGGACAGTCCTGCAGTGCCTTTATAACACACCCTACGCAAGGTGTGTTGAGTTAACACTTTAAGTGCATTTTCTCATTTTCTTTGCATGTCTGGATTTAGGGGTTTGTTTTCTGGCCTCTCGTTCAAACTTGCGGGAAGCCCGAGAGCGAGTTGTCACAAGGCAGGCCCTTCTGGTTTTTACAGCCTGCTTGCTGCTCCGTTGCTCTTGTTTGCGCCCGCGCCTAGGGTGTGTTATAACCGTTTCTAAGTCCTTAGGGATGGAATCATACCTATTCTCCGGGTCGTCGTCGTCATCTTCCTCCTCTTCCATGGGAACAGGCGCTGATTTAGTCTCGCCTTCTTCTCCTTGGGAAAGAAAATAACGACAGATATGTTTAGCCGGCGGGGTGGGCGGGGGGGTGCACTTCCATACCCCAAATACCTTCAACCCCTCGCTTCATCAAGCTCTTCCTTATAAAATTGCTTTTCTGATTTAGGTACTGCTATACAAACTTAGATCCCCTAAGCCAGTGATGGCAAACCTTTTAGAGACCGAGTGCCCAAACTGCAGTTCAAAACCCACTAATTATTTTTTTTTTTTTGCAAAGTGTCGATACAGTAGTTTAACCTGAATACAGGTGGCTGTGAAAGGGCGATGTCGGGTGCCCACAGAAGGGGCTCCGAGGGCCACCTTTGGCACCCGTGCCGTAGGTTTGCCATCACTGCCCTAAGCCCATAAAACCAACTAATCTTGCTAAAGCTGCTGGGAAAGACCAACAGTAGGAATGAAGAAGATGTAAGTGGGCAACTAGAACTACTTGTCACATTGGACTAACTTGACGAAATGATCCGTTGACACCTTTTATACACAGGTTGGGATCTGAGGGTGTAAAAAAAAAGAAGGGCAAGATTTTCAAGGGACTGTTAATACGCACATAAGTATGTGGCTGCCCTGTGAAGCTGCAAGTAATTAACATGCCTCCAAATTGAATCTAGGTGGTGTGGAAGCTGCATGACTCAGCACACGACTACAAATTTGATTGGGGACTCACAAATGGGCAGCAACTCTCCACTCCGAGTTATGAACATGCACCTACACAGCTGTAGTAAATATTCACTTGGAGGCTAGCCATGTTTGTGTCAAGGACTGCATAAATAGTTTTATTCTGCATTTTCTGCATACTGCTAAGCAAAATTTAGTGTACTTTATAAATATGGACAGAGCAAAAAATAATGCAAAGGTGGAACCAACGGCAGGAGAGTGACTGCTGAACTCCTAACCACGGAGGTCTGAAAGCAAGGTCGGCTAGTATCCTCTCTATAGCTCTCGCAGCCACTTGGAACACCATTTTGTGCAGCTGCAGGGCGAAAGGACAGGCCTGTGCCATTTGTTTACACAGGACTAGAATTTTCCTTTTTCTAAAAAAAAAATTCCTTAGCTTTGCACCACCAGGACGAAGGGTGTGCATGACTGCAGATGAATCAATGTGCTCTTGTAAAGGCTTAGACTGGCTAGGTCAGGCTTAGTGCACTGGCGTTCATCTATCCCTCTGCCATTCTCGCCCTCTTTTTACTTAGTGGCCTAGTGGTGCAAACACCCCTGTGAATGGCTACAGCACCACAGCCAGGCGAGGAGTGCCTGTGTGCAGAAGTAAAATCCTCAGGTCGAGCTAGTTTCCACAACACCTACAGAGACTTTCGGCATTAGGGAGGCTGGCAGGATTACTACGACTTCTTAAACCTTTCCCTCTTTCGGATGTAGGGACAGAGCAGCTTGTGGGTAAACCAGGAGTTTCTTCTATGCATGTGCCCTATAAAAACATTTCCTGGGTTTTTAAGAGGCAGCAGAACACCATTTCACAGGCAGATCATCTGGCAGGGGCCAACCACGAAGCCCTGGTTCACATAGTTGTTTTTCTTTTTAAAACAGACTGAAATTTTTGCCCACCTGAAGACTGGCAAAATCCAACAGTGGTGGCTGCCACCTTCATCTTCTGCTCGTCGCTGCTCCCCTCCTCGCCTGCGGAATCCGGCCCCTCGTTTTCAGCCTCACTGGAGGAGGAGGAGGACGTGGTGGTGACAGCTTTGTTCTTGGGCTTTCGGACCGCCTTCTTCCCTCTCCCTTCGTGGTGGCCTCTGCTGCCTCCCTTCGTGGCCACCCCTTTTTTCTTCTCCTTTCCCCCCTCAAAGAGGTCTTCCTCCGAGGAGGAGAGCAAGTCCCCCCGTGGCTTGTTGGGATTTCTCTTCTTTGGGCTGGCTTTCTTCTTTTCTTTGGCGCAGCTTCCTTTCTTAGGGACGTTGTCCCCCGGACTATCCCCCGCGACGTGCTTGTTTGGGGGAGATTTCTCGTGGTCCGAAGTGCTCCCCCCTGGGGGCTTCTTGGACCCTCTGGCTCTCAAGCTCCTCCGGTTTTCCCCCTCCAGAGCGCTTGGCTTCTTTGCGTTCGTCCCACCAAGGTTCTCATTTTCAGGCGGAGGCTTCTCAGCTTCCGAGGAGGAGGATCCGCTCTGGCCCTTGGCAGAGGTTCCTCGCTGGTTTGCGCCTCTAGCAACGCCTCTTTTAGCTTTTCTCTTGCCATCGTCCGACGACCCCCCGCCGGGTTCTTGATTTGGAGGCAGGCCAGCATCATCACAGGAGACGTCCGGCCCATCCTTGGTACGCCTGCCCCTCTTGCCTGGCACGCCACTCTCTTTCTTTTCCGATGACGTGCACGGCTTGGCTTTGACAGCTCTCTCTCTCACCTCTCTCACCTGCTTCTCCTTGACCACGGCCTCTTTACCCAAGGTGCTTTCTGGAGAACCACTAGGTTTCTCTTCCTCCTGAGCAGAGAGTTCAAAACCATCCCCTTCGTTGCCTAATTCACCCTCCTGCTGCTCTTCTGATTTCCTTTTTTCTTTTCCATTTGTTTCCTTCTCTGGAGAACTGCAACTCTCTGCCTCTGGACCTTTCCTGCTACTTCTCCCCGGAGATTCGGATTTATTCTCTCTTTCCAACTCAGAATCATAATTAGAGAAATCCGAACAGTTCTGGCGCTTCTTTTTCGTGGCAGCAGCTAAGTCTTTCCTCGAGTTTTTGGCCTCAAGATCTGACCCAGAGCTGGAACTTTTTCTTTTCCGTTTTCCATGGTCTTCTTTCGCTGCCTGGTTCTGATCTGATGCTTCCTTGGGCGCCTCGCTGTTGCTGTCAAAATCGGAAGAACTATGACTCATCATGGCCACCTCCTGGAGGACAGCTGGCACCTCATCAGAATCAGAACTTTGGTCCATAGCGCTCGGTTTAGGGGAAGGGCTGAACACCGTGCTGTCTGGAGAATTCGGCTTCTCTGTTTTTCTTTTCAAGGGTGCAGATTTTTTCCTCTGCTTTTCACTCTGGGCGTCATTACTGTCCTCTTCCGAGTTCGACACGACAGTGTTCAAGTCTGTCGGGCGTCTCAGAGGTGTGGTTTTAACACGTGGGGATCTTCTCAGGTCCTGGTCTTCTGGCCGGGAAAAGGCTTCCCTCTCCGAGGGCTCCGTCCCACGGTTTTCTCTCCCTTCTTCCTTCTTGTCCTCCTTTTCTGATTTTCCATCTGAATCTTCAGCTTTCACAGGAGAACCAGAGAGGGAAACCGGAGTCAGTTTCACAAACAATTCCTTTTTAACTTTTGAAGACGGTAACAGCTTCACTCCTCTTGTACTCTCTTTACATTTCAGGTTGGCATTGGCGGTCCCTTGTTCTGTGGATCTGCCTCCAGGCCCCTGGTCCCCTGCCTTTTGTGCTTCCGCAGCAGATTCAAAGATATCTTCCGGCACAGATGAGGGGACAGAGACAATGTCCATGTCTGTAGCCTCAGCACTATTGGGTTCGTACTGGAGGTCTCCGTTTTTCCCAGATTTTTTATCTTGACTGATGGATTTTTTGCTTCCCGTTTGCTCCACTGATGGTGCATTCTGATCCGTATGCTTATTGGTCTCTGACGCGATAGGATGCTCTTTCGGTTCTTTTCCTTCTGTTTTCTTTCCTTCGCTGGGAGCCGATTTGACTTCAGTTGCCCCTTCTTTGGTATTTCTCCCCCCAAATTTTGCATCCAGAGCCTGGATCTCCAGATTGAGACTTTCCTCTAAAGCCAAGTGGGCCTTTCTCATGTCACTCAAGACGGATTTAAAAGCTTTCAGCTGACGTAAGTGCACGGTGTGGTTCATTTCAGTGTTTTCAGCTGCGTTCTTCAAAAATTTTACAAAACTAGCATTCATGTTTGTGGTTGTCTCAACCAGTTTCTTTGTTTTTTTCAGCAGGTCTTTTGGTACCATCAACGCTTTGTAGGAATAATTTAGAGAACCTGAGTGTGGGCGGTCTGTTTTTTTTTCTTCCCCGTTACAGCTGGAGCTATTTTTCTTGGAAGAGTGCTTAAGTGTGTTGTCAAACATCTTACTTTTCTCACTGTCAACTCTGATTCTCTTCCTATTTTGCTGAAATAATTGCTCTAAATTTTCAAACACGCTATCACAAGCAGTGACCAAGTCCAGCAAAGGCTCCGGCTGGCATATATAGCAGTGCCATTTGTTGTTTTCGTCCATGATGGTGGAGAGCTCCTTTCGGCCTAAGTTGCGCAATATGCATTTTTTGCAGAAGGCGTTGTTGCAGAAGTCACAGCAAATTAAGTTTCCACCTTCGGCACACCACCTGCAAGGAGAGTTTGAACATTTTTGAGGAATATGTCGCTACAATCGGGATACGCACATTTCTGCTACATCAATGTCTCTTCTCCAAAGGCTGTTTATCAATATTCTCCAGAGTACAAGAAGCTAACTGGTTACAACGTAATCTGTCAACCAGAATTAGAACATTATACAGTATATTTAGGCTGCAAATCTACACACTCATCTGCTTGAACGCAACAAAGAGGACTATTGGTGCTGTTCTTCTAAGCCCTTGCTAAGGGCAGCACTAGCAATGCAGCCACTTCAGAATCCTAAAGGTCTTATAACAGGTGGGGGACAAAAGCAATTTTTTGTTTTTGATTTCCCCCCAAAAAGCAGTTTAATAAAGATTTCATCCACCTTGCCTTCCGACCAGCCTGCCCCATAGCATTAAAGGAACCTTCCCATTCAATCTGAAGAACATCCTGGCAGTTGGTTATAGAGGCAAGAGAGTTGGATCTCTTGTTAATTTAGAAGGAACCAACCACAGAAGGGAAGGTGCAGCCTATACAATCTGCTGGCTTTATTCAGCCATTCCTCCGGAAAACTGGGTCGAAAACCCCAGAGTCCCGGCAGGCTGCTCACTGATGTCGGGTCCTAGCTCCAAAGGAACCCTAGCTTGGCAGGGAGTAAGGATCAGTCCTTGAAATGCTGGCAGCTAATGCAAGGAATGTGTTTGTCCCTGCTGGTCGCAATAGGTCCACATTAAGATCCTTTCATATCTATTCAACTTGGGCTTTTTTTAAAAAAAAAATACACCTACCTGCACTGTTCATCCATTCCATCGACATCTTTGCTGATGTCATCACTCATGTAATATTTGAAGCAAGACTGGGAAGAAAAGA
Organism: Phrynocephalus guinanensis; assembly: GCA_037367245.1. Lineage (NCBI taxonomy): Eukaryota > Metazoa > Chordata > Lepidosauria > Squamata > Agamidae > Phrynocephalus > Phrynocephalus guinanensis. The sequence goes on along the minus strand of CM074748.1, from coordinate 1,283,683 downwards.
AGGAATATTTTAGATGTCTTTTATTAAACTACATCAATTAGGTGCATTATACACACTTTCATGAGCCCAAGTAGGTATGAAGATAATTATACTTTGCCAAGTACAAACCATTATCACACTTCTTCTCTTTCCACAATATTTCCCCTCTGATTTTAGCCTCGATTATCTCAACTAAAAGAGACCCTCTGAAATGGAAGATAGAATTCCCGTTTATCCAGATGATTGCGAATGTCTTCATCCAAATGGATCTACAAATGCCACTGCAGTTAATTGCCGGGAACATGCAACTACATTTCTCTCCTGTGGGTGAGGTGGAGACATAAGGCAGGACGTAGCTATAGCCACGCTACGCTTAGATTATTTCTTTGATACGGTTCTATAGTTCAGAAGAGAGATTTCACGGCAGCATGCATCCAAGCATCCATGCACCATTTACATACCTTGCAAATAAGCACTTTTAATGACGGGTGCCTGTAGATGGAATCTTTCTGAAAATGGTTCACCTGCTGACCACAAGCTGTACAGCTCACGATACCATGTAGCCCTTCTTCTGTTTAAAAAACAAACAAACAAACAAACAGAGAAGAACCCTGTCAGCTTTTCAGGAAGCAATTTTCAACATATTTTATCTGTCACGTTGTTAACAAAACAATGGTCTTTTTCTGTATTTCATTTCATTCTGTTTTAATCTATAATCAGAGGCAGTATGCAAATTATCCTGCACCTTGGGTACTCTACTCTACGCACTTGAAGAGATGTTAAATGTCCACAAATATTTGTGCAAAATAAAATATGTGCTAAAAAAATTAACTGAATAACCCAAATATATTTTTATTGATAAGGGAGATGTTCTCCATTAAGCTTCTAAAGATGATACAGAAATCTGTAAGTGGTTGTTGCCTCTCCACTGCAGAGAAGGCAATAAAGATTACTTGCATCAATGCAATTCTCTTACTAAACAGAGTGCCTTAATGGAAGAGACATTTTGGGAATCAACAGATACTTCATTCAGTTTAGAAACCAAAATGGAATGAGTGAAATGTGTCACTGAGCTTAATTCATTATGTATTTACCTCCACGCTTCTTCTGAGTTTCAGGTTTCATTTTAGGAGCATTTCTGTTCCTAAATTCAGGTCCTTTAAAGCCATCTTTATCTTCGTTAAGTACTGGTTCTGGCTGAACAACTACTGTGCCTACAAAGATGATAGTTAATTAAATTCACAACTACAGCATAAAAAAGCTGCAGCATACATCTAACAGGACCTTCAGGAATTTGTCTCCCTCCAGCAGTAAAGATTGCTTTACACTTAACATATATGTGTGCACACATGTACACAAAATATAGAGGTTTCCACAGATTAGCATACCAACTCTTCCACTTTCAATCAGAATATATTATTGGTGAATCTGACAGGTAACGAGGAAAAACGTTGCTGGGGTTGCATCCAGCCCAGAAGCTATTCCTAGCACTGCAAACAAACATCTAGGTGGCAACACCCTGGGTGAATTTCTTCAAAGAAATAACTTTAAAAATACAGTTAGCTTTTAATTTAAATCAATTCGATTTGTTTAAAATATTGACTGAGAAAGAAGGATGCGAAAAGGAACAAAGCTGGGGTGGATGGGCAGGAAATGACGAAGCTACTCTACACATCCTCGTGTCTCACCTCAAATGCAAACTGCAGGTTAGTAATAAGCACCCCATCTGGGGAATATTTTAAAGGCATTCCCTCTCCAGGGTCCCAGAAGGGGGCACAACATCTCCATTCTCCCAGTCCCCACACTTTGCTTTCCCACCTGGAGCTTGAGTTAATGGAGGAACTCTTGGGACCATGATGCTGGGTCTTTCGTCTAAGCAGAAAGTGTCAGGCAAGAGGAAAACTGTAGCTGATACTATCACAACACCCTTTTCAGGGAGGTGCCTGAAGTAATTAGAAACTCTTGACTTCTAAACAGACCCCGGTTTCTAGCTCAGACATCAAAGTGGATTCCCTTGTTTAAATTCTTGCTACTGGGATCAAACCAAGGCGTTGGGCCTTTTGCTTCTGGGCTTGAGCTGGTTCATTTAAGCAGGAGCAACAGGGATTCCGTATTTTAGGCTGTGTGCCTAGGCCGCGAGATTTTAATGGGGAATCATCACAGGAGAACATTACCTGCCGATCTGCCAATCATTTACCTTTGGGCAAACACTTCATATCCACCTCATTTTCTGAGTTTTCATTCGAACCATCCTGGTTCATGGTTTCATCTAATACCGGTTCATCATCTGAGCCAACGTATTTTGTCACAACTGTGGGTTTCCTGCATGAACAACAGATACAAATATCTGCAATACCATTCTCTCTCTCTCTCTCTCTCCCTCCCCCCCCCTCTCAGTATATGGTTTTGCATAGTCCATCTTCATCCTCCTTGACCTCACCCAACTCCTTCACAAGTTACAACACCACCATTTCATACAAGAAACTTGAATTCAGGCTGTGAAGAACAGTTAGTGAAGGCTCTCTTTGTGTTAGTTTCACTGAGCATTCTGTATTGATGCACTTCCAATTTAACAGCCCGCTTCAGAAATTTTAACAATCTATTTAGCTGCCACAATTAAGGACAATCGTATTTACCCATCATTCAAAGCTTTTTGAACCTTCTCATCTGAGCTAAACATTAAATATTCGGAAAAGGATGGAGGGGGACCCTCCAAAACTCGCCATTAACACAATCTAAACATTCACTGCATAACTTAGAAAAGTTTTTTTCCCCATCTGCCAACTATAGAATTCCCAGCCAGCCACAATGCACCCCTCCTCATTATGTACTCTAACAGGGAAATTGATCTTCCCAGTTGCTTAATCAGGAAATTGAAACATGGACAGTGGACTAACCTTTTAGAACGTGATGATCCTTGCAATTTGGATTTTTCAGGAGAACTGCTACCCTAATATGGGGGAAAGGGCAGACTTGCAAACAATTTATGCAGAATCATAATAAATACCAATCTTGAGTTGTAAATCAATGTCCTATGAACTTAAAGCACAGCCCTCCTCTTTCTAACTTTTAACCTTATAATTCATTTCTAGGACGAGGAGGTAAGTGTTTCTGCAAACATATCTATTTTGGCTAGCATTTTAAAATAGAAGAGCAACTGCCAATAACTGTGGGGTATTTAATGTACTATATCAGAAGATTAATATCAGGCATAACATCTCGTTTTGTTAGCTACTTGGACTGACATGAATCATACACTGCTGGCGCGGGAACCCTGTGCAGGAACCTAATCAAGTAGGAATTTTGCAAAAATAAAGGCTGAAATCTTTCTGCATGGCTCCCATGTACAACAGGAATATTGCCAGCAGCTGTGGCAAACAGTAGCTGATTAAAGGTGATTCTGGAGTGTGCACAAAAGGCACTTTTAAGCCTGAAATCATCAAAGGAAGGCTTAAATCAGCCGAGATGGATGAATCAAGACATGAAGCTCTGCAACAGGATTTTAGCCATCAAGTGTTTCAGAAAACAACATATTCTTCATGCAAGTCACACCATCTTAAATCTTCAAGTTCTTTTTAAGAAACATACACATGTAAAATAAAACGTCCTCAGGCGCTCAAAAAGCAAACAAATATTTCCATATCTAGCAAATGGCTTATTTTTAGCTGTGGTATATTGGTTTGCAGTGGACTTCTATACTGGGAATTAGTCACATATTTATAAAATTCTAAGATCCCTTCTAAAACCATGTTCCATAGTAGTTCTACATAACACACAACATGGTGAAAACATGCCACTACTTTCTTGTAGTAAAACAGCCATTCAATATTCTGTTCTTACCTCTTCTTTGCTATTTTCTATTGGAACTGAGATATTTTCAGGCATAGTAGTATCATCTGCATGAAAGAAAATGGAAAACATCCACATAACAAGTATTGTATCACTAGGACGACATGATAGGCATGGCATTATCTACAGCAGGAACCACCCAACTTTTATTCAATATCACATAAAATCAGGCAGGAAAGACAATACAAATCCCATTCTGGAAATAGTTAGATTCTGACACTCTTTTCAAGTAACAAATAGGTGAGTAATAGTAAACTAAAAAGGTATATTCCCAAGAGCATCTCCACTGAAAGGTGGGACTAAACTGGTAAAATTCACAATAGAACTGATTTCCAAGTATATATGCATAAAATTACATATCATCTTCAACAACACAATGGCCATAATGGTTAACAAGGTGCTGATGGCATCTCTGGGAACACACTCCCAGTAACACAATCAGCATCTTGTTAGTTAGCAACAATTTGCCATTAAGGCTTCACTCAATTCCCACTATACAAGGTATGTAAATCTGGAATAGGATTATGGTCAATGTGGATTACATACAACTCATCAAACAACAGTTATAATATAAACAGAAATCTGAAATGACATTCAGTGTGGATGATATTTCTTCAAAGAAATCTAAAATATTTAGACCACCAAGTATACTTGAAAGTTGTAACTTTTTGTCCATTACAATGTCTGGTCATGGACCAGGAATTCATTTAAGTGAAATTTTATTAGACTTTGCCAAGTCTTCTAAAAGAACAAGGTTACTTTCTCACATTGTTTGTAATACTTTGACAGTTAGCCTCCATCGGTTTAAGAAAAGCAAAAAAGCACCCAACCATTGACCTACTCCATCAGAGCTGTGGTTGGCATCAGCAGAAAAGACAGCAGGGTATGTGACAAAGCAATTTAAGACCAAAAGGAAATACTGAAAACTGATTAAAAAAACACTTCAACTCTCAATATACTGACCAAAAATATAAAAAGAAAGGGTGACCGTTATTTCATGATTCTCATCCCAAACAGTCCTGCTTGAAGGCATGGTAGAGGAGGCACTGAAACACAGATCTGAGCAAGTTTAAAACAATATGGCCTTTTACCTATATTTTTGCTCACAGGTAATCTTGGAGGAGAATTTGCGTCCTCAGAATCTTCTGACGAGTGAGCCAGGAAGTCATGAAGCTTCTGCACCAATGTATTTAACTTGCTTTCACTGTTTAAAAACAGATTCGCCATTTTAATGAATATGTAAAACATCACTTACAGACTTTGTTTCATGCGATGACATCTGTAAAACCTAACAGTTCTAAAATACGTAAAGCAGCAACCTGTTTGCAGATTTTCCTCTAAGAGGAAAATATATATACACAAGAATCTAGTGAAAAAGGTATGGATGGAAGGGTGGGGAGGGGGTGGTAACAGACATTTTCTGCTGTGCTGTTCTCCAAGGTCAACATGCTTGAATGGGTCTCATATATACCTCCTTGCACATATTCGTCTTGAAATATTCTGCACACATAATGATCCTGATGAATCGCAAGGTCACTTGGATTCTGGCTATATGAATTCAGATGGGCAACAGCAAAAATCATCAAAATATAGTTTCATGGACAAGTGCCCCAGACAACACATCTTGGCTAGAATCCTGCTGTGCAACTCTGAGGAGCACTAAAAGGCTGAGGATGTCATCAGAGGAAGACTTTAATCTTTCATTCCAAGTTTCCTCTTTTACCCACCCATCCCAAGGTTGAACTTTTAATATCCACATATTGCTGCTGTTGGTCCCAGTATCTTTAAGGACTGAATCTGACAATGATATGAAAAGGGTTGCTTGATTTACATCCCTCCTGGACTCTTAATCCTTATACTCCATCCCAACATGGCCCTCCAATTTTTCTTCCTTGTTGCGTGGAGCTTTTTCCTGCAGGTGCATGCCACTCCTCCAGCCCACAGAACAGGTTGCAATGGGTGTGCGTGGGTGGGAAAGTAATGTGTGTGTGTGTGGGGGGGGGGGGGGGTGAAGGAGTGCCTTAGAGGGAACCTTGCTCCAACCATATAACCTTCAGGTGAATAGTGGATCCACTCAATGAATTCATGGACTTTATTTATCATGGCTGCCCTGCTCAGAACAAGAGGCAGACTAGGCTCAATAGGGAAAACCTTTCAGAGTTCAGCATTGTGGGTCAAGGTCCTTAATACTGCAGATCTCCAGTCTGTCTGTGGGATATACAAGCACAGCCTTTATGATCCGACCATTATTCTTAAATGAATGGATGTTCAAGGCCAATGTGCCCTCTATTTTTCATCCCTGCTGAGTGGAGCTGTCTTCTGTGAAGATGCCTGCAACTGCCCCCCCCCCCCACGCACACAGATTCTGCCCCAACCAGAAGAAAAGATGGTTGTAACAGCTGTGCAGGGGTAGAAAACTCCCGTGCAGAGGGTGCCAGGGGCATGCATGGCCACACAGCTTAGAGGGAACACTGCTCAAGACCCACACGATTATATCATTGAGGCACAGGCTGAGTCATTATCAAGTTAATTTCAAGGCTTGGTTGGAATGAATCTAAAGCAAAGTGGACTGGTGAGAGGGTTGACATTTCTACCTTCACCTAATCTGGTGAGGAGAAAGAATACTTTTTCCAAAATGTTTGTTAACATTCATTTCTACAATTCTGAGGCTCAAGCAGAGGCCCCTGCTCCACTTTCAGGAACTCTGATCTTAGAAAAATCAACATGAGTGCAACATAATACAGTACTGCCTTCTATCACCACCAATACTGTCAATGTTCAGAAGGATTCATACTGTTTAGAAAAAGGCCAGTTAAAAGCCTTTAATAAGTTTCCAAACCACTTTAAGGATATACCACCAAGCTGCTTAAATGAAATATATTTAAGCAGAACTATTACAGGTTATGAAGACACCTGATAGATGCACTGATGATAACAGAAACCTGTTAAAATCAGGAGTTGAATGGCTTTTAAGAATACTAATTCATACAGAAGGCCTCTGAAATAAATGTGCCATAAACACCACTGGGGAAAAAGAAGTGAGGGCAACCCAAGTTTGCAAGCTCCATATCAGAATGGTCATTGGTGCCAAAGCTGTTTCAATATTTTAGGTATCACAAATATGTGGAAGTACGTTAGCTGAACCAAGCAAAACTTCACTTATAGATCCTGTAATATCACACCACACAATACAAACCATGATTCAGCAGCAACTTTGAAAAAAAACTGAGACAAAGACAGCCTCCAGATGATGCAATTAGTAAATTGCCAATAAATAATTTCGGACTCAAATAAATATAAAGGTGCGATATATTCCTAAACAGATTATCTACACAATTCGCAGCTAAAAAAGCAAAACAGAACCAGAGTTGGTATGTTCTAATTGCCAGAGCACTTGATCACATCAAAACGTTTCAGTTCAGAACATAGCCTTGAGTATGTGAAGATTTCTTTGTCTTCACGATGTTGCTATAAGAGAAAAAATCTGAACAATTTGTTCTTTACAGCCTAAAGGATACAAAACCACAAATAAGCAAGTGAAGTTTGTGCCATCATTACACTATCACTCTTCCTGTGTTTAGCAAAATTCAATAAGAACTGAAAATACACATCAAGATAGAAACTGTACTGGCCTCAGAAAGCAAGCCATACCATATGCATGACAAGAATGTAACTATTAAAATGTTAACAGTATTTAAGTTAGGGGATTGAATCAGACAATATAGTGTGCATAAGCATGATGTTCATTTACAGAAGAGAATTCACTGCAAATTTCACAGATCTTTATGGGGAAAGCATTTACAACTCCCGTCAAGACCCAGGTATGCCTGTATGTTATACCAATCATTTTACAACAATTCATCAAGGTAGAGATTAGAGCATGGGTCCTCAACCTAAGGCCCTGGGGGTGGATGCGGCCCCTCAAGGTCCTGAATGTGGCCCCTGGGACCAATTGCACCCCCCCCCCACATACCCCCTGCTTTGCGAGCAAGCCAGCCTCCACAGCTGCTTCTATTGCTGAGGCAGTTCAAAGCAATGGGCTATGTTGCTCCTCCCACTCCCCCCAACTACCACCCAGATGATCAGCATGCTGGCTAGTGGGGCATTCAGAGTGGGAGGCCTACGGTAAGGTACCCCCCACACCTCCCACCCACATGGTCGGGGCAGTGGGTGCAGCCGAGTGGGGCAATTTAAAACAGGAAGGCTGCGGCAAGGTCTCCTACTCCCTCCATGGCCCTGAGGCCCCACCACTGCTCCTCCTGCACCCTGCCCACCTGCTTGTGGTCCGGGCCCCAGTGGTGTCTGGGGCGTGGTGGACCAGCCCGCTGTTCGAAAACTTTGAGGACCCCTGGGTTAGAGAGTGTAATATTTCCATACTAGACGAGGGAAGGAAGCAAACAAAGCTATTCACGCATCTAACAACGGTGCCAATGGCAAACATCCTGTTGCAAACTATGGCAGGGCCACGGAATTGATGGGGATTCTGCAAGTCAGCTCCTCTAAGTTCCACAGACAGGATTTGGCCCTAGTCTAACTATTATTTTAGCATAGTAAGTAAAACTGCAGCTGCCTAGATGCCCTAATAAGCACATCCGATCTCACCTGACTTCGGAAGCTAAGCAGGGTCGGCCCTGGCTAGTACTTGGATGGGAGACCTCCAGGGAATGCCAGGTGCTGTAGGCACCCGGAGTAGGAACTGGCAAACCACTCCCGTATTCCTGCCAAGAAAACTCCATGGATATGGAGTCACAAAGAGTCGGTAACGACTGTAACGACACAACACACATAAGTAAAACTGCAGCTTGCCTCAGCTGCATGCCTACCATGTGTCCAAATATGAAACTGAGATGTACCCTGGCACCTTGGTGAATTTGCCACAATGAGCAAACTGCACAACCTTACAAGTGCACCTGCAGGGCTCCGCCCACTAACTTTACAGAAGATTATAGAGAAAACTCAGAAGGAAGTCTGTTTTGTAGCGAATCCAACATATGCTTTTTGCTTTGTACAGTGACATATTATTATGAACTTTGGAAATAATGTTAAGGATTAATTTTAGGGCATTGTTAAGATGTGTTCACTTTTAAACAATATTTATTAGCTTGCTTTAGGCTGTCCTATGACACTGAACAAGAATCTTCCTATGAATAATCATATCAGAAATGAAAAACACAAGCTCTAGTGTACATCCATCTCTCATATGCAGCCAAAGTGGTGCAGAAATAAAAGAAGAGGCACAAAACTGTCATGTTTCTATGCCACAGATTTCTCATTTTCTTTAGAACTGATGGCATGAAAAATTAAGTAGCAATCTATTAATGTTAAAAACATTGCACATGTGATTAAATATATTGGTGTGCTTCCAACATTTTCTTTGGGAAAATCCTGTCTGTAATATGCTCCCTGACTCCAACAACCTCTGAATAAAACCAGAGCTCTTATGAAAATGTTTAAGGTTCTAAAGTATTGTATGACATCATACATCAAATAAGAAGTATTTTCATTATTTCACAGCAACACAGGCAACATTTAAACAAGCAGATGATGGCAGTATTAGTCCCTCTTTTACACCGCTTACTGTCTCTGTGGTCATCAGCTTCCACTGTTGCTCAATCAAGTGACAGCTTCCAAAGAGCAAAGAAAAACCATAGATGCGCTTCACGAACTTTGCAGAAGCCCCTCAAATTTGTTCGACACACCTTCCTTTCCCCTTATTTTATTCCGTTTACGTTAACTACCCACATTCAAGAAGAGAACACTGCTGCTGTTGATTATGAAGGACAAAAAGGAGTTGAAGAGCACAATTACAAAGTGGTTATCTCGGGGGGGGGGGGGTTCAACCGCAACACTTCATCCACATGATGTGGCAAGGGGAAGCCTAAATGCAAACGGACCACACCAATGCAACACATTAGGCTCTGCTCAAGTTTTCCTCAACTTCCCTTCCAAGTGGCACTAGCAATCTTCCAGCACCATTGATATCAAACAGCTACTCCAAAGTATCAGGGTGTATTAAAAGAGAAAGCCTTGCCCCCAAGAATGAAAAGAATCACTAACCAGACAATGAGTGCAATAGGAAACAATGTTTTTTTTGGGGGGGGGGGCACAAGATTCCAACAACTTTGGAAACAACACTTGTTTCCTTTTAAAAACTTAGAAATAAAACTGTAGCTAACTGCAGAAACAAACAGCCCTCCTGAAGAAAGCAACATTATATCTTCAACGTGCATTCAACATACAAACAAGTGACTGCAAAAGAGTAACGTAACAAGCCTATTTCATATTCTTATATTATGGTCATTGTTTTTATATTTTTAGGTTTCAATGTGCACCAAGAGAGAGAGAACTCCGCTGAAGATAGTGGGCTTTGTTGCCAAACAACTTGTTACACTGAACAAGCTGCATTCCAGCCGCATATTAGTTTGACTGTACTTTGCCGGCCCCTTCCCCTGAAATCTGGGGCCACATATTTTTCTCACCCTCTATATGTCTGTGTCATTTCTATCCTAGCCACTGGAGAGCCTTGTTCATAAAGGATGAAAAACAGATATAGCTTAAGAGCACAACAGCTGAAAGCCCACTGCTTAGCATACTAAGTCATGATTCAAGTAGGCCAATGGAGAGTTTAGTGGTACCTTGTATAAAGGAATTAATTTGTTCCAAATGAAATTATGTTAAGCAAATTTTCCTTTATACAAATTCCGCATAGGAATGCATTGAAAACCGTGTAATCCTTAATCGCGACCATTTTTATGTTGTATGCATTCGCCCCATAGGCGATTCTATTAAGCAAATTTCCCCTATCTCTGGAATTTTTATGTTGTACAGATTTTATGTTATACAAACTGTTTGTTATATGAGGGTCCACTGTTCAAAGATTGAAACCAGCAGGATAACCAGCTCTTTTTTTTAAAAAAAAGTGTTGGCAATACACAAGAGGGGGCCATGCTTCTAATAGTTCAGGCCCGCTGTTATCTACATGATGCATGAACTTAAGGTCACATTAATGCACCAAGGGTATGCCCCTACCTAGACCACTGGTTCCCACCTTTTGGTCTCGAGATGTTCTTGGACTACAACTCCACAGATGGAGGCGAAGGGTCCTTGAGAGTTGCAGACCAAGTGCATCTGTAGGCCCATGGCTGGGATCCACTGTCTGACAGATAGGTCACATAAGTGAATTAATTAGAGCTGATTTTGGCCAAATAGGCGGGGGATTTCTGAACATTAATGAGACTCTATATCAGTGGATCCCAATGTGGTCTATATAGACCCCCAGGGGTCTATTTCAACTAGCAGGGGGGGGGGTCTATGACAGTGAGAAAAAAATTGGGAGTCCACAAAATGTAAATAGGGGTCCACGTGAGTGGACTTCATTTAGGCAGATCATCATCAACATTTAGGCATTCTGCAAATGTCTTACACCTAACACAAATTGTTTTGGCACAAGTTTTGAAAGTTTTTGCAGAAATGTTTGGAATTTTAAAAACTTTTTGGGTGCATTTCTCAAGTGGTGCAAAGGTAGGGACCTGATCCTTGTGGTGTGCATAACTTTAAAGTCCATTCTGCACTGTGTGTGCGCAGGGTGTGTGTGTGTGGGGGTACCACATCATTTTTAAAAAAACTTTATCTGAAAATGAACCATCTCTCTATTCAACTGGTTGAGTCAACTTTACCTGGTAATGAAACACTATTATTGGCATATGTTTGTTTTTGTAATGCTATCTATTAATGGTGTACGATGTCCCTCAATTCCTTGTTCTCAAGTACCGGAACATGTCTTAACTGTACACGACTGTATATTATCCCTCATTACTGTAAGCCACCTTGCGTCCATTTCTAAGGCGAAAGTCAGGATAAAAATACTCTAAAATAAAATTACTTATTGGTTCAATTATTGCCTTGGCCAACAGGCAGCCTCCATGCTTCTCAGGGGCCCTTTGGAAGCAACCTTTAAAAGCATCTTTTTAAAAGGGAGGGAGAGGAAGAGGCATTTCCATCTTCACCTGGGCTCCAATTACTCTCCCAAGGCCACCAGCCCCCCACCGCCGCCCCCCACCCCACCATATCTCAACTGGAGCTTTGGTGTGTTTCACTTTTTTTGGGGGGGGGGCACAACGGAAGTGACATCCCAGCCCAAGTGTCAACATAGGGGACACGCTCCTCCTCCTCCTCCCCCCTGGGGCCCGTGGGAACGGGACAACCCCCGCCTGCCTAGGCGGGGGCAAGCAGGAGAGAAAGCCTGCGACCCCGAGGTTTTTGGGGAGGGGGGAGAGAGAGGGAAGAGAGAGAGAGAGAGAAAAGGCGCGCGCCCTTCTTTCTCGCCCGGGGGGGGGTGGAAGGGAGGGAAGGGGGGAGGGGGAAGGAAGGAAGGAAGGGGGGCCGGTGAGGAGCCGAGGGGGGGGGGTCAGCCTCCTCCTCCCTCAGGCGGGGCAGGAGGCAAACGGCACCCGGCCACGGTGTGTGTGTGTGTGTGTGTGTGTGTGTGTGTGTGTGTGTGTGTGTGTGTGTGTGTGTGTGTGTGTGTGTGTGTGTGTGTGTGTGTGTGTGTGTGTGTGTGTGTGTGTGTGTGTGTGTGTGTGTGTGTGGGGGGGGGGGGGGGGGGGGGGGCGCCCACGAGGCGGGGCTCAGGAGCCAACCCCCCCACCCCCCCCCCCCCCCCTTGTGCGCGCGCGCGCGCTTTGGGGGCCGGCCTCCCTCCGAGCATGCGCAGAAGAGAGGCGGGGGAGGGGAGGGGGGCCGGTGGGCCACTCCCTCCCCTCCCCTCCCCCCTCCCTCCCTCGAAGTCTCCTCAGGCTGCACCCCCCCACACACCCCCGCCCCCCCACACACACACACACACACCCCCGAGGAAACGGCACCCTCCTGAGCCGGCCGGGGCTCCCACGCCCCCTTCCCGCGCCGAGGGCGGCTTTCCCCTCACGGGCTCCTCCTCCTCCTCCTCCTCCTGAGGGCGGCGGGGGGGGGATGAGGGGAGGAAGACCGAGGCCCGGCCAGGCTTCCCTTACCTGGCGGGCTCCGCGGACATGGTCTCGGCCGGGGCCGCTCCGCCGCCGCCGCCGCCGCCGCCTCCGGGGAGGGAAAGGGCGAAAGGGAAGGGGAAAGAGGAAGCGCCGCCTCAGGGAGACAAAGCGGCGCGCTCCGCCATCCCGGCCGCCGCCGCCATCTTGTCGGCGAGAGGAGGAGGGGGAGGAGGAGGAGGAGGAGGAGGAGCGGGAGAGGCCGCGCCCCGCCCCCCGCGCCGCCCCATTGGCTCCCGCCGGCGCGCGGCTTCTCTGTCTTTTTTTTCCCATTGGCCCGCCGCGGCCGGCGCTGTTGCTAGGGCTGCTGCCGTCATCGCAAGGCCCGCCGCCTTCCGAGGCTCCCGCCTTCCCTCCGCAAGGAGGCTCCCGATTGCGCGTGACGTCACGCAAGGACGGGCGCGGCCGCCGGAGCCCCTTTCGTGCCCCCCGTTCATCCCAAGGGACCGGCGGCGGGGGGGGGCTCCTTTGCAGAAGAAGGGCAGGGGGAATTCTGAGGGGGAATTCCATTGCAATGCGATATCAGCCCCCAGAGTCACAATGAGGACTACGACCCTCCTGCATGGGGCAATCCTGGCAACGGGGCCCATTTTGGGCCGCTGGACCTCTCCAGGAAAGGACCTCTCCATGGCGCCATGGGAAGGGCAAGAGCAACAGCAAGGAGCGGCCTTTGCAGCCTGGCCCCTTGGGTGCCCTGCCTCCTCTTCCTCCTCCTCCTCAAGAGGGTTGCAACCCTAGAGCCACCCTCCCCATCCTTCCCTGGAGGCGGAGTCCGCATTGGGGGGGGGGGTTTGGGGTTGGGGGGGTGTCCTCCTCCTCCATCCTCTGCCTGGTGCAAAGCCCTCGAGGGCCCAGGGCTACAACAGGCCTGAGACCCCACCCATCATGCACACAAACCCAGTGCCACCCCGGATGGCCCATCTCTCCTGGGGAGTCACAGGGAGGAGTCATCCTCCTGGCAGCCCTCCTAAAATCATGCTGGTCCTTCTTGCCTGGAGAGGTCCAGCGGCCTGAAAATGGGCCCCGTTGCCAGGATTGCCCCATGCAGGAGGGTAGTAGTCCCCATTGTGACTCTGGGTACCGCCTGCAAACCTGATATCACATTGCAATGGAATTCCCCCTCAGAAGACTCTTCCCCCGCTCCCTGCAAGAATTCCATCATCTTGACAGCACTGCTGATTTAGATATCCAGTTTTAGGCTTAGTCCTTCTAGCAACTGCTCCTACACATTATTTTATATTGCCCTTGTGACGTCCCATGCAATAAAGCTGTCTTCTGCTATGCTGTACGAAATAACAAATGAGCAAAAACAAAGCTGCACTTCCAATGAATGAAGCATTAGATATGTGCTACCTGTCTGTGGCAAACAACCAAACAACCGTGGAAAATCAACTTCCAGGGATGAACTCAACACCAACCAAGATATCATGGCAGGAACTTCTCTATTTCTATAAGGTTTTTAGTCACTAAGGTGCAACGAGGATCTTTCAGTTTAGCTGGGTCAGACAAATGGGGCCAAAGAATAACCAAGGGAGTGTTCGGTCGGGACTTGCAATGGTCAACCACTGTTTGAACCTTGAAAACCCTATTAGTGTCATTCAGAGGCAACGTGATGGTACAAAATGGAAACCAGACCAAACAGTACTGCAAAGCAAAACTGAACCGTCATCCACATTTTATCACGTCCACTGTTTGTTACCAAAAATGATCAAAGGGCTCAAATTTGGATCCAAGCTTATTTGCCTGAGAACAACCCCCATGAAACACCATAGAACCGAAAGACCTCTGCAACACCGAGAGCGGGGAAGGGTCTCCTGGGGGGGGAAAAAAAAACAGTTCAGAAACCACAAACCAGAGTCCTCTCTCTTGCAGGCGGCGCTATTCTCCCAGGGTGCATTCCAGAGATTGTTTGCAGAAGGCAACCAATGGGCTGTTAATTTCACTGCAATGATTCAGCTGGCTGGCTGCACTGAAGCTGGTGGAGAGAAGGCGCAGGCGCGTTTTGCAGGAGCCAGCAGCTGAAGGTGGAGGAGAGGCCTGAAAGCCAGTCCAGTGTCTTGTCTTATACATTTCACAATGTCCAGGAATGGGAGCTTAATGCCAAGCAACAACCTTGGTGCAAATACCAAAATCTCAAGGCTTCTGAATTTGTGGGAGGGGGGGTGGAGAACTCTTATTTTAAATGCACAATAATAAAGGCGGGTACAAACCTGGTTTGTAGGTTCGTCCCAATTCGTAAAGGAGGAAGCACAGGCCAGCTTGCTTCCTCCTTCCTCCTCCTTGGCTAATCTCCCAGTCACAAGCAACAGCACAGACTTCTCTGCCCCGTCCTTTTGTCAGCCAAGAAGGCAGCGGCAGAGAAGCCCGAGATGTTGCCGGGACTGGAAGATCAGCTGAGACGTTGGAGGAAGCGAGCATGCTGGGCCTGGGGAGTGGCTGATGGAGGAAGGGAGAGGAGAGGCAACACCTGTTATGCCACATTTACAAATTGGGACGAATCTATGAACTGGGTTGATGCCCATCTCTATATAATGTGTCTATAGTTCAAAATGTTAAACCATGTGCAGTTCTACCTATCTCTCCCCCTTCAGTGCGCTGTACATTGTGGACTCAAGTGAACAGGGAATAACTGAATTTGGACTGCGGGCGTTAAACTGGGTGTTTCTGATTCCTTGCCTTTCTTGCCTTCGTCCTTTCAGTGAAAAGCTTCTAGGAATTTGCCTATCAAAAAGCAAATGCTTCAGCTGTTCCTATTTATTTCAGGGCAGCTTGCCGAGGAGAAAATCTTAAAGGACTGTAGCCTTATTTGTCGGACACCTCCTTGGTGTGGTCAGACTGAAAATACAAAAACAGCTTTGCGTTTATAAAGAATTTATTACAAGTTGTCAAAAATCCACAGTAGTCGTTTCAGTATCCATGCTACAACTGGATGGCATAAGCTGCATAAAACAACTTTTTAAGACTATTTGTGGAGTCAGTACCAAAAGAAAATATAGCTGAATGGTGTTAAGGCACTTGAAATATAATTAAATAGAGCCCACTTGAGTAAGAGAAAGCTACTTAGCTAACTACGGTTGCAATCACCTCTCAGACTTGGATCAGAAACAGTGCCATGCTGTTTCTCCACCTCCACCCAGAGGAAAAACAACCCTCTTTTATGGGGTGAGGAATAGGTGGTTACTGCAAGGGGACTGGACCGCCGGTTCCACCAGCCCTTGCCAGAATGGACAAATGGTGAGGGGCCACAGTACCCACAGTTTAGCGACGCCTGCCAGCGGGGCCACGTGGCTGCCCATCCTGATCCAGAGAGTCAAATCCAACCCAGTCTTAGGCTGGCGTCAAGCAGCTGGAGTTCCCTAGCCCCACAGATCCCAAACCTACACAGGGTGGGTTCTGGATAATGAGTAGAGTGGACGGAAAAAAGAGAAAGGTTGCAAGGGCATCCAATGCAGAGGAAGAATCGGCCAAGGTGGAAAAAGAGCCACATGGATAACCTCAGATTGAGAATGATCCCTTCTCTCTCCTGTTCCCAGGGCACCTGAACATCAGGAAACGGAGAAAAGGTAACCGTTCCAGGCCATTGGGACAATAGCACTGGCAGGCGGCCAGAAAGGGTTGGCCACTTTATGTGGGTCTCAATGTCAGGACGGCCCTTGGATCCTGATCCCGAAGGCACGGAAGAGACAAAGCAACCTCACCAGCCACTCCCGGGGAAGCCTCCAGGTAGCCAGGGTGTGACTGCCGGCTTTCGTGGCCACCGGCCCCTAAAAAGCAGGCCCTACCAGGAAGGCAAAGAGTGCCGCTCCTTTGTGGCCAGAAGGTTTATGGACCGGATTCCCCATGCCTCCCCCAAAAACATGGGGGACTGTCAAAGCTGCAGCCTGTGAGTTTTCTCAGGCCAACGTGTGCATAGCAAAAACCATCACAAATTGGGACTCTTCACGGGTTCGGAATGAAATCCCGGTATTTTTGCTATCGGTTAACTTTCTGCTAATTCGGTTGTACGAAGCGTAGAATCAGTTATTCGGAGAGAGTTCTCTTCAGTAGGTAAGAAAGCGGACGAGGGGGGAAAGGGGCCTTGTAAACGGGCAACATTCTTCTAAGATACCTGTCTTCTTAGAAAAGAAATTATTGAATAAACTCTCTAATTAAGCTGGTTTTCATAAAGGTGGAGGGGGCTGCACCCATAGAGGCTAAATTATCTTTCCGTATGACTTATGTTCTGCGTGGCAAGGGAAAGAGGCCTCCGTAAGAGTAAAGGAAAGAAAACCCTCCCAAGTGCTGGAAACAGGGTCAGAGAACATCTGGCAGGCTGCCTCTAAGGGAACTCTTTGAATGGCAGCAGCAGCAGCAGAAGAATTAAGGTGGAGCTGCTTTTAAGCCCATCAACGGCAAAACAGTCCCAATGCCAGATTGCTAGCCTTCAAAAGGAAGCGGAGAGTGCAAATGTGTCTTAATACTCCACATGATTTTTTTTAGGGCATACGTGTCTGTTTCTTCAAGGCACTAGACATCTTTGGTTTGGGCGTGCAACAATTCTCATTCATTCTGAGGAGAGGTAGCATGATCCGTAGGGGTAATGCCTCTGATCCGCTCCGTGCGGACAGGACGGCTCCAACCTCCTTTAACTCATCAGGAAGCTATAAAACAAGAACACACACATTGTTTATCAAACTGTGCCCAAAGAAAGCAGTTCTCCTTTTTGGGCCCCTTGTATCCCCAAGCCCTGACAATATGGGAATTCCCAAGGATGTGCTGTTTTCAGAGACCGGCATGAATCAGGTTTGTAGGTCCATTCCTGTCTGTCAAGATAGCAGCACAGGGGCTGCTGCTCCCCTGCCCTGCCTCCTCAGCGGATCAGCCACTCACCTGGTCCTGCTTGCTTGCTTTTGCCACCTCCTGGGCTAATCTCCCAGTCACAGGCAGGAGGGCAGACTTCTCTGCCATGCCTTTTTGTCTGAGAGGGAGATCAGCCAAGAGGGTGGGACAGAGAAGCCTGAGCTGTTGCCTGGAGTGGAAGATCAGCCAAGGCAGTGGAGCAAGAAAGCACGCTGTGTCTGGCAAGTGGCTGATGGAGCGGGGGGGGGGGAGGAGGAGAGCAGTGGAACCTGTGCCAACACCTTTACAAACCAGGACAAACCTACACACTGGGTTCATGCCCATCTCTGTCTGCCTTCTTTTTCCAATGAAGCAAAAATGTTCACGCTGCACAGAGACAGCATAGGGTTACAAGGCGTGCCTTCAAATGGAAGATTCAAGGGTCATTGTGTTTTTTTTTGGGGGGGGAGGGGTTCTTCCTTGTTCCCAGCAACATTTGTGGCCATTCGGGGAAATTCCTGGCACCTGATGAGTCCCTCCTTTAGCAGCTGAAATCCTTCTCTCTTTGCCTCTTAATAAAGCACACTGACTATGAGTGTCTAATATAGAACCACACACCCTGGTGTAACATCAGGTGTCCAGATTTTGGAATTGGACAGAAAATGTATCAGTCCAACACAAGTCTGGAAGAGAAACCAGTTGGCAGGAAGCTGCCTACCACATGGGCAAAACATGCCAGACTAATGGGATCCCTGGATTCTGGGTGGGAGGCGGGGGTGTAGGATGTATTCCCAGCCTGGCCGCCTTCACCTACAAGGGCATCAAAGGGGTGGGTGGGAGCCCCACATTCACACACCTTCTCCCGGGCTCTCCAAAAGGGGGGGCAGGAGGAAAAGAGAGAGAGAGAGAGAGAGAAAAGAAAGAGGGTTTCCATATTGCTGTTGCTTCCCCAGAATTAGTACGTGGAATGCTACTGCTTTGCCAATTTAAAATATTTTTTTCCAGGAACGATATAATCTTCTCCTTTTTTTCAATTTCTAAAGGCCCAGGAAGAGAACTATGCATTTTGTTCATATTCAGTGCACTTGGGTTACCTCTGTCAACATCGCTCATGTAAAAACTACAGAATCATATAAAGGGAAGGCCGGGGTGGGTGGGTGAATTCTACTGTTCAGAGCCAAGGGGGTACCTGTATGGGTAGCCGTGGTATTTTGATCGGAATACGGAGAGGAGCCAGCTGAAGAAAAGCACGACGAGACCAATGCCGGCCATACAAATGACTGCGGGACATGAAGGACAAATATTAGCCAACCCAGAAGCCACGGGCAAGGAGCCACTGAACCGACGGCCCTCAGCCCTCTTCCAACTGAAGGAACCACTTCAGATCCTTCACTGTGGTTTTCCTGCGGTATTTGCACGGCTCTTTATAAAACTGTCAATTGTTTTATAGCTTTAGTGTTATGAGCCGCCTTGGGGCACTAATGGGGAGAGAGGCGGCAAACAAACAGCGTAAATGGATAAATAAGCACCTGCAAGCGTTGGCTGGAATTAAAAAAGGGCAGCACAAGATTCTTGATTTAGAAGAGCGTCAGGCAACAACCCTTATCACACACTCGGCCGTATAATTGTTAAGATGAAATGTCTGCCCCCGTGCCAAAATATTGTCACACACCGTCCTCTCTGTTCCCCTCCATCAGCACCTTTCCTTTTTGTTTTTTTTCAAATAAAGCAGAAGGCATGCCAAGTAAAGCTGTCATGGCCAAGGGGCAGGCTTTGCATGGCCACTTGGTACCTATTTATCAAGGGTTCATGCCCTCTTTGGCTCAACATTTTGCTTGGAACATATGATTTTTCCAGTGCTGAGGCCAAGCCCGAAGAGTCAAAAATGCCAAGTGACTTTTAGTTTCAAGCTGCCACATGTTGTTTGGGGGTGGGGGATGGCGGCCGACAAAAAGGACTGAAAGAAGCAAACACCAGTTGGCCGCTATTTTTAACTCACGTTTTCTCTTGCCGACTTCCAAGTCCGAAGTAGCAGCTTCATGCAAGAGGACTATCCCGAGAGTGACGCCTGCATCTGAGAACACCGTTTAAGGCTGACTCGCTCTAAAAGGACAGACGACGCTTGCACGCATTTCAAAGGGGATGCTGAACCCTTTAGAAACCTCTCTTCCTTTCTGCCGAGTTCAAGACATTTCTAGCCAGCTGGGCTCAGAATTGCAGGGAGAAAAGAGCTCTCGCCACAGTGAAGATGACTAAAAACAGCAAAAGAGCTTTAGCAGTGTCTATGGCCAGATTCAAAAGAAGTGTAAGAACAAGGTGGTTGCCTATGTTAATTCTACCAGGCAAATGTATTAATTTTGGTTATTTCTAGGCGGTAAGCAAACAGATCTTTTCTCCAAGTAGTAATGCAGAATTTAATTCCAGTAGCCCTGTAGTCAATACGAAAATGGTAAACCCCACCCCACCCCAACTCTGCCAATGAATATATGTACCAGCATTGTTATCCTGGGGCTGAGGTTGGCCATCTAATATATTTATGAAAAGTGTCCAGAAGATGTCACATGCTTTATAACAATGATGACTTACTATCCGACAAAACATACGCTCAGACCTAGCTTGAATGGAGGAGTCTCTCAGGTCCGGCATTCGCACCTGACATGGGGGGTGTTGGGGGGGGGGAGAAGCAGAGAAGTGGCTTATCACACAGTCTTATCAGGCTTTCCTTCCATTAGTTGAACAAGGAGACTACTGTGAGTGCTTTTTCTTTTTTTGCATAACTAGAAACGGGAAGAGGGGAGAGAGGTAGAAAGGGGGAGCAGTGCGAGGGGAGCAGGCAGGGTCAAGTTCCCCAACATGAAGCAGAAGAAATTGTTGACAGATTTGCCCTGTCTAAGTTTCCGTCGCTTGAGGAAGGCACTAGGCCCTGCAGAGATACTATTCACCCCCACTATGAGCAGCAAGGGTAACAACAATTCGGTAATACAACAATTCGGCATGCAACAGTCTTCACCTTTCAGTAGAAACAAGGCACACATAGCCACTGCATCGGGTGATAGCTGTCATCTTAAGGATACTGACAGATATGTCTTCATCTCTATCTATCCCATCTTTTTCTGTTGCCACCCTCTGAGGTCTTCCATCCGGGTGGCCTCCCCTCATTTGCACATGTAAAGATACAGTATCTCCTTTGGGGACACCTATCAGCCTCCTCTCCTAGTTGGAAAGGAGACCCACGCTTGTTTCAAAAGGCTGAGAAGCCTTCCATTTGCCGTGCCTGCTACTAGGTGACTTTCCCTCCCCTGTTTCTTGGCCTTGTAATTAGGACTGTCCCTCCATTCTGCAGGCATCCTTTACGGTGGGATGCTCTCATTAGGAAGGATACTGAAGAACAGGACAATGTGCGTTTCAGCAACAAATTGAGCTTGACTGCTCCCATGGATGTAGTTCTACAAGATAAAAAAAGGTGGTGAAGATTTAAGAAATGGTGAACTCTCTCTCTCTCACACACACACACACAGAGAGAGACAATGGGGCAGCCTCAGCCAAGCCTCCCTTGAATTGGTGGTGGTGGTGGTGGTGAGACAGTGCTAAGCACTAACGGGTTCCAACCAGGTTGCAAATGGGGGCCTTCCTAGTTGAAAGGTAGGCATACGTACCACTTGGCCCGTGTGGGGATTCTTATGAGCATAAGGTGGCCCTCGGATGTGATTCCACATCTGCCCTGAGGTCATGGCCAGCACAAAACACTGAAAATGAGCAGACGGGTGCCACATATTAACGAGCATCCTCTGAAGCAAAACATGCTTGGCACACAGGCAGTCTCTCTCTTAACTGACCTCAAGCACCACTCAGCATCTGGGTGCAAATTCAGCTGCAGAATACCTGAAGGGTCAGGAAAAGGGCACCAAACACCCCATTCCTTCGCTCACGTGCCTCTTCCACGCCCATCTACGTGGCCGACAGCGCGAAGCAGGCATGCGTTTCCAACAGCATTCTAGACAAAACTGCTTTCCCCCCACTTCCCCTGAGTTTCACCTTCCAGAGAGAGGCGAGCTTTTGTCCCCTTTCATTTCCCAAATCTCTTTGTTCTGAATGATTAATTGCCCTGAATGCCTCAATCCCTTTTCACACCCACCCACCCTCCAGCCACCACCACCCCCCCCCCGGGGTATATGTATCTGTCTGCTGCAATATCCCAGGCTAAGCAAGGAAATCTTGCTTTTCTGTATCCCAACATAATCTTTTTTTTAAAAAAGAACCCTTTTTGTAATGTCATGTTGCCTCGACCCCCCAACAGCTCCCAAAGGGGAAAGTAGCAGGACCGGTTCCTTTAAATATAACCTCCTGGCAATTCCATAAAAACAGCCAGCCACTTTTATTAGGTGGCAGGTCAAGGAGCAAGGAAGGAGGGGGGGGGACACAGACAACACAGGCTTACCAAAGCAGCAAAAGCCCAGCCGGTCTTGTTATAAAGGAAGTCCAGGTTGCTTCTCCTTAAGTACACGAGGCCTCCGATAACAGCCAATAGCAGGCCCAGCATCAAGGGTCCGGCATAATTAGGTGGCCTAATCACCCGAATCTGTCACAAAGACCATTTACATATTGAAGTAACGAATGCTGCCAAACCGAAATAGCATAACTGGGACAGGCACCAAGACGGAAAGTTCCCCAGGAAAGATGCCCTTCATGGGGAGCCCTGACTGCCAAGATCTGCACCGCCAACCCTCCCACGTGCTTCTGGCTCCTTTCCACGAAAGGGAAATGGCTGTTAACACGCAGTGGGGCAGATCCTTGGCCTACATCCAGCACCGTCGAAGTCGTGGGGTGACCCAAAAGCTCAGGGGTGCTTCCCCCCCCCCCCCATGAGGACTCTGTTGGGGCAGGATCAGGACCACATCCTTGGTAGAAAAGATTTCCCTTTGAAAACCACACAGAAACCACTGATGAGAAGCACGGCCCTTGAGAGAAGCCGAATCGTGGCCTTGACTCACACTGACGTCGGTCCGATCGGCCACCCAGCGAGCAAGCTGTTCCGCAGCAAAGCCTCGGACTTGTAGCTCGTAAGTGTCCCCTTTTTTCGGCTTCCCCTTGGGCGGGAAGTTCATGAAAGTTGGAGCTGAGTTCATGTTGAGCTGCATTTAAAAACAGAGCATAAGAAAATGTGCTGTTACCTATGAATCAACGTGAAAATCATGGTTTAAATAGCCGTACTTTGAAATGCGCTCTCGGGAGGTAAACCAGAATACAAACGCGACATTTTTCTATTAAAAAAATGGAGCTCAAATTTTGAAATTACTAGAAATCCGCCTGTACCTTTTACTGTACTGTCTGCAAAAG
This sequence comes from Phrynocephalus guinanensis, assembly GCA_037367245.1. Lineage (NCBI taxonomy): Eukaryota > Metazoa > Chordata > Lepidosauria > Squamata > Agamidae > Phrynocephalus > Phrynocephalus guinanensis. Next base: position 1,260,680 of record CM074748.1, on the reverse strand, counting down.
AAAATATTTAGATCTATGCCTTAAGACGTGTATAGTTCCTTCTGCTATTAGGCTTAAGCTATCAACGGGGAAGGTTTGACCCTTCAGGCTCCACCCAGGTGTTCCCAGTGTACAACTTGCACCATTACTGGCCATGGAGGAGCTGAGCTTTTTCAATCGCTCTGCAGAGAATCAAGTTAAAGCTATTTCTTTCACTTCTCTCGGCTCTTGCACAGCTGAGATCCCAATATTCAGGATACTGAGGAGGGGGAACAATCAGTAATTCTGTTTAAGATTCTGTTGGACAGGTCAAAAAGCAATGCACGTCTCTTCCCCCTCCCCCCCAAAAAAGGAAAAAAAGCTCATTTCCAGCAGGTGTCCTTGCAGCGAGGAAGTGCATTTACCATTTGAAACACATCGGAACCTTCATCAAAGTCGACCATGGCAAAAAAGATCTTGTTGGTGAAGGCACTGGAATACCGCCAGGAATTGGCCAGGATCTGGTATTCTTCATCCGCTTGCCTGCGCAGGAGTAAGAAGACACTGTTAAAATCCGATCGTGCCCACAGAACTGTGAAGCACTTGGCTTAGCAGAGACTAAAAGACAGCAGGACCACCCTTGAGAGTAGAGGCCTGGATTCAGATGAAAGCCCTCAGAACTCTAGAAGATCTCATCCAACAACAAAACACACACACACACACACACACAGAGAGAGAGAGAGAGAGAGAGAGAGAGAGAGAGAGAGAGAGAGAGAGAGATCTGTGGTTTGGAATCAGCGTCACAGCTTGCAACAACAGAATGCCCCCTTCCCCAATAAACAAATGAGCTCAGAAAGGGAAACAGAAAGAGACCGACACCAACAGGCTTGCCAGTGGTTTTTGGGGTGGCTAACGAGAGCGTTAAGGCCCTACGTGCAGACGACGCATTGTCTGTGAGGCTGAAGCGCCGTGAACATCACGACCATGGAGTAGTTCCTCGGCGGTGCCTTGACCAGACGCCGGAATTTGTCGCCGTTCAGCCGGATGACGGATCTTTTGCTCGTCCATTCCATCAACTGGCTCACTTTTTCGGAAAGCACCATCTGAAAGATCAAACCAGGAGGCCCTTCCATGAAATGTCTTGTGTGATGATTCTCCGCCCTCCAGGTGACTTTTTATCTGGAAGTGGAGTCCTGGCAACTGGACTTCTTTTTTCTTGAGAGAGAGAGAGAGAAAAACGTTTCGCGGCTCATCCAAACCGCTTCTCCTCGGTCTGAATAAAGCTGACGAAGCGGTTTGGATGAGCCGCGAAACGTTTCTCTCTCTCTCTCTCTCAAGAAAAAAAAGAAGTCCAGTTGCCAGGACTCCACTCCCAGACTTCCATGAAAGGAGTCTTGTTCCTCAGAAGCCTAAACCCTTCACCACCGGCAACCAGGTAACACACCTGCCCCCCCCTTCCCTTTCCCCCCCCGCCCCCACCGCAGCGGCTCCCTAGGAGGAGGGCGCTCTGCACATGCTCTGGGGAACTGCTCACCTCCTTCTTCTTCTGGCCGCCCACGCCCGGGCCGCTGCCCGCCAGCCACAAGGCCACCAAGCCCAACGCCAGCACCGTCCGAGTCGTCGCCATGACGGAGCCTCCCCCCCCCCTGCCCCCCTCCTTCTTCCTCTTCCTCTTCCTCCTCCTCCTCTTCCTCCTCCGCCGCTCGGTCCGGCGCCGGGCTCCCCCAGCCCCTCCTCCTCCCCCGGCAGGCAGGCAGGCAGGCAGGCAGGCAGGCTCAGCGCTCATTGGTCAGCCAGCGCCTCCGCCCGGGGTTCCGATTGGCCCAGGCCGCGCTTCCGCCGCCGCCGCCTCCCCATTGGTCCGCTCCACTTCCTGCTTCCTCCGCCGCCGCCCCCCCTGACCCGCCGCCCACGTCCGGCTTCCCCCCCACCCCCCACCCCAAGGAGTGGGCGGAGCCTCTTAAGGAAGAGGAAGAGGAGGAGGAGGAGGAGGAGGAGGAGGAGGCGGGGGGGGGACGCCATTGGCTGCCCAGGGGTGGGTGAAAATATTCAAAATCAATCAATCAATCAATCAATCAATCAATCAACAAGAGCAAAATGCAAATGTAAGAGGAATGAAGTAGCAAATTAGAGGCAGCACCAACAGGCTGCAGGCTCCAATGAGTATTGTCTGGTGGAGGCATTGAGTTATCCCTGCCTGGAAAAGCCTGGAAAGGGTCGCTTGTCACTTGGGATGGTGATGATGGTGATGATGATGATGATGATGATGATGATGATGGTGATGATGACTGATGGGGAGAGGAGGATCAAGCTTAAATAGGAGCCACGAAGCCCTAAGAATATGCAGGCGACATGACCTCTTTGCAAAACCAGCATTATTGTGGTTGCTGTTGTTGTTGTTGTTGTTGTTATTTAGGAAGCAAATTACCCACGTTTAGCATTTGTTTCAGATACAGTACAGTGAAATAAAAGGGAGCAGTGCGGCCAATACAAAATAAGATGGAAGATTACACGCATTTTATTTTTGCATTTGTTTCCATTGCGGATTCGCTATTAAATCCTATCTCCCATCTATGCCCACCAACTACTGTGTACTGTATTACAGAAATCATGGCTCCACTAGATCATAATTAGGATCAGTTGCTTCTTTTTCTCCTCAAATCGACCCGACATTTCTAACATGCGCCTTCCCTGCAAGAAATGCAGCAGAAATAAACCATCCTCTCCTATATAACCATCCAAAGGGCTTTAAAAAATAATATACACACACGTCTGAATACTATAAATATATGTCTGAAGAAGTGGAGGTATAATCCACGAAACATTACATATTAAAATAAAAAGTTAGTCTTTAAGGCGCCACATGTTTTGTATCTTTTGTTTTTTTTTCTTTGATTTTTACCTGAAATGTTTTTTTTAAAAAAGCCTACTATAAGAATCTCACTTTGATCGTGGTGTTTTGGGGGCCGGAGATTGACAAAAGACCTCATTTGCTTATAATGCAGTGCAAGGAACAACTTCCGCCCCTCTCCTTTTCTTTCCAGCCGTTCCTGCTCTGTTCTGAAATGAACGAGTGGTTTTTTTAAAAAAAATAATAATAACAATCTGAAAAAATGGTTAATTTAATTTAAAAAAAAAAAGTGATGTGTGTCAGAAGTGGGATTCGAACCCACGCCTCCATTCGGAGACCAGAACACCCAAGCCCCGCCCTCGGGAAGGCTCACAGTTCCGCCTTGAGTCTGGCGCCTTAGACCACTCGGCCATCCTGACACCGCCGAAAACCCAGCGCTGGGAACCCGCCTCATTCTCGTCGTCATGCTCGCCGCCTCCGCTCGGGAGGGGAAGGGAGGAGCCCGCCCGGCCTGGCCCGGCCTGGCCCGGCCCTCCTTCTCTCTGCGGGGGGCCACCGGTGGGCGGGCCTTGCCGGGCGCCTCGAGGAAAGGGCCCGGCCTGCGGTCGCGAAAGGAAGGCTCCGAGGGAGGGACCCGATGGCTTCGGATGCCAAGCTAGGCCTCCTCGCTGGAGAGGGAGCGCCCTCTTTTCGCCGCCGGACTCCATTTCCCAGAGGGCTCTGCGCGCTCACCCGGGCCAGCAAGGGCGCAGGCGCGGGCCGCCTCCGGACGCCTGGGCGGCCGAAGGGGCGCCATTTTGTTCTTCACCTTCCGCCCATCTCCGGCCGGGGTCGAGGGCCGTTCAGTCCGCCGTCGGTGCCCGAACGAGGCGGAGATGTTGTTCTTGCCGTCGGCGAGGAGCCTCTTGGGCCCCGCGGGTGAGCCTTGCCTTTCCCATGGGGTGGGGAGGGGAGGGGAAGGGGGGGGAAGGGGGGGAATGCCGCCTGCACGTGTGTAAAGGTTGCGTGTCGAGTCAGGGTTGACTCCTCCTCCTCCTCTTCCTCCTCCTCCTCCTCCTGGCCGCCTTGTTTTGGCCCTGAGGGCTCGTGCCCACCTGGCCCTCAGGAGGGCTGGCTGAAAGGCATGGCCCTTCGAAGCTCCCCTCGGCCTCTTTTCCAAGCCTCTTCACAACAGCCCTGCGAGGCTGGCCAGGCGGGAGAGGAGAGGAGAGGAGAGGAGCCTCCTTCCTTCCCCAAGTGGGCCTTGCCTGCGCCTCTCTTGCCCGCCCTCCTTCCCTGGCTCTTCCTTCCTTCCTTCCTTTCTTTTTTTCCCCCCTATCCAGACATCCATTGATCTATTCTATATATACAGAGGTACCTTGTATAAAGGAATTAATTCGTTCCCAATGAAATTATGTTGAGCAAAATTTTCCTTGATACCAATTTCCCCTTAGGAATGCATTGAAAACGGATTAATCCCTATCATGACGAATTTTATGCTGTATGGATTTGCCTCACAGACGATTCTGTTAAGCCAGTTTCCCCCTATCTCCAGAACTTTTTATGTTGTTCAAATTTTGTGATACAAACTGTTTGTTATACAAGGGTCCACTGTAGTACTGTATATGTCTGTCTGTCTACATCTGTCCCTCCATCCACATTAGATGCCTCTTCATCCATCCATTCATCTACAGGGTTTATATCTTTTGTCGATCAATCAGTCTAGTACCAAGTTGGCAAACCTATGGCACACGGGTGCCAAAGGTGGCCCTCGGAGCCCTTTCTGTGGGCACCCGACATCACCCCTTCACAGCCACCTGGATTCAGCTTAAATGGTTGTATTGCCACTTTGCAAAAACTCAGCGGGTTTTAAAACGCCGTTTCGGCACCCAGTCTCTTAAAAGGTTCACCATCACTGTTCTAGTACCATGCATCTACCCAAAAGAGCCTGAGACAGCTTGCATCATTAAAAGAACACTACTTAAAGTATGGAAATGTTTAAAGAAACAAATAAGGATTATATTGAAAAAAAAGTTAAAAACAACAATCAGTCCTAAAAACAGCAGAGCAAAGCAATCAGTTTATTTTATTTATTTATTTTTTTAAAACATAAATAAAACCCTCTCGGGTTGTCAATTGCTAAGCAGAAGGGGAAGGAACTGGTACATCCAGTGGTATCGGAAATCAGGATGAGGGGTCAGGTCCCAAGATGCAGAAGAAGGTAAACGAGCTCCATTGTGATTCACAAAGGTGTTTACATGAGACGAAAAAAGCAGGCGCAGGGAAGGACTTGGAGTCTTGGGTATAGGACCCAGCCAGTGTCTATGAGGCTTTGCAGAGTGTGGGGATTGATGCATCTGCCCTGCAATGTGTAGATTTGAGCTCTTGGTCTGATGTTGTGGGCACTATATGTCCCATCAGTCCTGATCAGCATAGCCAGTGGTGAGGAATAAGGATGCAGTTCCATTGAGATAAAAAGGAGCAGCAATGTGGTCATTTCCATGTTCAAAATGCACGAGTAGGACCGCTTAAAAATCAGGCACTGTTTTGGCTTTACCTCCATCCAGCTATGCAAGAGAGGGTAAAAGTTGAGAGGATGGTGCCCAGTACTAGAACATGGAGTGCAATTTAGGTTTGATCTTGTGTTGGAGAACTCTGCAGAACAGAGGAGATCGCCTCGCTTAAACATCTGGGTTTCCTCTGCAGACCAGCAGTGGTAATGCTCATTGATTGCTCACCCAGATCCTGTAAGCATAGGAAGAATTGTTGGCAGATGAAGCATCTTACAGAATAGTGGCTGATGGGAACTCCCCTTGTGGAGGGAAGATGTTTTCCCTTTTAGGGAGTAAATGGTGGCCCCTGGAGCTGACCCTTGCTTGTGGCAATAAGTGTAGAACCCAGGATATTAGGGGACCCTTTGCAGGTTGTTTTCTGCCTTCGGAAGAGTCCTCTGATCACCTGGGAAGAGCATCACGAGGAAGAGGATCCACTAAAACGTACACACACTGGTCACTGAGGCTGACGTAGCAATGAGTATGCAGCTGATGCAGGGAAACCAACTTTAATCAGATCATGTGGTCACCAATGTGGCCTAGTGGTTAGACTATGACATTTACATGTGGGACAAAAAGTGATGAGTCTTGTAATGAACACAGCCACGGAGCCAGGGCAGAACTTTGTCTTTTTCTCCTTACTTCCCTGGGAATTGATGCCTGCCTTTCATCTAGCCCTCTGTGCACCCTAAAAAAAAAGAGCCCTAGAGCAGGATGGTTCTAGTTCTCCCAGGGATGGATCCTGCAACATGCCATTGGATCTTAATTGTGCATTAAAGCCAAATGGAAAACAAAATTTGATTTGAAGTTTTTGCTGTGCATTTTAGGTCGTGGAATTCAGCGTAGCGTGGTGAGAAACTTCCGTCGTAGAGGTGAACCTGATTTTGATGCGCAATATGGCAACCTGATTCTAATCAGCGGGGCTCTCTTTTGTGCGGCCGTTTGGGGCTATGTAAGTATTTCAGGTCTGACGGTGGTTGCTGTCAGTTCCCAGTCACGATTTCCTGTTCTGCCCTTCATAATGAAGGAAGATGGCCAGCACGGCTTCCCATCCTTTCAAGGAATCTGAATGGCCCTTTGGCCATGGCTGTACTTGCGTAGGCTGTGCACCTGCATGGGGTCAAGTGAGAGGGTTTGGGGGAGGGTGTCGCAGAATCTTGCTGACAGTGCCAGGCATGTTGTAGCTACGGGAAAACATCTCATCCTTTGGCTTGCTGATTCCCTCCCTCCTCCCCCCCTCCCATCTTACTTGCAGGCTTTAACACAAACAGGGTTCGACTTCTATCTCTCTCCTGTTGGCCGGATCACACCCAAGGAATGGAAGGAGGACTAGAGAGGGCCTGCATTCCTCAACCCTCTTCTAGAAGTTGGTTGCAGCCGTATGCTGGTCCAGGCTGCGATTGGAATGCCTCTTGAGTCATGCCGTCAACGGCACTGCTCACTCAGTTACCCATGAAACAATAAACAGTACTTAAAACTTGACAGTGCTTCCTGTTTTCTCTCTGTCGTGGACTTGATTGGCTCCTGTTCCTCTTAGCAAGTAACAGAAGTGGTATTAAGGGGTGACTAGATCATGGTCAGATCTGCTGCCGAAAGACTTGAAACTCAAGGAGGGCTTTTAAAAAATATATTGTACCGAGGGAAGGAATGAAACAGTGAACCAGTTTTTCCAGATGGTATACAGTTGGTCAGATTTGTGTCTTTAAAACGGTACCTTACTAGATATCACAAAAGATTTCCTTACCTACCTAATCACTTTTCCTTCTATAAGTATCTGAGGATTTGCTTCTGAATTTCAGCAAGTTCTTTTAAAGCTGGCTTGTTCTGTAAATTTATGGGGCACCTATGGCAAGGAACATTCAGCAAAGGCGGAATTTTTATTTTAGTAGTAGGAAGTAGCCATTCTTTCTGATGGATGACTACGGAGAGCATGCTATGTAAATCTCTCCTTAAAGGTGTTGCTGTTGGTGAGGGCGACCGTTCTGGCTGCTGCAAGGACCAGGTTGAGGGCACCGGGTGTTTGAATCCATCTCTTACCACCTTCAGCCGGGTCCGCATCCCCACTGAAGACGGTGACAGCTGGAGGGCCAACCTGGACCCACACTGACCCTGGGCAGCCCCACAGCTGTAAGAGGCAGAGGGAACAACAACCACAACAGCAGCTCTGGGTGGCAGTCAGTGACCTTTGATCCCTGACAGTGCCAGTACTGTAGGCCCTCCCCACTTAGACCAAGCTGGCTGGGACCATTCAAAGACCCCTATAAAGCTCAGGCTGTGGCCGCTCAAAATCCAATGGCTGCCTGCTCAGGCTTCCACGTTCCTGCTCTGTGCTCAGTCATCCATGTGCCCAACTGGGAGTGAGATAGTACCCATAGAAACGTTGCTGTTCATCCAAACAGCTTGGGTCTGAATAACAGGTGCAAGTATTCCTTTGTTATAGCAGCTTCCTTTGTCCCCTGGTCTGATTTCATCTGAGATATCCCATCTCCTTGGCTTACATGATCTCTTCATTTCTCCTTTGTTTTCCTCTCCGCTGATCAGGTTTGTTTTTATTTGAATTGCCAACAGGAGCAGGCTGGTGGCCTGTAAATCTGTTTAAAAGCAAACAAATCTTTTAAAGGGTATTTAATTTTGCTCAATTAATTAAAATGTATCAGTAGTCAGTGTTAAAATTCTGCATGCTACCTTGGGTTTCTAATAGAAAAGAAAAAGGGATAAAAATCAAATAGTTGAAATAGACCAAAACAGTTCCTAATTTTGCAGAAATACTTATGAACACATGCAATTACAGAAATCAGTGGTGGTGTCCCCTGTTTCCTCCATGGGGTTTGAGTAGTAACCCTCTCTCAACAGGGCTGGGGGGATTTAGTCACAAACTGTCTTCCACCTATCATGCTGCCCTTTCAGACAAAGCAGAAGCACTTCACACCTCCGCTAGGAAGGCCAAGGCTAAGGACCCATACTTAATAGTTGTTGGGGATGATTCCAAAGGTGGGACTCTCACACACCTCAGGTCATAGTCCATCTAATGAGCTTTAATCAGACCAGGATGGGATGAAACCAAGGGGAATTATAAATTGGAAGCCTTCCACCAACTTATTCTCAGACTGAGAAAGCTACGTGGATGAGGAGGGCAACATTTTGATCCCAGGAATGTCCTGACTCAACTCCCTTTAGCGACAGCATCTGGATTGTGGATTATGCCATGAAACCCTCTTTGCAAGGGCAGGATGGACAGACCCGGGGGGGGGGGGGGGGGGGGGGGGGGGGAAGGAGAGATCGGCCTGGTTGGGGTTTCAGTCCCTCCTGCGGTGCCTCCTGGACAGGCGGGGGGGGGCTGGAGGTGATGATCCAGCCTGGGGTCCCCTCCAGCCCTGCCACCCTGACATGAGGAGGAAGATAAAAAAGACTCTCCCTATAGATCACAAATGGTCCGCTCTACAGGATTCCTTCCAGCTGTGCAGTCCTAAAATGATGATGATGATGATGATGATGATGATGATGATGATGATGATGGTTGATGAGGAGCCCTGAGCGACCCCTTCCAGCGACCTTCCTCCTCCTCCACCTCCTCCTTGCTGCCAGGAAGGAGCCACTTCCGCCCGTGAGGGGGCGGGGCGGGGCGGGCGAGTCGGCTGACTGAGCTGGGCGTGGCTCCTCCTCCTCCTCCTCCTGGTACGTCAGGGAGGGGGGCGGGGCCCAGCGCGCGATGACGCAGGTGGGCGGGTCGGGGCGGGGCCGGATCCGTCGCGTTGGTTCCCCTCGGCGCTTCCCAGCAGGATCTCCCGCGCGGGCGGAGGGACGGACGGAGGGGCAGGCAGGCAGGCAGGCAAGCAGGCAGACCTCTCTCTCGCCCCCCCCTCCGGGTCTGAGGTAAGCCTTCGCCCTCCGGCCGGCCTCCCCCCCCCCTTGGAGGGAAGAGTGTGTGTGTGTGTGGGGGGGAGGGTCTCGCCTGAGGGGAGGGAAGGGGGGGGGCTCTGGTGTGTGTGTGTGTGTGTGTGTGTGTGAAAGAGCCCCTCCCCCGTGGGAAGGAGGGAGGGGGAGAGAGTTGGGGGGGACCCCCCCCCAAGGAAGCGCACACCCCCCCCACACACACACACACACACACCCTCTGCCCCTCCAGGTCTTCCTTGTTCTCCTCCTCTACCTCCTCCTCCTCCTCCTCCTCTCCCTTCCTCCACTTCCGGGGCAAACACCTTCCCACATCCACACACACAACACATAAACACACACACACACACACACACACACACAGAGAGAGAGAGAGCCATCCCTCAAGAGACCCGGTTGCAATGGGGGGGGAGAGAATTGGGGTGGGTGGGTGTGGGGGGGTGTCTAACCCCCCCCCCTGGAACCACCACCACCACCACCACCACCATCCCTCAGGAAAGAGGGGGCTGGAAGGGACAGGGCTGGGCCAGGAAAGAGGCCCCGATCCTTCCAAGAAACACACACACCACACACACCGACCCCCCCGACCCCTCTTTCCCTGGTGCCTGGCCGACCTCCCCCCCCCCCCCCCCCGCATGCTCCCCTCCAGCCAGAAACCCAGAGGTTGTTTTGGGGTGGGGGCAGAGAGGCAGGGGTCCCGCCATGATAGAAGGGGCAGCCCTGTGAGCCTGCACAAGCTTTAGAATAATAATAATAATAATAATAATAATAATAATAATAATAATAATAATAATAATAATAATAATAATAATAATAATAGGGATGTACTTTACTTAGGAATCAGGTTCAAGCACACATTATGTTATACAGTTGCTTCTGATTGCAGGCAATAGCATTCATACCTGATCCAGCTTGGTGTTTTATGCCTCTGTAGCTTTTGAGCGATTGGCAAATCTCAGCAAATGAAATTACAGTGATGCATACAATGAGAAGTAACCATATGATACTAGAGGTGAGAGATCCACGAAATTTCGAAACCACGAGGCAGGGGACTTTGGGGAAAAAAACCCCAATACAATTGGAGGGGGAAATGCAGTTTATTTCCCCCCAAATTCTGGAAATTTTATATTTCTGTAAATGTTAACGTCTTGGGTGTGCAGGTATTTCAGTGATGGGCATCCCATAAAATGTGTTGGGTTTGATCCAGCCTGACACCCAAGGAAACGTGTGTTTGTTTCTGAAACTTTTCCCCTTGGCTTTGTTGTAACAGAGTGACACAACTAAATATCTCTCTGTCTCTCTCTGTCACACGCAAACACAATCACAGACAGAAACAGAGAGAGGGAGGCCAGGTTCAGTTGTTTGAATATTGGATTGGTAATTATTATTTGTGTTGCCACTTCACAGCTGAGAGTTGGAAATCCTTGCTGGTCTCCTTAAGGCCACCCACAGATTAAGTGTTATACAATTGCTCCTTAAAAACTGCTCACTCACTACACTATCTGTTTGCAAAAGGCACATTTGTCCTTACAGATATGAAATGTCCCTGTTCTGCTGCCCTTGTGATTTGTGGTTGATTTATAGAGACTTCCTTCCCCTTGGCCTTCTTTTCCTGGCCAGGAGCTGAAACGGGAAAAGCTGAAACTCTGAGACCAGATGCTCTTTAGACTTACCGTGGAGAAGTACAGCTTTGTGGTACTCAAGTTTTAACAAACCTGCTTTATTGAAGTTTGGGCAAACCTTCCAAATGGCTTTGTTCCTTAAGGAGAGCCACTCAGCTCAAGAACTTGTACTTTTAGCTTATCTTCTTGCCGTGTGCAGTACATTTTTTACCAAACCTATAACAAAACATGAAACTCAGAGTCCCCTTGACAGCCAGTCTCTATTATCTAGTTCCCTTGAGTAAACTGTAGCGTACATCTAATTGTGTTTTTTTCTCATTTCGAATGGCATGTTTGTTCTCAGAGGATAGCAAGATGCGTCTTTGGGGACTTGATATATACAGTATATTTTTTTCCTCACTTGAACTTGTGTTGAATATCCAAACTGTTAATGTTAAAACTGCCCTGTCATGAATCGCTAAAATGTTTATATGGTATGGAATAAGCAGTGAAGGCCTTTCAAACCACTTCCACAAAACTACACCCGTGGGAACGCTTTGGACTTCTCCTTTTTTTGACTGTTATCTCTTCTTCCATAAGGCAAGATGTTTTCGTCACTGGAAGGTGGTTCCAAAACTGTTAGTGATAAAGAACGAGGGGCATCGTCGTGCATTCAACAAAAAATAATTTTAAAAATTCTCTTTAATCTTGATATTTAATTAGCAGACTACTTTCCCATTGTTGGTTCTTTGTCGTTAGGTTTGTTTGTTTTTCCTGTTCTCGTAACAATTGTTCCCTTCCAGTGCAATTCAAGTATAATTCTTGTAAAAGCATCATGATGTGGTGCAGTACGTGTGAATGTGGTTAAATTTGTTAATACTGAAGCCTTAAATGTTTATGCTCCTGATGTACACCTGTATTTGGTATGTAATAGGTACCACTTTTTAAAAAAAGACTTCAGGAAAGCTGCAAAGAGCTATGCTGTTGTTTGGTCTCTTCTTTTAGGAAGGATAATAGAGGCTCCAGTAATTTCCTGGTAGGAGGAGCCCTTTTACAAGAAATAATTGCATCTTATTAGAGACCAAATCCTGTACAGTAAGCAGAGCGTTAAACGTTAAACTGCCCAGAGACTGCTTGAAGTGGTATGGGGCGGTATACCAGCAGAACACTTTTGTTTTAATTATAGTGACACATTTTTAATTTTATACATATTGTATTCAAATAACTCAGCTCATATATTCTTGTTTTCCTCTCCAATATGGTGCTTTCGGTTGGAATTCTCCACTTGCTTATCCGTTGAAAGCAATAGGCCTTACTTACGAGTAGGTGGCCTATATGATTGTGCTGCAAGAAGTATATTATTGAAGCATCTTAGAGTTAGTTAATAATTGGTCAGCTGGCATAGAGTCATTGCTAGCCAGTTCTACATCAAAAAATGTAATCAGTCTTCTCAAGTGACTGTTGTTACAAAGTCCATGTACTTCAGTATGCGGCTGCATAGGGATTGAGATACAGTATACATGTTTTTTAGGGCTTCCACTCCCCCCTTTAATAGACTGAGATTTAGTCAATTCCCTTCTTTTAAAGAACCATCAAATTCTGCACACCTCCTAGAAAGGCTATAAAATATACTTGGGGTGGGGTGTACCTTTTTGTATCTTGCCTTGATCAAGCATAGATTAGTGATAACAATTTGTAAAATTAATTTTTGCCTCATGCCTTGACTGGACAAGCCACGAGTGGAAGATATCTTAGTAGGTTGTGTGCAGCTAGACCTCCTCCAGATGTGACCGAATCTTGGGCATTGGCTTTGTTCTTAATGCTCCGTCGCTGCACTGACTTTTGCTAATAGTCATGCAGAGAGATTCATCTCTAGAGTTTTGTCATGCGAAGACTCTCAGTGGTCAGCTTTCTAACATGAGAAGACCATTCACTGTTTTGTTTGACACAGAAGATGAGCGCAGAAACACTGGGTGTTGCTGAGAGAGAGAGAGAGAATGATGTGGGTAATACAAAGCCAGATAACCTTCCTGCAGTCATATATTACCCAAACACCAAATGGTAATTATAGCTTAGTGAGATTCACACAAAGCAATAAGGATTTTAGTTTTTCAGGTGGGAACAGGCAGTACGTTGTGTAATTTACTCTTTTTAAAAAAAATCCCATACATCGAGTACTGATCCGTGCTAGTTTATTTTAATTGTTGTACAGTACCAGTCTCAGCACTAATAACACATGAATGCCATGTGTGCTGCACAGTCCCATAATTAGGGGGGTTATTACACTCTCTCCTTAAATTTCCCTGCACACTTCCCCAGCAAGGTGTGCCATATAACTGAGAGGAAGGGGTTCTTTTCAGTGGCGGGAACATCCTGTGGATAATTTCACATCTCAAATCAAAGCCATTTCTGTTGTGCTAGACTAGCGAAGCAAGCGGATTTTGGCTAGTATATTTAAAAAAAGAATACAGCAGGTGATGATAGAATGCAAGAAGAGGTAACTGCATCTAACTTCCTATTGTTTCCATTTACAAAAAAAAATCTCAAATGCCATTGTTTCATTGTAGATTATATGTTCTCACATTTTACCTACTTACTACCTGTTGTTTGGGGGTAGTTTTTGTGAGAATCCTAAACAAGAAACAGAATTTCTGGTGTGATGCCATATCTTTTCATAAAACATATGTTGAACACCAAACACAAATGCATCACAGACCTAAGAACAAAATTTGTTTTCTGTAATTAGGATTTTCTTCTGTGTAGAGTCGTCAGGAATGTTCAGTGTTTATATATTCATCTTGATTATGTTTATGTATTTCTAAGTCAAAATATTTAGGGTTGGAGTCTAAACAATTTCTGGTCATTTGATGCCTTCCCTTATGCCATTTTTATATACAGTTTCCTTTAAAAATTTAAATCTGTGCACAACAGAAGCAGTTATGAACATCACAAAAGAGGCCAGAGTTTAGGCCTTGATTTATTCAGGGTGTGGTGTTTTTATCTTGAGGGTGAGTACTGGAATGTACGTATAATCTAGTAATTAATTTGTGACCTAGTATGTAAACATCCCATATTAAGTGTGGAAAGGTTGAACAGATTAGTTTGGCAGGTGAAATGTAATGCCGTGAATTCCAGACAGATGCTTCCAAAATAATAACCACAAACCAGAATGACTGGTTGATTTGATGTTCAGCTGCTGACATCCCATAGAAACATGAGCATCTCCAGAAGATGTTGGAAAACTGAAGTTGCTTCAAACGTTGTACAATGGTGTCAAGGAGCTCCATGTCAGGAAATAGTTTGTTATCCTTGAGGAAGAATATTTGGTTTGAAAATTAATTTGAGACCAATAGAGTGCATTGTTCCCGGGGCACTTTTGAATCTTCTTTCCTCATGTTTTTTGGGCTGGGGGCCTCTTGACATTTTTGATAAGCAGGAAAGCACATTCCGAGGCATGCTGTCCGATCAATATTCTGTGACTGGTAGTTCCATCCCGAACTGTTCTGTGCTGTGCTGCTTTGATACCAAGCTTGGCCTTGGACACGGAGGTCCTGGACCTGGCTGCCTTTGCTTTGGTGCCTTAGCTAAAGGTCGGAAGAGGCTTGGCAGGTCCCCTGGTCTTCAGCTTCTCACACCAATGGCAGCGTTGGGCAGCCGATTGTCCGATCTTGGCTGTGCTTGCTTCGTCAGAGGGAAGATGCAACCCAGTGATATCCGGAGGATGAATTAGGCTCGTCTCTCCATCAGCCTCTCACTTCCCCATTTGCAGTATTGCATGGCTTTGTATGGCTGGACTGTCACAAGATTTGCCCATTCAGGTTCCTCAGTTGTATGCTAACTTATGCCACGTCGAGGGTTTAAAATCTGCCTCGTGGAGCTGCAGAACAATTGGGAAGAGTTTTTGATTCAGTGCCGTCACAGTTCAGTTGGAGGGTGGTATGAAAACGCATAGAGGAAGGAATGAATAAGGGCAGTCTGATCATATCCTTACGATCAACAACCCTGGATGAAACAGAGCATGTGAGCCAACAGAGGAGTGGCACCCTTTGTGGGGCAAGTGTGTGTGTGTGTGTGTGTGTGTGTGTGTGTGTGTGCGTGCGTGCAAAATCACCTTGGTGAAGATAAAATGGCTAATAGATCTGTGTGCCCATTTTTGGACCCTTATTTGTACAGACCCATATATTTTTGAAAAAGCGGGTCCAGGATGTCCCCAGAAGGAAGGGAAAGGGAAACCATTTTTGTGCATTAGAAACCCCCAGAAAGGGTCACCATAAGTCAGAATTGACTTGAGATCACAACATGATCATTATTGTCATGGCTTTGATTTTCGATCAGTTTGCTTGTGTGCGTACTTGATTAATTAAAACTGTATTTTATTAGATAAAATGAATCTTGATGGGAGTGTTTCTTGTTTTATTTCATACAGTACTGGTTTCAATCCATTCCTGCAATTGGGAACACTAGCTAACGTACTTGAGATTGTCGTATATTTTCCACACCTCAAAGTGACGATGATTAACTAATCATCCCTTTGCTGTGCCCGTTTGGCATGTGCATGGCTTATTCATTGTTCGCAAACAGCAGCATATGATAAGCTGAACAAGAAACATTTTACTGTAGAAATATTGTTGTTGGCTCAGGAACTGATAGTAAATTTAAAAAAGAATTCTTCCTCGGAAAAAAGGCAGAAAGGAATCCAGTCCTAAGGATACCTGTCTTCAAAAGATGCTTAGTAGCCTGGGACAGTACAAAGCTCCAATCTTTTTTTAATAACCAAAATATTTTAGTACTTGGATGATGATGGTGTTTTCTTAGCAGGTGAGTATAAATGCAGTAACCATCGAGACGAGGTCTCTCTGGATTCCCTGGGCAGCCTTGGGAAATGACAGCCCTGTCCTTGTCCTTCGGTGTCCGTCTGTGGGCGGAGGATAAACAGCAACGGCTTGCCTCCAGGGCTCTTCCGGGGGCTGTGGGGCTAATCATGATGAAATACTCAAGCCGTTCTGCACCAGCCAGGGTTGAGCAGGCAGGTCTTTGTGCTAGTGGGGACGGAAGGCCCAGGCAATGGTACGGCTCCCCTGCGACTGGCTTGCAGCTGCCTCTCTGCCCCTTTCCAGCAGGTGCAGGCTGTGCTGGGGAGGGACCGGTCAAGAGAGAAAAGGCACCTCCTGGCATCCCATCGGGCTCCAGCTCCTTGAAGATAATTGCAGGAGAACCTGCCTCATGGATGCCAGGTTGGGAAGGGCTGTCCAGAGTCATCAAAGTGCAAAAAGTAATAACTCCTACTGCCTTTTTTCCTCTGATAAGTTCTTCAGTTGGTTCTTCAGTTGGTTCTCCCCTACTTTTTTAGGGGGGGAGGTTCCCCATTTCCCCCCTATGTATAGCATGCTGTGGACTTTGCTGTGGGTTTTTAAAGGTTATGGCCACATAGAGAGGGATTGTCCCTACCTTCCTAATTGGTCTTTGCCTTCCTTTAGCTAACTAACGAGCAAGCAGCCACCTATTTATTTATTTTTCTGGTGCTTCCTTGCCTGGCTGCTCCTGATCTTACACCATGGAGTCTGGTTCTTTAAAGGAACAAGTAAAGTAGCCTAGCTCAGTTTCTGGGTCCTGGGACTTAATTTTCCCTTTCAACATAGGGTGGCATGTCATGTGCCATTTTATCCAAGATCTTGGAAACACATTCTTTTGAGGGTGGTCTCTCTCCTCTCCCCACGACTCTGCCCACCCACCCACCCACCCACCCTTTTAGCCAACCGTATGAAAACTGCAAATTAACTAACTGATTGATAGGACCATTTCTAGGATGCTGTTATCTTTCTCTCGTTCCACATCTGTTTTGATACAGATTACAAATGTTACGCAGTGCTGTTATCTGTGGGCACAAAAAATACTGAACTTTCCCTTTTTCTCCCGACAGCTCTTCTAGGCAGCACACAATCCGTGTGGCTGACCATCTGACTTGAGATGGAGGGGCTGCCATTTTATAGGGAGGGAGGTGTACATTTCACCATTGCCAGACCTGCCAACATGTAAATCTCTCAAACTCTGCATGGGCTGCAAAGGTAAATGACTCTCCGGCTTCCATTAAAGCTATTTATAATGTTGATATGAAATTTAACTTCAAAGTGCCCTCTGAAATATCAGATAACTTTAAGTGCTCCAAACTTTATAAAATGCACAGGCTTATAGAGAGATGGAAATGTGGTTACTGACCTTATCCAAATTCCATATGAAGCAGAGATTTTTATGAGGCCATTTGTTAAAAAAAGTCATACAGTTGTGTCTAAGCTTTTGAAACTGCCACAGTTTCTTCACACCAGTTAGGAATAGTAGGATTGGAGAAAGGGCAATCTTGTTTTTAAGATCCCCACCTGATGGCTTTAGGGGCACTCTTAAAAGTCTGTAAGAGAGGCATCTATATTGTTGCAAAAAAAAATTGGGATGGACTATGGGTAGTACCCTACCAACCCCAGGAATTGCTGGACCTCTTTTAGTTTGGGGGGGTTCTCCACACTAAGAAATTAGTAATGTTATCGTCTCCTGGCTTGACTGACCTGTTTCCTCCTTGGAAGCCTAGGTATTATTCTTGAGACTGCCCTATCTTAAATTTGGCAGGGTTGATTGTCAGACGTGCCTTTTGCAATTCCTGTTCTACCCGGTAAATGTGACTGAAATATTCCTCCCATGGTCAAGGTCACGCATGCCCCCAGGGGCCTCACTCTTCTTCCTGGTTTGGTTTCGATGGTGCATTCAACTAATTGATTTGATTCTGCGATTGTACACAAGTGATTCTTAAATCTGTACTTCTAAGCTTTTTAACTGGTCCTGCAGACTCGTTGTGAGGGACATTTCTGGCCCTGCCTTCATCCCTTCTGCAGCTCTGTTCACAACAGGAGCTGCTTTCAATTGCCCATAATGTCAAGAGATCGTCTAGAGACCACCTTTTGCCTGAGTACAAATGCTGCTTGTAGATCTTTTTTCCATTGGTGCCATGATTGATTTTTCTATTCTGACTTACAGGAACGTAAAGCTACCTTCAGAATGGATCCAACGTCGGGTGCCCGGTCTACTGTTGTATGCGTGGAGGGAATGACATGCAATTCTTGTGCAGAAGCGATTGAGAAGCACATAGCAGATTTAAAAGGGGTGCATTCTATTAAAGTCAGTATCATTGCATGTTGTTATAGATCTGGGCCTAAGTGGGATGTGGAAGGAAATCTACCTACTAGTATAATCTAGGCATCATCCTTTTTTTTTTCTTCCACCACTTGCAAAAGGGATGGGGGCCTGTTTCTTAATTTGGAAATATTAAAGGATCAGGGGCAGGTTGACTACATGTTTAGTGCAGTTTCAGACAGTCTGCCTTTTCGTTATCTGACAAATAATTGTCAGTGAATCGATCAGTGGTACCTTAGGCCAAAGGCAGAACAGAGACGCTATGATAGTTAAATACGTTAGACCGCTCTAATTGGATCACAGTCATGGTTTCCTGGTTGCATTTTGCCCAAGGAAAATGTAAAAGATGAACTTAAGATAATGGGCTTAGTGGCGTCCCTCTGCCCTTTCTGAAATTGGAAAACATGGGAAAATAATTCTGCAAGCTGAAAGCAAATCAAATTTCTTATGTCTCCTGTGTTGATTGTGAAGTGCTTGTGACGTTAGCAAAACGGTGGGGTTGTAAGAGGTCAGATAAGACATTTCTGCAGATTGTCATTGATAGGAACCTGGCTTGGGTTTTTTTGCCTTTTCTTTCTCGCTCATGGAAATATTGTGTTAAATTTCAGCTTGGCTATACTCTCTATATATTCAGAAGTGAATTGCTAGAGACTTGTGAGGCGTGCTGTGTTGCACAGAGGAGCCATGCCCTGTGTGTGGCTTCTAGGAACAGCAGGGTGTCCTTATCCAGCTAGACTTTTCGGGGGGTGGGGGGGGGCAGCCACTGCTTCCTGGGGTCCTGCAAGTACCTGTTTCACCTCCTGATGAGTCTCAGATTGAAACAGAATACTGCCCGGAAGGTGTGGTTTTTAAAAGAAAATAGTAAAGTTCTGTACATATTTAGTAAGTGAGAGTAAGAAGGCCTGCCAGGTTCCCTGTCCCCTTTCGGATCCCCTTTCAACAGTGCTTTTGTCTTATGGATACAGTAAATCCAAGTTAATTTGTGGTTTCCTCGTTATACTGCCTTGCACTTCCTTTCTCAGATGGATGGAATCTCGTTGCAAGGTATCCCAATAGTAAGAGTGCCTGATCCGTTTATGCCGCTTTCAGAAGACTTTTGTCTTGGTTGGGCTAAGCCGTCTGATGTGTGTCTATCTGTTTCCTCGCAAGGTTTCCCTGGGAGCCAAGAATGCAACGATTATTTACAACCCCAGAGAACAAACTCCAGAGGCGCTGCGCGAAGCCATAGAGGACATGGGCTATGGCGTGGCACTTGCCGATGCCACCCCCAGCGTGGTTTTAGCCGACACCGTTTTCCTCCCAGTGCCCATCCCGTCCTCTTTGACGTGCAAAGAGATCCGTGCCAGCCTCCTGAAGACCAAGGGCATCTTGGATGTGAAAAGCTCTTCCGATGGAAGATCTTTAGCTATAACATTCATCCCGTTCATCATAAACAGCAGGCAGGTCAGCCAAATGGTGCCAGCGGGACGTTCGGATCACTCAGCCCAGGAGCGAAATCTGGGGATGTCGGAAGAGGCGAGTGCGCCCCAAACGGGTGACGTTGCGCTGAGGATGAAAATAGAGGGGATGACTTGTCACTCGTGCATCAGCACCATCGAAGGGAAGATTGGAAAACTGCAAGGAGTCATCCGAATCAAAGGTGACTGGAACGCCTTAATGGAGCTTGGGTGCTGCCCCAAAATGTTGCCTCAAACACACTTTAAAAGCATTTTGCATCATTCCGTTCATGTCCGGGAACTGTTAGTAGAAGCTGATCCCAAGCTCCCCTTGCTTATCCTCTCCTTTGCCCTTCTGCTAAATTCTCATACATGTACTACCTCAGTTCCTACTACAGTGAGATATCGTGCACAGGGGAGGGCGCTGTATAAGCAATCTCTCTAATAGCAAACGGGCAGCTTTAGTAGGTGTTCAGAAATCAGGTGCAAGTTTATGCATCTGCCAAAGAGAAAGAACATTTTTTTAGAAATAGTAAAATGACACATGAGGTTTATAATAACAGTCTTGGAACTGCAGAGCTAGAAAGGACCCTGTGGATGGTGACGTCTAGCTCCTGTCCAGGAAGCACCGTGGGGAATCAAACTCCCAACTTCCGGCTCCCAGCTAGAGAACTAAACTACGGATCTACCCAACAGCTAGAGAACTAAAGTGCTCTGCTCCCCAGCAGGTGGTGAGCATGTGCCATCCAGCCAGCCCTGACTAGGGTGTTCTAGGAATAAAGTGTTGAGGAGTGCTTTACTGGTCCCTCTCTCTGGAGATAATTCTGGTGCGGTGCCGCTTGCTGCAGAGATTGGGGTCATCTCCTGAAAAGCACACCGGGGAACTGAGCTGCATGCGTTGCGTGTTACGTTGCACGCCAAGAGGGTTAACGCTTCCAGTGTTCCCATAATTGAAATAAACTCTCCCCCTACCCTCCATCCCCCCCCCCAAAATTTGTCTTCTAGTCTCCCTGGACAACCAAGAAGCAGTGGTCTTGTATCAGCCCCTTCTCATCACAGCAGAGGAAATAAAGGCCCAAATAGAAGCTGCAGGTTTCGCGGCATCTGTGAAGAAGGCCCCTAAGCCTCTCAGTCTCGGGGCGATCGATGTGGAGCGACTGAAGAAGACGCAACCCAAAGGCTCAGGAAAAACTGCCGCCCGGAAGCCCCGAAGACTTGCTCTCCTTCAAGACCATCAAGTTCCGGGTGGACGGCATGCACTGTCAGTCCTGCGTCTCCAACATTCAGCGCCAAATCTCAGCACTCCCTTCGGTAACGAGCGTGGTCGTCTCTTTGGAGGAGAGGTCGGCTCTTATCAAGTACAATCCGAGCCTCATCGGCACCGCGGCCCTGAAAAGAGCCGTGGAGGCTGTGTCCCCAGGGGCTTTCAAGGCCAGCCTGTTCGATGAGCTTGGGAACGGTGAGCCTCCGAACAGCCCGGCTTCTCCAGTGAATTCTCCCGGAGGGTTTCGCGGCACCATGCCCCACCCTCTGATCCACACTACCGTGATCAACGTAGAAGGAATGACGTGTGGCTCTTGCGTGCAGTCTATCGAGGGTGTGATGTCCCAAAAAACGGGTGTGAAGTCTGTATGTGTCTCGCTTCGGAACCGTAACGCAACTATAGAATATGACCCCACGCTCACTTCACCAGATGACTTAAGAAACTCCATCGAGGACATGGGTTTTGAGGCTTCCTTGTCAGGTAATGCCTCTCTAGAATTTTGAAAGCCATTCCTTGAGAGCTAGCTTTCCTAGAGAAGGGATTGGCCGGAGCCCACAGGGTAAGAGTGGTCTCAGGGATGCAGGGTGTGAGGTGTCGGTTTTTCTTGGCTGCAGGAGGCAGATTGCCCTTGACAGTTTGCCTTTTGAAAAAACAAGGTGTGTCCTTTTTCCAAGCCTCCTGGGGAAAATGCATACATCCCCCCCCCATGGTTTCTGAGAACTCTTGAAGAAGCAGCAAAATGATGAGGTCCACATTTCTAGATGTCCTTGACAGTCTTCCTGCCAGCTTCCCAACGGATACCCTTGGGAATATTTGATGCTTGGCATTCAAGCGTTGATGAGCTTGTTAGAGCCAAGTGTTAACTGGAAATGACTTGTCCAAATTGTACATTCTATAAGCCACCTTGGGTCCTTTTGGGGAGAAAGGCAGCCTAGAAATAAATCAATAAATTTCTCTGCAACGAAAGCGGGGGGGGGGGGGATTGCTGCTTTGATCTGCCTCCCAGGAATCAAGGTGTTAAGACTGAGTTGGAACAGGATTACGCTTTTTGAGCTAGTGACGTTTGGGTTGGACCGTTTCCTTCACTGGGTGGCTTTACTGCCTTAAGGACTATAGTAGTTGAAAAGCTGTCAAAGAGTTTTATCATTATTTTATTATGATTATTATATTATGTTCTCAGTACCGCCAAGCACAGAACCAGTGGTTTTGATAACTCAGCCATCGCAGGAAAGGCTCGTAGACACTCTGGATAACAAGCTCTCCAAATTTGACGCTCGCTCCAGCTGGTCGCCTACCCATAATAAGCAGGATGCGAAAGCCCCCTCGAAATGCTACGTTCAAGTCACGGGAATGACCTGTGCTTCCTGTGTGGCCAATATCGAAAGGAATCTGAAGAGAGAAGACGGTGAGAAATAGAGTCCACCAAAACCCCTTTCAGTCTTCTTGTTGTTATTGCACAGGTGGTGTTTCATAGGTACCCCCACCTCTTAAAAACCTAGCTCGGGTAATTGCATATTAATTTACTCACTTTGTTTTGTTAACTCAGTTTACTATATGGAAGTACTTATGATTTATTTGTCCCAGCATTTCTGTCTTGGTTTCATGCCAATAATCCTGGTAATGAACAAGTCTTTGTAGCTGTTGCCGATGAGTATATTTTATGAAAGATAATCACATCCTTTGGTTGTTGCAAATTATGTTGACTGAGGTTGCACAGTTGCTGTTCTTGTCTAGTCGTAATACAGATATATTCACTTGTGTCAGACCACTAGACATTACGGCCTGTGATGCAGAATACATCTTTCTGCATGCTATAGATCCAACCACTAAATATTACGACGTGTGGCTCTGTGTTTCTAGGAATATGTTCTGTGCTTGTTGCTCTGATGGCCGGAAAGGCAGAGGTGAGGTATGATCCTGCTGTCATCCAGCCACCAGCCATAGCAGAATTGATCAGGGAGCTGGGATTTGGTGCTACAGTTCTGGAAAACTGTGATGGAGATGGCATCCTGGAACTGGTGGTAAGCAGATCCATTAAACCGTGAACGCCGCTGCCGTGCATCCTTTCCCCATGGCCACTGCTCGTGATGATATGTATATGTGTGCGAGGGAAAGAGAGAGAGAGAGAGGAGGGCCAGAAAGTACTGACAGGTGTCCTACCCCACTTAGAACGGTCCAGCTATGAGTTCCTCTTAGGCCCCCAGTGGGTCTTTTATGCCAAGGCAGCAAAGGCATTTAACATCCATCCATTTAAGAAACCGCAGTCCAAAAGGGCTGAGCGCGGCTGAAGCGTTGATGCACGAGGAAACAGGATTAAACCCTGGCCCCAAGCAAAGTGAAATGCCCTCTCCCAATTGGTGGAATGCCCTCTTCTGGGGTGGAATCTCCCGGTTGGCACCAGAGGGAGGGTCCCTCCTGAAAGATCCATGAGGGCCCCAGGATGCCAGAGGTAGGAGGTGGCTAAATGGCAGCGGTTGAAATGCCCCGTCCTACTGGGGGATGCAATTTCCACTTGGAGGTTGGTGTATCTGATCCAGGGTCTTGTGGATCAGCAGCACTCTTTGCTGTTCGCTGTGTCTTGGATCCTTAACCTATGTCTCATGTGGCCACATTTGTTTTCTCTGCGTACGTAGCAGTACCTGAGGGATGTAAAGATTCAAACGGCACAGTCAAATAATTATAAACTCTACCCTGAATTGGTTACATCTACTCTAAACTTCGTAGCTGCCTAGATGCCCTATAAGCACATCCGATCTCACCTGATTTCGGAAGCTAAGCAGGGTCGGCCCTGGTTAGTCCTTGGATGGGAGACCACCAGGGAAGACCAGGTCCTGTAGCCGCCTGGAGTAGGAACTAGCAAGCCACTCCAGTACTCCTGCCAAGAAAACTCCACAGACATGGAGTCACGAAGAGTCGGTCACGACTGTAACGACACAACACGCACATGCACAC
Organism: Phrynocephalus guinanensis; assembly: GCA_037367245.1. NCBI lineage: Eukaryota > Metazoa > Chordata > Lepidosauria > Squamata > Agamidae > Phrynocephalus > Phrynocephalus guinanensis. The sequence continues at coordinate 1,237,017 of CM074748.1, read as the reverse complement.
TCTAAACTTCATTATTTATTATATATGCAAAACTATTCCTTGGCTCAATGTTCTGCAAACCGTAAAAACGTGTGGGGTTTTCTTCTTCTTCTTCTTCTTCTTCTTCTTCAATAGGTCAGGGGAATGACGTGCGCTTCCTGTGTCCACAAAATAGAGTCCACGCTGATGAAAACCAAGGGAATTCTGTACGGATCCGTGGCTCTTGCCACCAACAAAGCACACATTAAGTATGATCCAGAGATAGTCGGCCCTCGGAACATTATACGTATCATAGAGGTAAGGACCTGAGGACGGGGGTTCACATTGATTCTTGAAGCACATGTAGCTGAAAGCGATGTGCTGTCCAGGCGAGCATGAGGTCTGGGCAGAGGGGCCGGGAGGTCGTGTCAGACGCTTATTGATTCCTCCGTGGGCCGTATAGATGACAGCATTGAGACAATTATGGTGTCTTTGCTTTTCCATTTAGATTCTTCCTCCTTCTTTGGTGCTCATGAGCTGCATCTACCCTTATGTCCCATCCACGCTTGCAGCTCCACCACTGCTGATGAGTTTGACAGTGGTGGCAGCAAGAGAATGGGTTGTGCGTTTTTTAAAACCTGCCCCGTCCCCAAAAACACCAAGCTTTTGTTTCTGCATTTTGCTGCTATTTTTTATTTATGTATTTATTTATTTGACTTTTATACCACCCATCTAGACCAAGGGCTACTCGGGGCGGTTTACAACATGTAACAACAAACAAAGGAATACATTTTAAAAACCAAAATACAAGGTACATAATAAAATAAAATATACATAAATCAACAACAAAAAACTAAAATGAAGCTAAAAAGAAGCTAAAGATGGCAAGAGATTTGATAAAATGGTTTAAAAATAGTGCCTTACTAAATGTTTGAAGAATCAGGGAACGCCATTCTATGGAACCAGATCTTCAATAGTTTTTTAAAAGTTTGAAGCAAGGGTGCCAGCCGAATTTCAGGCTACGGTGTCTTGTGTGCTGTGCTCATTGGAATCAACCGCTGGCCACTCCCAAGTTGCCCACAAGCTTTGGGGCACCGGGTTTTTTCGTGGCAATTCCATGTTAAATACAGTATCTGTGGTGGTCGAAAGAGAGACCTGCAGGATCTGCTTTTGTTTTCGTTTTTTTAATTGAAAGACTGAGGTCCGCCAGCCGGAGCGTCATGCAAATGACACACACTTTGGATTGGTTTGGCATGTCAGAACTGAACCAAGTTCACTTTCCTTCCACACCAAAATCTACCCAGAACTTTTGAGACAATGTTTTTTTTTTGGGGGGGGGGCGAGATTTGTTTCCTGTGCCAGCTGTGTCCATCTCACTAGTTTCAGGTCGTAGTAGGCCTGTGTGGAAGCTTCTTGTGCTGAATTTAACATCTCTCCCTTTTAGGATTTAGGGTTTCATGCCGAATTGGTGAAGAAAGATCGATCTGCAAGTCACTTGGATCACAAACAGGAAATAAGGCGGTAGGTGTGTGTGTGTGTGTGTGTGTGTGTGTGCGTGTGTGCTCTTTTGAAATTATTGAGAACCCAGTATATCATTTTGTTTCCAAGGACTAGTAGTTAATATACTTTGCACTTCAGTCTCTTACGTAGTAGTTAATAGTCTTGTGTTTGTACAGTGTTCCCTTCTGAACCTCTGTAGGAGCTCCTTTGACTCGCTCTGTTTTTCTTCAGTAGAATCCCCAGGATGCTTCCTGCCCCTCGCACACACCACCTTGCTTCCGTCTCTCATGAGACCTCCCACCCCGTGGGGGCTCCCTCAGCATTCTCTTGCCATTCCAGGTGGAAACGGTCCTTCCTCGTCAGCCTGTTTTTCTGCATCCCTGTCATGGGGCTCATGATTTACATGATGGCGATGGACAGCCACATGTCAGCCATGCACAAGGCCGAGAACCTGACCCAAGAAGAAAGGGAAATGCACCACTCAGCCATGTTCCTGGAGCACCAGATCCTGCCAGGGCTCTCTGTTATGAATTTGCTTTCCTTCTTACTCTGCGTCCCTGTACAGGTGAGTGAAGGAAGCACATCACGACAGCGTTTCCCGGAGGGTGGGGGCGCAGGTGGGCTATCTCTGCCCCCCCCCCCGATTGTGGTTGGGCTGGACGTCTCAGCCTTCCTGCCCAGGGGATTGGGGTGCACCTCCCAGTCTTGATTTCCCTTTGGAGGGAGCAGGAGGGCTGTGCAGCTAAAGCAGGCATACCCAAACTTCGGCCCTGCAGATGTTTTGGATCACAACTCCCAGAATTCCAAGCCTGTATTTCCAACGGCAAAGGACTGTGGGAGTCATGGTCCAAAACATCTGCAGGGCCGAAGTTTGGGCATGCCTGAGCTAAAGGAAGGCTTTCAACCTTTTTGGAACTGTTTGAGAGGTTTCTTGAGGCCGCACCTCTGTGGGGATTTTTCCAGGCAGCCTACCGTCTTTTGGCCAAGCCTGGGCCAGCAGCCCAACAGTGGAGCGTTTCTTGAACCCAGGGCAGGAGAGAGAGAATGCAGGCATGTTCTAGTTCTTCCGCATGGTCCTTCCTTAATGCCTGGCTCAGTTGTATCTGGGTTTCTGTCTGGAGGGGATGTGAGGCCTCTTCTTCCCCGCTTCTTCTAGGTGGTCGGAGGCTGGCATTTCTACATCCAAGCCTACAAAGCCCTGAAGCACAAGACGGCCAACATGGACGTGCTGATCGTCCTGGCCACCACCATTGCCTTTGTCTACTCCTTTGTGGTGCTTCTGGTGGCCATGGCCGAGAGGGCAAAGGTCAACCCGGTGACTTTCTTCGACACGCCGCCCATGCTGTTTGTGTTCATCGCCCTGGGGAGGTGGCTGGAGCACGTGGCCAAGGTAAACGCCCGCCCGCCTGCTCAGCGATCGGCTCGGGGAGGAGAAGAGACTTGGTCCCTTTGTGGGCCGATTTCTGGCTCTCCTCTTCGTCACCTTTTACTCGTCTCCAGGAGAGGAGACCGATGGGCCATTTTAAATGGAGCAGAGCCCTTCAGAACCCAAGCTCTCTCCCTAAAGATAAAGGGGTCTTAATGCACGTTTTCCTTTGGAAAAATAAGTTTTTTTCCCCTTCTGGACTGAGCTTTAAAGAGAAGATCGTGTTTTGTGTAAAATTCAGTTGTGTGTGTATGTGCATTGGCTGTCACAGTGGGTATCTGCTACCAGAAATACGGAGTGCATAACATGAGAATCACTTCTTATGACCTGAATGTAAAATGTGGTGTGTCCCCCCCCCCCACACTCTTCTAGGGTAAAACATCAGAGGCCCTTGCAAAGCTGATTTCTCTACAAGCAACAGAGGCCACTATTGTGACTTTAGGCCCAGACAACATGCTTTTGAGGTATTCTGGTGTGTGTTTGTTTTCTTTTTAGATGGAAAGGCAATGCAGAAACATTCCTTGTTCTGTTCTTACTGATTTCCCATGTCCTCTTCATGGTGTTCTCCGTGCTGTGCTGCTCCTAACCGAGTGGCAGAAGCATCAGCGAGCCCCAAAGGACTACAGATGGAGGGGAAGAGGAAGGCTGGGCACCCTGGGGGTAGAGCAAGAGCAACCACCGGTTCCATTTCATGGTCAGGTCACCTGTCCCGTAAGGGTTTAGATTAAGGAACTCTGGGTCAAAGCTTTCCCAGAAGAGAGGGGGCCTTGAAAACAATTCTTAGAGGAGAGGATAACATGGAAGGGCCAAAACCAGCTGATGGCCGGATTTCCGTGTGGTCTTCCCAGTGAGGAGCAAGTGGACGTGGACCTGGTCCAGCGGGGAGACATTGTCAAGGTCGTCCCAGGAGGGAAGTTCCCAGTAGACGGCCGTGTCCTTGAGGGGCATTCCATGGTGGATGAATCGCTCATCACAGGTAAGCTGGGCTGCACGCTTTCCTTCTCCTGGGTCCACCTCTTGGCAGGCGAACCTTTTCTTCCAGGGGGTGGGAATGGAAAGGCGCCCCTTTGAGCCTGGGATTGGGAGAAAAGGGGACAAGAACCAGCCTTCCGAATCTTGTTTCTCCTTCCCTTCGTTCAGGCGAAGCGATGCCTGTCACCAAGAAGCCCGGCAGTACCGTCATCACCGGCTCCATCAACCAGAACGGGTCCTTGCTGATCTCCGCCACCCACGTTGGCACCGACACGACTCTCTCCCAGATCGTCAAACTGGTGGAAGAGGCACAAACCTCAAAGGTACTTGTGGGGGACCGCAATAGAGAGAAAACGGAGGCTTCCTCCTGTTTCCCTTGGTCGCCTGTATGTGTCTTGAGACGAAATCCTTGCCAGGACAGGGTGGATGGATTTGAAATTGACGGCCCCTTTTGAGCTTCTTTTATTTTCTCATTCTAGGCTTGGCTATTCCAAAGCTCCTTATTTCGGCTTTAGTCAAGCACTGTGATAGCAAACCTCGTAGAAGACCTTGCATCGGAATTTCCCAAACTGTCATCAGGGATTAAAAAGTCGGTTACTAAAGTCTGTGGATGGCTTATTGCAAACATGTTAAGGCAGTACATACAGAGAGGCCCAGGGCCCAAACATGTCAGTCCTTGTAGAGTCTCTAAGAAATAACGGTTTGTTCTTCTGTTCCCCCTCTCAACCTTTCCTGTCTTTATAGGCCCCGATTCAGCAGTTTGCTGATAAACTCAGTGGCTATTTCGTCCCTTTTATTGTGGGTGTCTCTGTGATAACACTTTTTGCCTGGATCATCATTGGATTTGTCAATTTTGAAATTGTGGAGACCTACTTTCCAGTAAGTTCCTGATAAGTCTTCTGACCCTTTTCCTGAAGACATGTCTTTTGTGAAGTACAAAATAATGCAGGGCATGAGTCAAGTGGATAGAGGGAAGCTCTTCTCCCTCTCCCAAAATACCAGAACTAGGGGGCATACACTCAAACTGAGGACTGGGAGAGTGAGAACAGACAAAGGAAATATTTTTTTTACCCAGGGTGCTGTTAGTCTGTGGAACTCCCTGCCACAGGATGTGGTGATGGCATCTGGCCTGGATGCCTTCAAAAGGGGACTGGACAGATTCCTGGAGGAAAAGTCCATCACAGGCTACAAACCATGATGGAGATGTGTCATCTCCAGGCTTAAAACCAGGGTACTTCAAGGGCCAGATGCAGGGGAGAGGTATCAGGAGACAGATATCTAGTCTCATGCGCTCCCAAACGCATCTGGTGGAGCCGCTGTGAGATACAGGAAGCTGGACTAGATGGGCCTTTGGCCTGATCCAGCATGATGGCTCTTCTTATGTTCTTATGTTCTTATGAAGTGTTGGAATAACAAGCCCTTCCTGCCTTTCTTGGATACGGATGGTGTTAGAGATGGGCCGTTTTCTGCTTTCATGATACAACTACCAGAATCATTCCCCACCCCCACCCCCCGGATTCTGAGAACTGCAAGACCACAGAACTGGCTGAGTCCCCACAGTCTTGGTAGACAACCCTAGCCGGGTATCTTGACTAAATTGACAGGAACCTCTGTGTGAACCTTGAGGAAGAAAAAGTGCTATCAATGAGATAATGTTCAACTGCGATTGCTAGAAGTTTTCATTGCTGACTTGGTCCCTTTTAGTGTGTTTTTTTAAACAAAACAACAACAACAAACTAGCCCGTTTTTATCTCTCAGTCTTACTGATGATTTGTTATGCCTAGAAAGGCGTAACAAAAAGAAAGACACTGCCAGCAGTCTTCTTTCTGCACAACCTTTTATTTAAATGTGTACAAGCTGTTTTTCAATAACTTTCATTTGCTAAACTGTCCCATCCGTTTGCCTGCCATTTTTTAAGTCATGAGCACTTCACTTATAACCAGCCTTTTAAAAAAATAATCAATGAATGGGTGACAAAAGTGTTATATATTTTAGGTTGTCTCTCGTTGCCCATAGGTAGTCTTAATTCTTTCTTTCATTTTCAGTGCAAAAATGAAATATGCTGAGCTTTGCCCCCCTAATCCGGGTGTCAAAGCAAGATCCTGGTTTTCCGTAGTGTACGTCCACCTCCTTATTTAGAGTTTCCTAATCCCACCTCAAGGGGATGGAGGCTAGCTGGGGATTCTGGGCACCGTAGTTCAAAAAGTTTACTTTTTTTTCTGGCAATGAGTAATACCATCATCAGGCAGTGGCACTAAACCAGTGGTTCTCAACCGGTGGGTCCCCAGATGTTCCTGGACTGCAACTCCCAGAAATCCTTGCCCAGCTCAGCTAGTTAATGAAGACTTCTGGGAGTTGCCATCCGGGAACATCTGGGGACCCACAGGTTGAGAACCACTGCCTTAAATCATAGCCTGCAAAGCCACTTTCTTCCTTCATCATGGCATTCTTGAGTGCGAGCCAGTGGTACAGTCAAATCGTCTGCTGAAGCCATAGTTCAGGCATGTCCAAACTTTGGCCCTCCCGATGTTTTGGACCACAGCTCCCACAGTCCTTTGCCATTGGAAATAACAGGCTTGGAATTCTGGCAGCTGTGGTCCAAAACATCGGGAGGGCCGAAGTTTGGACATGCCTGTCATAGTTTCATTTCTCTGACATTTGGTGTGATGTCAGAATTGAGCTGGCGTGTGCGTGCGTGCGTGCGTGCGTGGGTGGGTGGGTGCGTGGGTGGGTGTGGTCTGCCTGTCCGTGATTTGTGAATGAGCCCCTGATGAGGCCAGAACGGCGGCTTTCTTTCCTTGTCCCGCAGGGCTACAACAAGAGCATTTCCAAAGCGGAGGTGGTGATCCGCTTTGCTTTCCAGGCCTCCATCACGGTGCTGTGCATTGCCTGCCCTTGCTCCTTGGGGCTGGCCACGCCCACCGCCGTGATGGTGGGCACCGGCGTGGGAGCCCAGAACGGCATCTTGATCAAAGGGGGGAGCCCCTCGAGATGGCGCACAAGGTAACCTCCACCACCCTCCCTCCTTGGACCGGTTTTCTTCCTCCCTCCCGGCTGGGCCGCCAAGAGGACCCCGTGATCCCTTGGGTCCGTGCCTCGTCTCGCTCGCGCCTTCCCCGCCGCCTCCCGCTCCTTCCCAAGGGCCGGTCCCCTCACGCGGTGCGTGTCTTGCGGCAGGTGAAAGTGGTGGTGTTTGACAAGACGGGGACCATCACCCACGGGACCCCGGTGGTGATGCAAGTGAAGATGCTGGTGGAAAGCAACCGGGTGTCGCGCAGCAAAATTTTGGCCCTGGTCGGGACCGCGGAGAGCAACAGCGAGCACCCCTTGGGCGCAGCCATCACCAAGTACTGCAAGCAGGTAGAGCACCGTTTGCATCCTTCAGACCTGAGCCGCGGGCTGGCTTCCTCGGGCAGCCCTCGAGGGCTTGGACCTTTTTAGTTGTGCAACTGGAGCTACTCGTTGCCTTTCCTCCATATTTCCACTTCATCCGAGATTTCCAAGAAGCTGTCGAGTTCTCATTGTCACCTAGGCAGTTAGTACTGATCACCAGTTTTCCTTGGGCGAGTTTATGACTGGAAAATCACGTAAAGATTAAATGGGGAGTCACGTAGGCTGGCTTGAGCTCCTTGGATGAGAAAGTGGCAAAAAAGAAAAGAAAAAGAAACCATATCAGAGGATTGGATTCAGACCGGACCAATCTGGGGTCACTTATGAGTCCCAGTGGGTGATCTTGAACCACTTGGTGTCTTTCAGTCTAACCCACTACATTGAGTTGTTAAGAAAAATGACACAGGAAAGGAAGCAGGTTGCAAACTTCCCAGAGGAGCGGGGTGCAGGGAATACCATTTTAACCAAATGTCAATGGACCTATTACTGTCAGTATATCTGTTTTTATACTTCATTCTAAACGTTCTAGATTTACATGTGGCTTTTCTTGCATATGATTCAGATTTTTTGAAGATCAGAAAATGCATTTTATTTAAAAAATGTGTCATTTAAAAAATGTTACTTTCTCAACCTCGGAGTGGATTGTGTTGCTGTTTTGCAAGGCGACCTTTCTCAAGCTCAGGGCGTTGGGTCTATTTCGAGCCTTCTTTGACTTTTCCTTCTCTTCAGGAACTGGACACAGACACCCTTGGGACGTGCATGGATTTTCAGGTGGTCCCTGGTTGTGGCATCCGGTGCAAAGTCACGAATGTCGAGGCCCTCCTGAGTAGCGGGAGTGAGTCGGTCGAAGAAAACAACCTCAGAAACGCAGCTATTGTCAACCTCGAGGAAGCGCCTGAGGCACAGGCACAGCCGGCCCTGATTATTGACGAGCAGCTACCAAGTAAGTCGAAACGAACGGGCCAGAGCAAAGCAAAGTGTTCTGCTTATATACCGCCCCATAGTGCTTCAAGCACTTTCTGGGCGGTTTATAATCTAATGATGGAGGCTACACATTGCCCCGCCAGTGACCTGGGTACTCGTTTTACCGGCCTCGGGAGGATGGAAGGCTGAGTGAACCTGGAGCCTGCTGCTACCGGGGATGGAACCCCAGGTCGTGAGCACTGTTTTAGCTGCAGTATAGGCATGTAACCATTGTGCCATGAGGCCCTATGTGTCTCTCATCAACTGGATGCCTCGCATTTGGTTACTGGGGTGTTTAGGTGTTGGAGGGAGGGAGGGAGGGAGGGAGGGATTGACCGGGACTGGCTTTCAGGCCATTTCTGGGAGCACTATGCTCTCCTGTGAGGCGCATGTCCCAGCAGTAGTCTGGTGCTCGCTTTTGGTTCCTCGATGGGTGTTCCCAATCTCCTGGGCCTTCAGAAGGTGCTGCTGACCTGAATCGAGACAAAGGGTGCTGAGCGGGATTTTCTCCTTGACTCTTGGTCCTTGTGACATAAAACGCTTTAACATTTTTAAAGACAACTTGCAGCCCCCCCCCCAACACACACACACACCAGTTCCCCTCCTGCAGGCAGTGAGCGGTTGCATCTGCCTTGGGCCTGCTCCAATGGACAGTTTTCCAGCTGCATTTGATTCTGAATAGACAGTGGAACTTTCCCCTCCATCACTTTCGGATGGGAAGAACTAGTGGAGAAAGAGACCACAAACCCAAGTCAGACAGAATGTGGCCCTGGCTTTGGATTAAAGGGGCAAGAAGGACACAGAACACTCCTTACTGGGCAGGATCACTCCTTCCCTAGATTGAAAAGAGGGGCGTTCACTTAATAATGAGAATGGAGCTAAACATGTGTTTCCCTTAAATGTGAAGTGATAACAGTCCTGCTAAAATTGCACCACATCCCTTTTGGGTTCTGCAGCTTGGCTGCAAGCACTCCTTATCTGGATACACCTAGATGGCCTTGCAAGAGACTCCTCAAGGGTAAATCAGACGCCCCCCCCCCAATATATATAAGCGTACCTTTATCTTCCTCCTCGGGAGGGTCAAGGACAATCGATCCCTCTTCCTTTTCAGCCAGGTGGAGTTCTCGGAAGTATTCCGTTCTCGTTGGGAACCGGGAGTGGATGTCCAGAAACGGCCTTCTGGTCAAAAGCGAAACCGATCACGCCATGACCGAACATGAGCGTCGGGGTCGCACGGCTGTTCTCGTGGCCGTGGATGGTGAGCTGTGGGCTCAGTTTGGGTAAGGGGGGTGCTCCGCGTTTTACACTGAAGCGACGAGGAGAAGGAGGCACGCCGGGAAAGAGGAGAATTGGGGGGGGGGGGAGCGGTCGTGTGAGGTGGGCATTTTTCTGCTGTTGCGTTTTTTCTGTGGAATAATTCCGGTTCCAAAGAGCATTATGCCTTTGGAGGTTATGAAAACTAGCGGCCCAGTCAGGGGACATGAAGTAACTCATGTGCTGTCAAGTCAGTCCTGACGTATGGCAATGTTTTCCGAGTAGCGAATACTCAGAGGTGGTGGCTGACCCCCCCCCTTCTTTTGAGGGCGCCCAGGGGCCCACTGTGCCTCTTGCCCATGGCCACCCAGGCCGGCTTTTCTCCCCAGAGGGGAATCGCACTCCCAATTTCTGGTTCTGGCGCCAATTACCTGCACCACAGAGCTATCCAGCTAACACTTTCCAAATCTTACATCATTCATATAAATAATTCCCATTTCTCCCCAGTCACTTACTCCTATTATACTAAAAGTTTTCTCTTAGGCATTTTATAATTCATTACAAGGGATTTCCCCCCTTTAAAATATAAGCAGTCTACAAAGATGTGATTTTGAGTTGGCCATATTGAAAATATTTGCTGGTTAATGCTATTCACATAAAACCTCCGGTTCAGGACACCGAGGTGGGGTGAGGGGTGGGGGGAATTGACCGGTGTTTCATTTCTGCCAGTGTTAGAGAGGGAGGGATGGAAAGGAAAGGAGGAGATGTCAGGGAAGGAGGGAGGGAGGCAGGGAGGTAGACAGAGAAGAAAGCAGGAAGAGAAGACGCAAGAGTCACGAAATGAAGTAAGAGAGCCCTCCTTCTACAATCCGAGACTTTCCATACCCTCTGAATGATGGAGGTGACGATCCTTGTTCCTGCCTTCCTGATGTCTGTCTAGGAGAACTCTGTGCCTTGATTGCCATCGCAGACACGGTGAAGCCTGAAGCGGAGCTGGCCGTCCGTACGCTGAAGGCCATGGGCCTCGAAGTGGTTCTCATGACAGGGGACAACAGCAAAACTGCTCGCTCCATCGCCTCTCAAGTGAGTCGCTCTGCTTTTTTGGCCTGCCTCCCTTGCCTGAACACCTCCGCGGACGGACGGGGTAGAACATTGTGGTATGCCTGCCTCCGATGCAATCCCAGCCTTGGGGCTTTATGTTTGTTTTTGTTTTAAACCCTCGAGTGTCCGAGAAGTGGGCTTGGGAGCGTTCTGGCTCGTGCACAGCTGGCAGGGCATGGGGGGCCCAGGACGACAGAGCTGTTTGGATTACAATTAAAGCTCTGTGTAGAAGGAGGGCCGAAAAACACAACCTGGTGCTGTGGCCATGCGTTGCCAAGATGGCTGAAGGGCAGTGGGCTGTGCAGGCGTCCGGTTCCAATGCATCAGTTCGTAGGCCCTTAAAGCACCGCCACCCCTCCGTCCAGCTTCTATCCAGGGCACTCCAGTTCAGGAAGAATCCGCTCCCAACGGCCGTGGACTCCTGAGTCCTTCGGTTACGTGTCCTTCGGTCTTGTTCAACCTCAGGGCTCTGGGTACACTTCCGCTTCTTGAGCGTGCCTGTTCTGTGTTGCTGCTGTGAAAGCGGTTTGCGTACGTGCTTCAGCCAAACCAGGTTTTCTTTTAGGAAGAGCCATGAGTGTGTCCCCCCCCCCCCAGCTGCACCAGGCCTTGATCCCTGATTGCAACCTGTTCCGGTGGCGCTCGTCCTCGTCCGCCCTGCTGGCCCTCAGTTTTTTCTCTTGCCTTCTCCTTCCTCTCCAGGTTGGCATCACGAAAGTGTTTGCCGAAGTGCTGCCCTCCCACAAGGTGGCCAAAGTGAAGCAGCTGCAGGACGAAGGGAAGTGGGTGGCCATGGTGGGGGACGGCATCAACGACTCCCCCGCCCTGGCCATGGCCAACGTCGGGATCGCCATCGGCACCGGCACGGACGTGGCCATCGAGGCAGCCGATATTGTCTTGATCCGGGTCAGTGGGGTGGCGTGGCCTATTGGGGGTGGGGTGGGGGGGCAGAGTGGCTTCGTCTCTGGTGCCAAGGTGGGCCCAGGTCTTCATCGGGGGTGGGGTGGGGTGAGGCAGGCATGATTTAGAAGCGAATGGCATATTTATTTCATTTGTAGCTTTCGCTTTGCCATCTTTAGAGATTGCGTGCTGGCTCCTCTTGAATCCTCTTCCTTAAGTCACTCCTCTTCCTCTTTACAAATGCTTTTTTTTGCATTCCAGAACGATCTGTTGGACGTGGTGGCCAGTATCGATCTCTCACGGAAGACGGTCCGAAGGATACGAGTCAACTTCATCTTTGCCTCATTTACAACATCGTGGGTGTCCCCGTGGCTGCAGGTAGGTCTCTCTCAGTAGGCGTGCCTCTCTCTTACTGGACGGGGTGGGCTGCACAGAGGGCTGGGTGCATTGCTGGGTAGTGGGGGTTGGTGTGTCGGTCTGGTCATTTAAGAACAGATGGCAGCGAGATCTTAAATATTGGGTCACGTGACAATACGATGAGGCTGCCTATTAGTTTGCTGTGCCTCAATCAAGCTGCTTTCCTGATAACAGTGAAAGAGGCTTTGCCTTTGACTCAGCCTTCCATCCTTCCGAGGTCAGTAAAATGAGTACCCAGCTTGCTTGGGGGGGGAGAATGTGTAGCCTGCATTACTGTAATTAAAAGACTGTAAACCGCCCAGAGACTACTTGGAGTGGTATGGGGCGGTCTATATAAGCAGACCACTTTGCTTTTGCTTTGCTTTTTCCTGCACCATAATTAGGCCTGTAGGCCTGACCTTCCTCTGACGGCCAGTGTCTTCCGCAGGGGTCTTCCTTCCCATTGGTTTGGTTCTTCAGCCGTGGATGGGCTCGGCCGCCATGGCAGCGTCGTCTGTTTCCGTTGTGTTGTCTTCTCTGCTGCTGAAACTGTAAGTCTAGCCCATCACGCCTGCGGGCAATTTATCCGGTGTTCCTTCTTTCCGGAAAACAAAACGCCGGCTTTTCCCGCGTAAGGACATATAAACGGCCTCTGTGTTTTCATGGGCGCACGGCCCAGTATTTGGCTTAACAGCAAGCGCACAAAAGGAAGTGTCCTAGTAAAAACAGTTTGGAAACGGAGCCGAGTCTTGGCCGCCACCCTCTTTCGAGCTACCCCTGAAGAATTCAGAGATATCAAGCCGGGTCACCGATGGGGCTGTGTTGCCAGCCAGGGAGCAGCAAAAGCAGCCCACATCTTCATAAGAGATGAGCGGGAAGAAAGTCAATAGAGGAACGTGGACCTGGGAGAGAGAGAGAGAGAGAGAGAGAGAGAGTGTGTCCCTGAGATGCAAACTTTTCCCAAGTTCCGCAGCTTCCAACAAACATGGAAAGAAATGCCACCTCATGTACATTTGGCGACAGTCCACAAATTCTAGCAGTCAGAGGTTAAAACAAGGTTAAGCTTGGATGGTTTAGATAAGCTCCCAGAGAGAGAAGCCCCAGGGCTGGTGAGAAGAACCCTTATGGCTTGACGAGTTATTTTCTCAGTTTCTTTAAAAACAGATCCTGAAGGCAAGGCTGCTGGAGAGCTCCGTGGTTGAGGTCTCTGGCAGCTGAGCCGGTGGTTAAAAGTTCTGAATGAAATACCTTGCAGGCCTTGAGATAGAGACTGCTTTTGTTTAGTGGGAGATGATGTATATGATATGTAAACGGGCAACGGAAGGGTTGGGGAAAGCAAGAGGCTCACCATGGTTTGGGGACGAGCTAGAAAGAGGTCAGAACCCTCTCCAGAGAGGCATCCCGGGGGAGGCAGAAATTTAAACTTTTTAATCTGTTAAAAGCTTTATTAAATATTGCAGCCCCAACTGAAGCAGAGGGAGCTTTTCATTTATTACAAACCTTTTCCCTCCTCCCCACCCACCCCCACCCCCACCCCCACCCCCATTCCTGGCTTGTCGTTTAGGTACAAGAAGCCCACTTTTGAGAAGTACGAGCGCCGTGCCTGTGCTCAGGGGAGGCTGAAGAGCCCCTCGGAGATCAGCGTGCATATCGGGATGGACGAAGCCGGGCGGACTTCCCCCAAGCTCAGCCTCATGGACCGCCTCGTGAACTACAGCCGGGCCTCCATCAACTCCCTCCTCTCGGACAAGCGCTCCCTCAGTAGCATCGTCCTCAGCGAGCCGGACAAGCACTCCCTCCTCGTCGGGGACTCTCGGGAGGATGATGACATGACGACGCTGTGAAAGGCTTCCCCACCCTGACTCCCCCAATGGGAGCAGCTGAGATACCTCTCCATGCCCTGCCCTCTTGATCTGGAGATGGGCCCAGCCCCACCTCCATCACTGGCTCTTTGGGGCTTTTTTTTATAGCTCAGTGGAATGGGGCTTTCTCTCTCCCCCCCCCCTTAAAGACATAGAGGTAGGTGGTCTCTGCACTATATAGCCAGTATTAGCAAGCCAGACCCTGCGGAAAAGAGAGGAGGAGGAGGAGGAGGAGGCAAGGATGTGCATCCACTGGGAGCCACACGCTGAGCAGTGGTGCTGAGCTGCACTGTAAAGGGGTATTTGTTTTTTTCCCTTTTGGTTTTTTTGTAAGACAGCCAAATTATTTAAGGACATTACCGTGGCGCTAACCAAAAGCCTTTTGCCAAAGAGATGTGCCTTAGCTGTTCAGCATTCAGGATTGTTCATGGTTTCTCAGAAAATGGTAATACCTCTGTTTCCGGAAAGGAGAGCAACAGCTCCTGGTCTTTATGAATCCCTCCACCCCCCCACCCCCCACCCAACCCATGAGCAGACCTGCCGATATGGATACACTCCTCTGAGGCCGTGCGCGTGCAGCCTGTTGTTGGAGGAAGTCTTCTGGTTCAGCTTCAGCCGCAAAGCAAAAACGAGCTTGTCAGGGCTGCACAAAATGTGTCCTACCTCCCCTCACTTGTGAGGAAGCTTTGGCAGAGGTGAGGCCAGGAAAGTGGTCTTCTGTAAGAGGCAGGCCAGAGACCAGGAGGTGACTCATGCCCCTCTCTACCTTTTGCTTCCAGGATACTTCTGAAAACCAATCTGTTCTTCTCTGAGACACTTCCAAGATATGATTCTGGGGCTTTGTTTTCCTTGAGGTCAACAGGGGTGGGGTGGGGTGGGGTGAGGGTTTCTCATTACACTTGAAGTGGCAGAAGCACTTGAGTGCCACTGCGTGGTTGTTTCTCTGCTAGGCCAAGTCTAATAGACAATAGGCTCTTGACCAGTCTCTCTGGGCATGTCTCTTAAGCCAGAGCGCAGGGTCTGCTCCCCCCCCTCTCTCTGTACCACCAGCTCCTTGTTTCTAGCTGGGCTTTCTTTTATCGTCTTGTAGGTATTGAAAAAAAATATTATATCTTAGTGCTTAAAAGAGAACTCCTATAGGAGGGATGAAACCCATGTCCTCCTTCCAGCCCCCATCAGTTTATACTGGGTTTTTCCCCCCATGAAAAAGGCCTGGGGGGGGGGCAGTGGCGAACGAAGAGGCGTGGGCAGAGGGAGGCCAGGGACTGACTCTTTTAAGTTTGGGTTTTTCTGTGGGTTTTTCGTAGCCCCACTGTGTTGTTGAACAGAAATGCTGAGACTCGCTTGAACCCTCCAAGAGTTAATTCTGGGTTTTACTAGAGCTTTCCTGTGTTCTTACAAATGTTTAAAATCGGATTCTTGCAGTGTCCCTCGTAGGAAACATTGTTGACGACTCATATCAGATAACCTCTATATACTTAGAAACAGGTAGCATATATCTGAAACTTAAAAAGGTATCCAAGGATGCAGCTTCAAGGATTATAGAGCTCTGTTGGCTGTCTGACTAGCAAGCTTTCCTTTCCTGTTGCGTGCACCGGTTCTTGCCCCTTTCATCAGCAGTAATCATTATAATCGAGCGGGGAAAATAATCTGAGTTCAAAAATGTTTTTTTTCCCATTGAATCCTCACCAAACCGGAATCATGGGAGCAAAATTTGTTTCCTTCTCTCAGGTCTGCTCTTGAAGGCGTCCCTTCTGAAATCAATTCATCTCATCATGCTTGTAATAATTCTGTGAAAAGGAATAGGATTCCCAGTTAACATTTGTCTTGGGGAGGGCGATTCCTGGTGAGATCCAGCTGGTGGTTTCCCTCGAACTGGTGCCAGCGTAAGTGGACAATTCATTTCCCCCCTCCAAAGACTTTGCGTTACACACCTCACCTGTTGAATGGGGTCCCTTTAGAAAGCACATTTTTCTGCCTTTTCCCCAAACCCTCAGCAACACAAATAATATTATTTAATACAGTAATATTAAATAATATTGTTAGTCTTAATTTGCAGAAGCCATCATTGGGCCCTTGAGTTGGAAGAGGGATGTTTTCTGAGATTGAAGCATTCATATCTGCTCTTTCTAAACTTTATTATTGATTTATAAACAAGGAAATAAGGAATTATAAATAAGGACATGCCAGCGTAACCCAGTTTGCTGGTAATATCCTGTTGCATTGCCATCCTCATTGTGATGTGATTAGTGAATTGTGCCTCATTTAATCATTTGAAAAATAATATGAAACATAAAAAAAAACCAGATGATGAAAGGAACATTATAATACCCATGTCTTCTTACACAGATAATCTTGTTTCCCACAATGGAATGTCATCTTAATGTCAGTTGCTATGCTTTTTCTACTATTCTTCTTGATACTTGGTGGATAATGTTTTATACCCAGCTTTAATTCAAAAAACCAAAATTACTTCTCTGTCTTGAATGTACAGTGCTCCTGTTAAATGTACCCTGTCTTGTACATATAGCTTTGTTTCCTGTCCTAAGTGGACTTGGTTTTAAGTTAAAGAGTTTCACGTTATCATGTGTTGGTTAAATTAGTTTGGAAATCTGCGTGCAAATCCTCAAAAAAACAATGTATGCATTGCATCATTAATGTTATTTATTTCTACAGTTTCCATATCTGATGTCTCTTTTCTGATATCTTCAAACAACTGGGCAAGCAGTACAGATAATCATGAGAGGTTCCTTCTTCCTGTTCACACCTGCATTCCCTCCCCCACACCCGCATGCATATACCTGCTAACATCCCTGTTAGGCTAACCGTTGGAGAAGCACCTGCCAAGATGGCCTGTTTAGACTCCTAGACACCACCACCGCCTCCACCCCCTGGCCTCAAAGAGAGCTAGATGGCCATCCTCTTTATTCTTTGAGGTACTGCATGTAATCCGTCCCTAAAGGCAATGGTAGAGGGAGAAGGGTGGTAGCAAAGGCCCTAGTTTCAAAGCCATCAGCAGTGAGTATAGGCAGGTTCTGCTTGAACTAGGCACGAGCCTCATGGCACAGGGGTTAAACTGCAGTTACTCCAGCCCAGTCTCGGCTTGTGACCCAGGTTGCATCCCTGGTAGCCGGCTCAAGGTTCACTCAGCTTTCCATCCTTCCAAGGGTGATAGATAAGCAGCACACTTGCTTTTCCCAGTTCCCCCAGGCTCAACACAGAACACAATAACATTTGGATGAACTCCTGTAGCCGTTTGTGTTCCTCGCCTTTCTGTAGGTCTGAAAGCAGTGCTCTCCTGACGGGGTGCAAATTACCGTATATACTTGAGTATAAGTCGACCCGAGTATAAGTCGAGGCCCCTAATTTAACCCCCCAAAACTGGGGAAATGTATTGACTCGAGTATAAGTCTAGGGTGGGAAATGCAACAGGGCCTGGCAGCTCTTCCTTTGTGAGCTGGGTGTGTGATGTTTAAAATAACTTTTAGCCACTGATGCAAGTGCTTGGGTCAGTGGCTAAAAGTCATTTTAAACATCGTGTGCTGCTCCCCTGTGATGCAGAGGGGGTCATGAGAAGCAGCATGCAATGTTTAAAATGACTTTTAGCCATAGATGACTTGCCTCAGTGGCTAAAAGTATTGACCCGAATATAAGCCGAGGACCCCTTTTTTCAGGCCAAAATTAGGGCTGAAAAACTAGGCTTATATTCGAGTATATACAGTAAATAGAATTTTCCTGTTTCTTTTTAATAAAGAGAGCATTTTTGAAAGACACTCCAAGCAAGGTGGTTTCTGTAGCCGTTGGCTCAAGGTGGCCTCCTTGTTAAGTGCTTGAGGCTTGGTGGAGCCAAGAGAACCTTCTGTGCAGGTTTTTCGGTGCCTTCTGAGTGTTGATCTCTCATGTAAAGCTGGATCCTCAGCTCTGAAAGGGACAGGCCTCCCCAAGGGCCTCTTTCAGGGCTTGGACGTCTCGAATCCAAGAAATACGTATTCCGTTTTCATTTTCAGGAAGCACTGTTTTTTATTATTATTATTGTTTTAGTTAAAAATAAAATGTAAACATCACTGTGCAATATTTAGCCTTTTATATTGACTGGTTATGATTCTGATCAAGAATGTGCCTTCTTCGGCTTTATAAATGGTCCCGTGTAACTCTAAAAGCGAGTTTCTCTGTGGTGTTTTCATTGTAATGGCGCACCTTCCATTTCAGTCTGCCTCACAGTGTCCTTTCAGAAGAATGCCTCTTAGCTAAAGATAATTTTCTGCATCTGGCCATCCCATGTTTCTTTTAAGTGGCTGGTTAGCCAAATACAAGCTTTCCTGGATTTCCCCAGGGATTGGTTGAAGTGGTGCTGAAGTCAACCTTTCTGAAAGAGCTCTGGCCATTCAACTACGGAAAAGGCCCTAAGAAGGTCACCAAACGACCCTGTTCTATTGCTAGCAAACATGTATAAAGCTCCCTGGCCCCGTGCCCGCCACTTCCTCCTCTGGTGCAAGAACCGTTGCCTCCTGACCAACCGTTGCCTCCTGCCATCCCCGTTGCCGCCTGACCAACTTCCAAGGGACACCAAGAGTCAACAGCAAAGTCATCAAGGCTCAGCTAGTGTGAAGAAAACCAAAGAGATGGTCTTGCAAAACAACAACCACCACCTGGTATTTCTGCACTCGCTCCCTGCTCCCCCCCCCCGGTGAGGCTAAAGAAGGTGCCTTCCTGTTGTTTGGGGCCACCGGGAAATTTGGCTCGAAGCTCCAGGAATGTCGCTCCAGGTGGCCCAGCAGGAAACAGATGGGACGGGGCTCTCCCCCCACACCACCCACCCCCACCCCCACCCCCTGCAGTGAGGACCTCGCGTTGGGAGAGGCAGCCTTGTCACCCTTTTGCAGGCGCTGTGAAGCTCTCGATACTGCTGTACACCCATGAGACCACTAGCCCTAACATTTGGGAGAGGGCTTGAGTGTCTGGCTCTTACACACAACCCTAAAACCAAGAATGGAATGCCCTCTGTGTGTGTGTGTGTGTGTGTGTGTCCTAGGAATCTGACGCAAGACAGGTAGTCCTCCTCCGCATCGTCAGAGAGGCAGTCTGAGGCATCCTTCAGTTTTTTCTGCAAGGAACTTGAAACACGGCATGTATTGAAGACCATCTGGTCCAGCCAAGGGCAGCAAGAAGCACCAGTAGTCCCTCAAAACCAGTGGTGTTAGAGCGATCCAGCGCGTAGCACTGCCTAGCCCATCTCCCCAGCCAAGGAAAAGGCCGAAGAGGAGGAGATGAATTGCCAGATGAGCCCACTTTGGCCAGGAGGACTTCCACCTAAGAAATCCTAGCTCTGAGCAACCCATAAAAGAGCTCAGCCCCTCTAAATAGATTCCTGCCCAGGGAAGGAGTGTTCATGGATTGAACAGGTTTCTGCCTTGAGATGCTGGAATTTCCCCCTTCCCCGCCTGGAAAGGTTTGCGAGGCTTCCACCTGAATGTTTAAATTGATCACGGAAACAGAAGTCTAAGACCACTCGAACATTTTCAGAAAGAAATGTGTTTTCTTCATAAATACAGTTACCATTACGAGGAGCTTTACATTCTAGACATAGAAACACACATTCCTATACAGCATACAAAGTAAGAAATATATGGAGGCACCAAGAATGACAGACGTCCCTTGCAGGGTTACGGCCCTGCAGTGACCCCCCGAGATCGGAAACACCAAATGATGGTCTCTCTCTCTCTTATAAACGGTTTCCACCCTAACCCATCCGGTCTCCTGGGGCTGTTTCCGACGGAAAGGCACTACGCAGGGGGCCGCACCAGGGCCCGTCAAAATGGGAGGCAGCCTGACATTCATGGATTCGCCCTCAGAGAAGAAGAAGGCCTACCTAGGTTTCCGTTACACAGTCTATACCACTGGCTGCTATTACCCGAGTTTGCGTTAAACTCTTAGTCTAAATTTTGGTCTGAGCACAAACTCAAAAAGGTTACCACAAGCTTCTATTTCCTTGCCTCGTTTCCAGTATGAAAGACAGTTTGACGGGAGGAAGAGGTGTGCAGTTTGACATACGTACGGCTTCAAGTGAAATAGAAAGTTCATTCTCTACAAAGACGACCCCCCCCCCAAGAGTTAATGCGGGGCGGGCTGGCCTTCCCTCCCTCCTAGACTCACCAAGGGGGAAAGAGGCGTTCCTAAAACTGGCACAGCTATAAATCCCCCCCCCACATGCTGTCATCAGCATTGTTGCGGGGCGGGGGGGGGGAGTCGATTTGGAAGGGTTTGGTTTTCTTGCACAAGACCTTGGTTATGACGTATGGTGCCCAAGGTTTTCAGAGAAGAGGCGCCCAGGCTGCACATGGGAGCAGGGCAAGGCGCCACAGCAACAACTACTCCAGATGTTTAGGAGCCCCCCCCTGGGGAAAAGGACTAGCTCCCTCACGCATGGATGCCTAGGAATCTCCCTGAATTATCCTTGCCTGAAGCCCATCTCCAGCCAAGTACGGCGTTTTAAGGAGAAAACTTGAGAACTCTCCACTTTGGATAGGTTGGTCTCACCTGTTATGTTACCATTAAGAGCAGGCATGTCCAAACGTTGGCCCTCCTGATGTTTTGGACCACAACTCCCAGGTTCCAAGCCTGTATTTCCAATGGCAAAGGACTGTGGGAGCTGTGGTCCAAAACATCTGGAGGGCCGAAGTTTGGACATGCCTGATTAAGAGCATCCCCCCCCCCCATACATACACACACACACAAACACCTTAACAGGGGATCTAAAAGGCACTACAGGATGCAACAGGGGACATCTTCCACCTAACCATCTTTTGGACCATTCCCCATCTTGCTCCCAGATGTTTCTCAGGGCAGATTTCTGTGGGAGACGGCTGGCGTCCACGCCTCACTCCAAGACTAAAGCCATGGAGCTCCCTACACACAAGAGACACTTCCACAAGAGTGGCCTCACACTCACCATCTGCCTGCGGTTTTTTTTTTTGGGGGGGGGTCTCCCCTGGCCTGTGAAAGACACAATCCGACGACATTTCCCCTCCTTCCCCTTAAAAAGGGCCGATGCTGTGCTTGTTTTCAGCAATGGTTAGGAAACAGAAACCCCACCTTCATTTCTGGTACATTTTAAGTGCTTGCATGAAATTAATCTGCACAACACCCCTCTCCCCTCTCTACAGAGGTTATGATTTTTTGCAGACTGCCAACAAAGAGAGAGAGAAAGAGAGAGATGCCATTTTAGTCCAGCTTAGAGGAGACCCATGTGGCTTGCCTAAGCGCTGGGTCTACTGAAATCCCATTGATTGAACAGGTTGGTTTGATTTGGGGTTTATCTGCTAGATTTACCCCTGAAAAAATATATATCACAGAGGAATTTGGACTATTGTGAGAGAAAAGGCAACACATCACAGATAGCGATGGGCACAAATCGCTGGCTTTTCTATTTTATTTTTTTATTTTATTTTATTGTCCAAACAGATGTTTGGCCTTTTCCAGCACTTTCCTCTGAGTGAGCGTCTGCTGGAGGAAACAAGTCTGGAAAATGCCAAACACCAGTTCGGACTAAAATAAAAATAAAAATAAAATAAAACCATCGGCATGAACTGCCAAACTGGTGGTTCATGCCCACCTCAACCCACAATACGCTTGGCTTATGATTCTCTTAATTCCTTCTCCGCTTGTGCAGAAAAGGAGTGATGTAGCAAAATGCAGAGTTTTCCACTGTCTGCATTTTTGTTTGAAAAACTAACAACACTGTAACTATCATTTTGAGTAAGGCACTAAGTTCTTACAAAGTAATATACAATTAAGAAGAGGATGGCCCTGTTATGTGGAATGATCAGATGATAGTCAATGAAAGCATTTGGACAGGTAAAAAGAGAGGAAAATACAGCGTGTGTATAAAATAAATGTACTCCAGCATTCTATCATGAAAAATTAAGGTCCACTTTCTTTTTTTTTAAAATGCTGAAACTTTCTTATTTTTAAGTAGAGAAATTGTTCCAGTCCAGCCAGCTGTATAATAGGGTAGAAAAAGAATTCAATGAAACAACAATATGCAAAAGACACACACAGAATATGCTCTTCATCTGATACATTGAACAGAGGACATGATTTGTTGCCATGCCGTGAGGCACAAAAAGAGAGAAGCCCTTGGAAATGTATGGGAAAAAAGGTGCACACACACGTCCCTTTTCCTCTTGGGATACTTAACAGAAAGACAAAACCTTGTGAACAGTGAAATGGGGAAAATACATCAAAACGTTGGCACTCCCTGGAAATCAGAATTGTCTCCCCCCCCCCAAGTCCTGGAATGTGATCTGGTGTGGTGACCAGTTCCGTTCTTGGCAGTCAGACAAGGAATCTCTGGAATTAACAAATCTTTTGGACAATTCCGTGACATTCAAATTGGACAGCACCACGATGTTGTCTGGCCACTGAGGAACCAGGCTTTGTAAAGGCATTGCGGACATTAAGCATGGATCTTTCTTAAATACAAAGGGATGTTTTTTTAAAAAAAAATACTGATATTTTAAAAATGTAGTGCATTTAAGACCTTGGCTTATTTTAATCCAGATGCTACCAGATCCAGTATTTTTTCTCCCCCCCCCCCCTAAAGGTAAGAAAGATAACCTTCATGAAGAGAACATAACTACTGTACTTCAGTTATGTTGGAAGAAAGTATAAGTTAACCTGCCCATGACTTTTGAGAAAAAAGTATATACAAATAGGACAGTGTTGCCGTTTCCTTTATGACTTGATTAGTAAAAAATTGCTATTTTCCTTTTTTTTTTAAAAGTCTTAGGGCAAGGGGAAAATATCTCCTGCTCACAGACTCCAGCTTTGCACTTCTTCAGATGAGATATTCCACCATTTCTCCATGGCTGAGGTCCTGCCCCAGATTTTGAGGTGGGTTTTTCCTTTCTAGAGTGCTGGAATGGAAGACAGAGCCATCTATAAGGAAGAGAAGAGAAAGGATACCTTTTGACTGTCATTGAATGAATGAATGAATGAATGAATGAATGAATGAATGAATGAATGAATGAATGAAATGCTGTGGCTTTTGTAGTCACAATTTCCAAAATGCCAGTTCTTTAGAGCTGTGACCTGGGGCAGAATGACGGATTTAAAGTACATTTTTTAAAAGCACCATCTCAGAGGAGGTATTATGGGGTAAGGACCTTTTATGTAGGAAAAGTCAACCGGAAAGGGCTGAAACAGTCCTTCTGCTCTGTGTAGTCTGTGAGGGAGAATATTTGGCCTGAAAGCTTTCCAACAAAGCGATCCTTATTCACAGTCGCTGGTGACATGGAAACATGGGCACCTTTCTGCCCAACAATTAATTCTCCGTGTTGTTCTTTTTAAAGCAAATAAAAACCCATCTGGTCGCACAAATCCTGTAGCTGCCCAGCGGAGGGTGCACAGCTTAGAATCGGTTTTGCCAAAGCATGGAGTGGTCTTCTGCCTTACTTTCCGTGGAAAAGAGAAACCCAGGGAACCACCCAAGCCACTTCTAATGCCCGCCATTTTCTTAGATGCACAACCAGACCTCCTTAACAGTTCCAAGGCCTTAGAAAGGTGTCCTGAACCTGGATAGGTTCTGCCTGTCTGTCTCTCTCTCCCCCTCTCTAAGACTGCTTCCCAGCAACAGTATGGAGATGATAATATCTCAGAACTGCAGAGCTGGAAGATACCCAGCGAAGTCCAGCCCCTGTCCAGAGAGCAAAGGGGGAGAATCCAACCCCTCATGTCTGGTTCCGCAGCCACAGACTTCAACCCCAGATTTCTCCAACCAGAAAAAAAGGGGGAGCACCCACAACCCATCCTCCCGTCGTGGTCCAGCCGCTGGTCTCCTTCTCCATGCCACTGTTGCACACAATCAAGAGCCCCGGCATCCTTACCTGCTTTGTCAGGCCCAAAGGTCAGATTCATAGCCGGGAGTCTTGTTTGTACAGGAGGGGTGATGCTGGCGGTGCAGGAGGAGGAGGAGGTGGCGGCGGCAGGGCCCTTGTTGTGCTCACTGCCACCCCGGTCCGTCTGTGTGCTGCAGTCCCGGCTGCCGGTCTTGGCGTGGGCAGAGAGCAGCGGAGTGGAAGGCAGGACCGGCGACGGGGTCGAAGGAATGGATTCGGAGCGACATTCTGTTCCCAGCAGAACACCTGGAAGGGACAAGCCACCAGGCACCGCCTGACTTACTTACAAAGGGCAGCAGAGAGTGGCTTTCAAAGGGGCTCAAGACCCTTGCACACCTCGCCTGTCCTCTCCCGCCTAGCGCTCTTAAGGAGCCCGCTGGGCAAGGGAACGCAGGACTTCACCCAATCCACACTCTCGGCGGCCAGAGGCGACAATGTGTTTGTGTTAGGAATCCGCTAGAAATGCCTGCCATATCCCAGGCTCCATGCTATGAGATATATCTCTAGCCCATGATATTGGCACAGGCCATCAGAAGCTTTTCTCATCTCGAAGGAAGGAAGGAAGGAAGGAAGGAAGGAAGGAAGGAAGGAAGGAAGGAAGGAAGGAAGGAAGGAAGGAAGGAAGGAAGGAAGGAAGGAAGCTGAAGACAGAAGGATGGATGATGGATGGGTGGAAGGAAGGAAGGAAGGAAGGAAGGAAGTGAAGACAGAAGGATGGATGGGTGGATGGATGGATGGATGGATCACCTAAGCTGCCTTTCCAGGTCTTGTCCTCCTTCTTCTCTTCCAGAATTGGGGTGCTGCTCAGAGTGGAGGAGTGGGAGAGCAAACCCGAGCCCGCGTTGGAGATGGACATGAGGGACTTGGCTGGCCTCATGGAAGACAGCTGGTCTGTCTTGCTGGCGTCCTTCCGGGACCGCTGCTGGAGGACTTTGATCATGGCGTCCTTCTCAATGATCTGAGCGTGGAGGGTCTTGATTCTAAAAGGGGGGGAGGAAAGGAGACACCTCCTGTTGCCGAGACCATGTGCCTTCTCTAAACACTCGCTCTCTCCCTTTTCTCCAAGGATTCAGAGCCCTCCTCCCTTCGAGGGCGGACAGGCGGCTGTGTTTCTCCCACACACACACACACACAGCTGTTGGCACCACTTTCTTGATGGGATGACTGTCCCACGGAAGCGAGAAAGGGGGCAGCCTTTGGGAAGAGCACCTGATGAGGAGTAAAAGGAAAGGACCAGCCACTCCTTACCGTCCTTCCATATCCAGGCATCTCCTGTTGGCCATCAAGATCTCCTCTTCTTCCTTCTGGATGCGAGCTTCCAGGGACGTGTCATAGCTGGCATTGGGAGAGTGGCTGATGACTGTGGTGTCCCTGCAACCAGAGAGGTCAGCAGTTATCCAGGGTTGGGGGGGGGCAGTCCCCTCCTGGTGCTTTGGGGATGAGGTTTCCCCCAACCAAGGAGCACACGAGGCGACGTGCAAGAGGACGCACAATTTGCTCCAGCTCACAAATGAGGAAAGGTTGAAAGAATAGAACACAAGTTTAACCAACTCCCAACTTCAGTGTTATGGGAGTCATAGTCCAGGAACAGGGCCTTTCCCACCTTTGACTACAACACAAGGACACACACACACCCCGGTCGGCAGAACGGCATGGCACAGTTTTTGCTGGATTGTTTTGCCGGGTTGGCCCGCATGCGTTGGAGAGTGCAAGCCATCCAGATGCTCCAGATGCCCCAGGTCCTTGCATGCAGAAAACCAGAATGTCAGAGAAGTGCACGCCTGCCCTAGCCTTTTCCCCAAGGGGTTGGCTTTCTGACAGCAAGGAGAGCAAGGAGATATTTCAAATTCACGTAGAAAAACATCCGAAGTGAAGTGAATGCAGAAGCCTTGCGGTAAAGAGTGTCAGCGCTGGGGAGTGCCAGCACTCTGCCTGTGCCCCGCAGCCCTGCAAACCTCCTACACATTATCTTCTCAAAATGCCCGTTATATGTAAACCTTTTTGAGATTTCAGATGGCTCCTTGCCAGGCAGATGGAATAAGTCACCTCCTCTCCTGAGTTGGGGAATTGGTGCCAAAAGGCAGCAGAGACGGGCCTCCTCTTTTCGCAGAGCAAACTGTGTAAATTGCTGGAACCGTTCTTCTACCCCATTGACCACGAGCTAAACCAACCCTGGGGCCAACTCTAGAAGCTGTCCAAAGAGGCAATGGCACAAGGAATGCCTTCCCCTCCGGGGGCAGAAGGCCTGTCCTCCCATAAAGCAAGCCTAGATCCAGGGTAGAACCTGGTGGACCAGAAAGCAGGGGTCTCACCGCAGCCTGGGCACTTCCCCAATGGGGGTTTGGCCAGGCTCGGGGTTACCTCTGAGCAGCCACCGTGGCGGCCGCGTCCAGCGCAAACTGCCGCATCACACTCTCCTCCAGGTACTTCTGCTCCCACTTGGTCATGTCGGCCTCCAGAGCGAGAATCCTCTCTTCCTTTTCCCGCAGGCTTCCATCAGGGCCGCAGCGTTCAGCTCAGAGACGCTGGCTTGCTGGGACGTCCCTTGGCGCTGGCGGGAGGAAGCGGCAAAAGCAGGCGGGTGAAACCCAACCGGCCCCGCAAACACTGACAAAAACAACTGACCCTAATTACACACCCACTCACTTGGCTGGCTTGTTTGCTTACTAATTCATCTGTCTCACAGGGCATGGGAAGTTTTCCAAGGCATTATAATAAATCAAACCACATACCTTGCATGATATGGAGTGGGGGCAGAGAGAGAGACAACTCCTGTTCCTGGCTAAAACCTAGCTTCAAATAAAATAAAAGCATTCAAGGTGGCTTCCTGAAAAATCAAGTCTGATGCACCTGGCAAAGCGTCAAGACTGGAGGTCACCCTCCTTGCTCCTCCTTTGACCAGGAAGGATGGATTCCCTCGTAAGAGATCTTGGCACACACACATTTCCCTGTGGACTTTATGCTGCCCGAGGGCTCCATAGCCACCCCGTTGTGCAGAAAGGCTGATCTGATTCCTTGCGCAGCTGATGCATCTTAAGGAAAAATGTGGGCTGTGGCAGAAGGAAGACCTCCTCTCCAAACAGAAGGAGGACTTTCATTTTCTTCTCGGTTGCTCTCGCTCTTTTACAAAGGTTTCCCTCCCTGTCCGGCCACTGTTTAGGGGCTGACCTGCTGCATCCGCAGAGATTCCAGTTCCCTCTCCAGGCGGGTCCGGAGCCGATGTTCCAGCTGTTCGCGTTTCTCGCAGGCGGCTTGCAGCTGCACCAACGCCTGCTGCATCTTCTCCACCTTCTCCACGTAGACCTGCTTCTTCTTCAACTGGTGCAAATTTTAAAGAGAAAGAAGTTAGAAGAACGAGGAGCCCGTCGCACGTCAGGAAACGGTGGCACAGGAGGGTCGGAGCTTCGGCACTCTGGCTGATGGAGGGGCTGCCGACGTGCCGTGGGACCACATCAGCCCTGAGTGCGAATCCTGCACAAAGGGAAAACCAACCTTCCAGCTGCCTCCGAGGGGCTCCGTTTTCTTATCTTGGACACACCAGAAGCCCACTAAAGTGGGAAGAATGAGGTGACCCCCTTTAAAGCTGGCAGATCTATTCTAGTATTTGTGGATAAAACCCACCAGCTTCAGTTGCCCTCCCTGTTCTACGTGCATGGCTAATATTATGATAGTTTCCTATTCTCTCCCAAGTATAATTTGTTCAGGCCAACAACAGGGGACACCTAGGACTTCTCCTCTGCATTCTCATTGCCCATTTTCGCTTTGGCCAAGACAGCTACACATAAGACCACAAAATGCTCCAGACACACCCCGAGCCAGAAGTATTTGATTAACAGTGTCAGAAGTCTACGCGTTGCTTCTCCCTCCCGCGAAACATGCAGCTGAGGGAATGACGTTTGCCGATGGCAGCCAGCACATTGGCAGGAAATGGGAGCTCTCCAGGTAAGGATCCATCTTGGGGAGCTGCCTTGGGAAGCAGTTCTAATTGATGCTCCAACTAGGGTTGGCAAACGTTGGCTGCCTCCCAAGAAAACCGCTCGGCTGCCAACAAAACACAGCATATTGCACACACACACACACACACACACACACACACACACACACACCACCACCACCACCACCACCACCACCACCAAGGGCCATAACTTGGACCACCGCCATAGTCCTAGTAGCATCCCAACGTCCGACCTTTCTGGCAAAAGAAGCCCCAGGAAATGTTTTAAAGAAAAAAAAATACTAAAATAAGTTGCCTCGGTCTCCTTTATTGTACAGCAGGACCCCTTTATCCACAGGATCAGTACCCACTGTCTGAAAATATTAAAAGGGGAAAAAAACTTTTCCTATGTACTGTATTACTAGAATCAGCCACTAGAAGGAGCCATAGCATGGTTTCTGGTGCCCTGTAGTGGCCAGTTTTGGTAATGCACGTGAAAATCATTTTTCCTGCTTTTTGCCTTTTACATCTATCTATCTATCTATCTATCTATCTATCTATCTATCTATCTATCTATCTATCTATCTATCTATCTATCTATCTATCTATCTATCTATCTATCTAAATCTGTTTGAATGGAAATACGTCATCATTCAACCAAGAAACAGACCACAACGAAACAGCCAGATGAAACAAGCATTTTCCCCTACCAAGGACACAATAATAGTTTCTTGCAGGGGGCTAACCACAATTATATTTCAAAACTGGCGTTCATTTCACTGGGGAGATCCAGTGGATCAGAGCAAGGAATGGTTAAAGTCACAAACGCAAGTGGGAACCAACCACCAGGTCCATAAAATCCTTGCTGATCCTTCTGCTCTGGCTCGCTTAGCGGCGTGGCCCGCTTAAACCTCTTGGTGTGAATTCTGTTTCCAGACAAGGCGCCACTGTGTTTGTGTGGCAGCTCCTGCCAAGCCAGTCGTGGGTCCTGTGTCCCTCTGACGAAGGAGCACCTCCCTCTGTTTGCTTGTTTTAAAATAAATTCTAGCCCTCAAAAAACCACCCTTGGAAAATTACTCCCAAACCAAAATGGAGACTTCAGGAATGGAGCAGAAGAGCAACCTAGCAATTTCTGTTTCAGGGCAGAGGCCCTTCCCTCGACACACCCTACTGGCCCACGGGTCTGTGGAAGCGCCCTCCAGAAGACCACCTCAAGCCCTCCTCAACAATAACAGCGTCTTTCTCTGCCACCACTCCAAGGCCATGGAACCTCGCTAACCCCAAACCGAAAACATGCAAACCAAGAGGATGCTAGGGAAATTGTTTTATTAATATTTATTTCTTTTCTTTTAAAATAACTAGGTTGACTGGCTTGAATATCTCAAGGGTGTCTGACGCCAGTAGTACTGCACCTCAACTGCTAGGTGTCAGCATCCTCTAACTCCCGCATACCTTTGGAACGTGGATAATCGAATCAGCGGATACGGCTCACATTTGACATACTGCATACATTGACCAAGTTAGTGTTTTGTTGCAACCCTCCAAGAGTAGTTTTTGGGCTAGATGACTTGGACTTTATTTATTTATTTATTTATTTATTTATTCATTCATTCATTCATTCATTCATTCATACATACATACATACATACATTTCTATACCGCCTGTCTGCAAGAAGAACTCTGGGAAGTTTACATCAATATAAAGAAACGGTCCAGCAACATATGAAAGCTACCAGTAAAACAATACTCTCAAATCGAATAAACAAAACCAAACAAATATGTAACTATATCTAATTTTGCCATGAACTACTTGTAAATCTCTGTTTCCTTGGAGTGACGCTCCTTTCCCCATCGCTAATGATGCAGCAGCGCCACTCCTAATCATGACACGACTTCGTATCGTAGCCTCAGTCCTGCATTTGCCCTAAAAGCCTGGTGTAGATTGCAAGGACATGACCTGTGCTTGGGGATGTTGTTTCGGGGGAGAGTCCTGGGGCTTGGAAGCTCTGGATATAATATGGGCCATTTCTTTGCATGAGCAGGACAGGGCCAACCCTCCCAATCCCTGGCACCAAACGTTCAAGGTCCAGGCAGTCCAATCTGTGGACCTCTTCCTCTTTCTTCTTTCTCCCCACAGCTATTTCTATGAAAGAAACCAAAAAGCAAAGCAGCTGCTTTTATAGGGACTTCCAGTGCTCGCCAGCAAAAAACATCCTGTTCAGATCTCATGCCTTGGCCCTCCCATCGGTTCGTTGGGCAGCTGCAACAGCAAGCAGCTGGGGCCTTGCGCCGTCCCCTCTCTGCCCACGTATTTTCAACGTCGCATTCCAGAGAAAAACCCCGAAATCCCACCACCCTTCGCATCCGTAGAACAGCCCTCCCTCACTACACAATGCTAGACCCTGCCTTGCTGTTAAAAAGGGTGTCTGTTAAAGATTAAGTGAGGAGGGGAGAGCCAAGTGGAGTGAAGAACCTCTTCGGCGGAATGCAAGCAAATGCACACAAAGAGAGAGAGAATTCTCTGGCTGCAGCCTCTGCCAGAAAAACAGCTTTGCTCCGCCCGCCCCTCCTGCTGAGCTAACTCAAAATCCCTTCTCCAAAATCACAATGGAGCACACCCAGGATTTGATGGCACTGTGTACGGCTGCTCGACCACCACCCACCCCTCAAATCATAGCCTTGAGGGTGAAATGCTGCCTTTTAGAACACCACCCTCTTGCAAAAGATCTGGGAGGTTGAGAAATCCCAGTGAAAAACACAGGCTCAGCCATTGGGGGATTTGTTTTGTTCTTAAATACTTCTTAACTGTGGTAGGAAAGAATGTCGGTCAGAGTTAACTGGGGTTTTTTCCTTTCCTTCCCTTTCCTTCCTTCCTTTCCTTCCTTCCTGCCTTCCTTCCTTCCATGCATCCATCCATCCATCCATCCATCCATCCATCCTTCCTTCCTTCCTTCCTTCCTTCCTTCCTTCCATGCATCTATCCACCCATCCATCCTTCCTTTCTTCCTTCCTTCCATCCATCCTTCCTCCCTTCCTTCCTTCCTTCTCCAACAGAGCTGGAATACCTCGGGGTAACTCTAATGGCCACAATCCCTCAGCTAGTTCTGCTGGCTGGGCAGAGGGGGAGTCTGGGCCTTGTAGTCCAAGAAGCACAACTGAGAGGTTTTGCTGGTTTTATAGGAACAGCTAACACACCACACAGCTAACACACAACGGTCAGCTCAACCGATCGGTCCTTGACTTCGGGCACTTGTTCCAGAACACAGGGTTTGCAGGGCAGTCGGGATCAGCCTTCTGATTTCACTGGTCCTATAGAACATGCTAAAAACATGCTAACGGCTTTTGAAAATATATGGCCCGTATTGTCTTAGAAGTGCCGGGCTGGAAGGGGGACCCTGTGGGATCCTGGCATCCAGGAGGCACAGAAGGGGAAGCGAACTCCCAGCCTCTGGCCCCAGAAGCCAGGACCCCCGGGGCTCTCCGGCAAGGGTGGACAAGCAGCCAAGAGAGAGAGGGTGGTCTGTCCTGGGCCAGGAGAAAGGCCTCTCACCTCTTCCTCCAGTTTCACCACCTTGGCCTGGGCGTTGTTCAAAGCCTGGTCGCGGATGTCGATGTGTCTCCGCTGCTCCTCATTAGCAGAACGAACACCGGCCAGTTCCACTTCCAGCTTCTCCTTCTCTCGCTGGGTTTCTTTGTCTGGAAGGGAGCGGGAGGGAAACCTGTCAAGGCCACCCTTGAACATACCCAGATGGCAGCGGAAAAGGACCCCTCCTCCCTTTATAGGCTTCCCACACACACACACACACACACTCCCTCCAGACCGGAGGAGACGACGGATGCCCCCTCTCTGTTTTATGGTCTCGACAGCCCTGCGAGGTAGTTGGCCCAAATCCTGTTAGCTGCTCTCGGCTGGCACGACGCATTCAGCCTCCATCTCTAAGGAGCAAGCGGCCACGAGTTAAGAAATTTACGTAGGCGTTTGGCACGGAACGGTAAGGGCTGACTTCGTAACCTGTGGCCACTCACTGCAAGAAAGGCCCTCGGCCAAAGGACCCCTAAAGGGGAAGCCCAAAACTCCCAAAGCAGAAGGCTCTCTGTTTTGCTACAGTGCTGCATCCGTCCTGCAAAAAAGACATCTGAATTTTGGCCCGCAGGGCAGTGCGTCAACCCTACAGTGGCATGTCCCAGGTCACTTAAGGCCAAAGGGGGGGGGGGGATGACCCAGATTGACACTCATGTAATTTTGGTTTCTGCCATCTTCCGTCTCCACCTCTGGACGTGGAACCTAATTTAAGACGATTTCCATACAGGCTAACAAGAACAAAAAAAAAAAAGAGCAAAATATGATTTGGCCTTTCTGATTTGGGATGGAAAGAACACTTCTTTCTTGCCACCTTTGTAAAAGCTGAGCGGGAGCAAAAGTCCCTTAAGGGGCAAGACAGAGAAAAAACCAGCCCATGCCCGATGGGCCCATATCCGGCCCATATCTCCATTTAATGCAGGAGGCTATGCTCAAAATCTAGACAAACTCTCGGTTCTGCTGAAACACCCTGCAATGCGCTGACCATCCACGGTGTGACTCAACCACGGTCCCTCTGCCCCTTTCGTGCAATAATTGGTCACAGTTATTAGCTGATCAACGCAACGCACAACCTACGAGAGTTTCTCTGTGCGACACGAGGCCAGATACCTCTGCCCGTATTTTGTGCTCCAGCTATCTTTGTGCAACTGTGGGAGAGCGTTTTTCTTAAGGCTGCGTTTGGTTTACCACCGAAGCACCCCTCCCAAAAGTCCTGGTCCTTAAATGACTAGAGGATTAAAAGCCCTCATTTCTTGGGAGCAGGGACTAAATTTGTTGCTAGTCTTGCCTCCTGCAAGATGTCTGAAGCACTTAATGGTGTCTGAATATTTCACTTTATGCCACTCAAGGATTTTTCAGGAGCTCCTAAGTGGAGGGATACAAAGGAATGCAGCCTAAAAGATACTGCTGCCTGGGGCATTCTGGGAATCGTAGTCCAAAAGCACCAGCCTGCATACTGGGACCTCCAACATCTTCCTGTCAGATGTTTGACCGGGTAAATCCCATGTCCTCCAAGCCTCTTCTTTGGCTCGCAGCTTCCACCCAGCGGAGGCTGAATGCCTGTGCCTGCCACCCATCTGGCTGAGCTCCTGATCTGGCAGGAATCGGCACTTACTTTGAGCAAAGAGCTGAGAGATGGTCTTTCTGTTATCTTCAGAGCCTTCAAACTCTTTTTCTGCCAGCTGCTTATTGGCCGTGTCCATCCGCTCTGTGCAAAGAGAGAGAGAGAGAGAAAGAGAGAGATGTCTGTAAAATTCCCACTCTTGGTACTTCTCCCGAGCATGAAGGAATTCCGTGGCCCGTGGCTCTCACCCATGCTAAAATAGGCAAACAGCAAAACATTTCCTCCACCTGCGAGGCTAGTTTTCAGGAAACAGAGGTGTATAATTTGTGCTTTTGGACAAAAACAAACAAACACTGCACAATATTTTGCCCTGGTGCGAATTTTTGGAACCGAAATATTTGGGTTGAAAATATTTCTCAACCCACGTTCGCTCCATGGGTCTTACTCAACGTTAACGAGGCTTGTGAGAGAGGCGAGGGCTGTAGGAAGGGAGCAGAAATCGTTCAGTGCAATTTTAAAAAGGCAAGACCGACGGGGCCTTTCTCGCGCCTCCCTCATCTTTTACGGGTTGCCAGTGTCTGTCATCATTTTGGGGGAGCTGCCGGTACCTCTGAGATCACGGTTAAAGTCATGGAGTCGGCGGATTTCCCCTTCCAGCTTGTTCCGCATGGCCTTCTCCAGGGATTCCCGCTTGGAGGAAGACTTCTCCAGGTTCTTATAAGCCTCCGAAACTTGCTGGATCTCCGTTTCCAACTGCACCAAAACGAAACAGGCACTCGGTCACTTGATCACGGGAGGCTTGTAGTAGCCCAAGAAGGCACTGGAGAATGGCTGGCACGATGGGGGGGGGGACCTTCTGCAGCACGGGACCCCCACCCCAGCCCCCACCCAGAGGGAACCCTTTCCCACGCCCAGCAGCGGCGGAAGGCATGCAAGGGCCCCTTCTAATAAGGGCCCCCGGATCCGGCCCCTGCCAGCCTCCCTCCCTCCCTCCGAGGGGCCTGGGGGTGGGACAGGAGGCATCATGGGGAGGGAGGGGGCAGCTTTGGGCTTGGTGGGAGGAGAGCGTGGCAGAGGAAAGCAAGCTGGCCGAGAGCCTCTGCTCCTCCAAGTTCAACACCGGTAAGGAGGAGACCACAACTTCCACGTGCAAGTGAACTATTTGTAGACTTATTGTTTTTTTAGCTTTTAAATATTGGCCGTTCAATGATATAAGCCACCTTGTGTCCTTTTTAAGGAGAAAGATGGTGTAGGTAGGTAGGTAGGAAGGAAGGAGTTGATGAAGGATGCAAGCAAGCAAGCAAGCAAGCAAGCAAGGAAAGAAGGAGTTGGTGAAGGAAGGAAGGAAGGAAGGAAGGAAGGAAGGAAGGAAGGAAGGGAGGGAGGAGGGAGGGAGGGACCCCAATTTATGCTTGGGATTGGGAATCCAGGAATCCAAAGCTGGTCTGCTCCATCAGTGCACCATAAGATCACATCCCAAATCAGGAGACCACATAAGAAGACAACAAGAGGGCCCGATCCCTGCCCTCCTGGGGGCCCTACCTTCTGCAGCCTGGCCACTTTCTCATAGCAGCCGTCCAGCTCCTGCCGCAAAGACCGGTTCTCGTCGGAGAGAATCTCCACCATCTGCTGGGCCCTCTGGACGATGAGGAAGGAGTCGACAGCCATCGGCTGGTAAGGGGAGGGTGCCGGCGGAGGCCTGGGCAAGGCGGAGTAGGAGTCCCCCGGCTGGTGGTGCTGGGGGGGCGGCGCCTGCTGGTGCGTTGGGGGCTGCCCGATCCCCGGCTGGCAGAGCCGGTAGAGGTCTCCCTGGTGGATGGGGTTGGGCAGGAAGAGTGGCTGGCCCCTGGGCTGGGAGAAGGGGTCGCCCGGGCTGGGGGCCAGGTGGTGCTGCGAAGGGGAGAGCCTGGAGGGAGGCAGCGACTGGAGCAGCGTCAGGGACCCCAAGGAGGTGAGGGAGGAGGTGGGGCTGTGGTGGTGGGGGGCAGGACGTGGCTGGAGCTGCAGCTGGAGGTCTGGATTCTGCCTGGAAAGACAACCCACCACCGGACCGGTCATCGGGAGCCGTCCTGCAAGCCCAAGCCCTGGGGCATGTCCTCCCAAGCCCCAAGCCCCCTCCAGCAAGGGGTCTGCCTCAGTGCATTGCACATGAATCAGCGAGATCCCGTCCGATATCAAGAGGTTCAGGCCCTGAAAGAGCCTCAAGGGATGGAGACTGAGAGATCAAGGCTCACCAAGCAAGGCTGAAGAGAGGAGAGATGGAGGCACAAAAGGACCACACGATTCACTTCTTAAGACACGGCCTCGGGAATACGTAATGAACCTCTCCAGAAGTACATCGTTATGCGATGTATTGGGTGTATTCACCAGATCTGGCCGCTACGTCTGGGACCCATCCTGCAAACCACTGGGAGCCAGGGACCCTGAAACACTCTGTCTTGGGTCGGATACCATCACCATTTTTGTGGCTTGAAACCAATCCCCCTTGGAGGACACCATCTCACAAGCGCGGAATCATAGGATCGTGACGTAGGAAGGCTATCAAACCCAACCCCCTGCTCCATGCACAAATCCAAATCCAAGGATGTCTGGACAACCACATTTCCTTTGAACACCTCCAGCGCCACAGCACTCAACGGACGGTGCATCACTCAAGACGAGAGACGACGTGTTTCGTTTTCCAGAGTGTGTGTTTGTGAGGTTCTCGCTGGTCCCAGCCCTGCTGATGGACGCCCCCACCCCACCCCCAGGACAGTCAAGCTTGCAGCTGCTGATCCCTGCCAACCTGGCCTCTTGGACACAAACGGCCCAACTACAATTAGCCGTGCTTTCGTACAAGGCACCTAGGACGGCTTGTATGGGTCACGCAAGGGCTCCCTTGGGGAAATGGATCTAGAAAAGCAGATTCGGGATCCAGTTGGGTTTGTTGACCAAATGACTGAACGGAGGCGATTGTATTTTGGACACACCGAGATGAAGTGGAGGCCATGACGCTGGTGGGCACTAGGAGGCAGCTGGACAAGAAGGAGGCCAGATGGGAGGCAGGTTGACGTTGTAAGGGAACCCACAACCTTGAGTTTGCAAGAGCTGCACGGGGCATTTTGAAAACTGCTCATTCATGGGGTTATTATAAATCAGGAGGGACTTGTCTGCGTGTAATTAAAAACATTCACACTCTGTTTTTTTCACTAATGAGCCCTAGACAGCATTTGTGGGGCAGCTCCCTGCTCATGTCCTTGGTTTTCAGTTAAGCAATCCCTTTCATGCTCCACGATGCTCACCGTGTAATGGCCCTAAATGCCTTATAGAGCTGATCATACAAAGCATTTTCCTTGCCCCCCCCCACCCCACCAAAAAAGCCCAGCAAGTACAATCTGGAGGTTCTTTGCAAGCTGACTCATGGTCTCCCTTTGTGTCCTCTCTCTCTCTCTCTCCTCAGCCTGGGGGGTCGGGGTCTTCTCTTGAATGTGGTTTTGGACACATTTCCCATGAACAAAGGCCTTTTTTTTTGTCTGTGGCGGGAAACCCACCCCCTTTTCCTTGCTCATTCCCGGCCAGGAGGAATTTGAGGAGGGAAAGAACCCCTTCTCCCTTTAAACGAACAATAAGGCCAGGAGACCAAAGTTCAGTCCCGTTTCCCCTGCAGCCGCTGGGCTTTCCTTCGGGAAGTGCCTTCCGCGGGCGGGGGCTTCCTGCGTCCCTGGTGGCTCCTCCCTCCTAGGAGAACGTGCTCCGATGGGCGACACGTGGCCTCGGTAGGGCCGACGGATGCCTCGTGGGTCTTTGTCCCGAAGGAACCTCCCTTTAGCAGCACAGCAGGCTTGAGGAGGGACACGGGGAACACCGATTCCAGCCCCCTCCCATGGGACTCTGAAACCCCCAACCGCCTTGGTCACCTTTGGCTGGTCTCTCTCTCTCTCTCTCTCTTTTAGTGAGAGACCTGCCTCTCAAGGGAAGTTGTTGATAAGATAAAGAATGAGCGGTTTTGCAGCTGGTGCTGCTGTTCCCTCTGCTGAAAATTTATCCATATATAGTGAGGGTTTTTTCAGGTGAAAATGAGTTGGCAGCTATTCAGCCTTTATAAGACTGCATTTCAGGGAACCTCACACTATTGGAAAACCATTGTGCAACCCATCCATCCATCCATCCATCCATCCATCCATCCATCCATCCATCCGTCTGTCTGTCTGTCCACCCATACATCTGTTTGTTCATCTGTCTATTTATCTATCCACCTAAATTTTCCAGATATTTCCCCCAACATTGTCAGCAAAGTGCTTGCCACTCAGAATGCATCAGCCCCAAATCAGGGGTGGAGGGGGGGAAAGGCCTTCCTTGGCTCTCCACAATATTGATTCAGGGAGATCAAAGGGCCTCTCTCTGTGTCACAAGTCCTTTCAGATCATGCGTGCACCACCGGCTCTGAAAACAGGGTGGCCAGCGAGGCAAAGGAGCTACTCTTCCACCAAACTAAACTGTCCTCTCTCTCTCTTTTTTTTTTTAACGGACTGCTAAAAGCCCCTTTCATGGGATGGGAGGGTCCTGATAAAGGCACACCAGGCAGGTTTTAAAGCAAGGGGTTTCCTGGGGGTGGCTGTTGAACAGGGTCCTCCCTTAGTCCAGGGGAAAGGAATGAGTTGAGGAAGAAAGGACAGTACAATGAATATTCCCCCTGGGACCCACAACCCGTATGGAAGATGATGGAAATTGGGTACTGCATAAACAAGTTTGATGGCCTCTTGCAGGGCCTGAATAGAATCGAGGCTTCTTACGGTACCTACTATAAGACTCAAGTAATTAACAGCTTGGCCATCTAACCCCTGCACTAATGGAGCACTGTCAGTTTGTTGGCTATCTGGAGCTTTAGCTGGTCACGGTTCTCCCCACCAAGGCAGCGTGTGCAAATATAGAGGACATGGATTTGCACTCGTTGGGTTTGAAGAAATGGACTTTGACCACAGAAGCTGACACTGAACTAGATCTGCTGGTGCATCCTAGGTGGCCCCTTTTTCCTTTAAATTTTGCTTAATGCGTGTGGCCTGTGTCAGTTCTGCAAGCCTGAGAAAAAGAACAGAATGTTTGTGTGTGTGTGTGTGTGTGTGTGTGTGTGTGTGTGTGTGTGTGAGAGAGAGAGAGAGAGAGAGAGAGAGAGAGAGAGAGAGCGAGCTCTCCACCCTTCCTCCTCCTAGCCCCACTGGCACATAACAGCAGGCGCATCATTCTACCGAGACATCTGTGCACTGTGAGAAGCAACCAACTGCTCTGACTCTCCAGGTGCTTTTGCAAAATCCGGCCGGCAGTTTCCTTTAGAATTCCTGAGGCTGACGCCTGCCTCGCTGAGCCCCACCCACAGGAAGGCCAAACAAAAAGGCATACCAGTCCCCCCGCTCCGCAAACGGAGGGAGCACCCTCGCGCCACAAGGGACGTTGCTCACCTGAACGACCCGTACTCCGGCGGATGCTGGTACCTCATCATGGGTCCCTCGGAGCGGGCCGGCTGGGCCACGCGGTGGTCGCCGTAGAAGTGCCCGGGCTCCTGTGGCTTACAGCTCATGGGGGGTCCCGACAGGTTCTTGTACGGGTACTCGGGCGGGGGCCCCCTGTGTTCCATCCCTTTCAGGCCCGGCTGAGGCGGGGGCGGCCCGGCGCTCTTGTAGAAGTCGCTGGCCTGCTGGGAGGAGAGCGGCGAGAGGGGGGCGCTGGTGACAGGCGCGTGGGCCTTGACGCCACTGGTGGCCAGGGAGAGCTGCATCAGCCTCTCGCTCAGCGAGCGGACGTGCCCTTGCTTGAGGTCCTTCAACCCTTCGTCCTGGTGGACCTTGCCGGGGCTGACGCCGCGCTGGACGGCCGGGCGCCCTTCCGTCCTCATCTTCTGGTTGGAGACCCCCGTCACGTAGAAGGCGGCCCCGACGCTGGCGTGCGGCTGGCCCCGGAAGTACTGCGACTGGACCTTGGCCTCCTCGTAGGTCGGCAAGTCTTCGCTGTTCTGGAGCCTCGGGCACAGCTGGCTCTCCATCGCGCCGTTGTCCCTTTGGATCTCCTGGCCCTGGGGCTCCTGGCGGGCCACATGGGCCCCTCCGGCCGGGTGGTCCTGAGCGCTCAGCCCGTCGCTGGGGGCTCCCGGGCTCCCACCGCTGGCGAAAGGGAGGCCGCTGCCCGTGGCTTGCTGGTGGAGGGCGAGGAGGGTGCGGCTCTCGCTGGGGTTCCCATACCGGAGCTGCTCCTGCAGCAGCCGCTGGAGAACCGTGGTGGCCGAGGGCTCCTCAGAGGTCCTCATGGCCACGGGCGGGAAAGGGGAAAAGGGTGCTCCGCCGGCTGGGAGCTGGAGGAGAAAAGGGAGGCCGTGAACCTCTCCATGAATGGGGGGAGGGAAGGTAGGGGGCACAGAACGAGAGGGGGGGCGCAACACCACATCCCTCCCCATTCCAGCTCAAGAGAACTATAAAGATACCATGGACTCATGGGGATGTCTGTGGCGGTCACAATCTCCACCCACTCTGCCAAAATCTAGTCCCAATTAATTCACTTCTGTGCCTTATCTATAGATTGTTGGTTCTCCAGAGGTTCTTGGGACTACAACTTCCAGAAGTCTTCACCAACAGCTGTGCCAGCCAGGATTTCTGGGAGTTTTTCCCCCAAAAATACCTGGGGACTCCAGGTTGGCAGCCACTGGTCTCTAGGTCATCCCTCTGGCCACTGGCCATTCCAAATGATTAAAAAACAAACATTAAAATGGCATCAAACCAGTTGGACATGAAGCAAGAAACTTGGGGGGGGGGCTGGGCTTTTTTTTTTTGGACCCAATGTTTTTTGTTTGTTCGTGAGAAAACAACAAGAACCAGACGGTTTTATGTAACCAGGGGGATGAAACTATCGTCCAGGAGACCACACAGCAGAGTGTCTCATTTTCAACCAGACTTTAGAAGTTGTCAGCCATGGATGGACTTCAAAACAAAAATACGATTGGAATGGGTTTATTAGAAGCTCCATCAACGCTTGCTTTCCTAACCATCCAATGCAAGCCCAACACCAGAGGAACGCTCGTACAAGTGGGGCTGTAACCCTGCACTCAATAAAAGGGACCGTGGTTGAAATAGCCACTGTGATCGTCAAACTGGGCCGGACTAGGAAGACTAACTGCCTCGTGGCGCAGTGGTTAAATGCCTGTCCTGCAAGTAAAACTGTGCTCACGACCTGGGTTCAATCCCCGGTAGCAGGCTCAAGGTTCACTCAGCCTTCCATCCTTCCGAGGTCGGTAAAATGAGTACCCAGCTGGCTGGGGGGGGGGGGCAATGTGTAGCCTGCACTCTGTAATTAAAATTGTAAACCGCCCAGAGACTACTTGTAGTAGTATGGGGCGGTATATAAGCAGAACACTTTGCTTTGCTTTGCTTTTGCTAAC
Source organism: Phrynocephalus guinanensis (assembly GCA_037367245.1). NCBI lineage: Eukaryota > Metazoa > Chordata > Lepidosauria > Squamata > Agamidae > Phrynocephalus > Phrynocephalus guinanensis. Next base: position 1,196,919 of record CM074748.1, on the reverse strand, counting down.
CATTGGCATCACCACCATCAACTTAGAACACAGTAGGATCCCCGTATCCATGTTCTGTGGCCCCTCCATGGATACCAAAATCCACTGATTGTACTCCATGCTAAAATATATATACTGTAGTATAGTGAAGGGGGGGACCCAGATAGTTTTACCAGAACTGGCCACTGCAGCGCACCAGATACCATGCTATGCATAATATTTTCAGACCATGGATAAGCAAGTATCTGCCAATATGGGCTTCCTACTGTCTAGCGATAAAGGATATGGATACATAGAGACCCCCAATCCATGCAGACGTCCTAAATCGTTCTCTTCCCTACTTGAAAACTTACGGAATGAAACTGTTTTCTGCTTCAAGCTGCCATGCCAGCACCCGTCAGAGTCCGAGCACGGCTTGCCAATGCCTCATTCAGAGGAAAGGGGACAGGAGACGCTTCCAACCAACTCCAAAATGGCGGTCCTCAGGTTGGCCTTTGGTTTCTGAAAGAGGAGCCTGGCTACTTGTCCCCAGAGGAGTCACAAGAGTGATCTGTTTCCCAGCTCCCTTATAGTTCCTTCACCATTTCAAAGATTCTGAAAAACAGGAAGAGAAAAAAGTGAAATTAGAAGAGCAGCGAAGAACCCTGATTTCCATTAACTCATTGCCTTCTGGAAGTTGTTGCCGACCTCAAACATCAGACGGGATGTTCATGTGATTGGAAACACAGTTTTACTTGGCATCACCGTCTATCTGACTCTGTAGGCTGAAAACCATTCCTAACCAACAAGACTTGGTATTAAATTACACAGAATTAGAAACAGCCTTCTAACTCATCATCTCCACACAGGCTCCGTGGGGTACTCTTCTGAAAAGAGACATCGAGAACGTCAAGAGGTAAGGGTCCGTCTGCAGAGCGCAACGTAAAGCCAACCCCCTAACAAAGGTGACTTGTGGAGACTAGTGTCTGCGGGTACGTTACACAAGGCTTTCACAAAACACAATCGTGGGTTGGTTGGATTTATCAGTGCCATTTTGGCAGGAGCAGGGAAACCCAGGGACCTTTCCAATTCCTTGAGAAAGGAAGGCTGTGAGATTGGTTGCCACCTGTCGAAACGGGGAAAGATACCCAACCTTGTTAGGAAATGTTCTTGAGCAAAGATCCGGACAGGTTCTCCTCCTTTTTGAAGAAAGGGGAAGTTGAATGAACCAAGTCGGCCTTGGGAAATCTGCACAGTCCTGGAATTACACCAGAATGGAAAATCTATTTGTTTCTTTATTTTAGACTATTTTTATTTTATTTTATTTTATTTTTAGAGGAGTTTTACCCCTCCTTTCTCCTTGGAAAAGGACCCAAGGCAGCTTACAGTAATGAGGGACAATATACAGTCCAATACAATTAAGATATGATAATATACAGTCCAATACAATTAAGACATGTTCAAGTATTTGTGAACAAGGAATTGAAGGACATCTCACAGCATTAATAGACAACATTACATTAAAGCTACAAGGTTATAAGCAGTTATAAACACAAAGTCTATGTGAACCTATAGATCCATATAAAAGACACATGATAGGTAGTCCATCATTCATTTTCTTGATGCCAAGAAAACCCTGGAAAACATTGCCTTGGAACCAACTAGACCAGTGGTCCCAACTAGACCGGTGCCGGGCCGTGGACAATGCACCGTAGCCCAAGGAATTCATCATTTCCCTAATCACAAAAGTCAGCATATGTCTGCTTCTATAATTGAACTCCCGGTGCTTGTTGAATCAGTACAAATAAGACCAGCCCGAGTTTTTTTGCCGCCGCCGCGCCTGTGTTGAGGTGGGCGGGGGGGGGGGGGCGGCGCAGACCAGGCCGCCGCCGCGCCTGTGTTGAGGTTGACGAGACCAGCCCGAGTCAAGCCCGAGTCTGTGTTCGATGCCCCGAGTGTTTTTGCCGCCGCCGCGCCTGGTTGGTGGGCGGGGTAATTGGCATCAAATAGCTTCAAGAGCCGCCGCCGCACCTGTGTTGAGGTGGGCGGGGTGGTGGTGGCGCAGGCCGGCCCGGGTGCCGCCGCGCCTGTGTTGAGGTGGGTGGGGGGGCGGCGGCGCAGGCCAGCCCGAGTGTTTTTGCCGCCGCCGCGCCTGTGTTGAGGTGGGCAAACATCCTTTTTCAGCTGCAGGGAATGTTCTAAGAGGCTTCAAAAAGCCTCCTACTTGGTTCCTACACCTGGGCAGGGGTTTGAACCCAGGTTTCCATGGTCTAATCCAACACCCTGCCCTTTATATCACAGTCGCTCTTCCTAATCGCAAGCCGAAAGCGGGCCAGGGAAAAATTATCAAACATTTACCCCATATTTTGTTTCAGAAGGCTCACTTCCTTGTTTAGAAACATTAGCACACTCTGGACCCACCCCAGAGAAAAATCCTTCATTAGCATTGTAAATGCAAGTCATCTCAGATGAACAGTACCCCCCCACAGTCGCTCTTCCTAGAAGGAAACACACCCACACTTCCAGAAACACACACACTCTGGACACCCCACACACACACATCACACACACACACACACACACACACACACACACACACACACACACACACACACAGAGGAGTAATTAACTTTGCTTAATCTTCAACCATCAATTTCCTCATGTACAAAACTCAAGGCACCACAGAAGTAGTAAGCTTAAAGAATTTAGCAAGATAAGAAAAATGGCAGGCAAAACAGACAGATCAGCATTCAGATTGAGACTTCAAGTGAGAGGTAGCCATGCTAGTCAGTGCAAGAATTCTGGGCAAAAATCAAAACAAAACAAAACAAAAGACAAAAATGTGTGGCACCTTAAAGGCTAACTATTATATTTTAATGCAAGCTTTCGTGGAAACGTCCACTTCTTCAGACATATAGCAGAAGTGGACATGTCCATGAAAGCTTGCATTAAAATATAAGTTAGTCTTTAAGGTGCCACATGTTTTTGTCTTTTTTTGTCTTTTATTTACTATTTTGTCTTTTATTAACTATTATATTTTAATGCAAGCTTTCGTGGAAACGTCCACTTCTTCAGACATATAGCAGCAGACATATAGCAGAAGTGGACATGTCTTCGAAAGTTTACATTAAACTATAATAGTTAGTCTTTAAGGTGCCACATGTTTTCGTCTTTTATTTTGTTTTGTTTTGATTATTGCCTGGAAGACTTCGAGTGAGTTTATCAGCCCACCAAATACCTCTTTAGACCATCAAAGAGTGGCTTAATCCAGATTAGGAAATTCCCACCAGCTCATGGGGTTCAAGAATAAAGCCGGGGGGGGGGGCATCTCTATTGAAATGAGGAAAACAGGAGGTGATCCTTATATTAAGGGCTGAACTGCAACTACTATACCAGCATGCTTGGTTAAGGGCTACTGTGCTTAGGGTTGATACAGCTTGGAAGCCATCAAGATCTATACAGCAAGAGATGATCAGAGCATAGCACAAATAACCCATGATGATCAGGGCACAGCAACGCAGCTCCCGTCTCCCTCAAATCTGGATTTGGACAAGGTGCCTGGAGCTCTATTCCTTCAACAACAACAAAAGGGGGGGAGCAGCCATTTCATATTTCCAGATCCAACCCAGCAGGATCTCCAACACAGAGCTGACACTTCCCGGACGGAATGGAAATAAATAAATAAAGGACGATGTGTCATTAAGCAAACACAACGGCTCCGAGAAACCATCTGCAGCAATTTTATGCCCCCCCCCCCCGAGTCTAAGCCCAGCCGCTCCTTTTCTGTTTGGGCTTGGCAAACCGTCTCCCAGGTGAGGTCACAGGCCTGGCGCCACGCAGGTGGCATGGGAAAAGGGCCCGCTGCTCACACGTCCTCATACCAGCGCAGGGAGCGGGAATCGCTCGCGTTCATTTCAAACCAGGAAGAGTCCATCAGGAGACTGCTCATCCATTCTTAGGGGTGAGCTCAGCAGCCCAGCTCTGGGGTGTGTGGGGGGGTGAATGGTGCCTTCATGACTGTCCCTGCTCCTCCCCCCCCCTGCCCCAGATTAGGTGATTTAACACAACAATCCCATCCCCGAGTCTGTTTGCATTTTGTAGACTGGAGACTGGAGACTTTCCATCCTTGGAGAGGGTTTAAAAACCCCACAGGAACCTCAGGACTCGTGAAAATTGTACTCAGGAGTCATCGTCGTGTCCCCCCCCCCCCCGGTTGCAAAGAAAGATGCCGTCAGCACTGCAATCCTTCCGCCATTTCAAGCTGGACAGGTAGTTCCTCTACCTCCCTTGGCCAGTTCGTGTTCAAAGGCACTGCCTCGCAGGCCGCATTTTGCAAAAGGAGCGACGGGGTATAAAACCACCTCTTCCTGCAGAGAGGGCTGACAGTGGACGTCCCAACCCTGCTTTTAAGTCCACAGGATTTACTCCCAGGTAAGGGGGACGTGCACGGAAGGACTGAACCTTCGGCAGACAAAACCACCCATGAAATGGAACATGCCCGACACTTACAGAAAAGGCTCCAGAGAGGAGGAGGAAGGCGCCAGGGACGATGCCAGGACCATTTGGTGGTTTTGTTCCACAGGATTCCAGCTCTTCTTCCTTCTTTTGCTCCCCCTCCCATGTGCCCCCCCCCAAACACACACCCTTCTTCCAAAAGCCCCATCCCACAAATATCCTAAGAATGCATCTGGGGCATTCTCATTTCTTCTCCCTCGTGGTATTGCCATTCCCCTCGGCTGATTTAATCCAGGCCTCCGCTCCCGGTTCCCAGCTAATCAAAGCCACATGAGATCGCCATGTCCTCTTCATGGGCTCAAATCCGTGTCCTCTGAATGAAGCCAGGGTGAACTCAGGAAAAAACAACAACAGAAAACAAAAACACCACCATCCACTCAACCCCCCCAAGCACCACGTGTTTGGGGCCAGCGACAGTCTCACTAGAGCAGCAGCATCAAAAAAGGTAAAACTGCACAAAGAACCCAGGAAAGGGCGAGTTCGGTTTATTTAAAATGTTTTTACTCTGCCTTTCTCCTTACCAAGGGCTCCAGGTGGTTTGCAACACTAAGAGTCAATATTTGAAGCTGAAAGAAAGTAACTACACAGATAGTAAAAACAAGGACAAAAAAAATGCTACACTAAAAGATAGTCAACAAAAGCTACACCAAATCACATACGAAGCAACAATGTACAGCAATCCATTTAGAAACAACACAACCCTCTCAGAAAGCCAGCCGCTGAGGGGAAAGCTTGTCTGAAGAGAAAGGCCTTTGCCTGCCTGTGGAGGGAAAACCAAGATGGGGCCAGGCGGGCCTCCAGTGGGAGGGAGTTCCACAGTCGAGGAGGAGCAGCCACAGATGTTGGCCAGCTCCAAGAAACAGATGGGCTGGGGGGAAGGTTGGCCGTATTACACCGAAGCGCATCCTCAATCCCAGATGGAATTCACCAGAAAGACCACCTCTCCCCTGCACGTTCACTCTGCTAATGGTTGCAGGCGGCAGGATTCCAGAATCTCGAGCTAAGAGCCCAGCTCACTGTCTTCTCCCCTTGAGAAAAGGCCTCTGATGCTCCGGCTCAGAATAGCCGGCACCTTGTAAGTCGCCCAGGCATTAGATGCACCACGAGAGGCATTCCTTGGCTCACCGGCTCCTTTCGCCCTGCGTCAACACGTCAAAGCTAAATTGCTCCAAGCTGGTCAGGTCTCGAGAGAGTCATACATTATCTAAGGCAAACGCAGAACATTAGAGTTACAGCAAAGGGAGCTCCTGGTTGTCTCACCTGCCTAATCTCTCTTTCAGCATCCTAGCACAAAACCAACACACACACACACACACACACACACACCCTTGAATCCTCCTAACCAGAATCTCAAGTTCATCCTTTTATTGTTGGCAAAATGATGGTGTCGTGCAAAATCACTGGTGTTGTCTCGTGTTAATCCCAGGGAGGGGTGAAAGAAACTTGGCTTCCACCGCAGGACATCCAAGAAAATACAATGCCAAGCCCTCTTGGACTCAAATCCTCCGGGGAAACTCTGCAAACAAGGCGATCTACCAACATGTGGCTTGGGGCACTTTTTCAGGGGTGCAACTGGGCTGCCCACATGCACAACAGAGATATAAAGGAAGGCATAGCAATCCAGGAGGGCCGCTTTGTATGCAGTGCACCATGGACCCACAGGACGTCAAGGTCTCCGGTCCCCGCCTGTTGGTTCCATCTCTCCAAGGGCTGTCTGTCCAAGAATTTAGGACCACAGTCGAAGGAGCCAAGGGGTGTGATGACGGCCCCCACCGTGAGAACCCGGGCACCTCTGGCAGAGTGCGAGAAACTGGCTCCACAGCATTTTTCTCCTGCCATGCATGCTAACGGGGAGCTGGCAGCAATAAGGGGCGGGATCCCCTGAATAGCACGGAACTTCTTTATGCTCCAGAGGAGATCATACAGGAACATCCAAATGGTCCAGTGATTTTTAACACCAGGAAGGAGATCAGGGCAAATAATACCATGTGGCAGAGCCTTAAGATGACCTGCAAATGTTAAGACGCCACGACAACATAGGGCAGTGATGGCGAACCTTTTAGAGTGCCCAAACTGCGATTCAAAAGCCACTAATTTTTTGCAAAGTGCCAATACAGCAATTTAACCTTGAATACAGGTGGCTGTGAAGGGACAATGTTAGTTGCCCAGAGAAAGGGCTCCGAGTGCCACCTTTGGCACCCGTGCCATAGATTTGCCAACACTGACATAGGGGCTGAGTCTGTTACAATCTGAGCACAACGCGAGCCTTAATCAAGATGTTAGCATGCTCACGGAATGACAAAGGAAAATCATACCGCTCAGCCACCACTGCCCAAAATCTATTGCAACAACACTGTAGAAGATAAAACAAAAAAGGCAACAGGTGAGACCTTTATGGGCCGCTGAAAGGTCATCCCACAATGATAGAGCTTTGGTGAATCCAAGCACCACTTCATCGGGCCCTTCCAGTGTGAAGTCTTTGAAAGTTTAGAGTTCCAGAAGCTGCTTCAGGAGAAACTGAAGAGGCACAGAGAGACTGGTGGTCCAGATCTGTTCCCAAGATGGAACTTGGGAAGCCAGGCAGATTTGAGGTAAGAGAAGTTGAAAGCAGAACTAATTTAACACACTCAGATCCAAGGGTCAGAACCCCACGCCTACAATACAACGCCTTCTTCAGAAACTAAGGCTCTTACGGCTGCATTCAACATTATTACAAAAACACAACCCTACATTTATATCCTTCAAATATTAGGACTGTGATATAGTCACACAGCATGCCAGCTTTTGAGTTGGCCAGGACTGTTAACCGGACTGAATAGTTTAGAAAAAACGAGGAGGGAACCAGGAAAAAACATTTTGTTACTGGGGAAGGAAAAGAAAAACTCAGAGACCCACAACCAATTCACAAACGATGCAAGCCCCTAAAAGCAGTGCAGAATGCCTCATGGGGCCAGCAGGAAAGAGGAAGCCAGAGAAGCCAAAGAAATGCGCTACCACCGCAAATGAACTTTAAAAACAGGACAGGAAGCCAGAGTGAGTGGGGCTGAGGAGAAATCCTGCCTGCTGACTTAAGATTTCACTCTCTCTCGCTCGCTCGCTCTCGCTCTCTCCAGGGACATCCCTGATTAGGAGCTGCTAAAACAAGTTAAGAAATACAGGATGTGATCCCTCTTCACACACACACCCGTTGCGCTTTCCGTGCGACCGTCTTTTCCGCTCCATCCCGAACACACAAGGATGTGCATGTAAAAAAAAAAGAAAGAAAGAAAACCACCGGGGTCCAGCCTTTTAGTCGCTCGCTGGGGTGGGTGGGGTGAGGGTGCCGGACGCAACCAAGAGTCTTGTGATACCTTGACAACGGCTACTTGGGGGGGGGGGAGAGGAGGGGGGATCCTTCTCCCTCCAACCCCCCCCCCCAAGAGAACACCCCCGAAGGCCCCAATCCAGGTGGCGCAGGAGGACGCGCGCCCGCCCCAGCCCAGTCCAGCCCAGCCCAGGCGCGGCCACCCACCCGAACCTCTGCGGGCGCTTCTGCTCCATGGTTGCCCCCCGCGATCAGCCCATGATGGGTGCACCTCCGGGCGCCAGCGATGCCTCCTGCTCCGGATCCTGCGGCGGCGGCGGCGGCTGGAGCGCCTCTCCTTGCTGGCTTGCTTGCTGGCTTGCTTGGGGCGCCTTCCTCCGGCCCTCCCGCCCGCGGAAAGATGGCCGAGGGAAGGAAGGAAGGAAGGAAGGAAGGAAGGAGGGAGCGGCCAAGGCAAACCGGGGGCCCCTCCTCGCCTCCTGGGCGGCCGCTCAAGAGGAGCCGCTGCAGCAGCAGCAGCAGCAGCAGCAACAGGGGAAGGAGCCGGGCTGGCGGCACCGCGCGCGGATCCGGCCGTGCGCCCTGGCCATCGCGCCCTCGCTCGGGTCTGCGCCCTGGCTGGGAAGGAGGCAGGGAAGGAGGGAGGGAAAAGCCGCCTCCTCTTCCTGGCCCGGTTCGGGCGCGCTGCAAGGGAGGCAGGGAGGGCCGGGGGGGGGGAGGAGGAGGGAGGGGAGGCAGGAAGGCCTGCCCAAAACCTACCCGCCGCCCGCTCACTGGCCGAGCCTAGCCGGGCTGCAACGGTGGGTTGGCTCCCCTGCCCGCCCGTCACCAGCCGGGGACAAAAGAGAGCGAGCGGGAGGCCGGAGACAAGGGGCCATTGTGGTCCTCCTCGGCCAGCCCCGAGGCCTCCTTCCCTCCCTCCTGCCTCCCTCCTGGGCCGCTTTGCCGGCTCCCCTCCTGCCACCCCGCCACCGATGCGCGCCGGAGCAGGAGGCGCAACGAGAAGGGTTCCCTCTCTGCGACTGTCTGCCTCCCGGAGAAGGAGGCTGGGCTTAGAGGAGTTCCTTTTTTTTGGGGGGGGTGACTACATTGCCCAGAATCCACGATCCCTCCCCCGGTCCTCTGCCCACTCCCACGCCCCGCCAGCCAGCCTCCCACCCACTCGATAGGCTGAAGTCGCGCCAGAGGTGGTGGAAGGAAGGCGCAAAAGAGAGGGACCAGAATCTTGCCTAGGGCGAATTCTTAAAGAATTCCAGGATTTGGGAGCCCCCCCCCCCAAAAAAAGCAAATAAAATAAAATAATGAAAAAGCAAAATAGCACACCGTAGTTTGGACTCAAGTGGGACCAGATGTGTTCCCAAGCAGGCCGGTGCAATGGCAGACGACGATGACGGCTCGGTTGCAGATGCTTTGCATGCAGTGTAAATGTGGATTCGACTCAGAAAATTGGCAAGTAAAGCTGGGAAAGATTCCAGAGGATTTCTCCATGCTGGGACACACCGTCTTGCCGCTTTGGAAAGAAGCGGGCGTGGAAAACCCAGCTTGGTTCCTTCTCTCTGGAATGACCTCTCAGAAAACTGCCTGCCATTAATTTCAGGAGCAGAGGAGAGCGCTGCTACGTGTTGAACTAAACCAAGCCAGGCACAAAAACTAGGTTCCCCTTTGCCAAAACCTCTCCCCCTCCCCCACCTTTGGCTCGCTCCAAGGGCCTCCCAGATAAAGGAAGCTTGAGATTTTCCATGAAGAGATCACACCACCACGGCCAAACACCACAGGAAAAGCCACAGGAAACAGGCTGTTCTGCTGCAGTCAAGGGGGGGAAAAAAAAACCCTGAACAGGCTGTGTGGACCCCTGCATAAGAGCAGGCTGGAGCACTAAGAAGGAAAACCCAAACAGCTAGGCTTTTGTCTTTTTCAGGCTGTGCACCGGGATTTTGTGGATTGTGCAGAATAAAATGTCTAGTCCCAAAAATTCACAGCAGACTCTTGTGCCAGAGCGTCTCAAGGTGCGTTCAAAAGCCACTGCACCCGTTGGGAGGCTGGTTTCAACTCCGCCCCAGGTGGCCAGTAGCTGGCTTTCTCCTCCCTGTTCTTCAAACAACTAACGGCCAAATACCAAATGATCTGTGTATCTCCCAGTCAGTATCTCAAGGTAACTGAGTCAAAGGTGGCTCCACTGACCGTGGAAAGAAAAGAATGGAGGCTGCTATCTACTACTTTGGAAGGGGTTACTGAGAATTGTCTAGTTGGATGAATCCCTAATGATAGTCTAAATCAGTGGCTGTCAACCTGGGGTCTCCAGTGGTTCATGGACTAAAAACCCCAGAAGCCTTCTCTACTTGCTGTGCTGACCAGGATTTCTGGGAGTTGTATTCCAATAACATCTGCACCCCCAAGGTCAGGAACCACCACTCAGGAGTCTGTAACTCTGTTGATGCAAGTTAGAACCACACATCACACCAGCAACTTGTGGGCAACTAAGACCCTTAGAAACTTTGACACGTGATCAAGCCTGATGGCACCCATCTTAGATACTGCATTTTCTTTTCCCTGCCCTACTTTTCTCCTTGTTGGAATCAATTGTGCAGAATGCAAATTATAACACAGAAGAACGGTTGTGGCTGCTGTGGCCAATTAAAACTGTGACACTCACAAACCGACAAGGAGTTGCAATGAAGGAAGCTGAACCCAGGGCTGCTTCCCACACGCCCTTCATCGTGAAGTCCTTTAAATCAGAAATGTAGCACCTCCTGTTGGTGGCTGTTAGCCTGGTGGGTTGGTCCTGCCACTTCTTGGATCTTCTCCCAGCCAGGAAGGACAGCAGCTGGTCCTTCTGGTTCTAGAGGAGAGCAGAACGGAACGCAGCGGCAGCCTTCCCCCAACCAGGGGTTCGGAGGATGTCAAGGGTCTTGAGACAAGGCCGGAGATAATATTGGCCTCTATGTGTTTATTGTTAAGGGTTTCCCCAGGGTACGATTAAAATGTATGCAGTTTATACATGGATTCAACAGATGATATTAACACATGAAGGAAAGAAAGCACCACAATCCAGCTTTATTCGCAACTTCAACATTTATTTAGAAGCTAACATTGTATTCCATGTCCAGAAATTTCTACTTTCCCCCTGGTTTGTGGACTGTGTAAAAGTGAGAAATAGCAGCAGTTGGAAACATCGTTGAAGCGAAACAAAGAAACTAGGTCTTGAGAAGTTGGCAACTACCGGGGAAACATGGCCTTTTACCAAAGGCAAACAAATATAAATATATACACTCTAAAACCACAAAACCATTTAACACTACAGTAGTGCAGAGGGGGGTAACCGTGGACCAATCAGCGTCATGTAAACTACGACTCTGCTAACAGAGAGTCACCTTAACTGCCTCCTACCCCTTCGACTTCCTTCCCTGCTGATTGTCTGGAGAAAGAAGCGCCGCGGTGGCTGCCTGCAGGAGAAGCTGCACAGGAACATGTCAGGGAGCAGGCGCGGATCCGTCCTGTGCAGGATGCACTACACGTTGCTCAGGGCAGCCACCCCAGGAAGCACTTTACCTGCGGGTGGAGAAAGGACACCTGCGTAAGGGGACTTCTTTCTCAGTTGACATTCCATCAACATCTCAAGGTGGAATCAAGAGTCAGCCTAGCAGGGCCGCTTTCAGTTACACCAGCTCCCAAGGTCCTTTACAGGGAACTTGTTTTTTTTAAATATAAATGAGGTCCCATATGTCAACAGAAAAAAAAAAAGAATTTACTGCATCACCTCTGAGGAGACAAAGAAAAAGGCAAGACACATGCATGTGCTTCTGTGAGGTAGCACAAGTTGACGGGGAATGGAGCACTTGGAAGTTTTAGAAACTCATGCATATCTAGTACAATTAATCCTAAAAATAACATTAAAACTATATCCAAGATGTTAAGTCTCAATCATTTGTGACTTGCGTGCGACTATAGTGCTCTGGAACAAGAAAAAAAGGAAAGCTGCTTAAGTGCCAGTTCTGCAGCATTCAGGGAAGTCACCAAGTCTGCTTTTATGTACATTTAGACTAGAGTTGGGGGGAAAAATGGGTAATGCAGAATCAAGGCAATCTCGTGCTTCTTTGTGAATTAAATAAAAGGAGGTTAATTCAATTCCTCACATTCCTCAGGGACTAGTTCCCATCCCTGCCCTCCCAAGACGGGCAAAAACCTTGGACAGCTTCCATTTCGGATGCAAAATGTCCTTTTTAGAGCGTCCATGGTCACAAGGCTCCTTCTCCCGGTTGGCATTCTTTCCCTCCTCAATTACTTCCTTGGCAACAGAGACAAAGCCCCCCCCCATCCAGCAGAAAACACTTGGTAATCAACCACTGCACATGACCTTTCATGAGGGCCCTTTTCCATTAATACACCAAGGCCACAGTATGGGAAACTTTGCACATGTTGGGGAAATCGGCTAATTTCCAGAGGGGAGCACGAGTCATTCTGCAGACAGTATAGCCCACTGCCAAGCACCTACACGTTATCATTTTAAAACACAAGTCTTTGCTGATGCAAGAATGAGTAACTGCCAGAAGAAGTAAACAGAGGGTGGCTCTCTGAACAGCCAGCTGCAAGTACTGTACAGCAAGAATCAGCCTTCACCTTGGAAGCAAATGTTTAAGGCCTGGTAAAAAGATTCCCTGTGTGTGTGCAGGGTGTGTACAAGTGTCACGCCAATGCACCATGAAACGGACACCTACAAATCTTCACAACTGTTTAATTCAAAGCACAGAAACCTGCTCTATAGACCCCTATGGAGGCCCCAGTTTGGGAGATTCCCCATGGATGGGGATGCTATCTGAGCAACCAAGCCCCGTGTAAATAATGCCTCTGTACAGATACACTGGTTCACACTGTGTAGCTCCTAAAGGCAGGGGACTACATTTTCTACAAGTATGAATCAGGTCTACAAATAAGTTATTATTTACTAGCCACAGTCAAAGAAAACAAAAGGTACCTTCTAGAAGTTCCAAGCTGGCGCCACCTCCAGTGCTAACATGACTAACTTTATCCTCCGTGTTCCACTTCGCACAGCACGTAGCCGTGTCTCCGCCGCCTGTCAGGAAAGGAGAGCAGAAGGATTTTTAAGTGATCTTTCATACAACACCTGTTTGTGGATTTGAGCTAGACAAACCCAGTGGTCGGACAAGGGGTAAGGCAGGCACCGCTGGACTTTCTTATGATGTGAGGGAGGGAAGGAAGGAAGGAAGGCAGCATTCTGTGTGAGCACAAACCTACACATTGAAAACTGGTGAATAAAGTGGGAAAGAATGCCGATCGATTCTTACCAATGATGGTGACGCATCCTTTGGCGGTAACTTCCACAACCTTATCCATCAAAGCTTTGGTTCCGTGGGCAAACTTCTCCCACTCAAACACACCGACTGGACCGTTCCACACAATCTGCTTGGCTCTGCCCACCGCTTCGACAAACAGCTTAACACTTTCAGGACCACAGTCCAAGCCCTGTAAGAGGAAAGGGCACATTGGGCTGTCCAGACATTTCACCAGAGACAGTGGAGAAAAGTGAAAGGGCCTTCCTCTAGGCCTGCCCCCATCCAGGTGGCCCCCCTCCCCCGGGCTCTCCCACCACTAAGACCTACCATCCAGCCAGCAGGGATCCCAGAGGCCACGGTAGCTTTTCCGGTGTTTGCATTCTCATCAAATTTGTCGGCAGTGATGAAGTCCACCGGCAAAGTGATCCTCACCCCATTCTTCTCGGCCTTCGACATCAGGTCCTTGACGATCTTTGACCCTTCTTCGTCAAACAGTGAGTTGCCAATCTGGAAGGAAAAGGAAAAGCACAGTCTAATCCTTGATATCCTCCTTTGGCTCATGGGGGTGAAGTCAGTCAGGACCTCAAGACCCAAGACTTCTGTGAAGGTCCTCTGTGGGATGCCTGTGACCATCAGCCCCTTGAGGCACTCCAAACACATTCCTGGGCTCATAATCCTCTACTTCCATAGACAAATTTAATACAGTGTGGCCTTCTGGGTTCTGGCAAAATTAATAATAATAATAATAATAATAATAATAATAATAATAATAATAATAATAATAATAATAATAATAATAATAATAATAATAGAACCAGCAGGCCAGGGCCTTGGTTGCCCCGTGCCATTCCTAATGATGAAAACCAGAGGGCACAAGCTGGACAGCACTGTGGTTTAGGTTCTCTGGGTCTGGAACCAGAGGCTGGGAGTTCAATCCCCACCAAGGGTGCCTCAAGGATCCAGCAGGTCTCTTGCAACTCTGTGGTTCAAAGGTTACATTATAAAAGCCTGAAGGTAGTGCGTGCCTCCCGCCGACCCCATTCCCAAAGAAGGGCCACGACAGCAGGTGACCTACCTCCATATTGTTCAGAACTTTGAGGAAGGTGAAGGCCATTCCCCCACCGATAATCATCTCATTGACTTTATCCAGCATGTTGTTGATCAGCTGAATCTTATCCTGAACCTTCGCACTGATGGACAAAAGAGGAAAAAACAACAACAACAACCATGTTCATACTTCAGGGGTTTATTAGCAGAAGTGTAATATGTTAAAAACACCATGACCTTTAAAGCCTTATATGGTGTCAGTGCAAAGCTACCTGTGGGATTACATCTCCCCATTTGAGCCTGGCCAAGTTTTAAGACCATCACAGAAGGCTCTTTCCCAACCCCATAACCTCACAGGCGCATCTGGGAAGGATTTACGAGCGGGTCTTTCCAGGAGCTGCTCCTAGGATGTCGAAGGTTAGGTTTGGTTCCACTTGGTGGGCAAAGATAGCTGAGACTGACATTTTTAACAGAGGGCCCTAGATATCTTGTCTGTGTTGCTTTTTAAAAACCCTTCTATTATGTGCTTAGTTGCATTTTCAATTGTTTAATTTATGTTTCTTATTTTCCCAACCCCACATCATTTCACTAGCTGCCTTGGATCCTTGAATTGGGGGAAAGGAAGAATATAAATAAAAATGTACTGATGTGATTATTTGAAAGGACCGCTCTCAAAATGGAAAGAAGAGAAGCCATACAAGTTTATTTCAAATGCCCTCTTCTCTAACTCATCCTACAAATCTAGGTTTGGCGAATCATTAGTCTCCATCTGTAAACACTAGTTTCACATTTATGAAGTAAAGAGTGTGGCTGGGTGGTTGTTCCGGCTCCTTCACTGACATTCTGAGGACTCGGGTCTCAAAGTGTTATGGAACACAAAGCAAGTTTTTTCAAGGACTCATTGGAAAAGGGCCACGTGGGCCTGGAAGTTGGATGGGGAGGCTGCCCAAAGCCATTCAGTATATACTGTGCTGCCCCCTAACGTCCAGATACGTGCATTAGTTTCTCCTGCAGTGATTTCTTAGCCCCTAATTTCTGGATTAATGAGTACAGAGAAAACAAATCGCTAAAATAAATCAGTGTCTCTTTCTCAATATTGGCAGTATCAGGAATGCCAGCAGAGACCTCAAGACAGTGCTGTGTATTCAGAACCCCACATAGCAAGATATCTATACGTTGTCTCTGTGCGTCTTTGATTAGTACACTCCTGGGTTTAGGAACTTCCCCAGGAGAGAGACTACTGAGAAGCAAAGAGAGAGCACACCTTTTCTGCACCAAGGATCCAGGTGGAACAAGGGTACTTCATCATGTACAGTTTAATATACTTCCACTCCCCCCTCCCTCAGATTATCTGCGGGAAGGTGAAGGAGCCAACATGTATTCAGCCCCAGTTAAGTTGCAGTTGCATAATGACCAGACGTTTCAATTTACACATAGAAATGCTGAGCAGAGGCTATGTTTGTACTCTGCGGATCAAAAGGTCAGATATACACACAACTTTGGCTGATCTATCCCACAGAAGTATGCATTGGCTGGCCTTGGAGCACTCTTTAAAGAACATTGACACAGAGAGAAGCCTCTCTTTTCAAATAAATGGTAACCAGAAGAAGAAAAAAGCTGGAAGCAGATTCATCCTTACCCTCCAAGGATGGCCAGGAAGGGGCGCTCCGGATGCTCTAAAGCTTTAGCAAAATAATCCAGTTCTTTCTTCATCAGGAAGCCTGCAGCCTTCTGAGGCAGATTGACACCTACCATGGAGCTAAAAGATTGAGGGAGAAAAAAGATCAGAGCCTCCTCGGTCACCTGAAACACTGCCGAGGACACAGTCCTGGGTCAACTACACCCCAAATCCATGCCTGCCCAGATATTTAACATTTGCACTGGAGATGCAGCTGCACAACAAAAGAGCTGCTCTTTTAGAAGTTCACATTTCTTGGCTTGGGTAGGTCTGCAGGGAGATCTACCAAGCTCCCAATCAAAACTAAAATGGCTGAGATCTCCCAGCCCCTATGCACAGAATGACACTCTACTGCCACTGGAGCTGATCGAGATGACTTTTATAATAAGGTTACTTCTGGGATATTGGTAGGAGGCCAAGCCTAAATACAGGGACCAGGACCTTATTACATATTTACTATTCCATTGCTCCACTGCAGCACCAAATTATGGTAAGTTATCTATATCGGCATTTGTTATTGCATGTTGAGTCACACAACCTCTTACCTGGTGCCACTTCCACTGGTGGGCATAACTAAGAGGAATCTGGCCATGTGGTCACCCCCTAAGGCTAAGCATTCCCAAAGATGGCTTCTTATGATAAGACCTACATCAGACTCGGTATTGCCAGCATCCTGGTCTCACTCCAAAGGGACCTCTCTTGCCGCTGGGCAGGACTGAGTCATCTCAGAGACCCCAAGAGCGACTCGGGAGCAGGCAGAGGTCCAGCTACCACGGCACACGGCGCATGCAGCAGGTTGACTAATCTAGAACATCTAAATACCTTTTTATTTGTAGAAGAGAAGACAAAGGGTGCCATACCTGTGGGCTCTATGTGCAGTTCCAAAAGCATCATTGATATACACATCTCCCAGTTTAGAAAGTGATGCTCTGAAAGCATCTACCTTTGCTTGATCAGCCTTGATCTGAAGAAAATAAAGAGAGAAGAAAAGCTTGATGAGAGGTAGCAAATTATGCAGAAGAATAACTCCAGGCACCTCTAGAAAAATACACTGTTCCCGTTAAGTACTTAAAGTGTATCTGCTACAATGTACACACAGGGAATGAAAACATTGTTACTGCTGCAAGACCTCACAACTTTGTTTTCCTCCCCCTTGCTCTGAAAAAGATCAACTGGCTTGCTTTATTTTGTTGACGACAACAAATGACATTGCTACTAACTACAACTCCTCTCACAACATATTCCAAAGATGGGGGGGGGGGGAAACAAAAAGTGAGACCAGAATGTCATGGGACAAATGTGAACAAGGAGCCAGGAGGGTAAATGTGAATTACCAAGCTTTTATTTCAAGTGGCAATAAGGAGTCAAGAGTTATGGTACCAAGTAAACTGGGCAGCCTGCAAGCTCTAGCATTTGATCTGCAGAAGTTACTTCCACATGTTCCTAGCGTGGCAAGTGGCGTTCTATATCAAACTGTGAAAGGGCACCGTACTGTATATCAGGCCTCCCACGGTATGGCTGCTTCAAAAAGGAGCCAAGCGCCAGGCTTAGTCGGGTCAGAGATGCTAAGAAAAGAAACCGACAGGGACCAAGAGCTCTCTCTGTGACCTTCAAGAAAATGTCAGAGGTGCATGAATACCACCCGATGGCTGGAAGGGGAGCGAGGGGTCTCTGCATTCAAAGGCTTTCAATCCCTATATGGAAGGTCAGAACAGGGCAACAGCACGGCACCAATCGGCTAGCTACTTTTCTGTTCCATATATTTTCATGGTTGTTAATTCTATCTCAAAATCTCAACCTGGAAAGGCTGAAGCATCATGAATACTGTGTCAAACATGTTTGTTACCTGCAGGGATGGAACGGAGAAAGCGGAGCCCAAGGCCCAGTGGATGCCTCACCTTATTCCCTGCCGCATCCTTTCCCTTGCCTTCCTCTTCGACATGGAATCGGAGGTTTTCCAGCAGAATGACAGAGCCGTTTGCCGGATTAGCACAAGCTGCCTCCACCTCAGGACCAACACAGTCTTTTAAGAAGGTGACATCCCTGGAGCCAATCCAAGATAATATGCAAGTCAGCTTATTATGTGAAAGAAAATTCCAGAGGAAATACATTAACAGCATCTGTCGGGTAACCTTGAGGGTCAAAATCACTCTACCTGCCGAGCAGTGTCTTGAGTTCGGATGTCACTGGCCCCAAGGAGAATTTGTCAGGCATCGGAACGCCATCAGGCCGACCCAAATGACTCATCAGGACAACAGACTTGGCCCCATGATCCAAGCAGTGCTTGATGGTTGGAACGGCGGCTTTGATTCTGGAGGAAAGGCAAAAAACCAACTGGAACATCTATTTCACTGGTCCTGGCTGTAAATAGAAGGATCTTATGGGGCGCCCTGTCTGATCCGACCCATATAATCAAGGCATAAATGTCATAGAAGCCCTTCTTCCACATCTGAGTCCCATTCAAACTCCTTTACTCTTTAATCACACCATCACCAAATTCCACAGATGTTTCAATCCTTCCTGCTACAGGGACCATTTTTATAACATGAACATCTTGGCAGCCATTTGCTTACCTGATGCCCAAAATATCACAGCTATGCATGGGCTAACCACATGCAACCAGAACTGTAGTAACTAGCTGTCAAGGGGTAATTTCAAAAGAGAAGCCACGAGATATACCTTCTAACCATGGTCTGGAAGTTGAGTCATGGCAACGACTTCTTTTCTTGAGAAACTGAAAATAATCTCACAAGAAAAGAAGTCCAGTTGCCATGACTCAACTTGCAGATAAACTCACCCAGATGACTGAGAATCTTCACAGACATAAATGGCAGAGGCAGCAATTCACTTTCTGAATACCAATGATTTAAAACACACTACAGTTCTGAAATCCCTTTAAAGCAAAACAAAACCAGGCACAGGTTCGTCATCAATTCTAAGCAAGATGAAATGAGTTAATCCACAAAAATCTCTCCCTCGTCAATAACATGGCCAACAGATTAAACCCGGAAGATGCTGCTTAACTTCAATATCTCTGAGCCTTACTAGAGGATGCTCAGGATCACTCCTGAAATCTCCTGCCGTCTTCCCTGATGCCACAGCCCACTTTGGGAGGGGGGACTGGGGGTGAGAGAGAGGGAGAGGAAAACCTCAACCACGGGTCTTAATCAAGAGTTTAAAGAGGGCTCTTACCTTTGGTTGTTGGTTATTGCATTGTTCTTCATGGGGACATTGAAATCAACTCTGTAAAGGAAAAAAGGGAGTAGTTTTACTGGATGAGCAAAAACAAAACACACAGAACTATAAAGCTGGTTGCTGTTGTTCAAGTCCAGTAACAAAATTTGCAAAAGGGGGTCAGGGTGTCTCCAGGAGAGAATTTCATTATTACCACACTACTGCCATTCCTGACATTAACACAATGTACAATCATATTTGTGGCTCTGACTATTGTACGGTTTGGCTTCATGACCCAAATGCTGCCTATTTTGTCTCCCTCATTTCAAAAGAAAAAGAAGGCAGAGAGAATTCATCATGGCATCAAAAATGCCTACAAAACAGAAGCCAATCCATGACTTTTGGCACAAATGAAGTGGTTGTCTTGGACAGGGGAGTTCAGCTTTTAAAATAAGGATGTGAAATGCATAGCCCCCTACCAGTTGTTTGGCGGTGCTTTCCTAAGAGGTTATAGCTAATGCCAGTTGCAACCCACATCTATAATCCAGACATGCCCCATTTTAAACACATGCGATAGACTTGAAATGGATCACTGCCTCTGCCCAATCTCAGGTTTTTAAAGGTCTGCTAATTGCTTTAATCAACCTTACGCCTGCTTCTGTGTAGTACAACTGTAACTGCTGAAGTATTTCATTCCCCTTTAGTTCTGCAAGAGGTTTAGTACTTTTTTTATTTAGAGGTAAATAGACCAAGGAAGGGCACTCATCTCGCATGGTTCTGACCAGCGATTACTCAGCA
The DNA here is from genome assembly GCA_037367245.1 of Phrynocephalus guinanensis. NCBI lineage: Eukaryota > Metazoa > Chordata > Lepidosauria > Squamata > Agamidae > Phrynocephalus > Phrynocephalus guinanensis. The sequence continues at coordinate 1,177,154 of CM074748.1, read as the reverse complement.
GAAATACTGGCACGCAGTAGCATGGCAGACTGAAGGAAGGGGAGGAGCTTCCGACAACCATTTCTACAAGCCTGCTTTGTGCTCCAAACCGAAAGAGGAGGATGTTCTGTTGTGCAATACAGCAAGAATCGGAACACTTTTGGAGAGGAAATAAAAGTAAAGGTAGCTCCAGAAGTACGCAGCCACATGCAAGGCATCGAAATTTCTCTAAAAAAAAATAGTAATCCATGGTAGCCCTCA